>JAWDJE010000002.1:113862500-114462500 GCA_035047345.1 Bradypodion ventrale | reverse complement strand
CACCAGGACCAGATGGCATCCATCCACGAGTTCTCAGGGAACTTAAAGATGAAATTGCTGATCTCCTAGCCAAAATATATAATCTTTCCCTCAAATCAGGCTTTGTGCCTGATGACTGGAAGGTAGCGAATGTAACACCAATTTTCAAAAAAGGATCCAGGGGTGATCCAGGGAATTACCGACCTGTCAGTTTGACATGTGTCCCAGGTAAAGTGATGGAAACCATCCTAAAAGATAGAATTAATAGGCACATAGAAGAGAAGGCGCTGCTAAAGGAGAGCCAACATGGCTTTTGCAAGGGCAAATCATGCCTCACTAATCTGTTGGAATTTTTTGAGAGTGTCAACAAGCATGTGGATAAGGGGGATCCAGTTGACATTGTTTATCTGGACTTTCAGAAGGCTTTTGACAAGGTCCCACACCAAAGGCTCTTGAATAAACTTACCAGTCATGGAATAAAGGGACAGGTCTTGTCCTGGATCAGCAACTGGCTAAGGGACAGGAAACAGAGGGTAGCACTAAATGGACACTTCTCCAAGTGGAGGGAAGTAAAGAGTGGGGTCCCCCAAGGTTCAGTACTGGGACCCCTGCTTTTCAACCTCTTCATAAATGATCTAGAGGTAGGAGTAAAAAGCAAGGTAGCCAAATTTGCTGACGACACTAAATTATACAGGGTAGTGAAAACTGTGAGAGATTGTGAGGAGCTCCAGAGGGATCTCTCGACACTGGGGGAGTGGGCAAAACAGTGGCAAATGAGTTTCAACATTAGTAAGTGCAGAGTGATGCATGTTGGGGGAAAGAACCCCAATTACATTTATAAACTGATGGGGTCGGAACTCTCTGTGACAAACCAGGAAAGGGACCTTGGTGTCCTGGTGGACAACTCAATGAAGGTGTCAATCCAGTGTGCCTCAGCAGTGAAAAAAGCAAACTCAATGCTAGGGATCATTAGGAAGGGTATAGAAAATAAGTCAGCAAGTGTCATTTTGCCTCTTTATAAATCTATGGTGAGGCCCCATCTGGAATACTGTGTACAGTTCTGGTCGCCATACCTCCAGAAGGATATTATGGAGCTGGAAAAAGTGCAGAGGAGGGCAACCAAAATGATTAGGGGACTGGAACACCTTCCTTACCATCTGAGGCTGCAACGGTTGGGCCTCTTCACTCTTGAACGACGACGTCTAAGAGGTGACCTGATTGAAGTTTATAAAATCATGCACGGTGTGGACAAAGTAGATAAGGAAAAACTGTTTTCCCTATCGCATAACACTAGAACTAGGGGACACTCCATGAAACTTTTGGGTACTAGTTCTCAAACAAATAAGAGAAAGTACTTTTTCACCCAGAGGATTACTGGTCTATGGAACTCCCTGCCAGAAGAAGTGGTGACAGCTGTCAGTCTTGACATCTTTAAGAAAGGATTAGACAAGTTCATGGAGGACAAGAGTATCAATGGCTATAATTATGGATACTTAAGGACAACCTCCGGGTTGGAGAGATAGGCAGGATATCTCTCAATATCATTTCCAGGGAATCCTAAGCAGGTGAAGGCATCTCCTTGGGAATACCCTGAAGGAAATGGTGAGCCACTGTGTGAGACAGAATGCTGGACTGGATGGGCTGTGGCCTGTTCCAGCAAGGCTGTTCTTATGTTCTTATGTTCTTATGACCCATAGACTTGCTCGCGTTTATCCCTTTTAATATTCGCCTCACTTCTCCCTCTTCCACCCTGGCAACATTCCCTATGGGGAGTAATGACAATGACTCTGGCAACACTGCTGGATCCACTGCTGGTGTGACCTCAAATCAGGTGAAGAAGGTATTCAGTTCCTCCACCAGAAAAGCACTGCTCCCTACAGGTGATGAATTACTGGGTTTGTAGTCAGTAAGGTGCTGGATCCCCTGCCACACTTGCCTGGTGTCGTGACTACTCAGGTGATCTTCAATTTTCCCTCTATACACAGCTTTTGCCTTCCTTATACCCTTCTTCAGGTTCACCCTTTCTATACTGTACAATACCCGGTCTCCAGTTCTAAAAGCAAAGTTTCTGGCCTTCAACAGTCTCCGAACTTCACTCGTCATCCAGGGCTTCCTGTTCGGATACATCTTAACATGCTTTTCCCTGGTGACGTTGGCTGTGCAGAATCTAATATAATCCAGGACCGTGGGTGTGTAGGTCTCCAGATCTTGATGATCAAACACATTCCAATTGGTCTCCTGTATAATGTTTGTATACACCTTGTCAAGAGTATTCTCCCCCCTAGTTGCACATTTAATGTGCTGATGAAATTTTGGGAATACTGCCTTCAAGTCTGTATGATTGAAGTCTCCTGCGATGATCAGCATTGCCTCTGGGTATTTGCTCAGTTTAGTATTGATGTTTCCATACAAAATATCCATGGCCATGCGTGCATTTGCAGTTGGTGCCACATACACCACCATTAATACAACTGCTGTAAATTCCTGGGGGAGATAAAAAGGTCTACATTTTATCATTAAAAACTCTACCTCCAGAGAACAGTGGCTATCCATCCTGACAGAGTCCGTGCACCAGTTGTGATTTACGAAGATACACACTCCCCCACCTTGTTTCTTGCCAGAATCCTTTGTCCTGTCCAACCGGTGTGTAGAATAGCCTTGCAATTCAATAGCTATGTTGGGAATGAAAGAGTTAAGCCATGTCTCTGTGAGTAGCAATGCACAGCAATCCCGAAAGTCTTCCTCAACTCCAACATGCAGCCTCCACTCATCAAATTTGTTCACTACATCATGCAGCACTCAAGTCTCGAACTGTTGACCTGCCAGTCTTCCAGTTCCTACAGGGCTATCCCTGGTTGACCCAGAGCAACTTGCATTTTTACTGTCTAACCACCACATTGTTCAACTGAATTAATAATGACTGCTCCTTGACCTAGATGGTTTTCCTGCTTTTATGTGGAGGATCACTATTAGTGAACCTGGAACTTTCATTGCATTTGGCTAGAATGGCTAGGTTTGACCAAGTTGATCCAAATTTGCTGTTAGAATGGAGAGCATGATCCATCCAAGAGCCAATTCTATATGCAGAGCTGCTCCCTGAAAATATTTTGAATTTTTTGTACAGCACAAGTGGCTAGACCATGTATACATTCTTTCTTAATGCATAATTACTGATCAAAAGCAATTAATGTGCAGAAATAATTTGGTCTTCTGCAGAGCAAGCCTCTTGTCTAGAGAGTATACATTTACCTAACAAGACATTTTCTAAACCAAAATTAAATAAAATGTGAAGAGAAATTAAAGGGGAAGAAATATGTGTTATGCACATTTCTATCAATCACTGTGTGGTAATTTGAGATCTTGTTCATAATGGTAACATTTTGCTAATACTTCTTTCTGAAGATGAAAATTATTTTCCCTGCTGTGAAAATGATACTTTCCCTAGTTTTTACTATAAAAGAGATTTGATTATGTTTTTAGGTTCCGCCTTACTCTGTTCTTGCTCAGCTTGAAACAGATGAATAGAATGGAAAGAAATGAAAGAAAGCTGTCCAGTAACAGTGATTATGTTGCAGATCAGTTTACTTAATTTTCTTTAAAATAGTGTAGAAAAATGAGCTAGTTCTCTGGACATATATTTCATGCAAGTCAAATTGAGACCATGGAACTGTCTAGAGAATGAGATGAAAGAAACGCACAGATTTCAGTCCTGCAAAACACACATTCTTCATTGTCTCCTCTGTGTCTCCAAACATGTTGGTAGTTCTGCACCTGCATGGAACAAGTTGGAGCCTTCCAGAGTTTAAACCAGGGGTTCCCAACCTACGGCCCACAGCACCATTTGATGTGGCACCTCCCACTACTTCCGCCACACCCGGAAGTACCCTTGTGGTTCCTTTTTAATGTACAGGCTGTCCCCATTGTGCAGTCAGGGCAAAATGGCTGTCTGGTCCCAAAAGCGGTCTGAGGGAGAATGACCTGGCCCTCGGCTAGAAAAGGTTGGGAACCCCTGTCTTAAACCAATAGTGTGTTTGGAAGAAAGCTCCTACTATGCAGGCCAACACTCCTAATGTTCAGCCCCCCCAGTTCCTTCTCACTGCCACTTGAGGGAACATCCTTGAGCTTCTCCGGAGCACTACTTTTTTTCTCAGAGCTATGCTTACTTTGCCTTAGCCATACGGATTAATGTCATTATAAGAATCTGTTCTATAGCAGAGCAAAGAGCCAATTGGGTCTTGTGTCTCTAACAAAAATAACACATATGAAAGCAAGCATGTAGTTAAAATCTTGCAAAGATCAGTGCCGATTACTACAAGGCTTAGCAGTTGAGATGGAAGGAGGCATATCTTAGTTAAGGAGAGTTTCACAAAATAAAGAAACAAATAATGCCCGTGCAAACATTTCCTTTCTTTGCACTACTGATGCTTTCTCCTCCAGTGACGTGTTTGCTCAGCTGTTTTCTTGCTTCTTTGGTGTTTGTTCTGTTATAATAATAATTTTGACGATGCATGAACTCATTTGGGACTGCATTCTCATGTGAGTGAATTTCAAATAAAATTGTGGGGAGGATCATTCCAGGCATTCCAACAATTGCCATACACACCCTCTTTTTACAAAACACTGATTTTTCTCCTTCTAAAGCAATGGGACAAGTAAGATTGAACCTCTTCTGGGTGTTTTTTTTTTTTTGACAAACTGTATTCACTGCTTCTCCCAAGAAGACTGCCTGGGTGTCATCATGATACAGGGAGAGTGCTTGAAACATAAATACATTTTAGATCAGGGGTTCTCAACCTTTTAATGCCGTGGGCTGGACTACGCCTCCTCAGATACCTGAGCGAGCTGGACTGGTGATTCCCCTGATGTAAATGCTGCAGTTTACTACAGCTGTGGGTGCATTTACGGCTGTTGTAAACACATCGGCTTCCAGTGGCAGCAGCAGTGCAGGCCACATGAAATGTTGCCATGGGCTGGGTCTGGCCCACAGGCTTTAGGTTAAGAACCCCAATTTTTAGATGGTTGCGAAGAACTCCCTGGTCACATATTTTTTTCTGTTAAGGCCCTTCGCCCCCCTCCCTCAATTGATTACTTGCCTAAGAGGTAGTTTGGTTCTATGTTCTATTTCACAGATGCCACTCTACTTACATGGGTATAATGAAACAGTGTTTATAGTTCTGAATTGATGGTTGTATATGCAGATAGTGCATTCTTACTCTTCTTAAATGTAATATGTTTTGTAAATGCAAAGCTAGCATACATACGTACTTAGAAATGATCTACCTGTCTTTTCTGCTGGTGTTCTCAAACTGCACAGCCTACTCTGTGCCATGCAGCGGCAGGGCACATATCAAATCATGTGAGCTCTAGGTGTTAAGAGGCTGACCCCTCAGTAGACACAGCAGGGATTCAAACCACCAGCTTCTGGCTCTTTAGCAAGGTGCTCCAACCCACTAAGCTATATTAGCTATGGCCTTTAGTCGCAAGACTGTGGTAGCTGTATGGTTAAGACATTGAACTTGATGACTGGAAGGTCAGCCAGTCAGCAGTTCGAGACCTGAGTGCTGCACGATGGAGTGAGCACCCATCTCTGTACCAGCTGCTGCCAACCTAGCAATTCGAAAGCAAGACATTGCAAGTAGATAAATAGGTACCATTTTGGTGGGAAGGTAAACAGCATTGTATCTAGTCATGTCTGCCAGATGTCCACAGAAACATCTACAGACTTAGAAAAACACTCTTTGGTTATAAATGGAGATGAGCACCGAACCCTAGAGTCAGATACAACTAGCTTTGGAGCAAGGGAGAACTTTATCTTAGTTGCTAGGAGATATGACACATAAAGCCAGGGGTCCTCAACATTTTTCAGCAGTGGGCCGGACCATGCCCCCTCAGACAGTTGAGCGAGCCAGTCTGGTGGGTTCCCCCACCATAAATCTGCTGTAAACCATATCCACGACTGCTGTCAATGCATTTACGATGGCTGTAAATGAGTTCACAGCCAATTCCATTGGTGGGGGCAGCTGGAGCGAGGTTGGGGGTCAGATTATTTGGCACCACATGCCAGATCTGGCCCACAGGCCATAGGTTGCAAACCCCTGCATAAAGCTATTGTTTTTACTATGTGTCATCAAATCACCTCCCACTCATGGTGACCCTATGAATAGAGAACTCCAAAATCTCCTGCCAAGCTCTTGCAAACTCAAGCTTGTGGCTTCCCTCAGAGAATCAATCCATCTCATGTTTGGTCTTCCTCTTTGTCATGGGAACATGTAAAGGAAAGTGATTTTTTACTTAAAGTTACTCTGTGTTAAGTTAGATCACTTTGCAATACGAATTTATTCACTTTCATTCTCTGTGCCTTTTAGCCTCTCAGGCTCTGCAATACACTCTCAATGCCAGCACATGTCTGCCATTAGCACATATTTAACATAACAATGGCCTGCCAGCTTGTTCAAGGGAACTTGGGTAGGAATCTGACAGGAAAGGGCCATCTCATAGAGATGATGCCACTGATTAGAGCATCTGTGAATCTGCAGGTGCACCAGAACTGTGTTAACTTGATATCTAAGTTTTGGACTAACTGGAGTTCCAACAGGAGGTGTCAGGAGGCCAGAAAGTGTATATAAACTCATGGTTTCTGAACCTCAGGGGGCACTTTCCCCGATGCCAGGGGAAATGCTGCCCGATTTTCTCATGATGCCTTAAACAGCCATGCACTTAGACGTTTTGCTGATGGGGGCAGAACATGCCCATAGATTAGGCTTTTATTTTAAAGTGCTGATTTCTTTACTTTATTTCTGTATTCAATATTTTACGTTATGCAATTTATGTAGCTTTTTAGATGAAATATACCACATTTAATTTACAGTAATTTAATTTAATAGTCATATTTATATATGCTGCCCACTCAGGCAGAACCCGACTCAGGGCGGCATTACAACAAGTTCTAAAAACACTTTAAAAGACCCACATCCCACCCACTTTAAAAGACCCATATCCCACCCACCCATCCCACCCACTATAAAAAGAAGAAGAGAGAGTTCTTAATGGTTTACATAAGCCAGCAGGCGGGGACCGTGTTCCCATTAGGGCCCCACACCTGCCCTGCCAGCCAGGTCTTCAATCCTCTCCTGAAGGGCAGCAATTCTCTTTGAAGTCTTAGATCTGTTGGCAGGAGGTTCCAGAGAGCTGGTGCGGACACGGAGAAGGCCCTCCTTCGGGTGCTGGATAGATGTGCACCCCTAGCTGAAAGCACTATTAGAGAGCCTCTCCGGTCCGCTCTGGTTGGACGGGCAGACACTCTTGGGACGATGCGGTCTCTGAGGTATCCTGGCCCACTGCCATATAGGGCTTTAAAGGTCAAAACCAGCATCTTGAATTGCACCTGGAGACAAACTGGTGCAGCTCCTGAAGTAGCGGTGAGGCATGGGCATATCATCCACATCCCATCACCACCCGGGCTGCCGCATTCTGGACCAGCTGCAGCCTCCGAATGGTCGTCAAGGGCAGCCCCATGTAGAGCGCATTACAATAATCTAGTCGGGAAATGACCAGAGCGTGGGTGACCATAAGCAAGGAGCCCCGGTCCAGGAGCGTGCACAACTGGTGAATCACCCGAAGTTAGGCAAAAGCCCTCCTGGCCACAGCCACTACCTGTTCTTCTAGCAGCAGCCGCGAGTCCAGAAGGACCCCCAAGTTGCGCACTGGGTCTGTCTGGGGCAAAACAGCCCCATCCAGTACCAAAGATGGTAGCTCCCTGGATAACGCGGGCCCCCTTATCCACAGCCACTCTGTCTTGCATACTACCTGCATGGATGAAGGACAGTCTGGTGCTTCTCCCTATGCAGAAGGCTGTGATGGGAGGGAAAGACTTTCAAAGACCCAGCCAGAGCCGGCAAAGGGTAAGTGTGGTCGGCGGAGGTTAGGGAGGGGGGGTTGGTGGTGGGGCAGGAGGGGCAGCATGGTTACTGGGGCCATGCCTCCCCCCAACCCTCATCAACCACACTTATCTTTTCCCTGCTCCGGCTGGGTCTTTGAAATTTTTTCCCAGGCCGGCGCGGTTTGTTTTTTAAAACCTCTGTGCCGCGCTTTCCCAGCCTCCTCTGCACTCGCGTCCCTCAGCCTGATTAGCTGAGGGGTTGCACAGTGCAGAGGACTCTGGGACTTGTAGTTCTTTTTTTTGGTTGCATGGTGGGGCTGCTGCCCCACTGGCAACCACCGGAACCCCGTGGCATTGGGAAGGCGGGGTTATAGTGAGTGCGGAGGGCTAGGTCAGGGATGGTTGGGCCGGGTGCGGGAGCCTTTGAATGAACCCAACAGTTAAGGCCACTTTTTATAGGTATACATAAGCTACTTGCTCCTCAGGTATGAAGGTTTCATTAAGTGAGATATTATGAATGGAAAATGTGCTCAACTAGACTTTATATGACAGATATCATGAAAGTGTTAAATACATATATGGACCATAAAAGTTTTAATTTTATATACCGCTTGTCTCTTCCAAAGAAGACTCTAAGTGGTTTACATTGGGGCGTGCTGCCTAAAGCAGGCAGCAGCGAGGGGAAAGATACAAAATCAGTAAGCATACAACATAAGAGGCAAGAAAGAAAAGAGGAAAGGCGTTCACTTCCACTCTTCCCCGTGGCAAATGCAAAACTGGGAAAGAGGGCTAAGTCCTCGGGCGGCGCGGGGCAGCGTCCTTTGAGCCCTCCGAGGCTCGGGAGGCGGGGACATAGCGGTGTCCCGTCTGCGGCACGGCGTCTCTTTATCCGTACGGTCGATGGAGGGCCGGAGGGAGACGGGGCCGGTTGCCGCAGGTGGCTCCCATCCTGGGCCGATGGTGGGGGCCCAGGAGAGTCTCGGCGCGGTGTCCCGACTGTGGCACGGCGTCTCGACTGCGGCACGGCGTCTCTTTATCCCTCCGGTCGATGGAGGGCCGGAGGGAGGCGGGGCCGGTTGCCGCAGGTGGCTCCCATCCTGGGCCGATGGTGGGGGCCCAGGAGAGCCTCGGCGCGGTGTCCCGACTGCGGCACGGCGTCTCGACTGCGGCACGGCGTCTCTTTATCCCTCCGGTCGATGGAGGGCCGGACGGAGGCGGGGCCGGTTGCCGCAGGTGGCTCCCATCCTGGGCCGATGGTGGGGGCCCAGGAGAGCCTTGGCGCGGTATCCCGACTGCGGCACGGCGTCTCGACTGCGGCACGGCGTCTCTTTATCCCTCCGGTCGATGGAGGGCCAGAGGGAGGCGGGGCCGGTTGCCGCAGGTGGCTCCCATCCTGGGCCGATGGTGGGGGCCCAGGAGAGTCTCGGCGCGGTGTCCCAACTGCGGCACGGCGTCTCGACAAGCCCTCTTCTTGGCAGAAACACAAGATATATTCTATTTGTGTATTTATTTGTTGAATATCCTATTGTGGCTTGTAATTTTTTATATATCCCCCCTTCTTTTTTAAAAAAAATTCAATTTTAAAAGAACACAATACCAATTTGGAAAAATGTTTGTCAAACCAACTATAACTTTCATTGACAAAAAAGTATAACCATTTATTACATGTGATTTTGATACTAGAAATCAAAGTACAGTGGAACCTCATACAACAATCGCGCCATATAGCAATGAAATCGTATAACAATTAGGTTTTGGGGGAAATGGTGTCCCGCATAACAATTTTTCAATGGGAAAAAACACTTAGCAAAAAAATAATAATTGTTGTACGATGCATCCCATCGGGAAAATCGCTATATGATGCATGCATCGTACAGCAATTGTTTCGTATGACAACGAGCCCCGTGGAATGGATTAAAATCATTGTATGAAGTACCACTATACCGTGGATCAGATTCTAGCTTCATATTCTGAACATGCTGGTGTTTTACATGAATAGCTCAAATTGAATCAGTATGGGGAAAGAGGTTTAATGCGTAAAAAAATGTTATTCCACTATAATAATTATGTGTCAGAAATTATTCTAGGTTGAAAGGATTTTTGGTGGAGAAACTCTGCTCAGGGATGTCTGAATGAGGCTCCTTTTATATCCCGAAGATCTTTTCCCTCCGAAGTGGTCCCCGGTGCAGCAATCAAGGGGGGGAGGAGAGAAGTAGGACTCCCGTCCCAGGCCCGGAGATAATGGGTGGCCGTCAGCACCCAGAAACATCAAGGTGCGCATGCACAAACAGACTACGCATGCGCAGAAAACCACGGGGGCATGGCACCGCGGGAAACCACCAATGTACGCATGCACAAACAGACCATGCATGCACAGAAACCACAGGGTGTGTGGCCAAAATGGGGGGCATGTACCGGGCCTGGAAATTTCTGATGTCGGCCCTGGTGGTCCCTATTTATCTACTTTCAGTTTCTTGCTTTTGAGATGCTAGGTTGGCAGGAGCTGGGACAGAGCTGGGTGCTCACTCCATCATGCAGTTCCTGGGTCTCAAACTGCTGACTTGCCGGCCTTCCAGCTACCAAGGGGAGCTTCTTAGCCACTGAGCCACTACAGCCCCTTGTTATTCCACTGATCAATGGTCTCTGCCAGATATGAAGGAAGGGAATCAATGTAGCCTCTTTTCCTTTCCTCCCTTAGAAGTTTGTGAAAATTCTTGAGCAACAGCAAAAAAATATATTTAAATACATAAGGCAAATCTTGGAGGAGTAAATAGCAGCAACAAGTTAAGCAACTGCTACAGACAAATTTGGATTTTATTTTTCTTATACTCACGTAGGAACAAGCTCTTCAGAGAACGGTATTCCCAGTAAGTCAAATAAAGGTTTAATAAAACATTATCTCGCAGGAACACAGAATATGTGAAAAATATCCAGCCTAGTGTTGCCTCATGAACAGAGTGTCTCAGAGTAACAATCAAAGGAATAATCTCATATATAAAAGGTTTGGCAATAATGTGGAATAGGTAGTTAGAAGAAGGATGACAGGACTGATTGGGAAATAGAGATAGCAAAGAAGGAAGGAAAACATACTCATCAAGCTCCCATTTGAGTACTTTTTGTTGTTGTTCAGTCACACAGTTGATTCCGACCCTTGGTGACCCCATCGACCATTACCCACCAGGCACCTCTGTCCTCCACCATCCTCCTCCACCTGCCCATTGCGTCTACAATATCATCTAGCCATCTCATTTTCTGCTGCCCCCTTCTTCTTTTCCCCTCCACCTTTCCCAGCATCAAGGCTTTCTCAAGTGAATCCTCTCTTCTCATTTGATGTCCAAAGTACTTCATTTTTACTATTTGACCTTCTAAGGATCAGTAAGGGTTGATTTCTTCTAAGATCCACCTATTTGTTCTCCTCACTGTCAAAGGGTACTCTCAACACTTTCCTTCAACACCACATTTCAAAGGCATCTATTCTTCTGCGCTCAGCTTTCCTAATGGTCCAGCTCTCACAACCGTACATTACTACCAAGAATACCATTGCTTTGACTATGTGAATTTTTGTTTGCAAGGTGATGGCTCTACTTTTAACTATGATCCCCAGGTTTCTCATAGCTTATCTCCCAAGAATCAGTTGCCTTTTTATATCATGGCTGCAATCACAATCTGCATTGAACCTTGTTCTTAAGAAAGTAAAGTCTGTCACTGTTTCTACTTCTTTTCTGTCTGTTTTCCAGGGGCTGATAGGGCCTGTTGCCATTATCTTGGTTTTCTTAATATTGAGTCTCAAGCCAGCATTTGCACTCTCTTCTTTCAACCTAATCAGCAGCTTCTTTAGGTCTTCCTCACTTTCTGCCATTAGGGTAGTATCATCTGCATATCTCAAATTGTTGATGTTTCTCCCAGCAATTTTGATCCCAACTTGTGATTCCTCCATCCCTGCATTGTGCATTATGTGCTCTGTGTATAGGTTGAAAAGGTAGGGTGACAAAATGCAGCCTTGTCTTACTTCTTTTCCTATTCCAAACCACTGTCATTCCGTGTTCTGTCCTAACTGTTGCTTCTTGACTCATGTACAGATTTTTCATGAGGCATATAAGGTGTTCTGGTATTCCCATCTCTTTATTACTTGCCACATTTTGTTGTGATACATACAGTCAAAGGCCTTTGTGTAGTCAGTGAAACAGCAGTAGACTTATTTCTGGTATTCCTTTGAGTACTAGCTAGATCTATTTTGTGAATCTGCTTTCTTTTATGGAATCTTGATTCTTTGTCACTCATGTTCATAATTAATTCTTGTGATAAAACCTAGACTTCTAGCTTGCTGTCTATTCATTTCTGCTGGGAGGATCCAAAAGAATCTTCCTGTAGTAGGACAAAAAAAAAGCTCTTAGAAAAGTTGTCTTTGAGCCTTAATTTAATTATTTGTTTCCATGCTCTCATCTTGTTAGAAAACTGGACAAACTCTACCCTTAAAGCAATATTCACCACACACGGTGGGATATTAATTAACTTCCTTAAGAAAGAAGAGAGGGGTTGATCAGGTTAGTCATACAGCAGTATAAACTCACTGAAATTACTTTTGCACTCAGGCCAAGGAAATCTTTAAACAGAGAGTCTTAGATATCAGTGTGCAATTTGATTTGGAATTACTGGCCAAAAATCGTTCTTCAAGGTGGCTGGCTACTAACAAAATTACATTTCAACCTGAAAAATATTTATTGATGTGCCTCCCTCCTCCTTTAAGAAGGGCTTAGTGTAGAGCCAGATTTGTGTTACTAGATTCCATGAATAAATATGGGTGTTTTCACCACTTACCATATCATGAAAGAACGTGCACATGTGGTTCTCCAAATATTGAAAATATCTCTCATAATTTATTCGATTGCCAGTTATACACTGATATTAGATTTAAATACCTTGCATCCCTATTGGAAAAAACAACTTTTTGGGACCCTAATCACAATCTGTCCTATCTCCTCCTGGGTTCTAACATGCACATTGTATGTAGAACTGCCAAGTTTATAATTAAGGCATCAGCTAAAAGAATCCAATATATCAATTAAATTGGGGTATTCTGCAAGGGAGATTCACTTATCTGACTATGGATATGCATGTATTAATTGTATTAAGGGCACCTTCTCTAGTTTACATTCCTTTTAAAAGTAGCTCAGGTATGTACATATTGTATTTTTATTGTATTTTATTGTATTTCATTGCACTCCATTGTATTGCACAGATTAATTCTTCTGCTATGTTATTGATAAGGTCATAAGACTAATCAATTAATAAACATTAAATGCTAATTTAACAATGTTCTCTATGTTATGTTGATGCTAATTTCAGGAACAGTATGCAATGTTCATTAATAAAGAACCAAGGGGATTCAGCATCATTTTTCAGTCATTGGAATGAGCATATTTTCTTACCCGAGCATGGTTCTCTAACATTTGTAGTCAAGATTTATCATAATGTGAGAAAATTAGAAAAAACTGATCATAGGGTCCTTGTGCAATACATATGTGATAATTTTGCAATACATATGTGATAATTTTATTCTACCAGTAAAAAACCAACCTGAACAAACAATTAGATTTTGATGCAAGTATCTCTTCCTTAGGCTGTGTGCCAAATTACCATGGACAGTGCATACATATCAGAGTTCCAAAAATTTGTGGCACTTGTCTGTCCGGTTCTCAGAGTAGAGTTCATCAAGTGTGACTAGAAAATAACATTGAGCTTGCAATTTCAGATTTCACCTCTGTTAGAGAGGCCACCAAATAATTCACATTAACTTCCCACCCCACCCACATTGCCTTCTTTTGAAACCTAAAGTTTCTATTTGGCTAGAGAAAAAAGGTAATAAAATGGCAAGCCCCCATCAGAGATTCGAGGCTGAAATTTGGTCTCACTGGGAAAAGCTAAATGAAACCCAATTAAAGTCAAAGTTGTTGGAACCAGATGTAATCTTCAGTTTGCAGTTCTCTTGGCTGATGTCCATGCTGTCTTCTAGGTGCTGCCCTAAGTGACTATTTGGGGTTCCCTGTGGGAGGAGGGGACAGTTGTGTACTGGTCATGTGCTTTCCACATAAATCCATCATTTTCAAGCTGTGTGAAAAAATATTATGGATAGAAAATTAGAATTCTGCAAACTCAATGCACTTGCCAAAACAAAAGATTTGTTTCTGCAACCATGGTAAGACATTCAAAAGAGTAATGCAACTTATTGAAAACTGTTTTTAGTGGATGGTGTGAAGTCTTATGCATGGTGTTGGAACATATCGTGATAGATTGCACTGCAGGGAATACAGCAACTATTCTAAACTGACATCAGTGGTGCAGTTGACTTACAACCGTTCCATTAATCTTCGTTGCAAAGAAATGCATTAATAAAGTCACTATTTACCAGTTGAATCACAAATGGAATTTCCTTCTCTTCCCTACCAGCAGATAAATCATCTTGTGTAAGGTTCCATTGTGACTGAAATTATTCCATTAAAATGACTTACTATCAAAATGCTATATCAGGTTTTCTATGATGTGAATTGTAACCAGGTAATAGTACCATGTTGTCACGTTCTTATTTTCAGAGCTTCTAGTGGTTAAAAGGGATGTAATAATGGAGACTGCTGTCTGGTTGTTGTGCACTCACTGGCTGGAATCCTGTTGCAGAGTAGCACATGTGCAGCTGGAATGACATCATCAGCAGAGGCAAATGACAGGAGATAAAGTCTTCCTGTGGTGTTTTGGGGTGTGTGTAACTATGTCTCATTGTGTACTGGTCATGTGCACCTCCCAATTGGGAAATAATGTATTTAATTGCTGGCAATTTGCTGCTTATGTTATCTTTCTTTTTGTACATATAGAGTTGCACAATAGGATTTCACCTTCTTTATCACTATGTATATACTGTATGTATGTATTTTATTTACTTATATTACTTGTACTGCAGTGGCTCAAGTGGCTAAGACACTGAACTGGGTCAGCAGTTCCATTCCCGAGTACTGCAGGACAGAATGAGCTCCCATCTTTGTCCCAGCTCCTGCCAACCTAGCAGTTCGAAAGCAAGAAATTGCAAGTAGATAAATAGGGACCACTTTGGTGGGAAGGTAACAGCGTTCCGTGCGCTCCAGCGTCTAGTCATGCCTGCCGCATGACCACGGAAACGTCTGCAGAAGCACTGGCTCTTTGGCTTTGAAACAGAGATGAGCACTGAACCCTAGAGTTGGATACGACTGGCTTTCAAGCAAGGGAAATTTTTACCTATTACTTGTATACCACCTCATTTAGTGTCAAGGCACTAATGACGATGGTGAACAGGCACTAATCATGGTGATGCACAATGAGGTATCAAACCATGTACTATTTTTTAGGATGGGGAATATACGCTCTACTTTTAAAAAGGCAGATGGAAAGGGGTTTCTCATTTTGACTTTGTACAAGAATTTTGCTTATAGGAACACAGGAACATATGTCCTGCCTCTATCCTGACTCTTCCACTTTGTAGAGCAGAGAAGAACAAAAGAATTTACTTTGCTTTCTAAAACCTCAAGTTTTTCCTTGTAGGATTCTTCTTCAAAGGAATCTGTTGTCTTTTTTTCTCTTCTCTATAGGACTTCAGTATACTGTTACCAGCTTCTATTTATTTTTTCCTTCCTCAGAGAGTGTGCTTCCCTGTTGGTCATTAGCATTCCTAACCTGGGTTGAGGTACACAGAAAGAGCCTCCTTGAAGATTGTGGTATTTTTGAACCACAATCGGGCTTACCCTGGTAACTGCAACCTTGTGTTGCCGGCTAATCTTTCTCACACTAGGTCAGGCGAAGGGAACTGCAGAATGAACTCACCAAAAGGTGGTTTCATTTCGGCAGTTTCAAGTCTGGCAAAGACACAGAAGAAGAAGTTTAAATTTGTTTTTGATTTTTTTGGATCTTTGGGGAAATATTTCTTATCCCCCCCCCCCTTCGTTGTTCTCCATTATGTTGTTACACCGATTATTGTAACAGTTCTCTTTGTCTCTATGTGACCTCTGTAGTATTCTGACCATAGTTCTGTCACCTTCTACTTTGACTTCTTGCCTTTTCTTTACAATCTTAAACGTTTCTCCAGTCATCCATCTAGGCTCTTCATTTCTTCTTTGACTAGAGGACTTGTCTTTTTGCATTACTGTATTCCCAGATATCTCTAGTTTTTATCCACAATTCTTTTGTTTCCTAGTCATTTGAGTTAGTAATGCAAATACATTATTTATGTGGACTTTAAATTATTTTAGACATTTTTCTAGCTTTACTGTAATGCTGGATATTAACGGTTCATGATTAGTGCCACAATCTGCTACTGGTCTTTTTTTGGCATATAGGATACACCTTCTCTATTTTCTGCTTCCAATTATATAAATTGTTCGATTTTTGTATTGACCACAGGCAGGGTGATGTCCACATGTACAGCTGTCTGTTCAATTGCTTGACGTATGTATTTCCAATAAACAGGCCATTCAGAACTTTATGAGTTGTTCTTCCACTTCATTTTTACTCCCAGTTGTTTTAAGGAGAACTAAGAACATTCATTTAAATCGTTTAGTTGATAAATGAGTTGTTAAATATGATCAGCTACATTTTTCAGTGTGTACTTTGCTTAACATGGCAAAACAAACAACTTCTGTTCTTCTGTTTTGTTAGCGAAGGGAGCTTTGGCAACCATACAATGCAGCTGATATTAGCTGTATTAATTACAAAATAGTTCCTGGCCTCCCAATGTATTTTGTACTGAGTTCTATTAACTAATAAGGTAGTTGCAGCATCTGTTCTCTGATAAGGAGAAAAGTTGAAGTTCTGTGGTACATGCCATGAGTTCTGTATTTAGAATAAAAATCTTAGAATTGGATATAGCTCATGTGCAAAAGCAGTTCACAAGTATAAGTTTCTTTCTTTCTTAGCCTTGTGCAATTTAAAATTATGGATGAATGTGAAATATAGGTTAAAAAATTAAAACCCTAATATAATAATTAGACCATTTTTATCAATACTATTATCTCAGCTGTTTATGATATCTTCTTTTGTACACATGGTAGGGCATAAATTGTATGCTCATAAATACTACATTGATTAAATTTCTCTCTCTGCATTAACAGAAAATGTGTCCTGTATCAAAGTAGACCCATTTTATTTGATTATTTCTCTGATATGTCTACTTTGTTTCAAACTCTATCAATTGGTTTTTGGATGGCCCAGCCAGAATCTTGTCCTGGTGGGAGACCAGGACAAGTGCTAATTGAAGCAATAACTAGATTGGCAGAATTAGAAGTAAGAGCTCTTAAGCTTCGTTTGTAAATGTTTGTTCCAATAAGCAAATAATTAACCTTAGACCTGTTTTGCATTATCCTTGCATACATCTGTGCTCTAGACTCTGTTTCTCTTTCAGGATGTTTTTAATGTACCTCTGAAATATTTTAAATATGCAGGACACTTTTCCATTCTTCATTGTTTTTCGATTCCCTATAAGCTGTTGAGGGAGATCATTTTGCTTCCGATTTTAATAGTGGAAAATTATGGCTAGGAAGTAGTGCTTAGTTATAACGCTAATATGAATCCTGTTCTCCTCAGTCCCACAAGTGATGTTGCTGCTATCTACAACAACAGCAGGAGAACTGAGCTGACAGGGAAGGCTCTTGCTGTCCCATTTCTGTCATCACTTAGGCATACCTGTCAAGTTGCGGCAATGAAAATAAGGGAAGGTTTCCGGGTGCTGGTGCACGCATGCGCAGCAACCCATTTGTGCATGCACAGTAACCCGTTTGTGCATGCACAGTAACCTGTTCATGCATGCAAGTAACCCTTTGCACATGCACAGAAACCCCTTTGCGCATGTGCAGAAACCTCTTTGTGCATGCGCACATGTGCAATAACCCCTTCCCTGGCTGTTCCAATTATGGGATGGTGGCGGGAAAGAGTGGGAAAGATCGGTGAATTATGGGAAATCCCGGCCAAAATGGGATACTTGACAGGTATGCACTTAGGTCACACAACCATACCTGCCAAGTACCCTGTATTGGCCGGGATTTCCCCGTAATTCAGTCCTCTTCCTGGCTGCACGTATTTTAAAATATTTCCCCCCCCTTTTTTTTGGAAGAATTGGGGGGGGTGGTGTTCCAAGATAGCGATTTTGCTGGCATGTGATCAATACAGACTTCCCCTGGCCTGGAAAGTGTAGCGGAGCATCCTGGGAGCTGTTATTCTTTGGGTGGGTAGCCCCCATTGAGGAGAATGGAGAGCGGGACTACAGTTCCCAGTATGCTTTGTGCATGGGGGCAAAGCGGCCCCAGTGCATCCTGTGAGCCACAGATCTTTGGGTGGGCAGCCCCAATGAGATGCATAAGGAGCAGGACTACACCTCCCAGTGGCCTTTGGGTTTCCATTGGGCAGCATGAGGAAATGGAGGAGGAGGAGGAGAGAGAGAGCGAGGGACTGCAGTGCTGGGGGGAAAAGCTGGACCTGGACGGCACAGAGAGAGTAGGAGCAGGAAGGGTTTTTGCTTACATGGCTGCACAAATCATGTGTGTGTGTGTGTGTGTGTGTGTGTGTGTGTGTGTGTGTGTGTGTGTGTGTGTGTGACCTCGCCGAGGCTATGGGGGGAGGAAGGGGAGCCCCTCCCCTCTCCATGCATTTTCGGTGTGTGTGTGTGTGTGTGTGTGTGTCTGTGTGTGTGTGTGTGTGTGTGTGAGAGAGAGAGAGAGAGAGAGAGAGAAAGTGAGTGAGAGAGAGAGTTCATCCCAAAACCAACCCTACCACCAACACCCCAAAAAAACCCAACCCTGAATGCTAGTTGCCTTATCAAGGAGGAGCAGGATTGGAAAACACTGCTTCTCCTTTATAAGGCAATGAAGGTACCACTTGCATCAGCAGGGACTAATGCAACAACAATGCATAACACCAGAGATGTGTGTTCTGTAAAATGGAGAAACAGAACAGGCAAAAATGTCCAATGGGTGACTGTCAGAGAAGTGACAAATTTGTATTCCGGTGTGTGATGAGCACCCATCTCAGTCCCAGCTCTTGCCAACCTAGCAGTTCAAAAGCAACAAATTCCAAGTAGATAAATAGGAACCACTTTGGAGGGAAGGTAAACAGTGCTCCGTGCACTCCGGAGTCTAGTCATGCCTGCCACATGACCACAGAAAACAGCACTGGCTCTTTGGCTATAAACAGAGATGAGCACAGAACCCTAGAGTTGGCTATGACTGGCCTTCGAGCAAGGGCAACCTTTACCTTTACCTAATAACAGAAAATCACTGAATGGTATTCAAATTTGCTGTGAGGTTTGGCCCTGTTTATGCAAGTGCTTAGTAAAGGTCTTCCTTGCTCAAAAGCCAGTCGTATCCGACTCTAGGGTGCAGTGCTCATCTCCATTTACAGCCAAAGAGCCAGTGCTGTCTGTTTGCAGATGTTGTCATGGTCATGTGGCAGGCATGGTCAGATTTGACCACACCCACAGATTTGGCCACACCCACTAAGGTAGCCCCGCCCACAGTGTTTCCCTTATTTTCAAATCCAAAACTTGACAGGTATGCACACAACTACCAAGTAGCCTGGACAGGAGAGATTTGCATTCATGTGAAGTTTCCCTGTATGAGCAAGAACCCAGAGCTCCAGCTGATGTATGTGTTGTTGCTCCTTCCTCTTTTCCTCCATGCAAATAACAGGATCTTAGGTTTGATCTACTGTTTATGATTATTTTAGATGTTAAAATTCTAAACAGTATTGCCTGACATAGCTACAATCCAAATAGACATGAATGTTGACATGGAACATCATTGTTTTGGTGCCTCTTCCCACCCTGAAGCGATCTTGTCTGCATGGTGGACGGAAAGTAGTGAGACTGTCAGTTGACATAGGATCAATGAACATAATGAAACTGTCACTTAATATAAGTTTTACTGTCTTGTTGCCCAGCAGATACTCTTCTCCTCTCATATCCTGTTCTTAGAATTGCAGAGGCTGGGTTTAGGAATGCTTCTTTATTTTCCCCCTTCTCATGTGAACCATTGGGGATTGATCCCTAGGATATTTTCACATCTGGACATTGTAGGAGAGCTAAAATTATATTGTGGTGTCTTGCATATAATAGTCAAAATTAACTCCGAGGAGTCTGCATTTAATCACCTATACTATAATAATAGTTATTTGTGATTGAAGCATACAATAATTTACCTACCTCACACATTTTCCCATCAACTGTCCAAAAATATCAACAAAATATTGCAAAAATGGGCTTTTTATGGGTTATTAATTGGGGTTGTCTTTTTAATGATTTTTAGGATGGTTTTACGTTTTATGCTTGTTATGAGCCACCCAGAGTCACCCTAGAGCGAGGGGGCGGCATACAAATTAAAATAAATAAATAAGCTCTTTTTCTATGATCTACTCAATCAGTGCAGAAAAGTACAATCTGAGTTTACATTATGCAATGCAGGATACTAGTACAAAGAGCTAATTTATACATTTGTAACATGGGATGTAAGAACTGCGATGGCTTAGTGGTTAAGATGCTGAACTTGACAACTTGAAGGTTGGCAGGTCAGTGGTTCAAACCCCGAGTGATGTTTGCCGGAGTGAGCTCCTGTCTCTGTTCCAGCTCCTGCCACCCACCAGTTCGAAAGCAAGAAATTGCAAGTAGATAAATAGGTGTCACTTAGGTGGGATGGTAACAGCTTTCCATGCACTCCAGTGGCTAGTCACACCTGCCACATGTCCACAGAAATGTTTGCAGATGCAAACAGTGCTGGCTCTTTGGTTATAAATGGAGATGAGCACTGAACCTTAGAATCAGATACAACTGTTTTTTGAACAAGGGCGACCCTTACTGCGATGGGATGAAGAGGGTAGATACCTATAGACATGCTGTCATTTTATTTATTTGCTTGCTTGCTTGCCTTTCTGTCTATCTACCTATTGGTTGATTCACTTTGCAACAAATTCATACAGTTACTTTCTGAACATTTTGAAAAGGGATGAAGGAGAAGCAGAAAATAATTTCACACTAATTGTTCCCCTGTCATCCCATAATTGCGTGTCATAGGATCCAGTCTGGTGAATACTTTCAATGTCCACTTATTTATTAAACATCTTGTGGAGGATATCCTTAGAGTCGATGAAAATCGATGTGAACCTGATGTCTAATACCTGGCATGGGACTAGATTTCCCACCTGTCATGCAAATTGGAAGGCCACAGACTTACCACAGAATACTTTTTACATTTGTAAAATGGCTATATATATATATATATATATATATATATATATATATATATATATATATATATATATATATATAGATAGATAGATAGATAGATAGATAGATAGATAGATAGATAGATAGATCTTTATTGTCATTGTCCTGCACAGAACAACGAGATTGGGGGAAAACACACTTATTGACCCAACAAAACCTAAACAAAATACGACTACAAATTTATCATCCCATCCTGCTTTGAATTAACCCTTAATAGACCATTGGCCCTGGCTTTTGAATACATCATGATCTTGCATCATGATCTTGAATAATCAGCTATGGTACACTTTACCCAGCAGTACTTCCAGTATAAAGAAAGGATTTTAATTGTTGTCATATCAGAGCTAGGGAGAAGATACCTTCAAATAATAAATGAGAAAATGTGATTTTGCAGTTATATACCTCTTTTAATCATATCCCAAATCTTCTCTATATGTGCAGTAGCACAAGCTATATCCTGCTATGTGTTTAGCAGGAAAATCTCATTTAAAAGATTCCAAGGTAAGACAAGAAAATCCTTTTGCCTTGCAATTACACTCCTTGCTGTCTGTAGAGAAACTTGGAAAGTAATTACCTGCACTTGGAAGAAATCTAATAGAGCTTCTCTATCTCTGAAGGATTTTTATCACAGAGATGTTATTCATGCTACAGAGTAATCTCAATAAAGGACAATAGCAGGTTACACCTTCTCCACTCCCACTTTGATAACCTTGCTAGTTCATCGTCACTGCTACCTAGACTTTTTTCTGGAAGGACTATATCAGTGCTCTGTGTGGTTCAGATTACAAATGGGTCTTTCCTCTGAAGAAATACCTCTGTGTCTTTTATGAGGTTTAAAAAGAACTGTTTACAGATTTTTGATTACAAACAGAAAAAAACCCTAAAATTTGAAGTGAGCTTGCCTCTCCTTGTTAAATTTACAATTAATTCCCTGGGGTTTTCAGCTCTTTTGAAATCTCTCCTATGTGTTTTAGTACTGCCTAGTGTTCCCAGACCATACTCTAGTCCAATGTTGGCGAACATTTGCACTCCAGGTGTTCTTGGATTTCAGTTACCAGAAGCCAAAATCAACACTCCTGCTGATCAGGGCTTCTGGGAATTGAAATTCTAGAACAGCTGGCATGCCAAGGTTCGCCACCACTGCAGTCTTTTCCTGATTCTATTACATTCATTCAACCCCGTTATGCTGATTCACATTATGAAAACAGAGTGGTGAAGAGTGTATACTTTTATGTTTAAGGATGGAAATTGAATGTATCTACTTTGAGCAAGTGTCTGGTTAGAAACAAGCTAATTGGCAGCCTGAAAAAACCCCAAAATAAAACAAAAAAGGCTAAAGTGCAGCCATCAGCACATGACAAAAAAAATATTGTAATATTTCGCTGTCCTTTGTTCTTCCTTCTGGTGGTATCTGTGAAGTGGTTGAAAGAACAATATGTGAGAGGCCATCTTATTTTTTTTCCTTCTCTGAAGAAGAGGTATCTACATCAGCTGATAGATCCAAGTCTAAGATGGGGTTGGGTTCTGAGGGGAATTTCTTGTTGCCTCGTGTTGAGGAAAATACAGTGGAGCAAGTGGTGTCCATTCCTATGCACACCATTTTTCTAGACCAGGGGTTTTCAACCTATGGTCCATGGCACCATTTCATGTGGCCCGGGCCATCACTGCCAGAAGCAGAAGCGGACACATTTACAACAGCCGTAAATGCACCTGTGATTGTCGTAAATACATTTATGACAGCCATGGACGTGGTTTATGGCCGTGTTTATGGGAACCACCGCTCAGCTGTCTGAGGGGGCTTGGTCTGGCCCATGACTTGAAAACATTGAGAGCCCCCTGTTCTAGACTCATTTCAGTCCTCACTATAGTACTAAAACTGGATCAGACTGATGGACAAATAAACAAGATAGTGCAACACTGTTGATTCTCTTGGATTTTTTCAGTAGCATTTGATATTATCAACCATAGTATTCTCTTGAAGTAGTTCTTGAGAGGTAGAAGTTGATATGGTGATTCCTTCCTGTAGTGCCAGTCTCAGAGAGTATAATCCACTTGTCCCTATAGTGTTTAAACTGCTGGATTCCATAGGGTTCCATATTGTTTCCTCATATTGTTTGACTGAACAATAACAAAACTGTTTGACATCTATATTAATTTGTGGTGTAGAGACTTGAGTGGAAGCCATTCATTTGGATTGATCTGGAGCTCTTTGTCTCCATTCCATCTGAATCAGGTAAGATCAAATCAGGCAATAATGGGTTAGATGAGGACCAATAAACTGCAAATGAAGTTCCCTTCTCTGGAAACTGGTGAGATGATTTGTTCTGGGGATTATAGACCCTGACGGAGGAGGTGTGTGGATTGATGTATTTCTCAGTGCAGTTTTGTTAGTGGAAACCCAAGCAGCCACAGTGGTTAGAAATGTCTGCTTTCAGTTGTGCCCGTTCAAGAGAAAGAGTGAGAATTTATACCTGATTGATACTTTATCCCTTTGACACACTCTGGAACTTGTGTGAAACTTATCACATTTGTTTCTCTTTCCAGTCTCAATTTGTAGCTATTTTTCTCTATCACAGTCACTTGTAGTCCATTTATAGAGTGTCCAGGGAAGCTGAAATGTTCGGGGGGCGGGGAGGGAGGTTTTTGCTTTGCAATTCCTGATGTCAGATATGTCTATTAATTTTGTCCTGTTCACCCAATGTTAAGTGCAGAAAAGCATTGCTAGCAAAGAAAGCCATAAGTCACATCAGCATAGGAAGAAGTAAACAAGCCTCTGATGATGTTGTGGGTGATGTTGTTGAGGCCTGTACTTATGCTGCCAGAATACACAGCACTTTACTTGTGGAAGTCTCCCATCCAGACAGCTTACAGAGTCAGATCTGCTTTACTTCATCAGTATCATCAGTATAAGTGTGTTATATGCCTTCCAGCCATGTATCCATGAGAAAATATATGCAACCTAGAGACAAGAGAGGAAAACTTACATTCCTCAATGGTCTGAAACACAGAGAATGCACCTACAATAGAGTTTGCATGCCAACATACAGAGTATACCTCAGATAAGCTAAGAGCATAATGAAATGAATTTGTGGTTGGTGTTTGTATTGGTCCATATACCTATAATCTACTCCTAAGTACTGTGCAGTGTGACTAGATTATAAATCAAATGAGTGGGCTTCTGACTCATAGAAAAGTCACATAATGAAAAATATCAATTGCTACTCATAAAGTCAACTGCATAATGAACACATACCCTAAGGTTATTGTTATTGCTGTTTTAAAATTACAGACCTTCAATTTACTTGTTAGGGTTTGATATTTGCATTTCCCTGTAATAAAATGGATGTTTACTTGATGTGTTTTAAATGAGTATGCTTCTCATTTCCATGAAATTCAGCAATCTAAGCATGTGTTTGTAAAGTAAAAGAAGAACATCTTCAACCATTGCAAATAGTTTTGAAAATATACTATTTTGTCCGTCGTCCCTCCCCTTTTTTTATTTCATTACCTCCTATTTTGTAATTAAAAAAACACAAGAGTCCAGTCCATATATGCAGACTTGGTCTATTGCTGAATACAGCTTTGTCAGTGGGTTGTACCAGTTTTGGCATAATGGCCAAAATCTAGTTGCTTATAGTATGGCAGATTGCAGCTTTCAATCCATTCCTCCTCAGTAACCAAGCCACACCTTTTGTGATTCTCTGGGGTGCATGCACAGGCTCCCCCTTCCTGAGATTCATAACCAAAAGTTACAATAGGGCTTATGCTAGGCTACAGGTTATGGGACGTTACCTGTGTTTGTAGGAGAACAAGAGTGTCATCCTAAATAGGAAAGACTGAGAGCCAGTTGAGCTGTCTCTAAGGTAGCATGAAACTGTCCTGAATCCAAATAAGGCAATGGATGATTGAAATTAGTTACATTACAACCACCTTCACCTGGTCTAACTATGCCAACATGAAGGTTTTGTTATTGGGCTCTAGGAAGATCTGTTATAGTTCTGATTCTCTGTTGTTTCTTCCCTTCTCCACACTGCAATTTATTAAATTGTTTTGCCTTTTGCTGACACGTTCTTAGTTGGTCAAGCAGTTATATTGGCAGATCACTGTCCAAGAAGATATTTGTGATCATCCAGCACAAGTGATTCTGCTGGCACCAGGGCATTTCTGTTGTATATAAAGACTTCCAGTGGCTGAAGAGGCTTCGGCCAATTCTTAATTCTTTACAGCTGGCACATCTTTGTATGAAGATTACACTGTAAATTTGTAAAAGCTGTTTAATTTTCATGTTACGTTTATCTAAATCAACAGGCTGTAACATGGCTAAGAAGAGATGCAGAGTTGTGTTTTTATTTGTAGAGTAGATTGTAGGCTAGTTACTGTTCTAGGTAGCTTACCATTGTAACGATCTCCAGACCGTTTTCCGAAAAAACGTTGAGTCTGGGATCATACCAGCCAAGACTCTTTTACCTGCAAAGTCTGGCCTGGATTTTTCCTAACACAAGACAAGGCCTGGGATATTCAATACATCTGCCTTAGCAAATTACAACTAGGGTTAGCTAATAATCAGTGTTTCGGCCTAATCTTGGTAGTGTGTGGATAACCTTTTTTTAAAAAACTCCCTTTGTTTGTGTGAGGAAACACAATGGCTTGACATTTTTAAAAGGTTTATTTTATTTCTACATGAAACCGCTGGGGGAGATCATCCGTTCCCATGGGGTGAGGTATCATCAGTATGCTGATGATACTCAGTTATACATCTCAGCCCGTGGTGAACCAAGCGATGCAGTTGAAATCCTAACCAGGTGCTTGGAGGCTGTGAGGGTCTGGATGGGGGACAACGGGTTTCAGCTGAATAGATAAAGATAGATAAATCTTTATTTTCATTGTCAATCCCGGCAAGACTGAGTGGCTGTGGGTTCGGGTTCCTGCATTATCCCGGGAACTACCATCTTTGGTGCTGGATGGGGCTTCTTTGCCGCAAACAGACCCGGTGTGTAATTTGGGGATCATCCTGGACTCACGACTCCTGCTCGAAGAGCAGGTGGCGGTCGTGGCCAGGAGGGCTTTTGCACAACTCCGTGTCATTCACCAATTATGCCAGTTCCTGGACCGGGACTCCTTGCTTACAGTCACCCATGCTCTGGTCACCTCCAGATTGGACTACTGTAATGCGCTGTACATGGGGCTGCCTTTGATAACCATCTGGAAGCTGCAGCTGGTCCAGAATGCGGCTGCCTGGGTGGTGATGGGGGTGTGGGCGCTATTCCCATGCCTTGCCATTTCTACGGGAGCTGCACTGGCTGCCAGTATGCTTCTGGGTGCAATTCAAGGTGCTGGTTTTGACCTTTAAAACCCTACGTGGCAGTGGGCCAGGATATCTAAGAGACCACATCATACCAAGGTGTTTGACCCATCCTATGAGGGTGGGCCGTAGGGGCTCGCTGGTGGTCTCATCTGCCAGGGTCACACATCTTACCGGGACCAGGAGGAGAGCCTTCTCAGTGTCAGCCCCAACTCTTTGGAACCTCCTGCCACCAGAGCTGTGTCTCCAGGCAGAACTGTATCCCTTCAGGAGAGCTCTGTAAACCTGGCTCGGCCAGCAGGCATGGGATATATCTTGCAGCACATCTCAGCCTTGCTGGCTCATTTAGCCCTGTGGGGTTTTAATTAAGGGGTTATTTTTTTTATAGATTTGAATTTTTTATCAGTTTTATCAGTGGGTTTTTAATTGTATAAATTGTTTTATTTGATGTAAGCCGCCTTGGGTCGCTGAGGCGAGGAAGGCGGCCTATAAACTGAATAAATAAATAAATAAATAAAATTTAACAACACTGAGGTATTTACAGACGGCAACAGTCAAAAGATTATCCAAATAGCAAATAAACTTTGATGTTAGAGAATTTTGGACAAAGATTAGTATAACAGTGTGAAGGAAATGTTCTATAACACATTAGTAATTATTTATACCAAGTCTACATTGTTAAAAGCTGCTTTTTTTGTATTTTAAGCCTATAATTTGCAATTGAAGAAACAGTATTTTTCCTGTAATGCAAATTATAGGCTTAATAGTTCACAGTTCATAATTCATTCCAACTACAGTTTCCACAGCCAAGTGTTAGTTAGTTCACATAGCTTCTGTCCTAGTGCAATGTAGCATCCAAACAGCAAGTTTTCTATTGGATTTAAAAATTAGGTAACCTAAATCCAGATGACTAAAGAATCTTTAAAACTTGGATACAGCGTTATACCAATGGTGAATGAGCCACATCCATAGCAGAGATAGTTGTAAAGCAATTTCAGCCTTATGTAGCAGACAGAGAAGTTGTAACAGTTGAAGACCAAGAATTTATAACACACATCCGTTCAGATATTAATGTCAGATTATGAAATATAATGAACTGTTCTGTTTTAAATTGGCATGCATTACATTAAGGTCTCTTCTCTTTGTAGCATATCATTTCTAGTCACGCATTTTCTTATAGAAAGTTTGGAAATGCATTAACTCCTCTGGCTCCTTCCTATAGAATACTGAGGCTTGTAGTTTGGGGAGGTATTCAGAATTCTGTGCTAGAGAACTCTAATGTGTTCCCTTGAATTCTTCTTCAAGTTCTGTATCTATTTTCAAATATTGGCTATCATCGTGGCAGTAATAATAATTTTGTGTCTGAAATTATTCTGGGTTGAAAGGTTTTTTGTGGGAGAAACTCCACTCAGAGAGCACCCAAATGAGCCTCCTTTCATGTCTCCAAAAGCTGGGACAGAGACGGGAGTGCAATTTGTCATGCAGTACCCAGGTTTCGAACTGCCGACATCACCCATCAAGATTGTCCTGGGAACAATATAATGAAGTAGTTTTCTATTTGCCTTCTACATTGCAGCATGATACCCGTACTACTAATCCAGTTCCACGAGTCACTTTCTGCTCCTGAGCCCTTTTGGCACACAAAGTCCTCATCAGCCTGAGGACAGTATTGACTGATGAAGCTGCTGTCCACCAAGATGGATTTAAGTGGGGTTTAATCCACTTGGGGACCATTACCTTTCCATGTAGACTTTGCCACCCAAGGCCATTAGTCCTCAGAGTTGTCAGGTTAGTTTATCTACCGCCTGATAATTGACACTGAGTCACTGGCAGTATGGTCTATTCTATTGACATAGTAGGATAACCTGGCCAGACATTTGGTTGGTTTATTTTTAATTTGTTGTGTATTTCAAAAAAGGATCCAGGGGTGATCCAGGAAATTACCGACCTGTCAGTTTGACATGTGTCCCAGGTAAAGTGATGGAAACCATCCTAAAAGATAGAATTAATAGGCACATAGAAGAGAAGGTGCTGCTAAAGGAGAGCCAACATGGCTTTTGCAAGGGCAAATCATGCCTCACTAATCTGTTGGAATTTTTTGAGAGTATCAACAAGCATGTGGATAAGGGGGATCCAGTTGACATTGTTTATCTGGACGTTCAGAAGGCTTTTGACAAGGTCCCGCACCAAAGGCTCTTGAATAAACTTGCCAGTCATGGAATAAAGGGACAGGTCTTGTCCTGGATCAGCAACTGGCTAAGGGACAGGAAACAGAGGGTAGCACTAAATGGACACTTCTCCAAGTGGAGGGAAGTAAAGAGTGGGGTCCCCCAAGGTTCAGTACTGGGACCCCTGCTTTTCAACCTCTTCATAAATGATCTAGAGGTAGGAGTAAAAAGCAAGGTAGCCAAATTTGCTGACGACACTAAATTATACAGGGTAGTGAAAACTGTGAGAGATTGTGAGGAGCTCCAGAGGGATCTCTTCACACTGGAGGAGTGGGCAAAACAGTGGCAAATGAGCTTCAACATTAGTAAGTACAGAGTGATGCATATTGGGGCAAAAAAAAACCAATTACATTTATAAACTGATGGGTTCTGAACTCTCTGCGACAAACCAGGAAAGGGATCTTGGTGTCCTGGTGGACAACTCAATGAAGGTGTCAACCCAGTGTGCCTCAGCAGTGAAAAAAGCCAACTCAATGCTAGGGATCATTAGGAAGGGTATAGAAAAGAAGTCAGCAAGTGTCATTTTGCCTCTTTATAAATCTATGGTGAGGCCCCATCTGGAATACTGTGTACAGTTCTGGTCGCCATACCTCCAGAAGGATATTATGGAGCTGGAGAAAGTGCAGAGGAGGGCAACCAGAATGATTAGGGGACTGGAACACCTTCCTTACCATCTGAGCTTGCAACGGTTGAGCCTTTTCACTCTTGAATGACGGCGTCTAAGAGGTGACCTGATTGAAGTTTATAAAATCATGCACGGTGTGGACAAAGTAGATAAGGAAAAACTGTTTTCCCTATCGCACAACACTTGAACTAGGGGACACTCCATGAAACTTTTGGGTACTAGTTCTCAAACAAATAAGAGAAAGTACTTTTTCACCCAGAGGATTACTGGTCTATGGAACTCTCTGCCAGAAGAAGTGGTGACAGCTGTCAGTCTTGACAGCTTTAAGAAAGGATTAGACAAGTTCATGGAGGACAAGAGTATCAATGGGTATAATTATGGATACTTAAGGACAACCTCGGGGTTGGAGAGATAGGCAGGATATCTCTCAATGTCATTTCCAGGGAATCCTAAGCAGGTGAAGGCATCTCCTTGGGAATACCCTGAAGGAAATGGTGAGCCATTGTGTGAGACAGAATGCTGGACTGGATGGGCTGTGGCCTGTTCCAGCAAGGCTGTTCTTATGTTCTTATGTTCTTAATATGTTATTTTGATATTTATATGTTCACCACCCAGAGTGGGAAATATCCCAAATGGGCAGTATAAAAATGCAATAAATAATGCATCATGATTCCTTCAATTACAGCAGAGAATTCTGTCAACCTCACCAGATTACAAATTTCAGGGTGTTTCAATCATGGTGATTAAAGTGTTATCTAATTAATATTAACTGCTAAATAGTGTGTAGATGGATTCTCATATCTATTTTCTTTATTCCACTTCCCACTGGCCTCCGTGTTTACAATGTCACTACCAACCGTATGGATATAATGGTACTGCAGGGCCATATTTCATGTATCTAATGAATTAGGCTACAACAGAAATCATGTATCCATTAGCATTTTTGAAGGCCTCCAGTCCCACAAATTTTTCTTTTTAAGTCTCAGATGCCATGCTCCTGGATTATCCCGGCTGCAGCAGCATATGTTGTTCATTACTAATCTCAGTTTGACTTGGAAACAAATCAGATCCTAGGTTGGGCTTTATAACAAAATTGTCAATTTCTGATTTATTTATGTAGTCATATCAATGAAAGGACCAAAGTGAAGCTAAACAGGCTTGCTGTGATAAGCATCATCGGCATGCTATTGGGCATAGTAAACCAAAAATCAGATTTGTCTGTGTGTGTGTGTGTGTGTGTGTGTGTGTGTGTGTGTGTGTGTGTGTGTGTGTGTGTGTGTGTGTGTGTGTGTGTGTGTGTGTGTGTGAAAACAGCTATTGTGTTTTAGGACATCTTGCAGCTCTGCAGATGTTTTCAGACTACAGTTCCCATCGACCCTAGCTAAATTATTGTCTGAGCATATTGCAAGTAATTGTCTGAGCAGTGGAGCAGTGTCATTGTTGCACATTTAGATTTGGGCACATTAGTGTGCATTGTGATTTTCATTGATATATGTTTCCCCGTATTTATGTTCTTGCATCATATAGGCATGCCTAATTTTTCAAAAAGCAATATAGTACTGAATAATTGACATGTATATTGTGCATCCCATATTTCTATGAAATAGGCATCTCTTGGTAGTATTCTACTCCAACTAGTCACACAGCATGCAAATATTGGTCGGCTGTCTTTACAAAGGGAACAGTCTTCATCTACTTGTGAACGCAAGCAAAGAGATGCTAAATGAATGATCAAATAAATTCTCAAAGGCATATTTTAGAGAGACTTCCAGGTGTTTTATCACTAAATATTTGCCTTAATTGAGACAAAGACACATTTCCATGTGACAATTGCACTGACTCAGCTTCAGCTAGAGTATTCTACATGTATGCAAAAAAAAAAACTGTTCTCTATTGAGTCTGCATCAGTAATAAAAAATCCGTGTTCCCTCCGAATAATCTAGTTTAGTAATGGTGAACCATTCAGAGACCTAGTGCCCAAACAGAGGAGTGGGGCAAACTCTGTGCTGGGGCAGGGAGGAAGCACTCCCTTTGGGCTGTGGGGCATAGCAAACTCTGTTGGGAGAAGGAGGAAGCACTCCCATTGGGCTGCTGGGCAGAGGGGCAAGGCAAACTGTGCTTGGGGGAAAGAGGAAGCACTCCCATTGAGTGGAGGGGTGGGCAAACTCTGTGCTGAGAGATAGGAGGAAGCACTCCCATTGGACTGCTGGGTAGAGGGGCCGAGGCAAACTTTGTGCTGGGGTGGCGGCACACATGCCAACAGAAAGACCTGGGAGTGCCACATCTGGCACACATGCCATAGGTTTGCCACCACTGATCTAACTCTTGTAACCAGACAGAAATGTGACATCGTGGGGAAATAAGGTTATTTTCCTCTGGGCAAAGAGATGCAAAGTCCAACACTTTTAAATTCTAACATATTTATCCTTGTTGAATAGAAGTTGTCACATCTACGCAAGTTTTTCAGAACCTATGATGAAACCAAATGAAATCCTCAAGAGTTGAAGAGACTTTTCTTTTTCTTTTGCCTGTCTAGAACTCTGCAAAGAGGAGGAAGAAAGAGAGACCTGTGAGGCTAAAGTACCTCATTATAATGTGCACGTGCCGCTTAACAAATTTTCAAAATGTTTCAAACAGAGGCTAATAATAATAATGTCCTGCATGTGAAACATTTTGAATACCTATGTTAGCAGCATGGAAAATACGGCAATGGCAGTCAAGTTTATCTGAATCCATCTAGGGGTGTTTTAGACTCTAGAGCCGTGGTTCCCATTGTGGGGCACACACACTACAGGGGACAGTGATTTTTAAGGAGGGGAGCAATTCGAGAATGTTTAGACCACGCTAATGGCCATTTAGGCTTCCGCCACCTGAATAGGAGTTCACTTTTTGAATAATAAGAATTATATGTCATGGGGGGGGGGGGTTGTCAGGATTTTAGAGATGCTTAGGTGGGGCATGGCCTAAAAAAGTTTGGAAACCACTGCTCTAGAGGAAAATCACATTTAATTATTTGTGAAGCTTCACCCTTTTGAATTGCAAATAAGGGTGAAGCTTCACAACTAATCTGATGAACAGGTATTGGTTTGTGTCAGCTACTGTATTGACATACTTATCAATTGTGCTAACCATTCTGTACCTGATATACATAAATTGTTGCCATAAAGTTTCACTCTTACAGGTATGTCTGACAAAGTAGTCTTGATCCATGAAAGCTAACATTAAAATACAGCAGTTAGTGAGACATTTTTGCCGTTTTGTTTTGCTTTGTTTACTCTCTGATATGCTTGAAACACAAACTAACATGGCTACCATTTTTTTTAAAAAAAAACAGTTAATTGTATTTCACTTATAGAGCCAGAAGTGATACAGTGAAAGTTCAGATTTATCTTTTATCAGAGTTGACTAAATAAACTTATGAAAGAAAGTAGGAAAATATTTCTCTTGTATTCTTGAGGGCAGGAACATGTGTATGGATTAGTTTAAATTTACTGGTTTGATTTGGAAACATTGTGGAGACAGAGCAGATGATAAACATTTGTTGATAATAAGATCTACATATTTCATCATAAACAACACACATGCAAAAGATATAAAACCAAAGTAGGTTACTGGGTAGTGCATATCAGAAGGAATATAGTAAAGTATTACTGTTGAAACCAGTTATAAGGCTGAATGAACTTTTCTTTCCTATTTTTTTTAAAAAATAAGATTCAAAATATATAGGTGGGGATATGAACAGCTGGCTAGAAATAGGCAAGGATTCAAGGGAAAACAGGTGGCTGATACAGAGAACAGCTGCTGGATTTTGCGTTGTCATTTTTGTTTGCAATTTTGGCCTCTCTGGGAGAGCTATTTGAGGCAGGGTATTCAGTCTGCAGAAACAGAGGGTAATTGCAATAAAATTCTAATTCAAAAAGAGTAGCTCTTGAATACAAACATAATTTGAAAACTGTTCTTACTGTTTTGTTGAGTCCACAAACCCAAAAAGGAAACTACCTCCCACTGGATTTTTTATTTCCATTGAAGATGTTTGCATGTTGTATCCTTGTCTATCAGAAATTTTACTTACTGCTAGGGCCTGTATGTAGATGTATACCACAATTTATAAAATTACACATCAACCAGTCAAAATCAAGTGTGTCAAGATCTTAAACTGTTCACATTAGTATTGCATGCAAAGTCCTCTCAATATCCACAATAGTAGTTTACTTACATCTCATTTTGGCCAGTTGGACAACCATATTCCCAGCTTGCTTATTAGACTAGATATCTTTTAATGTATCAGTTTGGATGTTCTCACTCTCTCCACAAAAGCAAGAGTAAATGCATGCACTTAACACTTACATTGAAATCAGCAAACCTTGTAGATTCTTTGACTTTGGCATGATTGTGCTAATTGTGGTTTTCATATTGTTGATTTTATATCTACGGGTATATATGATATAATATTAGAATATTGCCAGAAATTGCATTTGCCATAATTCTATTGTCAAACATGGAATGTAAAGCCAGGTTGGCCAGGTCACAATATCTTAGGCCTGGCAATCTCTGTTTTGCAGTTACCAAGCTGAGGGTTACTGCATTCAAGACAATGAGGACTTATGCTTGTGTAAAATTTAATGGGCTTCTTGTTCAAGCATTGGGGAAAGAGGCAGTGCATGCATAATGGTCTTTTCCGTAAGCAACAGGATGCCAGCAAAATATATTTGTATATTTTTAAAAATGGACTTTCCCTCTTATGACTTCAACAATAAATCTTCTTCGGAAACAACAGAAAATAATGGCATGCAAATTTACATGTAATTTGGCATGACATTTCAAGGGTTCCATTCCTTTTAGTAGTGTGTATACCTTCTTTGTGTCAGAACATATAGCAACTGCAGTGAGCTTTCAAGTAAATAAGGTCTTTAAGGACTGGATTACTTGTTCAACACCCTCCCCCCTTGTGTTTCTATGGCTTGGTGTGGATTTTAAATGTCCCACACTGGGATTATAACCCAGACAGGCAAAAATTATGTTTTTGCAAAGCTTTGTTACTTAAAGGCTAAAAGATTTCAAAGGTATGACTAGAATGCACATAGTTAAAAGGGTATGGCATTAACAAAAATGCATGTTTAAATGTCTTGCTAAAATTAGATGGAAGTATAGTTAATTTGAGATACTGGCCATGACTATCAAAGGTCATCCAACTTGACATTTCCAGATCACATATTATTTTTAGAAAATATCCAGGAAAGTAGCTAGTAGTCAGTAAATAGGTGAACTAGAAATATGTTTCCATGTCCAGAGCAGTTAGTGAGTATGTGACTCAGTTCAAACCGAAATTAGCCTAGAACCCTGAAGAGTAGTCTAGGATTCTTAACACAAAAGAACACTGTGGTGGCTTAGAGGTTAAGACGCGGAGCTTGGGGACTGGAAGGTTGGGTTTCAGTACCCTAGTGCTGCAAGAAGGATCTTGGGGACATGAAAGGAGCCTCATTTGGGCATTCCCTGAGTGGAGTTTCTACAGAAAAAATCATTTCAACCCACAGTTATTTCTGACACTAAATTTATTTATAACTCAAGAGAGCCAGGTTAGTTTTCTGACAGTGGGCTTATTTCCTGGGTGCTTGCTGTGTGGATGATCAAAGTGTGTGTGTAATTAAACTGCTTAATTACTTTTCTCATGTTACTTTTTGAGGCCATAAATTTATCACAAATATTCATGGTGCATATGTAGTATTAATATGCTCTACTGATTATGGGGAGACAAGCTATGAGAAACCTGGGGAATATAGTGAAAAGCAGAGACATCACCTTGAAAACAAAAATTGTCAAAGCAATGGTATTCCCAGTGGTAATGTATTGGTGTGAGAGCTGGACCATTAGGAAGGCTGAGCGCAGAAGAATAGATGCCTTTGAGATGTGGTGTTGGAGGAGAGTCCTGAGAGTCCCTTGGACAGCAAAGAGAACAAATAGGTAGATACTGGAAGAAATCAACCCTGACTGTTCATTGGAGGGACAAAGAGTGAAGATGAAGCTAAAGTGCTTTGGACATCAAATGAGAAGGGAGGACTCACTTGAGAAGGCCTTGATGCTTGGAAAGGTGGAGGGCAAGAGAAGAAGGGGGCATCCAAAGATGAGATGGATAGATGGTATTGTGGACACAATGGGCACAGAGCTTGGCAGGCTAAGGAGAATGGTGGAGGACAGAGGTGCCTGAAGGAAAATGGTCCATGGGGTCGCAAATGGTCGGAATCGACTGTGCGACTGAACAACAACAACAATCAGATGTACAATAGCTAGTATGTCAGTACAGTAACTTTCTACAGTGAGTTAAATTATATCTGTCATCACATGAGGTTGTACTCAGACAAAACATTAACCATGTCCAATTGCAATATTAATATTGTCTCATGGTGACTTTAGCATGTCAGGAAGGAATGGTGTTGGGGTTTTCCATATTATATAAGTTAAATATTTTCATATGCTGCCTTCTGTGTTCTATGAAAATGTCAAGGGCTCTCTCTTTCTTGCACTTCAACCCATGGCACAAAGTAGTTTAAAATACCCAAAAAGCTGAATGTCAAGTAGTGCAACAACTCCAAATTGATTTGATGTCAATAATAAAAAATGAACTATTGCAGAGGTTCTCAACAGCACATTTCAAGCACAGTTGATTAGAATTCCGTTTTATTTATTTGTAATTGGCATTTTGACCCATACAAACCAAAGGTTTTTCTGGGCATATTAGTGCCCTGTTTTTTTTAGCTTTTTATAAAGAGCAGTACAATGCATTAAACATGCAGTACATTTTTTTCTTTAAAAGAAAGGAAAGATACTTAAGAACAATAAAACCAACAGCTAAAAAAAGATGGGAAGAAAGTTATTCCCTTGGCACTGTGAGTGCTAGATGTGGTTTCTTAAGTCTTCACTGCACTTAAATAAAAAAGAACAAATTCTTTTAGTGTTTAATGCTCCCTAAATTTAATTGTTAGGTGTTTAGCATTGTAATTTCCATGGTCCCTAATTTATAGATATAACCTCACAAAATATTTGAATTAGGCTATCGAGAGAGGAAGGTTTTCTTTTTCCTGTACTTTCTTGTGGAAGTACCAACTAGATTTTATCTTCTGTTTAAAAAGCAAGAGAAGTCCTGACCAATAACTTAGAGTGGTATCATAAAGACATTGTCCCAATAATAAATCCTGAAAGAAAAAGGTGTTTATTCCACATATGGGAGAGTGGAAACTACAGACCTTTTGCCTGAAAGATATGTGATCCGTGCTACTCAAAGTGAAGTTTAGCAATCAGGTAGACTCTGGAGTGGTGATATTCAAGTGGTTTCATATCAGTTCATCTGTCTACCCTTACATGTGGTTGTCTTTATGGTGTGATAGGGACTCTATACCAGCTCAAGTTCTGCCATTAGAACCTCTGATCTTAGAAAACAACAGATGCTTCAAAGGACAGTGTAAGAAATGTGGGGTAATCTGTCCTGCCTCCCAATGAAAGTCTTATTTTAGCCTCTAATTGCTGGAGATTGGGTTAATCTTTGAAGCATGAGGTTTCATGTCCTTTACAAAGCATTAATGGCCATAATCCCTCCTTTTCCAGCTTTTCCTTCTTTGGGGTCAACTCCCCCCCTTCTCTAGAAGTCTAAGCTGGAGATTGATGTCACTGCTGTCCAGACATTCTGATATAATTATTGAAAACATGCCAATATGTGTTTTTGTTATGTGGTTTTCAGGAAACCGGTATCGCAACAGCCTAGAGTGACTGACTGACTGATCTAATAACTGCTCTTGCTGTGTCCTGCTTCTGGTAGCACTGTGGCCATTAGATAAGTTAAGATAAGATAAGATAAATCTTTATTGTCATTGTCCCCTTGCAGGAATAACAACATTTCTCGGTTGCTATATATCAACTCAAATAAGGCATACCCCTTAATTTAAAACAGCTACAGAAACACCAATTAAGATAGTACCATACAGTACAATTTAAAAAAAAAAAAAGCCAAAATTGCTCTGGAGAAGAAACTGTTCTTGAGACGGCTCGTTTTTACCTTCATTGTTCTATATCTCTGTCCCAATGGCAGAAGCTCAAAAAAGCAGTGGCCAGGATGTGATGGGTCTCCTACTATATCTAATGCTTTTCTGTGGCACCTGATGGTGTAAATTTGTTCTAAAGTGGAGAGTGGACAGCCAATAATACTCTCTGCTGTTTTAATAATTCTGTGCAAAATTATCCTATCCCGATGAGTACTAATCCCATACCACACACATAAACCATAAGTGAGCATGCTCTCAATAGTGCAGCGATAGAAGGCAAGCAGCAGCTTTTGCGGAAGATGGTTTTTCCTTAGAGTTCTCAAAAAATACAGTCTCTGCTGCGCCTTCTTCGCAAGCCCCCTTGTGTTGGCACTCCAGGACAGATCCTCCTGTATCTCAGTGCCCAGAAATCTGAACGTTGCTACCCTCTCCACACAGGTTCTGTCAATCAAAAGTGGCTGGACATTGGTTCTCTGCCTTCTAAAATCCACCACAAGCTCCTTTGTTTTCTTAATGTCGAGGAGCAGATTATTGGTTCTACACCACTTTGTCAACCGCTCCACCTCACCTCTATAAGCCGTCTCACCCTCCTTGTCAGAGATGAGCCCGATCACAGTTGTGTCATCTGCAAATTTGATAATCCTATTGCTGGATAGAGACACAGTCAAACGTATAGAGAATATAAAAGAGCGGGCTAAGCACACATCCCTGTGGTGTTCCTGTATTTGTACTAAGCATATTATAGGTATAAGGGCCCAACCGGACCCTCTGGGAGCGTTCTGACAGAAAATCCAATATCCACCCACAAAGTGATGGCGGGAAACCCAGATCTCTCAACTTAGATATCAAACGCTGTGGTAGAATGGTGTTGAATGCTGAGCTGAAATCCACAAAAAGCAATCTGGCATAACCCTTCCGCTGCTCCAAATGTGCAAGAACGGCAATCACCACAGCATCCTCTGCTGAGATTTTCATTTTATAGGCAAATTGAAATGCATCCAGTCCCTTAATGGGATTGTTTATAAGTGTGCTGACCATACCAGTGGGTATGGTTGCTGCACAGTGGTGCTACACAGAGAGTCTATTCAAGGAGAGTCCAAATAGCAAAGTCCAAAGAGCAAGCTGAGGTCTGGTTACCAGTAGTTCAAGCAGTGTCTGGTTCAAAGGATGTCCAGGGGCATTGTCATGGTTGGCAGAGAAGCCAGGGTCAAAGAAAGCAGGTCAGGGTCTTGGCAGGCAATCTCAAGAGGTATCCAAAGTCAAGCAGGGTGTTGGTCTTTGCACTGAAGAATTGTACCAATGCTGGAATGTTGCAACAAGCTTTCTTAAATGCCTCCCAGCTAATCGCTATCAGCTGGGAGCCTTCTCTGGTAACTAATTCTAGCTTGCTTGTGTCACAGGTGTAGCTCCTTTCTGAACCTTTCCCTGACTGAGGGCTGATCACTGTCAGAGTCAGACTTCTGATCTGACAGGTCATCTGTCTGGGGAAACAGAGTTGAGCCAGAAGCAGGCTGAGATTCCTGGTTCAGGACATTCTCAGGTTCGGGTGCAGGCAGAACTGGGCTGGGCATAGGAAGTGTCTCCTGATCCAGGTCATCTTCAGAGTCTGGTGAAGACTGGATCACAACAATAAGTAACATGTTGTTGATCATTTCCATTTTCTCCATCAGGACTCTTGAGTTCATTGAGTACCTTAGAGACCGCATTGCCCCAAGAGTGTCTGCACGTCCAACCAGAGTGGACCGGAGAGGCTCTCTAATAGTGGCATCAGCTAGGGGTGCACATCTATCCAGCACCCAAAGGAGGGCCTTCTCCGTGTCCGCACCAACCCTCTGGAACCTCCTGCCAACAGAACTAAGACTTCAAAGAGATTTGCTGCCCTTCAGGAGAGGATTGAAGACCTGGCTGGCAGGGCAGGTGTGGGGCCCTAATGGGAATACGGTCCCTGCCTGTTGGCTTATGTAAACAATTAAGAACTCTCTCTTCTTCTTTTTATAGTGGGTGGGATGGGTGGGTGGGATATGGGTCTTTTAAAGTGGGTGGGATATGGGTCTTTTAAAGTGTTTTTATGTGTTTTTAGAACTTGTTGTAATGCCGCCCTGAGTCGGGTTCTGCCTGAGTGGGCGGCATATATAAATATGACTATTAAATTAAATTAAATTGTCTACAATCAAACATTCTGTTGCCACATCCCTCTCACATTGCAATTTGTTTTATTGACTAAACTGTAGGATTTTAACATAGTAAAACCAAATTCAATTCTTCGTGAAACTCTGTGACTCTCTTTCTGGAAATTGGCAAGTTTTTCACTATAACCTAATGTTTGTCTATAACTAATATGTATGTTAGAAGAATAAAATGGGCCCCATTCACATAAATCTGAGCTTCTGGGAGACCAAAAAGATAAAAATGTGATACACTTATTTATATTAATCAGTGTTATTCACATCAACTTAGAACAATGTTCAGCCTCACCTTTCTTTCTGGAGTATATTGAAAGTCTAAAGTGCGCTCTGATATGGTCCAGCACTAATTTATGGGGGAAAGATAAATAGATACCATCACAGTGGCATAGAAGTGGGAAATACCGTTAATTTGTTATGAATATGGATAATCTTGATCTCTGCTATGTAAGTTCAAAGTCTGTCTACCAGTTAAAGAATGAAAGAAGTCTGTGTATGCCCAGAACATGTCAGACTTTTGTTTCATGTATACATGGTTGGAGTATTACACCATTGTGTCCTTTTCCTTTTCTAGATTACTAGACTGTGATAGCAACCTGACAGTCACAATGTGCCTCTCATATAAACTGCAATTGTTCCTAAAGTTTTCATGCAGTTGTACTCTTTTCTGAATGGTTTGTGCTTTTTTGCTGGTATCGATTGATAGTAAATGTGAGACATGAAATGTAAGTGAAGTCAGGGGAAAACTAGATGCTTGTTCTAGGGCAAGAAACTTGGGACTAGGGTTTCTCTTACGATTGAGTTTCACAGCAAATTTGTACAGCTGTCCTTACCAGAGAGATCTAAATGATTTTGTGGAAAGTAAAAAGGTTAAGCTCGCCCAAGGATTTTTTTTTTTAATGTTTACCAGTTAGAATTTTAGAGGTTATGTCCTGGTTCAGACCTGCATATCTCAGCTTAGAAAATGAAATTATGTGCAAGCTTTGTTCTTGTATCCGTTTCTCTTTGTGCTGCCCTTTCTCTTTTGACATGCTTCAAGAATTCCTGAATTAATTAACCATGGTCGCTTGTGATTGCCAGGTGTGGAACAAACAAGTTGTCTTCAAACAACATCAAGCCACAGTGTGAGGTCCTGATTTGCTCACAATTTGATAATTGTAGGTTTTTAAAAAAAAAAAAAAAATTAGTCAGAATGAGAAAACTATGGTTAATTAGTTTGTGAAGTCTCCGGCTGCAAAATAACAAGAGTCATCCATATGACAGCCTAATAAACCAAGATGTGTATGTATCTGAACTAGACTTAAAATAATGAATAGTTTCTGTATCGTAAGCATTACATGTCTGGATGAGTACTATAGCTATCCTTTCTAGATAGCCCTCTATAAATGATGAGTAGTTGAAAATCATAGTATAAATATGTATCAAACAATAAATCTGTAGACCGTACAATTGAAATTTCTTCATACATCGCACTGAAGTGCATTACATTTGGTGCATTACAGTTGTGTATTACATTTAGGAACACTTGCTCAGCTGCATGCTACAGGGATTATTTGATCTAACCAGAGTTAAGTGACTGTATGCATAAACAGTTTCCATTAGGTTTCTTTGTCCTTAATCTGCAGACAGCTGTTTAGCTCCCTTTGTGCAAACATTTTTAAAAGTACATCGTGTTGTCTGAATTGTAAGAGATGTAGTTTATTTTTCATTCAATCTTGGGGTTGAGGTGTCTTGTCACTTTCCTTTCCATAATTCAAAGTCTGCAAAAGGAGTTTTTAATCTGATTCCTGATAAAACTGAACTGGCTTTCCATAAACACATTTGATGTATCCAAGTACTCCATGGTTTTGAAACATGACAAACATATTGTACTAAAAAACAGTAATTATGAAGTGGATTTTAGTTTCTCAGTAGTGCAACTGCAGAGATTTAATTATTTGCTCTCCACTCCACCCCTCATTCCTGAACATCTTTCATGATCTTCTGTCAATCAGATTTTCCAGGTCAGGCCTTAATAATGTTGGATGTCACATCCAAATTTTCTTTCAGCTCAGGAATGAGTGAAATGATTGCAAAGATGAATATGGTCTCTTCCAGCTTTGCAATTCTAAGATTATTATTAATAAGTTTCTAAGTATGTGGCATATGTTTTATTCATTTATTCTACAAGTGAACATCTCAACCTTTGTCTGGTCTGGGGAAGGGATGTGACTCTTCCCTTGTCTTGTTCTCTTTCACAAGAATGAGAAGTCATTATTCTCCCCCCCTCCCCCCCTCCTATGAGTATTACTTTGTTGACAAGGGATCTCATATTTGTGACACTGTTCTTTTGTGCACATTTGTACAAGGTCTGCAAATTACTCTGCTGTTGAACAGACTTATAAATATCAAAAGCATTTTTGAAGTTGTTTGCAACATTCCTGATGAACCAGCCAGTCATTTTTACATGCTTTGTGTCCATGCTTTCTGTGCATGCTTGTGTACATTTGTGCACACCTTTGCCCCACAAAAGAAACAGATACTGGATTTGCATCAAAATATTGCATGTGAATTATGGAAAACTCAGCAGATTAAAAACTTTGTTCTAATGCTGGAGGTGAGAAATCTTGTGGGGCAGGGGAATGAATTTTGACAAGCTGTCTTAGCCTCTTTAAGCAGCCTGTCCCCATCAAAAACACATATTTTGGCAAGAATTCCTTTTCTGGAAGCAGATGAAGGGTTGTCAGTTCATATGAAATTCTTTCCCTTTGGGATGGAGTTCTGGATCCTTTTAGACTTAGCACTGCTCTAAGTGCAGTACTGTAGCTTTTATATGCTGTAGCTTCAGTGCTTAGATATACCTTTCATCAGTTTGTAATAACTATTAGATGTCTATTATTGTTCTCATTATTACACTGTAGGAGTATATATAGAGAGAAATCCCAGATTTAATGCATCTGACTAGATTTCATCTATTATAATATGTTGGGAGATAAAAGAGGACTGACTTCTTTAATTTGGCCTTAATACATTTTGCAGAGAAAGCCTCTGTCATCTCTAGCTCCTGCTGAGCAGTATTTATATGCATTGTCATAGAATACAAATGAGTATATAAGTTGTCTTTTCCCTTTTTTTAAAAAAAAAGAAGTGCACCAGACAGAGGTTGTTTTCCTCTATACCTGTATATGCTAAGCTAATTTTTTGGATTCTCCAAGGGAGGAAGACTTATGAGCAGGGATTCTCAACCTTTCCTTCACCATGGACCCCCTTTAAATATCTTTGGAGCAACTAGACTTAATTTCAGATTTGAAGCACTAGACTGCATTAAATATTTATTTCAATTTTCTCATGAAGAGTCTTCAAATATGGAGAGAAAGGGAAATAAGTTAATCACTTCATGCACACACTCCTATTATCTTTATTTCAATTTCAATTTGAATTTAAAATAATAGCATTAACACTCTTCTTGCTCAAATGGCTCATTTTATGTTATTTTAATGTGCTAATTCTGATTTCGATGCTAATTTTTACATTAAAATTTGATGAAAAGTTTTTACAATTCTTCTCACCTTCCCCCTTTTTGTTTGTGTTCAGTCATCATATATTTTTGTTTCCGTGTCTACTTGGAGGAACAGACTTTAGCCCCGTTGTGGCACTAAAGAGGGCCATTGGGTTAAGAAAACATCTGTAAGAGGAAAAACCGCCTCATTAAAGTGAGTCTGACCAACCATACTAGTACTGAAATTACAACCACATAGAATCATTAATATGACGTATGTATATGAAAGTCACATGAAAACAAAATATAAATATAATTTTACAAGTTATACTTCATTTAACACAAGATGTGGGAAAAGAAGGCACAGTGCTTGCCATGAACCAGACCAAATGTTTCCTTGCTGGATGTTCACCACCCCTCCTTTAAGCAGACTCCCTGTGAGGAAATTATAGTTCCCCAGGGGTCCGTGGACCACAGGTTGAGAGCAACTGAGCTCGAGCAGTTATACAAAAGAGATGTTTAGTGATACTGTCAGGATTGATTGGTAGTGGACAAGGTGCAGGTCCACTTCACACGATCCTACTTCAATCACTTTAATTTCTCCCCTTCTGATTTGCCATGGCTTTCTCTGCACCCACCCATCCTAGCTTCACCCCACTGTTTTGAAATACAGTAATAACTCATACAAAGTCCGCTTTGTACAACATCGAATTCATACAACATCACCTAATTCCTTGAAAAAAGTTGCCTCATACAAATTCGCAGTGACTTTGTATGAGGCATTGGGGTTTTCCCAGGTTGCATTGTGCCTGGGCAGTATAAAAGGCAGGACACGTGCGTGCATTGCTCTTGTGGGTTTTGCATGAGGCAAAGAGTGTTTAGGAGTGGTTTTGAGCACAATTTTGGATTTTTTTGAATTTTTTCATCAGAATTTTTAGAAGCATTCCTGGAATTTTTGCAGCATTCTTCAGTTTCTTGGACAATCAGGGTTGTTTGACATGTTTTTGTAATGTATTTAGCCTTTAGACAATGATTTCTTAAAGTTCTGTCAGTTTCCTGTCTGTTTCCTTGACTTTGCCCTGAACTCTGTGCTGTTACAGTACAATGTATCTCTATGGAAACAACGATGTACGAGGCATCGAGGCAAGGATTCCCCAGACCAGACAAAGGTTGAGATGTTCACTTGTAGAATAAACGAATAAAACATTGTGGCTAGGATTTTGCATGCCTCATACAAAGTCCAAATCCGTATAAAGTCCAAACTTGTGGAACCAAACTTGTGGAATCACTGTACTGTATACAAAGGAATCTTGTGAATGGCCTAAGAAATTAACATTCAAATGAAACAAGTAAAAGTGATGAATTAAAGCATATAAGCAGTGTGAAAATAAATAGACCAGAAAGAGTAATAAATAGAACTGTTTCTCAAGCTTCATTCTCTAAAAAAATATTTCCTTGGAGATTTATGAAAATTCAGATAATGATCACATGACTCTAATGTGTACTTTAGTAAAAGAAATAGATGAGTTTTATCATCCAAATTTCCACAAGATGTGCAATTAACAGCTGGAAAATTACAGTGGTCTCTGATACATGAAGAAGATATAAAGTTTCTGAAAGCCTTGTGTTGCAGTCATTCAGAACTCAATAGCTAAATGGGCAGCCTTATATTTTGACAGGTTTCTTCAAGATGTGCTCTGCACCAGTCTTTACTTTTACTGTTAAGATTTCTATAACTTCAACAGTCAGGATGTTTGATTCATCTGATCTAAGGTTCTAGCTTTTGACAATTTAAGGCCCTCAGAAGCTATGCAAACATTGTCTAAAACACTGTAAGATATTTTTGCATGATTCCGAAGTGGTAAGAGTTAGTCTCATCAGTATTTTAGAAAGAAATAAAGAAATTTGGGAAACTAAATAGACATATGCTCCCATTTTGTCTTAGCTTTATTTTTAAAAAAATGTTAATGTAAATTGACAAAATCATTCTAGATATAGTGTGATATAGTGCTACTTTCTTAGTCAAAAAGAACATTAATGGCATGAAAATGTTGAAAATAATGTTACCATTTAAAAGAAGATACTGTATATATATAATGTCCTCTTTAAAAATGTGGTTAATAGTACAGTATCCCATGGTTACAATGTTCAGAATCTTCCTGGCATGCTGTCTAGCAGATTCTGAACATTGGAATCCAAAAGATAAAAATGCAAAAAAATAACTTTTTTAGTGCCTCATAATTTCATACTAGAATTCAGAATCGGTATTTTGAATGGGGATGCTGTTTTATTTTTCAATGTGTTTGTTTGTAGGGTGTTTTTTTTGCAAGAGTAGTTTAAGAGCATATGTAGAGATGTAAAATTTCCGGAAATTTTGAAGCTCGGAAAAAAAACGTTTTTCCCCCGGGCGGAAATGGAAATTTTCGGAAAAATTGAAAATAATCTGATACCATACATATTTTTTAAAGAAATGATTTATAGAATATTTGAACCTGGCCTTATCTTAAAATATTTTATTAATCAAAATAAAACATTCCATAATATATTTTTTATTTTTTCAATTTTTCGGGAAAAAACAAAAAAGGCTTCAGGAAAAAAACGGAAAAAATCTGGGGGGTTTTTCTTTGTATTTTTCCAGTTTTCCCCCAGGCCTTCACATCTCTAAGCATATGCCCCCCAAATTCCAGCTCTTCCTTACATCTGGTGCCATAAAGTCTCTTGTGCTGTGACAAATGGTTGAGGGCTGTGTGAGTTCTGTTGTATGACATTGTTGTGCAAAAGAGAATAATAGCTATAGAGGATAAAGCTGATAACATTTATTATCACTTGTTTATTATCATGAATTGACCTCTACTGTGATGGCGGCAGCAGGAAACTCCTCTGCAAATAAACACCTGCTGGATAATAAACTATTACAGTCATTCACCTCAATTTGTGGCATGCCTATTACTGTGTAATTTTATAACATCTTCTTGAGGAATATTATGCCCAATTGATGCTGCAGCTTAGCATGGGTTTTCTTTAATGCCACTGTTTTGTTACCAATCTGACTTCTCTATCCAAAGTTGGGGTACAATATGGCAAAGTGGAAGCCAATCTTCCCTGTAACTGGACCTGTCTCTTTGAAACATATTTTATTTTTGGAGGCTCCTGAACATATATAAATACAACCAATCCACTAGCTATATTTATATCAGTTTAGCCAGAATAGACAAGTATATTTCATTTTCAGGATCATAATTGTCATTATTATTCTATCAGAAGCTAAGATGGAGGGATGTGCTCTTATATGTGGACAATGAGACAGTTTCTTTGCAAATTCTGAGAAAAGGTGTTTCTTTTGTGCACAGAGCCGGATCTAATAACAAAATAAAAGATCTGTTCCATTAACAGATGAGACTTGGAAACACAGGCCCATACACTACATAATCAGTGCTAACATAATTGAGTTTCCTTTCCAAGTTTTTGGATCTTCTTGGTAAACAGCCAGTGGTATGCAAGACTAGGACTGTAATGATATCTGCCCTATAAAACTGCAGTTTATTAGACAGAGGATGAAATGGCATGTTATTTTGCCTGCATGCTTATCTGTCATTGAGTGTAGCTGTGTTTTAGAATGTATTTCAGAGTGAGTGTTTTAGAAATTGCCAACATAGAGACCTTGTGAGTGCCGAAGTGTAGGAACATGAACTCTTTACTCTCAGCTTTGATCCTAACCCACATCAGGGACCTTTTACCCGCAAATTGTCATTTGCTAAAGTAGGGGGAGAAAAGAAGAACTGATTGATCCTTTGATTACCCTTCTTTTGGGATCCAGTGTAATTTTGTCTTTCAGATACCTCACTTCAGTATTTAATATTTTAAACACTATTTATCATTGGATCTGAATGTTTATTTTCTGTTTTTATATTTTATTAAACAAAATGACATAATAACTTTCGTGTTCAGGGAATGAAGAAGCAGATGAGTGAAGTAGTGAAATTTAATAGTGGGGTTTGAACACAGTTTGGATGGGGCAAAACTCTGACTTATATACACTATAAACAGTAACAGTAACAATAATACAACAAGCCCATTGGCTAACAGAGTGTGCACATTTCCGATCCACTTATTTGCATAAGAATACAATAATACCTCATACAAAGTCCGCTTCATACAACAACGCCTAATTCTTTGAAAAAAGTTGCCTCATACAAAGTCATGCGACTTTGTATGAGGCATTGGGGTTTTCCCAGGTTGCATTGTGCCTGGGCAGTATAAAAGGCAGGACACATGCGTGCATTGTTCTTGTGGGTTTTGCATGAGGCGAAGAGTGTTTAGGAGTGTTTTTGAGCATGATTTTGGATTTTTTCGTCAGAATTTTTAGGAGCATTCCTGGGATTTTTGCAGCATTTTTCAGGTTCTTGGACAATCAGGGTTGTTTGACATGTTTTTGTAATGTTTTTAGCCTTTAGACAATGATTTCTTAAAGTTCTGTCAGCTTCCTGTCTGTCTCCTTGACTTTGCCTTGAAGTTTGTGCTGTTACAGTACAATGTATCTCTATGGAAACGACGTTGTATGAGGCATCTCAGCTAGGATTTTGCATGCCTCATACAAAGTCCAAATCCGTATAAAGTCCAAACTTGTGGAACCAAGTTTGGACGTTGTATGAGGTATCACTGTAGATACATGAGAAAAGATACATTCTACTCCTGTCAGAAAACACAGTTAACATACATAACAATAACACAACTCAAATCTCATTGAAAAACACTTATTTTACAGCTTAATACAGTACATATCATTTTAATACATAGCACATAATAAGGTGCACCTTTCACTCTCAGGACCACATTTCTTCGTTTCATTGTTATTAACACCACATTGTCTATTAGTAATTTATCCCCTATTTCCAAAAAGGCAATAGATTCTTGACCTGGCTTAACTCACTTAGATTCTTGGAATACATAGTGTATAAAGCATCCCCAAATGTTTCTGAAGCCATTATCCTTTGTCTAAATGTTTAATTTCTTACAAAAAACGAGGATATAAACTTCCAGGAAGGGACCTTTTTAGAAGATTTCGTACTACCAGTACAAATGTCCATGTAATTCGGGATAAATAAAAACAATAACTTATGTTTTCTTGCTTTGCTCGTTTTACCGTGAGATTCAGAAGACTTTTATTGAACCATGTTTAAATTCTGCTTCTGGACTTTCTGAGGCATATTATACCCTCTTATTGCTTTCAGGGCAGAATATACATATGCTGTTTAATGTGGCGAAATTTTGTGCAGCTGCAGTCAAACTCTGAGAAGGAAGGGTTTTAGCTAATTTGTAATTAGTTTTAGCTAATAGCAGCATTTTAAAAGATGGAACACAGCCAGTACTAGCTATTGCTCAAATAATTTTAGAGATATTATTGTTATAATTTTAGTGCATATAGAACAATATGTTTTATATATTTTATATTCTTCTATACTTAAGGTTATTTGCTTTGTGGATATTGGTCATTGATTGTAATGTTTTTTCTAAGTCAGGATCCATACCTTTTCAGTCGTGAAATGCAACCTTTTAGTAATCCTAAACTTGAGATAACTTGGGAACAGTAGCACAAAATTACACAATTCTTATGAGCTTCTGGTTGGTTGCAGGCTGCTTAAAGAAAATGCATACCTGAAAAATGAAAAATGATGTGAGTTTAAAATAAGTGGTGCTTTTGTGATAATTTGGGAATTGTGGGCTGGAATTCAGTTGTAAATAACATTACACTCCTTATCAGGTCCTACAAGGTTGTTGTTGCCGCCATCGCCACTGTTGTTGTTCAGTCGCACAATCGACTCTGACCCTTCATAACCCCATGGACCACTGCATGCCAGGCACCCCATCCTCCACCATCCTCCTCGACCCGCCCAGCTTTGTGCCCATTGCGGTGTCAGCCCCGGCCCTCTGGAACCTCTTGCCTTTTGAACTATGCACCCAGACGAAGCTGCTCCCCTTTAGAAGACAACTGAAAACATGGCTATACCAGTGGTTATGGGGCTTGGATGCATCGACTGCCCAGTCCTGCTGTCTCATTTATCCTATACGGGTTTTCTGTCCTGACTTTTTTTTATCTGTATGGGTGGGTGGGGACTTTTCAATGTTTTTTAATATGAAGTTTTTAAATGGGGTTTGTTAATCTGTTTTATTTCTTGTTTTTATTATGTTGTTAGCTGCTTTGGGTCACTCTCGAGTGAGGGAAGCGGGATAGAAATATTTTAAATAAATAAATAAATAAATGCCATTTAGCTATCTCATTCTCTGCCGCCCCCTTCTACTTTTTCCCTCGACCTTTCTCAGCATCAAGGCTTTCTCAAGTGGATCCTATTTTCTCATTTGTTGGCCTAAGTACTTTAACTTCATCTTCAATATTTGACCTTCCAAGGAGCAGTCTGAGTAGATTTAAATCTTTGGGTGTTAAACTTTCCCAAAGATGTTATTCTTGGGTTCTCCACTGAAAGGTATATGTTAAGGAGAGCAGGAATGGGAAAACAGGAAAGTTTATAATGGATTGGCTACCACAATGGTCACAACTTCAGTCATAAACAACAAATGGTTTTATATCTTAAGGTAAAGACTGATAAATGGAATATTCTAAATAAGATTCTAAGTAGGAATACTTGTCTCGTTCCTGGAGGCTATCCTTACAACAGAAATGTAAAAGCTTGGTACTTTTTATGTGGTAGCCTGTGGAAACAATTTCAATTTTGAAACGCTTCAAGAACATTTAAGTATAATGGGCTTTGTACTGTCTGGTTTGGCTGTATCTTGTAGAGAGCACTCAGCCCCTTTAGCGTGAACTCTGTTTTGTTAAACTATTTATCTATTAATTTTCTTCTGACCTTGGGCATAAAATATATGCACTTTTTATGTTTTGTGCTTAGTGCAGACAAAGAAGAATGCCATTACCAATCCATCACCATTATGAATGATGCAGCTTAAAACAAACACAGGTCAGAGACAAATATTTTAAGAAACAGATTTGTATTGATTCCATCACAACATTGAGCTAAATGAGGGGAAAACTCAGTCTCTAAAATGATGAAGAGAGAATAAATAACCATAACCACAAAAGTAAAATTCAGCACTTTGCTTAAGTGTTGTTATTGGTAAGAAAGTAAAACTGGTTGAAGCTATTATTAAAATCCACCCACCCTAAATATATTTATTACTGCAGTCTTTCTCCCCACCCTCATATTGACTAACAGTAATGTGATTCTAGCTTCAGCCCTCCTCTCCTTAGTTTCCCTGTATTTTATTGTTGCCTACTCTGTAGCTTGTTGAAAGCTTTTTGGTTAAACAAATCCATAGCTGTCAAGTATCCCTTTTTGGTCAGGAAAACCCCTTATTTTACCCTCTTTCCTGCCATCATCCCTTATTAATTAGACTGCAATGCCCTATTGCCGCCTTTGGAGGGCAGCACAGGATAAGCATAGCTGTCAAGTATCCCTTATTTGCCGGGAAATTTCCCTTATTTCCAAATCCAAAACTTGACAGGTATGCAAATCTCATCAAGGTTGGTTTCCTTAATCTTTGTTTAGCTACTCCACTGAAACACACTGGAAATGTACTTTTAAAATTAGGGAGAGACATTTACTTCAAATCTCACTATCATGTGCAAAGATGTAAAGTAAAATAAGCTGTGACCATTTGCATAGTCTGCAGTCTGTGCTGGGGATTGAAATTCTCATTCGCTTGCAAGGATCTGGAGATACATCTTCCCCAGATGTAGCAGGGCAGACTCTTGACTTTGGAAGATTTGGCTGTGCTAAAAGATTGTTGGTAGATGCATGCATCCATTGTTATGACTGCATTGCCTCTTGTGTAGATTTAAGCTGGCAAGTAGCATTCCTTTGTATGAGGCTGGCGGATGTATTAGAGTGGTGTTCCCTGGAGGCTGATCTGAAAGATTCCTGAAGGCTTTGGGAAGTTTCCAGGTGGCATTTTTAATACTGTTGTTAATACCATAATCGCTTAGGCAATAGACACAAGCATTCCTAAGCAGACAAAAGTACCTTTTGGTGGGAGATTTGTCTGCCTGGGAAAATAGCATTCAGCCTGATTTGGGATAAGGGATAAGATTTGGAAGAGACATCCAAGTGATAAAGATGTTCAACTCTAATTTCTTCTGGCTCAAACAGAGGGAAGGTTTTTCTTCTTTGTTTTTATAGCCTTACATGTGTTAGTGCAAGAGTGTTTGTGTCATCACACAGCATCTCTTTTAGAGGAGGTTTGTTTTATAAAAGTCAGCTATTGGTATGGTGTAATTTAGATGCACCTTGTTTTTCATTTATCTCTGACCTCATCAATTTTACTCTATTCCTCGACCATATGCTTGTATACAACAAGTATAGTACTTCATGCATCTGAAGGAGTAGATTTGCATTTGTGAATTCTGTTCCACAATATGTATGTTAATTGTTATGAATATTTTCCAAAAAAATTTGTTTTGTTGCATCATATTACATGGCTAATCTTTGGGTGGTGGTGGGGACACTATCTATTTTAAAGTGGCTTAAAGTGTTTCTACTGCAGTAATCAAACACATAATGTTTACATTTGTTCTCTCAGCAGATGCATATGTAATACTAAGGAAGTTATTACTACCCTAAGTATAATTGATTATTGTCTGTGCCATGTGTTCATTGGCAACAAGGAAAATGTGCTGTGGTGCTTCCATTTTCATTAATCATTTCCTTCTGCTCCTTCATGTCTTAATATCAAGCAGCAAATTATTTTAGGAGTAGGAGGTAGAAGGAAACAAAAGAGTGACTATTCCCAGGTACATGATAGTAAAGAGTCATATTGAGGCCTTATGATTGTTTACCTGGGAAAAATGAAAAGGAAATGAATATCAATCCAATTGATATGAGGATTTATGCATCTCAGAGGAAACATGAAATAATGCATGTTTCATTGATATCCCAGACCTATAAGATCCTTGCTTTATCAAGCATGTTTCTCTGGGAGATTGACGTGTTCTACTTTGAAAATAAATTCAAAACAAATGCAGGAAGGAGACAATACTTTTTACAAGTCATTCTAAAAATATGATGGGTCACATGGCTGGATTTTGTTTTTTGAAAATAAAAGTGATGGAGAAGCATTGCACTTTGGTCTGGGTAAAAGCTGCTTTACTGATAGGTAAACTAGCTGTCTTTCTTTGTGTGATTGATCACTGTTTACAACACAATTTTTTGCCATCACACATCTGGAAGTAATTAATATATCGAAGGAGAAGTTCTTAAATTTTTGTTCCCCAAGCAGTGCTTACCTCGACAAGTGGTGACAATGGCAAAACAGGTTTGTACTTTTTGTGTGTGCTGTTATTGTGACATACTTTCCTTCTGGGATTTGTGTGTACAGAGTTACAGGTTGGTGTGCCTTCAGCTTCCACAATGCCTATGGATAATTACTGTCAGCAAGTAGGATCATAATGGAGAGGCACAAATGGTGGTCTCTCTCGTCACACACACACACACACACACACACACACACACACACACACACACACACACACACACACACACACACACACACACACACACACACCAGATTTATTATACAGAATAAATCTGTATATTGATGCAGTGTCATTCAAATATGGCACAGCTGGAAAATGGTGACTCAGATGGCAATTGGGAAATTCCAATTCTTCTGGCTGAAATTGTTGTTTTTTTTAAAAAAAATGCGGCTGCCACTGAAGCTGCAAAGCTGTTGTAAAGCCAATAAAGGTGCAATTGCTTCTATCTTTCCTGCTCATGCCACTTTTATTATGAAAAGATTTATTGTTTGGCTCCCCCAAAACCAGTGCAAAGGTAAGCTTCAGAATAGTCTTAGGGAAATAACTGCACATCTGCATATCTAAATCATTGTCTCTATCTCTGTTAGGTCACAGTGCAGTTGGGGATTCAAGACTGAGTGAAAATATTCCCTGCACAAATTGAAACCTGGTATATCCAGTTCAAAAAAAAATAAATAGCTACGCTTGTTTCAACAAGTTGGCAAAAGAAAATGAGATAAAAGCAAAACACTGTTGTACCAAAGACTAAATATTGAAATAGAACTGATTGGTTTTTTTAAAAAAAATCCAACAATATTTTCCTTTTTGCATGTGTCAAACTGTACATCAAAGAGACTTGATGTGCACAATGAAATAGGTTTTGGTATCAATATTATTCACTATAACTACAGAGTTTGGGAGTCATCAGTCTGCAGCAGTGTGTTTCCCAACCTTTAGTTCTTGGACTTCAATTCCCAGAAGCCTAAGTCAATTCCCCAAAGCACTGATCAGCCAATATACAGATTTAGGCTTCTGGGAATTAAAATCCAAGAACCAAAGGGAATCACTAGTGTACAGATTACAGTGTTGTTGTTTCTGCCGCCGCCACCACCATTGCTGCTGTTGTTGTTGCTGACCTTTAGATATATGTCATAATGTGCAAGCTCTTTGATTTCAATTTTATCTGAGTAAAATGGAAAAGATATTGCAAAGTGCAGTACAGTTTACTGTATTAAAGTGAAAACATCATTTTTAGGTGTCTTAAGATAAGAAACGGGACTGTGGTGGCTCAAGTGGTTAAGATGCTAAATTAGCTGACTGGAAGGTCGGAGTTTGATCCCTGGGTACTGCATGATGGAGTGAGCTCCCGCCTCTGTCCCAGCTCCTGCTAAGCTAGCAGTTCGAAAGCAAGAAACTGCAAGCAGATAAATAGGGACCACTTTGGTGGGAAGGTGAACAACATTCTGTGCACTCTGGTATTGAGGCATGCCTGTCACATGTCCATGGAAGTGTCTGCAGACGCAGACAGTTCTGGCTCTTTGGTGATAAACAGAGATGAGCACTGAACTCTAGAGTCAGATATGACTGGCTTTCGAGCAAGGGTGACCTTTTCCTTTACCTAAGATAAGAAACAGATGTATAGGGTCTGTGTGCTTTCAAATGGATGTAGCTTGATTAATAAGATATGGCTTCGGAAGAAAGGATGATAGAAAACTGTTCCAGTGAGGTTAACGTCTTATAAAATAGGTTTCCCTTGCTCGAAAGCCAGTCATATCCGACTCTAGGGTGTAGTGCTCATCTCTGTTTCTAAGCCGAAGAGCCAGCGCTGTCTGCTTATAAAATAAGAAGGTGAGACAAGTTTAAAGCCACACATGTCTCATCCACATACTACTTTGTGAATAGCCGATTAAATTAGTTTGCATCTGAATGTCCAGTTCTCTAACTCAGTGATTCCTGAACTTAAGGCTTCTGCAAATGTTAGTTAAAGCCTTGACCACTGGCTAACCTGTCTAGGTTTTCTTGGAGTTATAGGCCTGGGGGCCTGCTCTAATTTCTGTAATATTTCTAGTGCATACATACCATATTGTCATGTCTGGGCATAAATATAAATCAGGCAGTTAGAACTGAAAGGAGCTTAGACAAAGGAACATAATGATGCTACAGCATGGTAATCCTTTTCACAGTGTCTCAAAAACAGGCATGCGTTGTCATGAAAGAAAAGGGAAGAGGAAAAGAGGCCCGTGCTGTAACTCTGAATCAGGTCCAGAGAATGAAAGCGCGGCGCCAAAATGGCCGCCGCGCTCTTTGCGCCCCCCCACCCGGACTCAGACATCCGGGTGAGTTAGGGGGCGTGGCCACCCCTCTATAAAAGGGGTGGCCACGAGGCAGACAAGCTGCCATTTTAGAAATAGCGACGGAGAGGAGAAGTTTTTCCCTCCACCCCCTCCCTAGTGAACAGTGTGATATTTTGGTCGCTTCGGGGCCGGGTGGGAATTTTTGGCCTGAACCACAATTGGCCCTTGGTTTCTGGCTTTTTTGCCCATCCCACACTGTTGCTAGTGTTTGACATAGGGGTTTTCTTTGACTTTGGTCACTTTAGGTGGGTAGCACTGGTAAGGTAAAGATTTATGACCCATAGGTATCCGGCAGGTTCGCAATTGACTGGCCAACACTTAGACAGGTACAGGTGTAACGACGAACCAGGCAAGGGGTGATGGCAGGAGCTTTTCAGCATGCATCACCCCGTGATTTGACGGATACACGTCAGAGGGTGGGGTCAGTAGAGAGTTTATTGACTCCGGTCAACAATTTGTTTGTGTCATCAAACAAATTGATACAAATGGATACATTGTAGCCAATTGCCATTGGCAATTTTGGGAGGAACCTTACCAGTGTTACTGCGGCCTGCTTGCCTTAAGAATTACAATTGGATGAATACACCAATTGAAAGTTATAATTCGGACTAGGGCATTATTCAATAAAAGTGGCCCAATGCTTTTATCCATATACCGGTGTCTGAGTCTTTCTTTGGGGGGTGCGCCTGCAAAGGTTGTTTGGCCACTGATCTTGCATACTTGACTGCTCCTTGGGCCTAAATGTATTTTATTTTATTTCTACGCCAACCATCTGACTGAATTGTCACCTTGGGCAGTATACATATAGATATATAAATATAATGACATACCAAATACTTGGTTTTAAGTCCCACGCAGAACCTTTGAATCAGTGAGATTTACACAAGTGGGTCATCTTTGCATGGGATTAGCAAAATAACTTAATTTTTCTATGTACCTTTTTAGAGCCAAAATTATCCAAGGTAAAAATTTGTGGCAAAACAATGCAACGGTTTAATAACTTGTATTATGACACACTTGCTTCCAAAGCATCAGTGTGTCTTTCTCAGTAGATTGGGTAAGAATGTCTCTGTTATCACTGCTACTGTTTATTCTTCTTTTTCTTCAGGTGCCGTATCCATTCTGGATATTGGCTATCATCATGGTGATAATCTTCCTGTTCTTAATTTCTCAGATCAGTTCTTCTGAGGACCCTGTTTATAACTGTTTATTATACCATGAAAATTAATCCTAATACAGCCAAAAATCTATCAAGGCAGTGCTGGATTGTCTAGTAGGGGGAATGTGAGGCATTAACAGGACTAGCCAATTGAACTGCTTCCCCCTTTTTCACATGATGGCAGTTATCTCTACTTCTCACGTATGCTGCTGGGTTTGTAAAGTCACAAAGTTTCCTTCTCTCTTCTGCCTATGGCAGGTGGTAGCTTCGTATTTAGTTTAGCATGTTAATGGCTTCTGATGCATCTTCACCTTCTCCCTGCCAGCTGCTCTCTTGCTGTGCAGGGGCTGAGAAGAGAAACCATTCCTCCATCTTCTAGCCAGGAGTGATAAAATGGCAGGACAATAATAGACAGGAGAGAGACACATGCCTGTCAAGTTTGGGACATGAAAATAAGGGAAATTTTGAGCCATGCCCCTCTCCCCACCAGGTCACGCCCCCTCCCCCCAAAAAAATCCAGACACATCCAAGAGCCTAGAAGAGGAGGAGCCACCAGAGCCAGGGAGGAGTGTTGGGTCCCCCCCCCCCCGTGGAGGAAGAACCACCCCCTAGGCACTCCCCTACTCCCCTGCTGTCCCTCACGGGGAATAAGGCAACAGGCCAGCCCCTACAGGCCAGCCTTACTGTAAAAATTCTATTATAAATCTCTTTCCACATTGTCTGCTGCAACAACATTTCATATTATGGTGATTTTTCATGGAACTGTTTTCTACACTTTAATCACTTAATTGTCTAATGTCTTAGCCTTGTGTACCTCAATTTCATTTTTTTTTAAACTCAGGACCATGGAAATATCCTTTTTATGTTGTATGCAAATATACTTGAAGTCGATTGGCTCATTATCTCTTCTCTCTCCTGGGAAAGAGGGTGTTAAAGGGAAGAGACAATGAGCCAATCGGCTTCAAGTATATTTGCATACAACATAATAAGGATATTTCGATGGTCCTGCCTTAAACACAGAGTTTTAAAAAATGAAATTGAGGTACACAAGGATAAGACAGTAGACAATTAAGTGATTTGTTGTTGTTCAGTCAGCTCCGACTCTTTGTGACCCCATGGACCATTGCCCTCCAGGTACCTCTATCCTCCACCATCCTCCTCAGCCCGCCCAGCCCTGTGCCCGTTGTGTCCACAATACCATATAGGCATCTCATCTTTGGCCATCCCCCTTCTTCTTTTGCCCTCCACCTTATAAGTGTAAAAAACAGTTCCATGAAAAATTACCATAATATGAAATGCTGTCGCAGCAGAGAATGAGGAAAGAGATTTAAAATAGAATTATTACAGTAAGGCTGGCCTGCTGCCTTGTTTCCCGTGAAGGGAAGCAGTCGTGCCTAGGAGTGGTGGTGGGAGTTCTTCCTCTCTGGCTCTGGTATGAGGCATATACCTCATGAATAAAGATATAATAATAATACAATAATATAATATACAATAATATACGGGAGATTTACACGCCCCTTGGATTTTTAAAAAATATGGGAAATTATTTTTAAAATGCATGACGGCAGGAAGAGGGGCTAAATTATGGGGTTTTTCCGGGCAATATGACAGCTATGGAGAGACGGTTAAGTGGCTGGAAGAGAAGAAAGTAAAAAGTGCTGTTGGTATTGGTTGTAATAAGGAAGGAAACAAATAGAGATTACCTTTGAAGAAACAGAATGATAAAGAAAGCAGCTTCTATGTATGTGTTAAACAAAAATGAATTTGCTTCAGAGATATATAGTCTTGGAAGGCAACAGAAGATAACTTTTGCCAGGGTTGTTTTTTTAATAAAAAAAGATTTAGTCCAGACTTTTTTAAAAACAACTCTACATGACATATATTGCTCATTGCTCATAACATTTATGTCTCTCTTGCAATAATTCCTTTGCATCCTTTGAGAATGGATCAAAATGTAGTTAACCAAAGTTTTTGCCTGAAGCAAGGCTATCGCTAGCAAACCCACTGCCTAAGGCAGAAAGCAAGGTCTCCCCTGTCATTCAGCAGTAGTATACACACTCATGTCTTCCAGAGAATTGAGAAGGTCACACTCCTTTTCCAGATGCAGAAGGAAGAGGTGGCATTTGGAGGTGATTTTATTTGTTATTCCTCCAATAGGTCCTGATTCTGAGGACCCCCTAGAAGCAGACATTGAGGAAGGTCAAACCTGTAATGGGGGTGTTGAGTATAGCATATCCTGCTCCATCTGCTCTAGGTGGAATAAACCAGATATCAAGGAAGATATTGAGAAATCCAGAAAGGGAAGAAGGAAATTAGCCTCTCTTTGCCTGAGAGGATCATTACATGGAGGCTGATGATGATGATGCTAGTCAGAGAGAGCAAATCCAAGACCAGCATAGACCAGGAAAAGGAACAGAAATTAAAATGAGGGTAGTACAGCGCTCCGTGCGCTCCGGTGTCTAGTCATGCCTGCCACATGACCACGGAAATGTCTGCAGAAGCAGACAGCGCTGGCTCTTCGGCTTAGAAACAGAGATGAGCACTGCACCCTAGAGTCGGATACGACTGGCTTTCGAGCAAGGGAAACCTTTACCTTTTAGTACATAAGATCAATAATGTTACAGCTATTACTAAGCCTAAGCCTGTAGCACTAGTAGTTTGTTTGGCTGAAGGTCCAGCCAGGATTGTTCTTCTGATTTTGTACGCTGTTGCACAGAATCTGGCAGTATTGTGATCTTAGAACTGCAGAGCTGGAAGGGACCCTATGGATCATTGAGCACAGACCCTGTCAAGGAGAGCCAGCTCTGTTTCAAAATAATATAAGTGGTAAGATCTATGTATTCACTTGAGCCCAAGAGGAGGGTGTTTTTGCTTCCTGATTCCAATGTGTGGCAGGCACAGAAGTGACTTCTCTGTGATAAATAGAATCCAATGTTTGCTACTGCTGGTGCTCTTTTGTGCCAATACTTTCTTTATTCTCGATTTCTAGGCAACTGGGTGGATAAACTGTGGATTGTATTTAGTCAAGTGAACAAAAGGTCTTTTTTACTTTCTTAATAGAATGAAAATCATCCTGTGGAGGCTACAATATTGAATGGTGGACTGGCAGGAAAAAATGTGCCTATCCCTTTCCCTATCAGTTTTTTTTGGGGGAAAACACAGATACAAACCCCATTTTGTACAGGATTATTGAACAACTAGCTATTTTGCCCGGCTTCGCCTGGGTTGGGGGGGGCGCTTGCTCACCGTGTGGGTGTTGGGGGCTGTGGACGCCGCCTTTGCATCCCCCCCGCTGTTTCAAAAGCAGCCTCAAAGCAGCGTGGGGGATTGCAAGGGTGAGAGGCAGGACTCCGCAAGGTAAGAGGCCTTCCCCGGTGGATACCTGCCTGCCGTTTTGGGATTCCCCCCTCATTTTTTCGAGGCCCATGCCTTGCATCCCTGTCCATTGCAGCAGTTTGCGGTGCTGGGTGGAAGGTGCGCACAGCAGCCATTTGGCTTGCGTAGGCGTGGCCTTATCCCTACATGCTGTGGCTGATTTGCCGCGGCGCATCGCACTGCCTGCTGGGGGTTGTAGTTTTTGGTTTTGTCTGTTTAGTGGGGCACAGAGCCCCCAGAAGCAATCCAGACCCCGACGTTGACCATCTCTCCCACAATAGGCAAGTGTGTGCATACTGTGGATGGGGACAGTTAAGTGGTGAGGATTCGTTTTAGGGACCCACACGGGGACATTTGACTTTTATAGGTATAGATAATAGCTAGCAATACATTAGTCTACTCAGAATCATAGCTTCTAAGTCACAAGCTCCAGATACTGCTTTTCATTTTAAAAAATCCTTTTAGTATACATGTAAGGTGTAGTTTCACTAAACTACAAAATTAGACAATAAATTACCTAGTTAACTAAGCTAATTTTTGTCAAATATATAAAATCAGGCTAGTTCACAGTAGTAAGATAATCACTGCTATTTTAATGGAAGATTGTTTGATTCAAACCAAATTGATTTTACTGCTTTGTACATTCAATTACCAAGGAAATAGTGTTTTACAAAGTCAAGAGGCTAGCAATCAATATATTAATACGACGTGCAAATCTGTTTTCATTTGCGGTCTTGAGTTGTCAGACTACAACTCTAAATTGGCAAGTGTGTTGTCTAGTAAATTGTGTTTCGTATGCTCCAATGACACCTCCAAAAGGAATTAGTTTCAGAAAATAATAAATGGACATAGTAAAACTTTGCAGTGCTGTTGAAAATAAGTGACAGGGATACCAGCCATATCATCCTGGAGGAAATGGCAATTTGTCCATATATTAAATATATTTAAATGATTAGATTCAGAAACTTCTTTAGCCCAAGTATAGTGATCCAAGTGTCAAATCTTACTGTAGAAAGTGAGTTTGGGCAAAGATTAAGACTGGAAAAACAAAGCAACTAAAACCAAAGGAATGGTTGGTGCTCATGGAAGTGGTATATAAAATTATATTATTGTATAACAAAACAAAAATTATGTTCTTCAAATTTATTCCATACTTTTATTAATTTTGCAACTAATCCTATAGAAAAGCTATAGAAATAAAAGTAACAAATACTTTCTCAGAGCACTTGTTTTTCCCTTAGTCTATTGATTATGTTACCCTTGAAAAACTGTGTGCTAATGCTGCTTCTGGGAGTTATACTGATATCAAAAAAATTATGGGATGCAATGCTTAAAGCTCTAATACATGTTGCTTCATTAGAGAAGAGAAATGCTGAAAGGGCAGCATTCTCCCCCCCCCCCCAAAAAAAGGACAAGGTATTAGTATCACTTCATACATTTCCCCAGATGACAATTCAATTTACCCATGGCAGAAATTACACTTGATCTGCCCTTCATACCTTAAAATATATATCTTTGCTTCTACATGAGGATCAGTCTTTTTCTCTTACTTCTATTCTCTTTCCTCTTCTACTATCACAGTTAGCGCTACACTTTAGATAGTATTTTCTGCATTCTCCCTCGTTTGTTGCGATTATAGTTTTAAAAGTTTGTTATTACAGTTCTTTCTATTGCTCCATATACAGTAGTATTTACTGTTCACCCCCTTGCTTGTTGCAATTATAGATGAAATAGTCTAGCCTTAACCTTGCCTAGTTCCATAGTTAGGTTTGTATTACTGTTTTGCTTGTGCATTTAGTTTTATAGCAGCACCCGCTTCATTTAAACAGTGCAGGTCTTGTAACAACAAAATCTCTCTTAAGGACGGCCATGAGGAGTGTCTATTTTGTTTAAGTGAAACACACCAAACTCAATCATGCTCAGTCTGTGTAAAATTTACCAGAGTTGCACGGAGAAATAGGGAACCTCACCTGAGACTCCATTTGCTAGAGCATTCTCTCCGTCAACCCCCCCTAGCTGTTCCATCATCAGATTCAATGGAGCCTCAGACTTATAAGTCCCCAGAAAATCAAAAATCCGTCTCAGATTCCCAAAAGAAACAGAAACATGGCCAGGCTTCTAAGTCTAAGCCAAGAACAAATACTGACTTGGAGCTCAGATGGTTCCCCTCCTTCTTGGGGGAGGGGAGGGATCCAGAGAGTAATATTCAACAGCTCTCTCCATTCACCCCTCCAGCCAATGTTGAGCTGCCTGCCTCTCCATTATCAGTGCAATCGGCTTCACCCCTCCTCCCATCCCCATGCAATCAGAGACTGACAGGGACAGAAACAAAAGGCCTAAAAAGCATAGACGAAGGGCACAGGCCTCCTCTGATTCACCAGTCTCTTCCTCACCATCCCCAAGGAGAAGAAAGAAAATGAAGTCTCACAAGAGAGACTGGTATTATCCCCAGGATTTTTACTACTCTCCACATCTAGCCTATGCCCCTGACTACTTTGATGACCAGGACTGGCAGAGAGGCCCATGTTTTCAGCCATTTGACACATATGGATTCATCCTCCTCCTTCTCATATGTTGACTCATCAATCTCAATGTCATAAGAGGAGCAGACATGGAAAAGCTAAAAAGGAATGCCGGCTTCAAGCCTCACAGGCATGTACTTCGATGCCCAATCCCATTCCAGTCTCCACGGCCAAGAACCTGCCTGCTTCAACGTCCAGGAACATTATGTCATCTAAACTCCTGGACACTGACATCAGCCTCTGGCTCTGGCCAAGTGCAACACCAACTCCATTCTCAGCCCGATGGCCCAGCTTCTCCAAACCAGAAGAACCTTGATTTTGACTTCCTCAGCTGTTTCTGCACCACCACATCAATCTAAAAAGAGGAAAAGGAAACCTAAGTTGACATCATCTTCCACCTCCATATCAGAACCCTTAACACCCATACGGTCTCCACTGTTCTCACCAGCCTCCTCTTCCCCTGCATCTGGGGTCATGGAATCAAATCCCTCCTCACCCCCAGACAATTTTAGAACCTATACGGAGCTGGTAGCCAGAATGGCAAAGTCTCTTGATCTTCAGGCAAAGAGAAAGAAACCCAGACAAGTGGATACAGTATTTGACCCTATATCCAAGAACAAACCGCACCCAATCCAGTTCACCATGATGCCTTCTATACTGGAAAGGGTAAAGGAGAATTGGGTTAAATCTTCCTCCACATTACCCATTTCCAAACACATCGACAGCATGTACAAAATGCTAGATGATGAGGTTAAATTTATTTCTAAACACCCTCAACCTAACTCTCTGATGGTGGAAACCGCTCAACCTGGCTTCAGACAATGACCCTCTTCCACTCCTATTGATAGGGATGGGAGGAAGATGAATACAGCATCCAGACGGGTCTACTCGACATCGACCTTGGGAATCACAGCTGCTAATTACCAGGCTGTTATGTGAGCTTATCAAAGAATCCTGTGGAAAAAAATTAATCCCATCGTAAACATACTTCTGGAGGAATGGAAGGAAACCTTTGAAGAAGAGGCCCTTAAGTTTGCTGCTAAACAATCTATGTCATCTCACTATGTTTCTGACTATTTTGAACGTACACTCTCCACAGCAGTATCCTTATGACACTATGCCTGGCTAAAGTCCACTGACTTTCCAGATGATGTGAAAGCCAAAACTGAAGACATGGACTTTGATGGTGAGGAGCTTTTTCACCAAAAGACTGATGAGATTCTGGATGAGTTCCAGAAGAAAAAATCTTCTGCAACATGGATGAAAGCAGCCAGCCAACGCACATTCCGACCAAACTGGAGGCCTCGTTTTTACCCTCCACAAGGGTATTATAGTCCTCAGCAGAGCACTTATCAAAGTGCAACTCGCCTTCCTTCTCCACCTCTCCCCTTCTATCATCAGAACCAAAGACCCAGGCCCAGGACATCCTTCAAATTTAACCCCCCAAAACTCAAACTGTGGTTTTGACACCCATCCTTCAAGACCCATCAACTGTGACCACACCTCTTCCCCCCTACTTCAACAATTGGCAAAGCATCACCACAGACCATTGGGTCCAATCCATCATAAAAACTGGCTATCCACTCGAGTTCACCACTTAACCTCCCTTTGGGAGACCAAAATTCACCCGTCCTCACCTGTTCTGGCAGAAGAAATCCTATCACTCTACAAAAAGGGGGCAGTTCACCTGGTCTCCCCATCCACAATCCACACAGGATTCTATTCAAGGTACTTCCCAGTCCCCAAGAAAGATGGAAGTCTCTGCCAGATTTTAGGTCTCTGAGACTTCAATCAGTACATCTATGTCACAAAGTTCAAAATGGTCACCCTTCAAAATATTCTACGTTTGCTTTACAAAGATTGTTGGTTCACTTCAGTGGACCTCACCAATTCCTACTTTCACATTGCAATCTGAGAGGATCATTGGAAATACCTCTGCTTTTCTCTGGGCTCATACCTCTTCAATTACAACCTCCTACTGTTTGGCCTGTGAACTGCCCTCAGAGTATTCACAAAATGCATGGCCCCGGTAGCTGCCTTCCTCAGAACAAAGTGTGTCACCATTTACCCCTATTTAGATGACCTTGTTTCTACATCACAATATCAAGCTTCTCTGGACATCACCTTTGTTCTTTCCATTTTAAAGGTTCTCGGTTTATGCATCAACATGCAAAAATCACATCTCATCCCCACTCAAGACATCAGTTCATGCCTGAAGTCCATCACAGGAACAGCCTTGCTCCCACAGAGAAGAAGAATTTAGACTATCATAAAAACAACCAGATCTGTCATCACTGCCAGACAAGTCTTGGCACAGACAGTGTTCAAGTTACTTGGCTACATGACCTCCACGACCACAATCATCCATCTCTCACGCCTCTGCATGAGACCCCTACAAATCTGGTTCCTTCGCAGCTTCAACAACCTAACAGACTCCATGTCAACACACTTATACATTCCAAAACAGTTACATTTGCAATTGAGGTGGTGGACTCACCCTCAGAACCTGACCACAGGCAGATACTTCATGCCACTGACCCCCACCATCTATGTCACCACGGATGCCAGCACATCAGGATGGGGCGCACACTGCCAGGGACATTAAATCAATGGCCACTGGTCGATTCAGGAAGCCTGACTGCACATCAACAACCTAGACCTCCTCATGGTTTTGAAAGACATTTTATGTTGTGCCTGTAGATCAGGATCTTGCTGTGTTTGTTTCATTTCCTTTGTCTAATGTAGGAAGATTTTTTTTGGTGGAGAGAATGAGTGACTCCAAGCCTAAAGGTGATTTTTGTTTTTTTTAAGGATTGTGTAAATTGTACTGAGTATTATGAAACAGATTATGTACTTAAATTAATAATTCATTTGAAAGAGGAGAGAGGACTGTTAAGGTGCTAACACATCTCTTAGGCAAAAAGATTCAACCAGCTTTAGTCAAAGGTTCAATTGCCTGAGCCCCTGCATTAGCAAAATATAGATATACAAGAAGGCTGTCTTCCTCAAAATGACAACCATTTCATTTTTTCTCTTCCATTGGAAGATGACACTCTAGTCACAAACATCATTTCTGATATGCAGCTTTTTTTATTGTTATACAAAGGCAAATGCTTCTTCCTTATGAAATATTTCAGGTGCTAAAATATCACATGTAGAAAGCACAGGCCGTTTTCATCTCTAGGAAACTCATTTTAACTGATTGGCACAATATTACATTTGCTGCTATTCAGGAATCAGTGTTAGGGATAATACAGTACTTCTAAATAACTACTATTTATGACAATTGCCCGTGTTCTTTTCTCAAAACGGTGGAAACTCCCCCAATCTTTTTCTACAAGAGCTGCAGTTCTGTCTCAGTCCTGACAGCTTTTGTGGAGCACATCTAATCCTGACATGTGTTTCTTAGGGGAAACACAATATCATGGGGACCAATATATTTGTAATATGTGTACTATGGATTACTGTTCACTTTAGGAGGTTAAAATAGCAACCATATTTTCTTTGAGAGTGGGTGTCATTTTCTGAGAGTTCTAAGGGGACATTGGACCTGTCTGGGAAAATATAGACTGCTTTGTACACAGAATCCAAGGTTTTATATGTCTGTTAACTATTTGTTTATTTGTATGGTGACTTAAGAGGGAAAGCTATTGAATAGACTTAGGTAGAATATTCCCTACCCACTGCTAATTTGTATTCATTTCTGCATTTCAAAAGCACAGAAATTCCAAAAAGAAACCTACAGTTTAGGACAATCAATTCTGATAAATGTTGTACTCAGAAAAACAAAGCAATTTAAGCCACAGGTTTACCCCACTCCTAAATCAAAAGATGGGAATGTTGATGTATTATCAAGCCTGTGCTCACACACTTACAAACACACTTTTTGCTTACCTAGGACGAAGTCAATTAAACACAGTGACACTTTCTTCCTTCAGGTACAGATTAACTGGTCTACTTTGAACCAATAATAATTTAATTATAGTAACAATGTGCTGCAGATGTTTTACAGATGAGGCTTGATCTGTGACCTGAATTTGTTTGTGTAGGGGTCTTAGCTCCAACTCTAAAGAAAAAAGAAAGGGGAAAATGTCATTATTTTTAAATCTTAAAGTAAAGAAACAAGAAAGCAAATAACATTACTTTTATATCTTAATATTACTGATCTTTATCCTAAAATTACTATTATGGAGTTGCCTTGAGAATCATTAGTTAGTATGGATCCTCAGTTCTCAGATTTTAAAATTATTGTTGTAATAGTTTTGTGTCAGAAATTATTTGGGTTGAAAGGATTTTTGCTGGAGAAACTCCACTCAGGTGACACTTGAATGAGGCTTTTTTCATGTGCTCAAGAGCTGGGACAGAGACAGGTGCTCAATCCGCCATGCAGTACCTGGGTCTCGAACTGCTGTCAAGCCAGCCTTCCAGCTAACAAGGTGAGATTCTTAAACACTGGGCCACCACAGCCAGTGGTGGGCATCAGCAGGTTTGCACCCGTTCACCAGAACCGGTAGCAGAAATTCTGGCTGGCCCTGCCCATCCAAGTTTTGAAATAAAGTAGTCCTAATTTGAGTGCAACACAGGGCTTTCCCCCAGGTCATGCCCACCATACCACACCCACAGTGTGTTAGTAAATTTTTTGGGAGCCAACCACTGACCACAGCCCCTATTGTTTAACGATAGATAGCAAAGACAATGTACTTCCTCTTACCTCTGCTCTCCCAAGAAGCTGGCACACCTGAAGTGGGTTCTGTGGTGTAGTTTACTAACCAGCTGGTTGAAGTTGACATCAGATCCTGATTTATTTGAAATTAGTTTGAGATCCTAATGTGTACTTACATTGTGTACTTACATTGCACCACAATGTGCTGTTTGAGTTCTTAAAGAAATGGTAATACAGTATTTAGTGTTCTGGAAATGATAGACAGCAGCCAGCAATATGGGCCAAACACACAACTTTATTCGGAATAAGAATCGGTGACCAGAGCTAACAACACACCCTTACATTCCTTAGTTATCTCCAATCAGAACTGACAGTTAGAAAAAACCACTGGAACCGTTGACGGCTCTGTCTCATGCACTTCTCATTCAGAACCTTCCCGAAGTCTTGCGAGACTTCGGACCATAGTAAAGCAAATACATATTAAACTCTATCACAACAAAGACAAAATGGTAAACACGTTTCCTTAAATACATAACGCAGTAGAACCCCGCATAACGAAAAACTCTGTTCCACGGAGCTCTTCACTATGCATTTTTTTCATTAAGAGGTTCCCTATGGAAGATGCCCCGCATAACAGGGGGGAAAAGTTCTTTAACCGGGGTTCCCATTAAGCGGGTATACCCCGTTACCAGAAACCCCACATAACGGGGGGATTCGTTATGTGTGGTATTGCCATTGCATAACGAATGCTTCATTGTGCAAATTTTTGCTATACAATGCGTTCGTTATGTGAGGTACCACTGTATTAAAGAAAAAGAAAATTGGCAGCCATGTTTCACAAGATGTACAATACTCATTACTTTGTAGTTGAAAAAACATTTTGCTTAAATAAATACATATGTTGATAGATCTTGAAATGGTAAATGCTAATAAAAATACAAAAAAACAACAGAGATATAATATTTGTGTACCAAAATAGCCTCTCTATCAACATATCTGATTGTCATCAACTTCTATTGATAGTGACACAAGAATAGCAGCAAGCAAATCAATAAATACACCATTCCTTTTTGGTGGATACAAAAATGAAAAACAAAAGTCAATAAAGATTGATGTCTAAATCAATGCTAATTTTTCTTTTTAGGCAGTAATTATTTTTGTAGTGGTACATTTACACTGGAAATATAAGATGGGAAACATCAATCTTCTATAGAAGCTTTTCAGACTGCTTGTAAGTTAAGGCTTGAACTGTTGAAATCTACATGGGCTATCCATCTCAACCAATGAAAATGTTCATCAAAATAAAGTGCTGATTCCCCCCCCCCCCTATTGCAAATGTTTTTAATGCTAATCTGCATTAGACAACAACCAGGAGTGCTTGTTAAATTAAAGCTCTGTCAGAGAACATTGGATTGGTTTTTTTGGAAATTTATGATAGTGGGTTCTACTTAGACAGGAAAAAAATGCATACCTTAAGAAAGAGATTTCAGGCACATCTGTTTACTTTCTTACTTGGAGTTAGCACAGATGATTAATAATAACAATGTAAACTTTCTAAATTAACAACAACAGAGTATATTTCAGCTGAATTACCTGTTGTATAAATGTGCTAAAAAGAGATAGGACAGATTATGGCCATGAACTTTTACTACAGAGGGTGGCAAAAATGTAAACACATTTTAAGAAAGGAAAAAACTTTATTAAAAATTGTAATACTCAATATATACTGATAACAAGCCACATTTGACTTATGTAATTACAAGAGGTGCTCAAAGTGGTTACCATCAGCATCCAGACAGTCTGATTATGGCGAACTACTGCTTGAGCAATGTTGACCAAAGTGTCCTGGAACTTCCCTTGTGCATATCACACACAGTACCATGCATCTCAAATGTATCACGAATGTGTGCAATTAGGTGTGTTAGAGGTTCTGTTGCATACTCCATTGTCATTGTACTTCCACAATGTTCTCGAATTTCAAATACCACCAGAATTATCTTGTGCTTCTTGAATGGCAACTATGCTTCTGCCATTTTCTTTGACATTCCTGCTGAGCATTAATTCTTTTCAGTGAACATCATATTACATGTTGCTACCATAACTCAATTCAACTTCAAAAACTAAGACATAGGTATCTCTTTAAATGTGTATAAATTTTTGACACCCTCTGTATTCATACAAGTAACCACTAGGCTCTTGCTCCATCCTCAAATGAGTGTTTTGATTGCTAAACGTGTATGCTGGAAACCAAACTGGAGAAGGAAGGGTTTGACAAAAGTTGCACAGAATGTTGTTGCAAGTTTTCACTAGATGATAAAGCTGAGAAGGTAGACTCCATGTAGTACAATGAGGTGAAATACATGCTTTAAACCAGAGGTTCCCAACCTATGGCCCATAGGCCAGCCCCAGCCCACGGCACCATTCCATGTGGCCTACCACCGCCACACCCAAAAGTGGAAGTGGACGGTTTATGTCAGATGTAAAATGCTCCCGCGCATGGGTAAACCGGGCCTATTGTAAACATGGAAGTGGGCATGTTTACATCAGCCATAAATGTGTCCACTTCCGGGGGCATGGTCTGGCCCGCTTAGCTGTCCAGGGCATGTGGTCAGGCATAAGACACCAGAATATAAGACACACCTCATTTTCATACTCATTTTAAGGGGGAAAATAATTTTCTACATTTTGTCATGAATTTCCAAATTGATTTATTATACTAATTTTATAGTTATTTAAAGCTACAAAAATGTAACTAGGAAACACTGTTGTTAGGTATCTTTTAATCTTCATCCTCAAAACACAGAAATTCATCTCCGGAGCTCTACCTCTGCCCTCCCAGGTGCAGGATCCTGCAGATGATCTAGAGGAGATGGGAGGGGAGCCCATCCCTCCCTCCCACCCCTTCCCTTGCATGCAAACATCTGTGTGCTCTTGCAGATGTGTGCCCTCCAGGCGTGAGGCAAACTGGCTGAGGAGAGAGATTGAGAGAGGGAATGGGAATGGGAAAAAGGGGGGCTATCAGTAGCTTCATAAAGACCGCTCTTCCCCTAATGATTCCCACGCCCCGGGGAGAGGAATTTTTAAAAAGCTGTCCTCCACCGACTTGTGGCAATCGGCAGCTACTGGAGCTGGGGGATGAGGTCTTTTAAACCTGAGAAATGTAGACTGACTTAATTTTCAACATGATAATTTTAATTACTGGCCCACAAGACACACTCCATTTTTTCGGTGTATTTTAAGAGGGGGGAGTGTGTCTTATATGCTGGCAAATACGGTACATTATCTTTTATGTTGCTACCTCATTAGCTGAGCAGAGCACTTTCTAGACAAGAGTGGAGCGAAAAAGATGTATAAAGTTACCCAAACTGACTTTTTAAAATTGTGTATAAACTTTTGATGCCATACTGTCTGTTAAATACTGTGCAGCGAACCAATTGTATAAATTGAAAAAAGTAAATGGACATTTAAAGGAGGTTGGCAGCAAATAGAAAAATGAAATTGAGAGATACAGAAAGTGTAATAGACAGTAAAAATGGTAGGTGTCTCCTTTAAGTGTCAGTTTGCCTTACATTAAATTAAGAAGAGTTGTAGTTAATGCTTGGTTTGTGCCCACAATGAAATAAACTTCAGTTGAGGGTCTCAGCTTATCAGTAATATAACCACTTTTGTGTATTCTCTACATAGAAACTTTGGAAAGGGTCACTATAAGCCAAAGTTGACTTGACAGCACACAATTATTATACAGTATATACTAAACATTTATTTAACAGATGTATTATTACTTTTGGGTTAAGCCAAGAGGACTAGACGAAAAAGAGGCTCCTCACAATTGTGCAATCAGACAGGAGAGCAGACATATCTGAAATAGGTCTCAGCTTCTCATAGGTTTGTTGCGGTTATCTGCAGCAAGTCACATAGACCTTACATGGTCATCAGAAGGATTTTAACTATGGCTTTGAAGTCTCAGTCGCTACACCAGATCTGTGGTGTAATCTGAGATGCTGGTAACAAGAAAAAATCTTTTAGAAGCAGAGACTATAACACCACATGGCCTCAAGCTGGAAATTTAATACTGCACCTCACATATTGGAGAAAAATACTGTACCACGCTTCATAATAGTTCATCCTTTGTGTTTTTCAAGTGCCACCTTGAGTATAGTAACCTTTTTTACACCAGCGCACCTGGTAAATTTAGCAGCTGAAACATTTTCCCCTAAAGTGTGTGCGTCTACACATACACTTTTTGTGTAAACAGGTGTTTTAAGCATTGTGCAGTAGCAATCAGAGTCTGTTGTTGATAACACTGATAATACTGTTGATAGAAACATTGAATCTTTTTAGTGCATTTGCTAAGATAACATTCATTTCAGAGATGGTAAATGTATTGTCCTGTTTGTTGTTATTGAGTAATTTGTGACAATTGAATATTTTCATTTCTTTGCTGCTGGAACCAATGTAACCTAATGAGGTAATAAATGATAAGGTACATAGTGGATATTAGCTCTATTTGTGTAAAGATATTACAGTGAGTTATCTGTTCTGTGCTCTGGGGTAAATGGCAACTGCAATGGTTATTGGCAAATAATTAGTGTGCCCTAAAGAGCACTGCAAACAACAAAGCTAGTGGAGATGATGGTATCCCAGTTGAATTTTTCAAAGCTCTAAAAGATGATGGCATCAAATTACTGCATTCAATATGCCAGCAGATTTGGAAAACAAAACAGTGGCCACAGGACTGGAAAAGATCAGTATATGTTCCAATCCCAAAAAAGGGCAATGCCAAAGAATGTTCAAATTATCGAACAATTGCGCTCATCCCACACGCCAGCAAGGTGATGCTCAAGATAATACAGGATAGACTTCAGCAGCATGTGGAAAGAGAATTACCAAAGGTGCAGGCTGGTTTCAGAAGAGGCAGGGGGACTAGAGACCACATTGCCAACATACGTTGGATCATGGAGAAAACAAAGGAATACCAGAAACAAGTTTATTTTTGCTTTATTGACTACACTAAGGCATTTGATTGTGTGGATCACAACAAGATGTGGCAAGTGATTAAAGAGATGGGAATACCAGAGCACCTCATATGCCTCCTGAGAAATCTGTACATGAACCAAGAAGCAACAGTTAGGACAGAACACGGAATGACAGAGTGGTTTGGAATAGGAAAAGGAGTAAGGCAAGGCTGCATTCTGTCACCCTGCTTATTCAACTTATACACAGAGCACATAATGCGCAATGCAGGGATGGAGGAATCACAATATGGGATCAAAATTGCTGGGAGAAACATCAACAATCTGAGATATGCAGACGACACCACCCTAATGGCAGAAAGTGAGGAAGACCTAAAGAATCTCCTGATCGGTTTGAAGGAAGAGAGTGCAAAAGCTGGCTTGAGACTCAATATCAAGAAAACCAAGATAATGGCAACAGGCCCGATCAGTTCCTGGAAAATAGACGGGGAAGAAGTAGAAGCAGTGACAGATTTTACATTCTTAGGATCTAAGATCACTGCAGATGGAGATTGCAGCCATGAAATAAAGAGGCGGCTGATTCTAGGGAGACAAGCCATGAGAAACCTGGGGAACATAGTGAAAAGCAGAGACATCACCTTGAAAACAAAAATTAGAATAGTCGAAGCAATGGTATTCCCAGTGGTAATGTACGGATGTGAGAGCTGGACAATTAGGAAAGCTGAACGCAGAAGAATAGATGCCTTTGAAATGTGGTGTTGGAGGAGAGTTTTGAGGGTACCTTGGACAGCGAGGAGAACAAATAGGTCAATCTTAGAAGAAATCAACACTGACTGCTCATTGGAAGGTCAAATAGTAAAGATGAGGCTAAAGTACTTTGGGCATCAAATGAGAAGGGAGGATTCACTTGAGAAGGCCGTGATGTTGGGAAAGGTGGAGGGCAAAAGAAGAAGGGGGAGGCCAAGGATGAGATGGATAGATGGTATTGTAGACACAATGGGCACAGAGCTGGGAGGACTGAGGGGGATGGTGGAGGACAGAGGCGCCTGGAGAACGATGGTCCATAGGGTCGCAAAGGGTCGGAATCGACTGTGCGACTGAACAACAACAAAAAGATAAAATATTGCACTTTTTGCCTAAACAAAAAAGTTGGCGTGAGCGCTGAAAGCAGCTAGTTTCCCAATCTGTGACTTTGTGCTGACTGCCTTGAAAACTGTTTAATTCTACTTTTCAAATACAAAGATGAGAATCTGACACTGTTTAAAAGGCTATTTCTAAGCTGTCAATCACGTGAAGTCAACAGAAATGCATGGTACATTTTCCTGGGACGTGCTGATTGTCTGCACAATAATTAGACCGTTATGTGGCTATGTGGATTACACAGATATCGCAATTCATGAGAAAGAGAGATAAGGAAGATGATACAGTTGATCTGGAATCAGGATACTGAGCTGTGACTGTATTCATTGTTCTATTTCATCGTTGTTTGATGGCAATGATGATGGAGATTTATGAGCCATATTCTTGCATATACAATCTCACACATACAGAAGGAAATTGCAGAAGTTGCCATTGTACTATTTCCAACAATTCCGGGATGTGTTTTACGTTACATGTGGAGCTTCAGATGAGAATAGGAAAAGGCAATAAATTGAAAGGGGGGAGAGATAGTAATCTTAGGGAAATAATAAATACGTCGAAGAACGGAGCTGATTGGAGTTTTAGAAAATACAACTTTAAAATGCCTCCTGTCAGTGTCATAGTGTTAGTTTGTAGGCCTGTTGATCTCAACAGCACAGAGATCTATGTTTAGTGTGAAATTAAATCCTTTTACTCATGTGAACCACCATGAAAATACCATTCTACCCCTGGGGTGCCATAGTTAAGAAAGTAGTCTCTCTCTCACTGCACCTGGTCCCAATTAGTATTTGGGCTGGTCCCAGTTACCATTATGAACTTGCTACAAGCACTTTCAAGGACAGCCCAATGTTACTACGCTGGATCCTGTATGTTAGAACACTGATTATTGTGGCAGAAATATATATATTTTAAAAATACTTGATTGATGTTACCGAGATTGAATAAAGCAGTGAGCCTGGTCTGGGAGAGGATGTATGTCTGATTATTATCATAGTGAGATTATTAAATGACAAGAGCTGAGAAGAGTTTTTTATGTGTTGTAAAATTTCAGCATACTTCATTTTATTAAGATAACACTTAATGTCTTAAAAATCCTACAACCATCATTCATATAAAAAGGGCCTGCATGTAGATCCAGAGGCTGGAGGGTAATGTCAGAAAAAATTGAAACCATTCAAATCAATGTTGTATATCTACCTAAACCATTAGAAATCAGAATCCAATGAAGTTAGCATCCTGTGTGCATACTATACTTACAGTTCAACTGTTAATCAGTTAACAGCCATGTAATTAACTTACTGCCTTTTTGTACAGTAAAAAAAGTTCTTAAATTAAGTCATTTTAGAGTTGCCAACAAAATACAATACTTTTCTTCAACTTTAGGAGAACTCCAGTCATAGTAGCTCATAAATTAGAGTCCCAACACACAGGTTTGTTTTGTTTTGGGAGGCATGTTTTAGTTCCACTGTGCAACAAACATCTGTTTCATGTTGGCTGTACTGTGGCTCTGTGTCACTATGTAGTAAAGGCCAGGGGGTAGATAATCATGTGGGTCTGCCCAGTTGTCTGGTAGCTCCTTGCCTAAATACCAAACAGAATGCTTTTGCCAGGAACAATATTTTCAGGAAAATAACAGCCACAAGTTAGGGTGCCCATCCACACACACTGATGATAGTGAACAGTGTGAATGTGAAAAGAGACGACTTTAAACATCTACTAATTTGTGGCAACTTGCCTGAACTGTGTGATAGTGAGGATTTGTTTGAAGCAAATGAGAGGGCTATTCAAACTGCTCAATATTAGAAAAGTAGAGTGTGAATATGCAAGCATGTAGTTTATGAATGCATTTAGATTAATAGTGGGGCTTTTAAAAAAATATATGTTGCTTTTTGTGTGTGTTGGTAGTTGGGGTGGTTTTGGGGGGTGTACACACACACACAACACAACCACACACATAACACAACCACACACACACACACACACAATACAACCACACACACAACACAACACAACACAACCACACACACATGCAATACACACACAACACAACACAACACAACCACACACACACAATACACACACACACACGTACAGCCCTCGTCTGGAGGGGAAGGGAACTCCCTTCCTCTGTCAGGCAAGGCCCCCCTCCTTCCCACAACCCCGCCGAAGCCGCTGGGTCACTCAGTCTATGTGTCTCAGGCTGGGCTGCGGAGGTGCAAAAGGCAAGAGGCCCAGCTTAGAAGGCCATGCCGGGGAGGCACAGAGTGTGAACAGCCCAGCCGGCAACAGGTAAGTGGGGCGGGGGACAGGGACTGAAACCAAGAGAGAAGCGAACAACCCCCCTGGTGGAAAGCGATCGCTTCCCTCTAGGAGGTGAAGGTGCAGCCTTCGTCCCTTGGGACGTGGTTTGCTTCTCTCTTGCTTGGCGGTGGCCAAATGCTTCGGCCCTCGCCAACCAAGAGAGAAGCGAACCCCCTCCGTGAAAGGTGATTCCTTCCCTCCGAGAGGCGAAGGCACAGCCTTCGTCTACCGGAGGGAAGTGGTTCACTTCTCTCTTGTTTGGCGATGGCCGAAATCTTCGCCCCTTGCCAACCAAGAGAGATACGAACCCCCTCCGTGGAAGGTGATTCCTTCCCTCCAGGAGGCGATGGCACAGCCTTTGTCTCCCGGAGGGGAGTGGTTCGCTTCTCTCATGTTTGTCGTGGGCCGAAATCTTCGTCCCCCACCAACCAAGAGAGAAGCGAACCCTGTTCTCCCCATAGCCACGGAGGATGGCACCAGCCTCACTGTGCCTTCGGGGGGAGGAGGGGGAGCCCCTCCTCTCCCTGCACAGCTTCGGTGAGGTAGTGGGGAGAGCCCATCATCTCCCTGTGGCCATGGGGGCCGGCTCTGGCCTTGTCGGGGGGAGGGGAAGCCACTCCTCTCCCCGTGTGGCGTTGGCAAGAGTCTGCATCGGCCATTTTTAAAAATGCATTCACCGCTTGCCCCGCCTCCTCCGTGCTTGCGTCCTTCAGCCTGATTGGCTGAGGGATGGCGCAGCACCAAGGACTCAGGGAAGCGTAGTTTTTTTCATTTTCGTGGGGCTCTCGGCGTCCGGACCCTTGTGGCGATGCTTGCAGGGACATAAGGTAAATTTGGCCGGCTCGGTACAGGATGGTTGGGCTGGATGTGGCCACATATGCCGGACACGCATGGCCCAACCCCCTTTTTATAGCTAAAGATTCAGAAACCAGAAATTGGGTTGTCTCTTTTTTCCGTTTCTCATCACTGTTGTTTTGAAGCAGGTCATCTAGGTGGATTTTAAAATTCCATGTACCAAACCTTCCTGCTGTTGTCGCAACTAAGAGCTATTATTTTGTGGGTCAATGAGACGTAAATACAATAATTTTACACATGCTGTCTGTGGTTAACTTGCAGGTGGGTTTCTTAGGGACAAATTGGTAGGAATCTGACAAAGTGATGTCAAGGGGCAAAAGTTAATAACAGTGTTTATGGTCTTGTACCTGCCGTGATCTTGCAGTAATACTAAGAATTTGCCATGGGAAGTCAAAAGGTTTGAAAGATTTCCTCTGGAAGGGGGTTGATTCATTGTGGTAGCATTCCAGACAAACTGCTTTCAAAAGCAAACAGTATATGTAAAAAAATTGAAAGTACCAGAAACCAGAAATAACAGGTCATTCTTAGAATTGTCGATTAACTCATTAGCAGATGAGCATCCATTCACCAACCATTTGTAACACAAGAGAAACAAAGTTCACAGTAATAAATCTAACCCCAATCAGGGATCTTCTGTTATTCTAGCTACACTGATCTTCTGTTAGTAGTATTAGTTGTAAATAGCTATCTTTTATGCTAGCCAATCATTGTGTATCTCTGTACCTGATATGTATGAAATAATGCCATGAAGCCTCACTCTTATGTCTGACGAGGTAGACTTTATCCATAAAAGCTAACATTAAAATACAGGTTAGTCTTTAAGGTGCAACAACATTTTTTATTTCGTGATATTCCAGAAACCAGCATCCGCTGAGTGCTTTCTTTCTTATCTTCATTGTATATCTGGGATGCACCATAAATATATTAGAAGCAGTGGTGGGCTCCAAAAAAATTTACTACCACACTGTGGGCATGCCATAGTGGGCGTGGCCGGTGGGAAAGCCCTGTGTTGCATCCAAATTAGGACAACTTCATTTCAAAACCTGGATGGGCGTGGCCAACCAGAATTTCTGCTACCGGTTCTGGTGAACTGGTGCGAACCTGCTGATACCCACCACTGATTAGAAGGATAACAGCAGGGGCATTAAAGAAGCAGTTTAGCCTTTTCTACCCATGTGTTGGCCTTGCCAAGTACCCCAAGCAAGCCTCACAATGTACAGGTATAGTATTAGAAGAGGAAGTTACTTTATCTACTGAAAGATGCATGATTGTCATAGTAGGAACTTTTCACACATCCACTCATTCACAAATTGGTCCTTTGGAGATAATCATTGGTGTCTTTTGGCAGGTAATCACAGGATTTGTTTTGACAGGATGGATATTCCAACACAAAAGTCAACCTTCTACAGATTTCTAACAGATTTCAACTTGGATCTATATCACACAGCTATTACATACATTTTTGTGCCCAAATCAGGTGTGTTTTGATAATTCTTCATTAGTAACATTATCCAGCCTACTTTCTCCCCCATGTGCAGTACTTAGTTCATCCTTTTTGTGAAAATTATTTAGTTTTTACAATTTAATATTTACTCAATTGGATGAGATCTTAACTCATGCTTCTTGAATTATAAATTCAAGCTTAGACAAGTTAGTACTTTTTACATTTATTGATCTAACTTTCTACTATATAGTGTGTGTGTGTGTGTGTGTGTGTGTGTGTCTATCTATCTATCTCTATATCTCTATATCTATCTATCTGTCTATCCACAAGTTTGGACTTTATCCGATTTTGGACTTTATCCGAGTCAAATGGGCAAAGCATCGGATAACGTCTAAAAATGGACTTTATTCAAGATCCCTATACCAAATACCTTGGATAACGTCCATTTTTAGCAGTTTTGGACTTTATGTGATGCATGTGCATGAAAACCGCGACTTTATCCGGATCCACACACACACACACACACACACACACACACACACACACACACACACACACACACACACACACTGGAACCTCATACAACAATCGTCCTGTATAGCAACGAAATCGTATAACAATTAGGCTTTGGGGGGAAATGGCGTCCCGCATAACAATTTTCCCTATGGAAAAAATCGTACAATTTTTCAATGGGAAAAACCACTTAGCGAAAAAAAATCGTTGTATGATGCATCCCATAGGGAAAATCGCTATACGATGCATGCATCGTATAGCAATTGTTTCATACAACAACGAGCTCCATGGAACAGATAAAAATCATTGTATGAGATACCACTGTGTGTTTGTGTGTGTCTATATCTATATCTATATCTCTATTTCTATCTCTATATCTATATCTAAACTGCCCTGCTTTCGTTCTTTAATACCCTGTGTTTTATACAATTAATATCCTGCTCCTCTATGAATGCCGGTTGTTATATCTGGTATGAATTATGTCATTAGTCCTTGAAATGTTTGCAATTTGTATCCTTTCATTGGAAAACATTTCATTGGAAAAATTTAAAGAAATATTTTTAAAATGCGGTCTGTTTCCCATTTAATTTTTAATTTAATTTAATAGTCCTACAAGCTTATACAGTATGTACAACGTTTCAAAATTGCTATAGAAATTTGCCTTTTCCTCCTCTGAAAAGTGACACTTGCTTTTTGAAAGAAGCTTTGCTCTCAGTATTCTTATTTCTTATTTCTAAGAAAGAAGCCATTCCCTTAGGAAAAAGCCAGAGCTGTTCTTTAACGGGTTGCTACAGATGTTTTCTGCTATGGAATGTTGAGCATTTCTGGCCCTTTCCCTACAGGCTGACCATGTTGGTTCAACAAAACTTCTGGCTGGTGCCATTAAGAATTACGGAAACAATGACCAAACATTGTATGTTCACCTTCCCCACAAGATAAAGCAGACAGAAGGCAATGTGTTATCCGGCCCATGTATTTCTGATGCATTTTTTAAAATGTGAAAGCTATTAAAACATGATCTTGTCAGGTTTATTTTCATCAGTGTTAGAAACAGTTGGGAAGCAGCTGAGAGATTAAAAATGGGAGAAAAGGGGAGGAGATTTTACTGCTCTGGATGACTAACATAACTTCATGTAAAAATAGACACGTCAACCCTTTTGGTGGCCTTTCACAATGCCGCAGTTTTCTATAAATGAAGCAGTGCAAGAAGCACATATTTGCTTTTTCTGGCTAACCTGTAGCACACTGTGGAATTTCCAATACAATTGCACTTTGACCAGGAAGTTCGTCATGAATAATTTATACAGAAAAATATATGAACCTAGGCAGGAAAAAGCTTTATGTAGCATTTATAGATCTTAAGAGCGCTTTCAATTCAATTCCTAGAGTTTTTACTGTGGACCAAGCTGGTGAGTTTAAAAATTGACCCAAGATTATTCTTATTCTTCAAGAGACTTCATACTGCAACTACCTGCCAGGTCAAATATTCAAGAAAGGGACATCTAATGGAGAGAATTCCTCTCCAGAAGGGCATTAAGCAGGACTGTGTGCTCATGCTGCATCTTTTTAACTTTTTTAAAAAAATATGATTTGGCATATTCTCTCAGCTGCCTCAAGAGCCATCCAACCAAGTTAATTGGTCTTTTTATCCTCACTATTACTGTATGCCCGTGATAGTGAACCTTGGCACTCCAGATGTTCTTGGACTTCAATTCCCAGAAGCCCAAGTCCCCGTGAATCCACATGAATGGTTTTACTGTGATTCATCCGGTCCTTGCCGCCCTTGTTGGTCCCGAAAGCGCAAGCAAAACGCACCCTCAGAAATGAAGAAAACCAGAACCACACAGTGCCCTGGACCCCCAATCCTCGGAGCCATTCCAGAAGGATACCGTGGTCGAAACGCAGAAGGTTAGGTACCAAAACACAGCGGAAAAGCAGCAAAAAAACATCCCTAAATGAAGCAAACATGCTCCCAATGCCTTCCGCTGCCCTAGAAAGCAGCGGAGGCTGTACAAGAAGCTGCAAAAACTGCATGATTGAAGTCAGCACCGCTGGCACCAAAAATGTAAGCAGCGGGTGCAGACACACCTCCGGCCCACACAGCTGAGCGTCAGTGGTGGGAACTGGCCCCTAGCAGAATAACGTTGGGAATCTCTAGCTTAGAACTTTATATAGAGTGGCCCCTCGAAGCCTGTTAGCATATCTTAAAAATGATTCTTATCCTTCATCTTGGTTTTCCTGTATAATGACTAAGCTGAAACAAATTGGAATTGCCATTGATTATAATGTACGTTTTTAATGGATGAAAGAGCAGTGTTTATAACTATTAAACAGAAACTTTTAGATCTGGTGTACCCAAAATTTAGGTTCATGCTTTTGTGTGTACAAGCAAATGGCAATAGGAAAGTGAAAACCTTCCCCTTCTTCTCTGTCACCTCATCACGTTTGTTGATATCACATGGGAGCAGGGTCTGGGGACTCTTCTGTGAGTGAGATTTGTAAACATACAGGCTTGCATAGTCTGCAGTTGAGTTTTCCTTTGGACATACATTGAAGTGAGAAAAGCAGATGTGAATACCAAGCATCTGCATGTCAACAGTTGCTTTAAGGTCAAAAATACTCCTTCCAAATGTTCCCACCAAAATTTAAATTGTGTGGTAGTAGGAAAGAGAAACCCATTTGCTTGACATAGAGATTGGGAATATCGCCTCATAAATAAACCAAGCTGTTCTTTTATACATTAAGTATTGCAGGAGGTTCCACTTTTTATAAAGAAATAGGAAAAAATGGAAGCATTGTCCTATCAGAAAAGAAATAGGAAAAATGGAAGCATTGTCCTATCAGATTTCACCCTGTGGCAAATTCTCAAGAATGAAGATAAAACTGCAAGATCAGATGAGGTATTGCCCATTGTAAATATTCTACTAGGTTAATGTTAATGGAATCCTATTGGTGCCTTTTCTGCATCTTAGATTGCTTTAGAGATCAATAAAATGTCAGTAGAGCTTTTGAATGCAAACACTGTGATCTTCTGTTAATGAAGAGAATAACAATGTACAGGAAATGATGGCAGAGAGAATTGCAGCATTTCAGATTAATTTCTCATGCTATAATTGCTATGGTGTTGAATTCCTCCTTGGAAACTGATCCTGTTAATAGACAGGAATACAGTCAACCCTCACATAACAACGCATTCGGATAACATCATTTTCGCTTAACAATGCGTTATTATGCACCATGGGTTCTCCCGTATAACAACGTTTTTAGTGTCGTTGTCTCGACAACAATGCTAAAATAACCTGACAATGATGCTAAAACGTCATGGTTTCTACATGCGACCTTGTCTTAATTTATTTGATCCATGTAGTGTTAAGACACATATTGTAGTTTTCTTAGGCTTAGAAAGCCAGCTTTCATCTTAAAGCATGTTGGAATGCCAGGCTGTTAGTCTGACATGACAGTGATGCATAGTTAGAATAGTTGCCTCCCCAAAGGGAGAAGGGAGAAGTGAGTGTCCAGGACTAGACACATTCCAAGAAACACCTGCAGTACCACGAGGTTACTGAGTGACAGCTTGACCAGCTGACCACACCACAAGTGAGATGATGCCTCCACTCATGTCAATCAAACTCTAACTGCCAGGACACCTGCAGAATGGAATTTTCCCAGGGAATGCAAAGGTGGGGGCCACATGCCAAACAGATGGCACTTGCACCTGCAAACTGTCCACGAGGACAGCATGTCCCATTCCCACATGGGTGCTTTCCCATTAGATCACCACATTCCAAAGCACCTTTTCTCAATAAAAGGAGCCCAATCTGAGCACTCAGGGGGCATTTCTGGAGCAAGGGGTGAAACCCTTGTCTCTGAACACCATGATTTTGATTTCAGCAGGAGCTTTTGTCTAACAGCTCCTCAACATGACTCTTCGGGGCTAACACTCAGCCATGAGGGGCAGAACCGCCCCAAACCAAGAAGCTTGAGCCTGCTAGGGGAGCTAGCAAGAATTTATTTCATTTGTTTGTTTTATTAGTGTTTTATGTAGTGTAGATTAATTTAAGATCTGTATCCAGTATTGTGTTTCCTTCAATAAATCTCCAAAAGCCAGTCGTGTTTTGCCTGCCTTTGTAAAGAAGGAGAAGGAAACCCAGCAGAGCAGAAGTGGCTCCACTTGTCCTCATCGCTTCAACACCGGAGCCTTCCAGAAGTCAGTGAGAGGGATTGCTCTGTCTGTTAAGGGGAGAAGGGGGAGTAGCAAATCATAAGCTGTGTGTCATAGGCAGCAGCACTAAGAAACCTAGCTTCTACCAAGTGATCAATATTACCTGCCATATGCAGAAGGCTACTCTGTCCCTGTACCCAGCGAATTGGGCTAGGGTGAGGAGTGCTCATTAAGGCATAGCAGGACACTGAATCAAAGGTCCGCCCTGCCGGGTGTTCCCAAAAAGAAATATTCTGGGTGCCCTACATAGCCTTTGTGAGGCATTTTCCTCCCCTTACGACTGATAACTCCATTGAAACCCACATACAAAAATTTGCTTAGCAATGCTACTTGGGGAACCAAGTAAGATCGTTATTCGAGGGTCTACTGTACTGTGGAATGAGTATCTGGAAGACAGTGTGTTATTTAGTAAGAAAACTGCTCAAGACACCTTACAAATGCTTAAGAAAGTATCTTGTTGCCAGATCTCTTGTAGCTGTCACCATAAAACAAATATGTACTGTATATTGTTTATATGACTCACTGAGCAAAAGGACATAGTTAGCTGCTCTTTATTGGCCTGTTAAACTGAAGGTGTTGGATGGCTCTGAGAAGGTCAGCTCTCATTGAAATTGTTGATGAATTACTAGCTAATTCATTGTGACTGAATATTAAAATGAAAAGTGGCAGACACTATAGTTAAAATCTAAATGATGACATTAACGTTTCACCCAAATGAGTAAGACAAAATGTTTTTCCTCTTCACTTTGTGTAGAAGTTTAAAGCTACTAATGCATTGATTATTAGTTGCTTTTTCCTTCTCTCTAAAAGTGTGTTTATCTGCCATATAATAGCTGATGGATCTTATTCATTCGCCTTGTTTGGTCTGTCAGACATTGTGCCGTCAAACTGGAAAGACAGATTTTATAGAAATAACGGATAAATTTAAAGTGGAACAGAAAGCAATTAACATCTTATAAAATACACCCACTGAGATAAGCATTCCAATTACAAATTTCATTATTTCCTCTTGTCCATTTTATGTAGAATCCTGTGTTTTATTGCCAAATACCTGACAGCCAGATTGGAAACAAGCCACAACTGTCAAAATATAACAGCTCCAACTATTGCATTGTGATGTTTCTCATGAAAATTTAATGACGAGTGTATATCCAGAAAGGTTCTGTGCATAAGAGGGATGGATAGAATTTAATTACCCTTATTAAAAGTAAGAAAGGGAAGCTCTTTTCATACTCTGTTCTGTTAGTATGCACGATAGATTATCTCCATTGTGTGCTTATTTGTATGAAGCAAGGGGCCTCAGGAGTATTCTTTGTGAGCCAGGGTGGAAAAGGAAAGGTCATGCAAATGCATTAGAGTACTACTTCATCTTGGCATGAGTCAAACCTTATCAGTAATTCCCTTGGTAAAGGTGTCATGTCTTATAAATTGTTATCAATTGTAGGTTTTCCTTGGTAAGATCCTGTAGCAAGTGGCCTAACAATGTCAGCCTTTGACACTTCTTGCTTATTGGCAGAGATAAAGAAAAGATCACTGTCTACCAGTCTGCTTCAGCAATATTTATGCACATTCACAATGTCACTGATTAAGTAGCCTTGAGGAGAAGAAACTCACCAATGAATGCAGAGATTTCTCAGGGAACCAAGGGTATCCCTCTGAAGTTTTCTCAATGCCTCTGCAAGCTTGATTACAGCTTTGTGAGAAGATCACATTATTTCCTAGCAAAGTAAGTAATTTATTTAACACCGGACAATTTGTAGTCAATTACTTTTATCTCTTAAAGAATTGTATGTCGATACTTGCCCTGCAATGTGTTTAATAACAAAGCATGTATTCTTCAATCCTTATTGATCCCCTTGTTCTCCCCCCCCCCCACCTCCAAGTAAAATAAGAGCATAGCTTTATTGATATTTTAGAAAAATATCACTGAAGCTTTTATGGCAATGAAGGATATGTGAATGTGGTTCTTAGGTTATCACAGGAAATACCTGACATATCTAGACATTTCTCACATGGGCATTTTCAATTTGTGCTAAGGCTTGCTGTATCATGCTTGTGCAAAGATCCATATTATCCCTGTCCTCACCTTAGGTAGTGTTAAACTTGCACCTACATGAAGAAAGAGCAAAAGAAATTAATAAATACATTAGGATGCATAATTGCACTCTTCATTTCTAAAATGTAAATAAATCAGAAATTCGAGTGAACACATAGGATTCTGGGTTCAGTAAATCGACATTTGGTAGCCGAAGCATAGTTAATATGAGTTGACGTGGTTAGGAGAATAAGTGGACTAAAGGTGGTGTTTTATTTTTGTCAAAAGGAAAATGTTCTAATACTCTAAATTGATTGGACTTTTAGCTAGAAGTTTCCATTAGCTGAAAAGAGGGAGACAATTTTAATTGTTTTTGACTCCAGTGTGAAGCTCCTTCCCCCCCCCCCCCAAAATCTGCTTTGGTGTATTGGAAGACTATTTTAAATATGGCATGAACCTGCTTTGGGAGCTACAATGGGTGGAGATCTTCATCAACAGTGATAACAGTAGTGATAAGGGTACTGAGAGCAATCCCAAAAGGGCGGATAAAACATCTGAGTGTAATTGCCATTGCTATTACGAAAGAGGAGTTGCATAGAATAGACTACTAGGTACCAGCTACATTATCAAGCAATACCTCACTGATTCTTAGATCTAGGCTAGGACCCAAACAGTGGGTTTACAAAAATCCAGTCCAAATATCTGGTGAACTTCTTACACCTATCAGCATCACCCATGTTGTTGCTGGATACCCAAAGTTAACATCAATTGATTCGATTTGTAGACAAAACAAAGCTGCAAAGATCATTTTTCAGTAGTTGGCTAAATCTTACAGATTACTCACATCTTTTCCTCCATATTATATCCAGACACTTCCATTTTAGGGAAAAAAAACAATATATACTGGGAACGCATGTTATCATGGATAAAAGAGATGATTATAATAAGGCAGATATTATACTTCTTGATAAGCAACAAAGAAAAACATACCTTCAAATAGTTTGAGTTTCATTAACAAGCAAACTTAAAAGTACAAAAACACAGAGAATCTAATATTAAAGCAAGAAATTAGAAGATATGGAAACAAGATCAAATTATCCTCCTCCCTGTACTAGTTTAATCATGGAGTTGTTCCAAAATCTTTGCTTACCTATTAAAAGTATTTGCCAATAGCAAATTCATCTCGAGATTTGCACACATGTCTTATCATCTACAGAGTTTAAGGACTTGTCTCCTAATTTTAGGTTTGATCCTTTGGTCTACCTCAAGCACCATAAATACTGAGAAATAAGAAGTACAATATAATGAATATAATGAATATATTTATAATATGCATAAGTACAATAAGAATAGACTTAATAAGTGTGATAAATTCATTGAGTAAAAAACAATCCCCTTATTTCACTGATGTAATTATCTAGTCTTCCCCCAATGGCATCTTTTGGAAAGAGCTGGTATAGCTCCACCTGGCAAATCTCAGACAGATTTTACAATATGTATGCATATACTGTATCTAATCCAGTGTTTCCCAATCTTTGGTTCTTGGTTCTTTGGTTCAATTCCCAGAAGCCTAAGTCAGTACATTGGCTGATCAGTGCTTTTGGGAATTGACTTAGACTTCTGGGAATTGAAGTCCCAAAGGTTGGGAAACACTGATAATCCTGCCTGCCCAGTAGGAACATGGATAATTCTGTTTTAAATAGAATACATTTATTGCTCAGACTTTAAGAGATATATTTCCTATATAAGCGTACATTAGTCTTGCCTTGTAAACTCGTTCCCTCTTCTTCTTTTGTATGTACTGTAGTTAGAGATTATAAAAAACATCCATTTTTCTCTGTGACGTAACTCAGTGACCAGTTATTTGCTTTAACCATGATGTGTATATTAAGAATAATTCCCTCAGTGTACTGTAGCATAAAAGTCTAATTTACATTTCTTTGCGAGGTAGCAGCCGTATTAGTGTGAGAAAGCATATTAGATGAGAAGCAAAAAAAAAAACAAAAAAAAAACAACAACAACAAAAAAGAAGACAAAACATTGTGGCACGTTAAAACTAACTGCTGTATTTTAATGTAAGCTTTCCTGAATAAAATCCACTTCTTCAGAATGGGACTATATTGTAATCATCTATACATGGCCCCATGACCTCAGAGGAATACAGAAGAACAATGGTTGGTTAATATGGTAGATACAAGTTGCAAATTGTGTAAGTCAGTGTGGCATTTCACAGTTGATAATGAATTAAAAGTGCTGATTGATATTTAGATCTTTTCCTTTGAAGATTTATTTCATAAAAAGTGGTATTGATTAGTAGATAACAAAATTTTAGGCTCTGTCTAGATCTGGGATTCTCAACCTGTGGCCTATAGGCTGGATGCAGCCCACGGCACCATTTCATGTGGCCCTCACCACACCAGGAAGTGTCATGTAGTGGAGGAAGGGCAAAATGGCCATCCAGCCACTGAAGCTGTCTCAGGGAGTGTGACCCGGCCCCCAGCTTTAAAAGGTTGAGAACTCCTGGTCTAGATAATTACATAATCTTTGCAGATACAACATAATCGTTATAGCATTACAAATTGGGTAATAATTTAAGAACTGTTGACTTTGTCTTTGATACTGTACTTTGTTCCATAAAAAATGACAATGGCAAGTTTGTAAAGTAACTTAGGCTATGGAAAACAACAACAACTAAGAACATAATTATTGTAGCATTTCACATTTGCAAACGACTTAAGAACCCTTAACAAATATTTAACCTTGCGTACCCAGTGCTTATACAGTATATATTTTATCTAAATTGCCTCTGTTTAGATTCTTTCTCTGTAGTGTTTCTTCTTTACAACTTTCAAATTCTGAAAAGAATATCTGGACTGATTGAAATGATCTGAAAGAGGTTTCTGTGTATTGCCATTTCTGATGTCCAGTTTATGTCCATTAATTCTTTTGTGCAGATATTGTAGTGTTTGTCCTATGTAGAGTGCAATGAACATTTTTGCTTCAGTTTTTAGGAAAATAGTAGAAATGAAATTATTTAAAGTGGTTTTTTATTAGTACACTTTACCTGAGATGTTCAAAGTTGTTTTAATTAGTTTTACTCTATTTTAAGAAAATTTCCTTCTACTAATAGAGGTTTATTTATTTTATGTCATTTATTGTATTTTTTGTATTATTCTTTTAATGGGATTTGTTAGCTGGAAGGCTGGCAAGTTGGCAGTTTGAGACCCCAGTACTGCATGACGGATTTGGCCCCTTTATCTATCTCAGCTCTTGGGAACATGAAAGGAGCCCCATTTGGGCATTCCCTGAGCAGAGTTTCTTTCACAAAAACCTTTCAACCCAGAATAATTTCTGACATGAAATTATTATTATTATAGTGTTGTAAACCGTGCTCAAGTAGTTAAGATGCTGAGTGGAAAGTCGGCAGGACAGAAGTTTGAGACCCGAGTACTATAGTTTGAGAACAATTTGATCCTGCCTGTTTTCATAACAGACAGTTCAATCAATTTCAGTCAATCCCCCCAAACAGACCCACAAAGGGGAAAAATGGGGAATGGAATCTCTTTTTAAAAACCAAAGCAGCCAACACCACACAATTGCCCACCCCACCAAACAATTGCCCCCCCCTCCGTCCACCTCCCCACCACCAAGCCAATCAGAAACAAAAAAACCTCATTTACCCTACCTTTCCACTATGCCAAAGAATGGTCCAAGAACCTGAAGAATGCTGCAAAAAAAAAAAGGGGAATGCATCCGAATACTCTGATGAAAAAAATTCAAAAAGTCCAAAATCGCGCTCAAAACCACTTCTAACCACTTTTCGCCTTGTGCAATGCACACACATGTTCTGTCTTTTATACTGCCCAGGCGCAATGCAACCTGGGAAAAAACACCAATGGATCGTACAACGTCGCTACGTTGTTTTTGCAGCGACGATGTATGATGCAACTTTTTTCAAAGAATTTGCCGACATTGTGTGAATTGGACGTTGCACGAAGTGGATGTTGTACGAGGTATTACTGTACTATAGGACTCATTTTTTTCTGCAACAGACTAAGGGAGCAATTAGATCAGCATTTGTCCTGCTGTTTGGTCTAATGTGGGTACAGCTGGTTAGCTTATTTTGCTGATTTTCAGATGGCATAACTGCTACAGCAGACCAGCCTGTCTGGCTTTCCTAGCTGCACTTTTTGGGGTCCTTGCCAAGGACAACTGTTTTTTATGAAAGGGTAGGATCATTCCATGTTGTTTCTAGCACGTGTGATCACTGGCAGCAAGTAGAACTTCTGACATTAAATATCCTTTTCTGCTTTTAGTTTCTAATACTGTATTGTTAAGTGGCTTAAAAAGTCAGTTTAGCCACTTCATAATGCTGAGAAATGAAACACTTCCTTTGCTCCTACCTAGAGGAGGGTTGCTAAAACTATGGCCCACAGGCTGGATCCGGCCCATGGCATCTAACAATCCCGCCCACGCTGCTCCTGGAAGCAGAAGTTAAACGCACCCGTGCATGTGCAAAACGCTTCCTTACAAAAGCCATGAGTGTATTTATGGCAGCATTTTGTGCATGTGCGGGTGCATTTTACTTCCACTTCTGGTGGGAGGAACCACATGACTGGCCCACTCAACCACATGACCAGCCCATGGCCTGAAAAGTTTGGGCACCTCTGACCTAGAATGTAGAAGTGGTAAAATAATTTTTAAAAAAACATCAAGGCAGTGCTGATGCACTATACTGCTTAGGAAGAAATCAAAACTTCCTGCCAGAAACAAGAGGAGAGATGAGGCAGAAAGGAAGTATTGCTTGTTTCCTTTTCCTGAAGGAGGTGGACCAAATAGGGCCTCTTGAAGTCTCTATGTTGTTTGGATGCAAGGATCATATCAAAAGACATACAGGACATTTCTGACTGAACTTAAGCAACCATTTTTAGTCCAGCCCAGCTCACTACAAGTGAACCTCTAGACAAGCTCAGTGTGGTGTAGTGAATAAAGGGACAGATCAGGACTCTGGAAATCAGAATTTGAATCCCCTCTTGGCTATGGAAATCCGTCACTCATTAATTAGCTTACTTACCTTGAAATTATTAGAGTCACTTTGAGTCAGTACCATTTTGATGACAGGTAACTAAGACAAGCTTTTAGGTTTGTATCACCTTGAAAAGATAAGATGCAAAATGACTTGGGAGTTTATCTATACAGGAGAGTATAAGAAATCATTTGTTAACTTGACATCCATTTCCTTTCCAGAGGATCAAATTCCTCGTGGTTTCCCCACCATTGATATGGGACCACAGTTAAAGGTGGTGGAGCGCACTCGAACGGCCACCATGTTGTGTGCAGCCAGTGGGAATCCTGATCCTGAAATAACTTGGTTCAAAGACTTTTTACCTGTGGACACAAGCAACAATGGGCGCATAAAGCAATTACGATCAGGTAAGGTCTTGTTACTGTTTGCGATAAAGTCAAAATTATTCTTCTCTTTCAATTTTCTGTTTGTTCTTTTCTTAATTAATTTTTGTTTTTATTTTATAGGTTATGATTTCATCTCTTATTCTTGTTTTTTCTGTTGTTGTGTTCTCCATGTCTGATTGTTATCATAGCCTGTTTCTAGAGTTCTCTCTCTCTCTCTCTGTGTGTGTGTGTGTGTGTGTCTGTCTGTCTGTCTTGCAGCTTCTGTTTGCTCCACACTGTTCACTGCTGTGACCGTAGTTTTGATTTATTTTTAAAAAACTGCATTTTGGCAGTATTTGACAAATCCATTTTCCCTCTCCCCCTGTCATTGTTGTTATTGTTATTATTATTATTATTACTATTATTATTTCAGCATTGGACTTCACAATGTGCAAAGAATACCAGTGATTATATTCATTCAATCCCAAATTCTCATTATTCTATAACAGTTCACGTTTTATTAATTATTTTCATGGTTTGAGTCTACCAAAGATTAGCCAACTTCTTTTCTCTTACCAATACATGAAATATACTACTTTTTCATGTATACTGCCGTTTACAGAAAAAAGGGTAAAACAAAACAAGGAAGCAAAAAAAATCAGCAAACAAATATACTTGGGTTAGCCTATGAAAAGAGAGACTTTTCATGCCTAAGATTTTCTCTTGTATTTAACCACAGTAGTGTGCACACATGCTATGATTTTGCTAATATTTTAGTGTCTGGATGTGCAGAGGTTTTGGTTGTTGTAGAATCCAGTTTTTTGCTGCTCTTTCCCTCCTTCACTTTCCCAAGGGATCCTTTTCACCCTCACCTTATGCTCTGTGCAGGTTCCCAATAAGATAACTTAAAATCTATTAAGTTGAAAGCTTGTCCCCACATAAACTATAATATGGGGTGGATGGGAAATATACTGTTTACCTCCGCAGTCATGCTTCTGTAGAGTTAGCTGTTTAATCAACTGTCTTCCCCGATCTTTTAGCTTTTTCACCTGTCCTGTGATGTTAAGCCGTCTTGTTAACCAACTTCTCTACTTGTTGTCAGCAAAACTGTATAGATTAAACTTCTGTTAATGTAAAACTAGAAATAAATTTCACATGTGACATAGATTATTTAGTATATAAAGTTTTAACTTGAACACTTTTGTACCAAATTATAAGGAATATAATAATATTTTTATGCTGTCTTTCTTCTCTCCGTATTTAAATCTCCAGAATCTATTGGTAAGTGCTTAGTTCTGAAGCGCACTTCACCCCCCACTAATTTTCATATGCAGAATACTATGATTATGGTATTATAATGATGATGATTACTCTTAAAATGCATGGCATGCATTTTACTAACAGTTAGTGTAGCCACCGGACCTGTATAGTGGGCACACACACACAGTTCTTCACGAAAATGTTGTATCAGTCTTAGAAACATTCTGTTAGAAGATGCAGTACACAAATGGCACCTAGTTAGAGCACAGTAAATGACAAGAAAGTCCAAAATGCAGATAGCCTTTGGTGTATCTTCTTTCTTTCTTTCTTTCTTTCTCTCTCTCTTCTCTCTGTGTATCTATGTATGTGTATATATATATATATCCACATATACATATATACATATGCAGTTTCAAATTTAAATAGTTATCCACAGTATCTTCTTAAACTATGTGTTAAATATAGGAATGTAAAGGTTTTCTTTAAGGATTTCAGGTCTATACAGTATATTTAAACCCTATATAACTAAATATCTAAGCTCTCTTATGAATGAGATCTGCCCTGCCCCTCCCCGCCCCTCCCCCAAAATAATGGCCCTGCCCATTTTGGTACACTGATACATTGTTTATGTAGTCTGATAATTGCACTTAATACAATATCTATCTATCTATCTATCTATCTATCTATATATATATATATTCCTGTTTTTAACAATACAGTGTAGACATTCAAGATTCTTTTAAGACCTTATTTAATTCTGTAACTCTAATTTGATTCTTCTTCCAAAGCCCTAGCCTCCTTCTTCTCGTACTAATGCTTCTTCTTTCTAATCTTATTTGCATTCATATTATCCACGCAGGTGGTACTCCAATAAGAGGTAAGAGTGCTGAACTAACGTTCACAGAATGATCTTATTTTTTCTGTCCTTCCATCCCCTCCATTGTTGTCCTTTTTGAAAAATAGATATATAAACATTACAAAAATGTTCATCATCCTTATTTCTTCCTTTTGCCCTATTTGGTTGTCATCAGTAACTTTCATCTTGTGATTTTCTTCCACCATCCTTTTCACTTTTTTTGTTCACAAAATGTTGTGTTCGTCCATTCATTATTCTTTCAAAAAGATATGTTGCTTTCTGATATGCTTTAATGAAAGCATATCCAGATTTACAGGGCACAACCCAGTCACAGCCTACCATTTGTCCCTCTTTTTTTCTTCTTTTTCTTCTTTTTTTCCTTTTCTTTTTTCTTTCTTTCTTTTTTTTTGGTCCAACCGGAGCAAAAAAAAAAAAGATCATTTTTTTCTTCCTTAGCTGTTCTTGTTTTGGACCAAGACAAGATGGTCTGGAGAACAGTTGCAGACATGCAGAAGACAACATGGGATACCTACTTTTTAACTTTGTCTTTCAGAAGGGTTTCTTTTTTGTTTTTGTTCAATTGTGGGTCTTTTTCTTCTTCTTTTAACGCCAACAATTTAAAACAACTGCTACATTCTTCTTCCTAACAAATTACAGCAATACAGTTCATTTTTTTTCTTGGATAACCTTTCAGTGGATTTTTGGATCCTTCTGATCTTCAGGCCTTCAAAAAGGAAAGGTTGATGATTGAGTATTCTTGGTGGTATGTGATATTGCTGGTTTTTAATTGTTTTGTACAAATTGCTCATGTCTTTTATAATTCTTGTTTTGTATTTTTCTTGTGTTTTGTGACACCACACTGCTAATCCCAGTCGTGGATTTTAATGGGTGTCTTGAGGGCCATCCTGAGGTCCTCAGCAGTGGTTGGTTGCTTCTTATTGGCAGTAGCCATGCTTTTTAACTTTTTTAAAAATTCTTTTTGATGCCTTCTAATTCAACTCCTCTTGTTTTCCAGCAAATACACTTAAAAGATTGTAAGTTGTGGCGAAAATGTCTTACTTTTTCTTCTCTATCTGCATGTCTTTAAGGGAGTTTTGTTTCTTTGAGAGAATATTTTGATGACTAAAAATGACTAATTTGTTCCTTTTTTCACTTTAAGCAGCCCTTTTTTGTCCTTGCTGCACATTTTTGACCTTCTTCAGCGGAAGACTTTCTTGAAACCCATCTTCTCACCTTTTTGTATGTTCAAAGTGCCATCTTTTGGATGAGTTTTGTCGCACAAAGAAATAAAGTGAATTTAACACATGCAAGAGCAATAACCCTATGACCTAATCTCCTTAGTTTTTATTTTAAAGCCATACTTCCTTGAAGCAGTTTCACTCATTTTCATTGTAATAGTTTAGGGGACAAATGTATTGTGCTAGAGAATTGTATGACAAATGCAGAATTGTATTCCTGTGGTAGTATTGATGGTGTGAAAAAAATAATCTCAGTTTTTTTCATCACATCATTTTTTGTCTGTGCCACGTAGCAAGAAAATGATCCGACGTTGAGTGGACCTTCGCTTACAGGGCTTTTCATAATTATTAATCAGTGTGTAATTAGAAGCTTGAAAATCCTTCCTTGACAGCTTCTTTGGCAATGTATTTTATATCCATACAGGTGCCCTCCAAATTGAATCAAGTGAAGAATCTGATCAAGGGAAATATGAGTGTGTTGCAACCAACAGTGCCGGTACACGCTATTCTGCCCCTGCTAATCTATATGTCAGAGGTAGGAGTGACATAACCCTGGAATCCACTCTTCATTCAGGTTCAAGGGATGTACCTGTATATACTTTTAGGATGTATGTCGTAGCTACATTAGTATGCAAAGTACTGAGACCATAAAAAAGGTAAAAGAAACAGTATAAAAAATTAGAGGAATGATATGAATAAAGGCCCTTTTATGTCCAAACTGCCCTGTGACTTACAGTTTGTAAGTATATGTACCTCTTTACACCTTGACTTCTACTTTTCCTGCATTGATTATTGACCTGAATGTTGCATTTCTTGTTGGAATTTTCTCTTCCTTTTTCTCTCCCTTTCTTTGTTTGTTTGATTTAAATTCCTAATTGGATTGCTTGCTGTGCAACTAATTCGGCTCTAATGGAAACTCTGGGCTTTGAGGTGTGTAGCCACATGACCTCAGCTGCTGAGTTGCAAAGGAAAAGTTCTGAGTTTGGAAATGCTCCCATGAATAAGACAGAGACATAGCTCATTTTCTCTGTTTCTTTAAGCAGAGTTTCGTATAGATTTCTTCTAAATTGAAATTTTATCAGTACAAAATGTAATCCCTGGCACTGCTGTAATGAACTAGCTGTTGTTTGTATTTTTTTTAAAAGGTGGTATGGGTTGGGAAGGAGGCTGGCAATTTTTTTTAAAAAAATTGAATAGATATGTATTAGAAAGGACAGATTCATAAAAAAATGTTCTTATTAAAGTCATGGTTGCTTTTTCAGTAATTGGAAGTATTTCATTTTAGTTTCGGATATTTAAAGTGCTTCCTTTTGGGGGGGGGGATACAGTTATAGGCAGTGACAGCTTGTGACTGAGGTGGAGGGGAACCCCAGAATTTGGACTGAGGCATCTCCCCTGTCCAGGCCCATAAGCTGTCCACAGTATGGATGTTTCATTCTTCACAGCATTCTGTAGAAGAAGAACATGCCTTCCATTGTATAGTGTATTGGATGGGTGGGGGGTGGGGGTGGAGATGTTTTCATTTTTAAGGAATTTTATTCACACAGCTTTGAGCTCATTACTTTAGTATGGGGCACATGGCACAAAAATCTTCAAAAAATTGTCTATTCCTCTAGCTAGAATGGGTTTGGAGGTTACTTATAGCCTTCTTAGGAAGCCCTTCGAGCCTTTTCCTTTTCACATTCCTAGTACTGTACTGCATGAGGCATGTGTGCCGTTATTACCTGAAGGAATCTTTCCCCCCAACAGTGCTAGTTTCTAACACAATTATAGCTGTAAAAAAAAATGCTCATGACCAGAGTCGAGTAGGAAGGTTGATTAGATCACGTAAAAGATGTTCAAGTAGCCGTTAAAAGCCTTGATATGGCCTTTTTACTCTCTCTGTGTTTCCCTTGTTTTTCTCCTTTCCTCATTTCATTGTGTTCTGCATCAAATCCCCTACATCCCTCAGAGCTGCGAGAAGGTTGGTGTGTTTTTTTACTTTTTACCCACCTTACAAAACTATTAAAACCGATAGCAAAGAATACAAATGAAATGAATGTCGCTGCATTGAGGCCTTTTTATTTTTTCAGTTAGTGTTATGTTTCAGCGGAGAATGCACTGGTGGTCATGGCTTTTTGTGTGTGCTGCTATCTAACTGTTGTGCATGAGGAGAGAGGGAGAGAGTCCGGATGCATGACAAAACCTGTAACACTCTTAAGACACTCTTTAAGGCCTCGCCACTTTTGTCAGTGTTCCTGCTTCTGCCATTCCCTGGTCCTATTTCCCTTTAATTTCTGTTGTCCGTGCCTGCTGGTTTAGAAATTACTTGCTACAATTGCTTCTTCAAACATCCCAAGCATGAAGACTCAAACTTCTCCTGTGTTTTTTTAAAAAATTATTATTCATTTGGTTTAGCCCTATGTGTCATTTATGTATTCAAAGAACAAGATCTGTTTGGTGTTAAGAATTCTGTGTTGCCTGTCACTTGCTTAGTGTGACTTCTGTCAACTGGCTGCTAAAGGCATGTCTTGCTCTTTGTTTCCCCTATGACCGTCCTACTTACTCACCAGGCCATCACAGTAAGCCACTGCTGTGAATCTATAGAAATGTATATACATTTCTCTCAGTCCAGTGGAAAGGCTTTAATTAAGGAGGTATTTGTTTTGTACGCCTGAAGCCCTGATCCAAATAGTCCCCGAGCTAGATAAAATATTCTTGCTCAAGCCAAACTGATATCAATGTACAGTATCTCAAACTGATGTCAAGGTATTTGACTGACTTAACTCAATTTGATTCGAATGCAACATCAGCATTCCCAGTTTTCTCTCCACTGGGGCCAAATCCTCATTTGTGTACATTATTTCATTTTTCCCTTCCATTTATTATGCTGAATTTTAAAAAAGATTTGACAGGTAGCATCTTGTTTGCTAAACCCACCTAAATAAAATGCCAAGTACGGTACATTGTCCAATGAAAAGTGTAAGCATGAATCTTTGTTCTCTCCCTCTCTTACTGCACATGCACACACACATGCATGCATACACATATGCATGCACACAGAAACAGAATATTTGAAGCAGGAACACTGATTTGTTATTGCTTGGTAATATTCTTGGTGTTGTGTTTGCTTAAATATTAACAGCACTGTTAATGCAATGCCCTGCTACTGTATGTTTTAGATATTAGTATCCCTTATTTTGCACAAATATAGCTGCATTTAATATTATTATTAATCCTAGCAGCTTATTTTGCTTTCTCTTTTATATGAATGCTATGGAACCTGGAATGTTTTCATGTTCTGCTCCTTTCCTATCACCATTCACTTGCTTCATAACATTCCTAGGCTTAATTAAATACCTTCCTATTTTCAGTACCACTCTATTTAAACCCATTTTTCTTTCAAACTAATATGCCCTCACTTTTGTTTTAAAAAACTCCTTTGTTCCATTATGTTTTTCTGCCTTTCCCTTTGTGTTGTTTTGTTTCTTTAGACAAACTTTCCTATCATTCTCTCCTAAGCATGCTTCCCTATGGATTCCCTCAAATGCTTGCCTGCATGACCAAATCCAGTATTCCTACTGGTTTTGCCTTGTTTATCTCTCTTTCTATATATTCCCTATGTTTGTTTTAATGTTAGTGTGAGGTTTTGAGGCTGCATCCTCTTTTTGAGTCTGAAAGCAAATCAGAATTGCATTTTCAGTGTACTGTAGGTGATGTGTTCCAGGGTTGTGATGTGACAGTGTGTAGCAGCACATTACTTCACATCAGCTGGAAGTGTGCAGCATTAAAGTTGGTTTGGATACTCAACTTAAGCATGCTGTCAACCCTCCAGTCTTCTTCTGTACATATATATGTATACATATACACACAGAATATGCATGCATATATACCTGTATGTGTGTTTATCTTTTGCATGGTGTTTGTGTATTGTTAGTATGTAGATAGTTAATTGTGGGGCCCTCCTAGGTCTAAAATAAGCTTTTGTATGAATGTGATTTAAAGATATTGATGAATAACTATATGTGCAGATAATATACTTGTTTAAATTTAGTTTCTCTTTTTGCAAATAAAGAGTAATGATAATGCTTTAAAAACACTGTAGATGCATTTTTATACAAGATCTGCATTCTTTGTTTTTTTATATGAGTTATTAGATTTTTGTATGTTTCATTACAGTTCGCCGGGTCCCACCAAGATTCTCAATCCCACCCACCAACCATGAGATTATGCCTGGAGGGAGTGTCAACATCACCTGTGTTGCTGTGGGGTCCCCAATGCCGTATGTGAAATGGATGCTGGGGGCTGAAGATCTTACACCAGAAGATGATATGCCAATAGGAAGGAATGTCTTGGAGCTTAATGATGTTCGGCAGTCTGCCAACTATACTTGTGTGGCCATGTCTACTCTTGGTGTTATAGAAGCAATAGCGCAGATAACTGTCAAAGGTAAGGTGCATATAATCAGTTTATATGTTTTGCTCTTAAGGAAATAAATCCTCTGCCCATCTTCTCCGTGAAAAGTTGGATGTCAAAAACTAAACAAAGGGATTGGATTCAGACAATGTACATTCACAATGTACCTGCAATCAGGCCTTATCCTTTCTTCTAATTTTCAACTTTCTAAAAAACTGCTCTAGACTCAATCTCCTTCCCCAAATCCATTGTAATAATTGCTTCTGTCAGCTAAATAGCACTGTTGGGTTTTGGCCAGAGTTAATTGTACTTAAACCCTCTTGCGGTCAATGGGACAATTTAGCAATGTCTTAAATAACATTGATGGAAAACGAATTGTAAAACCCTACAGAGTTCTTTAGGTCCCAATCAAGAACAAGACAAAAATTGTCAAGGCCTCTATAGTGGCATACAATTTGGTGTTGTAAGCAATGCTAGACAGTGTACAGTGTAGGAGAAAGGTAACACGTCTCTATTGAATCAGTGAAATATACAAATTTAGCTCATTTATATCTGTAGTTCTGACTAGAGTATCAACTTCTAGTCTGTAGAACAGGGATCTTCAACCTATGGCCCGTGGGCCAGATCTTGCCAATGGCACCAAATTATCCTGCCCTCACTCCAGCTGCCACTGCTGCAGCTGCCACCTCAATCCTTGTCTCCTCTGCTTGGCTTGGTGTGTCCCTGCTGGTGCCCTATAGCAAAGCAGGTGTTGTAAAGCTTACAACATCAGGCCTGCTGCGGAGCAATGTTAGGGACACACCAAGCCAAGCGGAGGGGACAAGGATTGAGATGGCAGCAGTGGGGACAGAAGCTGTGGACGTATGCGACCACCATTGTCTTTCCCGGTGGACATACACTGCTGCCCAGATCTTACCTGGGGGCTGGGCTGGCTGAGTATGGGCAAGAAGGACAGCCTGGACCCCTCCTTCACCCATGCCATGCAGCTTCTCCAGTATGTAAGCTGTGGGGGTGGCTCAGGGTGGTCCCACCACCAGTGGTGGTAGTGGGGGGACTGGTGGGGGCTAAGGGTGGTCCTACCGCCACCAGTGGTGGCAGTGTGGGAAAAGGGGGGCTTGGAGTGGTCCCGGCAGCGGGGGAATGGGGTATGCTCTGAAAGGACCCACCAGTGGTGGTGGGGACTCGGGCTGATCCTGCCAGATGTGGTGGGGGCTCAGGATGGCCCCGCCACCACCAGCAATGTTGGTGGTGGAGAGTGGGGGGGGATAGGGTAGCCTGTGGCGGTGGGACCACCATTCTGGCCCCTCAACAGTCTGAGGAGTGAACTGGTCCCTGGCTTTAAAAGGTTGAGGACCCCTGTCCTACGGTCGTAGAATAAATACAGCATAAAACTGTTCAGTAAAACAGTAAAAGGGCATAATACATTCAAACCAACAGAAAGAAGCTTCCACATCTTGGTCTTTGAAGGCCTGAATGAAAAACTGTTCTTTTTTTAACTTGGCATCAGAAAGAAGCTAGTGTTGAGGCAGAGGTTCCCAATGTTTTCCTGCCAAGGGCCAGTTCCTGCCACCTCACTCAGCTGTGGGGGCCGGAGGCATAGCTATGCCCACAACTTACATTTTCAGTGGTGGTGGCAGGACTTGCAAAATTTTTCTGGGGTTTTGGACAGCTTCTGCCGCTTCCCAGCCCAGCAGGAGTCATTTTGGAACAATTTCGCTCCGGTTCGGTAATTTTCTGACGCTCTTCTGCTGAACTTTGGCAGCTAGAGCGGGATGGTGAGCTACTTCCTGGTTCGGTGCTGAGATCCCAGGCGCCTATATCAGCTCTAAGCAGCACTGGATATAGCTCACCATCCCGCTCCAGCTGCCCAAGTGTAGCGGAGGAGCATCGAAAAATTACCAGACCAGAGTGAAATTGCTCCAAAATGCCTCCCACTGCCCTGGGAAGTGGCAGAGGCTGTCCAAAACCCCAGAAAAACCTTGCAATGTATTGTGAGTTCTGGTGGTTGGTGGGGCTGGGTCTAGAGGTCCCTGGATGACCACCACGGATCGGATTAATAATATGCACAGGCCGGGGGTTGGGAACCCCTGAACTAAGGGGGGAGTTTTTCATAAAAAAGGTGCTGCAACAAAAAAGCCCTCCCTCTCATCTTTGCACAGTAAATAGTTCTCCATGGCAGGGTACAGAGAAGGAACCCCCAACACATCTTCTTAATTGGGCAGGTGTAGCTAGGGAGAGGCATTTCTTCAAATATCCAGCTCTCAAGTGGTGTAAGAGTTTTTTGGTTGTTATTGACACCTGAACACAGGCTAAAATTGTATTGACAGCTGTGCAGGTTTTTCAGAACAAGTGCCATATAAACTCTGAAAAGTCTTCTTTAGAGTAGTCTAGCTCCTTGCATATTGCTGGTGCATCCGTGTCATTTTTAAAGTCAGCCATATGTGCTATGTACTGTACTGTATTATGTTACTGCATAATCCAAAACCACTATAGTCAATATACCTTTGGGTTTGAATTGCACTGTTAGCCTCTTTACATCATATTATATGAGCTAGGATAGGAAATAACTCACTTTAAAGTAGTGTGTTCTCTACTTTAAATTACAGCATAGACATAGTTGTTAAATTTCTCTTCTTCCTCTAAATAATGGTATTTATTTATGTGTTTATTTATTTATTTTATATCTCACATTTTCTCCATTAATGGATTTTAGGGTCGCTTACAATAAAATAGTGCAAATACAAAAATGAAAAAGATTTTTTTTGGGGGGGCATAAAGTTTAAAAACACATTGGGCGGACAATACATAATCCATTAAAGAAAATCAGAATAATTTTACAAAAGGAACATAGGAACATTATTTCCAAGGAATTGTCTTTGCCCACAAATTCTCTTTAACGTTATAATGTACACAGTCTATTACTTAATTATTTGCATCTCGAATTGTTTAACGTATAATTCAGTCCTAATCAAACATGTTTCACTTATTTTCACTCATGAAAATAGACAAAATAAGCTCAATATTTTAGGGAAATGTATTCACATAATACTTTTCTTTTTAGCATATATCCAGTAAAGCTACAGAATTTAACATGCTTTTTCCTTTCTTTTTTTAAAATGATAAATAGAATTAATGTTCCTATGAAATCAACTAGAAGTTTTGTTCTTTTTAGGAAAGAAAAAAGATTTAAAGATTAAAAAGATTAATATTGATGCTATGCTTTAGTTTTCCGTCAGTTGAAGCTGTGTTATTATATTTCTCTAGCCTTACCTAAACCTCCAGGAACTCCTGTTGTGACAGAAACCACCGCAACAAGCATCACTTTGACTTGGGATTCCGGAAACCCTGAGCCAGTGTCTTACTACATAATCCAGCATAAACCTAAAAGTTCTGAGGAACTCTATAAGGAAATCGATGGAGTGGCTACGACACGATACAGCATTGCTGGCTTAAGCCCATATTCTGAATATGAGTTCCGAGTTGTTGCTGTCAATAACATTGGGAGGGGTCCACCCAGTGAACCTGTGTCAACCAGGACATCTGAACAAGCACCATCTAGTGCCCCACGGAATGTACAGGCTCGTATGTTGAGTTCAACGACCATTTTGGTACAGTGGGAAGAACCCGAGGAACCCAATGGCCAGATACAGGGATACCGAGTTTATTACACAATGGATGCCTCCCAACATGTCAATAATTGGTTGAAACATAATGTGGGTGACAATCATATCACCACCATTGGGAATCTAATACCACAGAAAACCTACTCCGTGAAAGTTCTTGCTTTTACTTCCGTAGGAGATGGACCTCTTTCAAGTGATATTCAGGTCATCACTCAGACAGGAGGTAAGATGATTGATTAATAGCAGTGGTGATCTTTAGGTGATGTTCTAAACCAGGGGTGGCCAACCTTGGTGCCCCAGCTGTTCTTGACTTCGGTTACCAGAAGCCCAAGTCAGCCCACCCACCTGCTGATCAGGGCTCCTGGGAATTGAAGTCCAAGAACACCTGGGGTCCAAGGTTGGCCACCCCATTCTAAAGAATCACCCAAAGACCAATTTAATTCAGTCTATTGAAAAGAATAGTGTTCAGATTATACTGGGTTATGTGGTGAATTGGGTTGCCATTGTTTCTTTTTTTAGTACAAATACAGAAGATAATACCTTAATTGGACCACTGAAAAAGCAAACAATCAGCACAAGATCACACATATTGCTTAGTTTTTTTTAAAAATGGTCCAATAAAGATACCACCTTCTTTATTTATATTGTATAAGGACCAAAAGCCTCTCTTCATTGTTTATTCCAGCATTTCTTTTTCAGACTTCCCATGAATACACAGTTTGAAATACTTCTGCTTATATGTGTGCCTTTAAATGTTTTGTGGTTTATGAAGCCTTGCTTGTTAGAATTTTCCATTTCTTTTCCTGATTTTACTTGCTGCTGTAAATCTACATCTCTTTGACTGTCTGGCCAGACATCCTGCTACGGTAATGGAGTAGACCGTATAGCCAGTGATTCAATGCTGAGTGTCAGGTGGCGGCTAACTAACCTGACTCCCTAAAGGGGTCAATGGCTACAGGCGGATGAGACCCTTTAGGTGGGGTGATGGTCCTCTTCAGTGGAGGAAATGCCACTGGAAACCATCATATTAGGCCCAGTGGCAAAATGAGGAGAGGAGGAACTCTGATTTCCAATGGTCATGGAGGCGGAAGAGGCCATGCCAGATGGACTGGCAGTAAAGGTGCACCTTGTCCATATTCTCAAGGCTGAAGCAGTCCATTGCAGTCCCAGTGTTAAATCCTGCTTGTCTCATTTTGTGTGTGCCACAGGAGATAGCTCCATGATCATAGTGTGTGGGTCACTTCATTGCAAGTTGGGATCCACATTAAACAAATTCATGCCAATGACATTTTTCCTGGAACCTTCAGGAAAAAATGCCTCCTCAGATACAAGTTGCAATTGACAATGGCATCTCTTTACCTTCAGTAATAAGTATCCAAATGGCAAACTGAACTCTTGCACCAAGCATAATTGCTCAGGATCCAGAAGTCATATAACTGTCCAAGCTCTGAAATACATATTCTGAGTTCTTCCATATAAAATGTTAAGACCACACATCTTGCTCATCCCTTGGCAATTGCATGTGCTCATGAGCTATATTGTCAAAAATATTCTTGCTGACCAGGTTCATCTGTTCTGATCATAGAGTTCAGAGTAGCATCTAAGAAATGGGGGGGGGGAATCAAAATAGTGTAAGTTTTAAAGAAGTAAATGATAAAATCGTAAAAGTGGGAGGTGGGCTCACACCCTCTTATGCTACCCACCCTACTCTCTAAATTCAGTGTGACATGCCCAGGGCAAGTTTATCCTTGCAGTAATCCCATGATGTACTCTAGGTCAAGAGGTAATAAATTGTCCAAGACCACACAATAACCTTCATGGCTGAGGAGTCTGCCCAGAATTAGGTTTTCAATTTAGTGGCTGTATGGTAATTCTTGACAATTGACACTGAATATACAGATGCTTTATGCAGACAAATTAATGCAAACTTATCACATTATTTATTCTGATCACTCTTATGCTTTTATCTAATAAAACGCAGGGAAAACTAATATAGCTTTGCAGTTTTATTTTTTACTCAAGTAGAAAATTGTTCCTTGAGCATGTGCGATTAAATTACTTCATTGGTCATCGTAGTTTCTCAGAATAGAGATTGTGGAGGGAGGAGATTATTTCATTCTGATCTCCTTATTTCTACTCCTTGTTTTCTGATTAGACTTGCTTGAATTGCCATCTTAATTTGCATTACTTAAGAGGAAGAGAGATCCATCACTACTAAAGTGAAAATGAATCCTTACTATTAAAATTGAGATTTGAAAGTTAGATAGTACTGGTTTCTATTCCAGCAACAAATGCACTTTGTCTACTACCTTGAAAAGAGCTTTTGGTTGGACAGGTCACTTTAAAATTCTTATATGAAACCTGATAAATTTAATGAACTCAAACATATCTCCCTCTCTTCACAGAAATCACAGGTTTTCCCCTCATAAAGTTTCCCCCATAAACCCACAATTTCCCCCTCACTCCCAATTACCCTGTACAGGTAATATTTATTTATTTAATATTTATTTATTTATTTTTCACGCTTATATACCGCCCACTCAGGTACAACCCAACTCTGGGCGGTTTACATAGCTGACAGTAAATACATAAAAAGACACATGATAAAACAAAGTTAAAAGTTAAAAAACCCACCCCTAAAAGGTGCGCAAGTACCGAAGGAACCTTGGGAGAAAGCACACTTCTCTATACCAACCACCCAACGGTACCCCCATCCCCACCCCACCCCAAACTTGGCCCGCCAGCCAGGTCTTTAGTTCCTTCCTAAAGGGCAACAACTCCATCTGGAGACGCAGTTCCATAGGCAGGAGGTTCCAAAGGGCCGGTGCGGACACGGAGAAGGCCCTCCTCCTTGTGCCAGAGAGGCGAGCCCCCCTGGTTGATGGCACAATTAGAGAGCCCCTCCGGTCCGCTCTGGTTGGACAGACAGACGTCCTAGGGCGATGCGGTCTCTAAGATACCCTGGCCCACTACCATGTAGGGCTTTAAAGGTCAAAACCAGCACCTTGAATTGCACCCAGAGACAAACTTGTAACCAGTGCAGCCCCCGAAGCAGTGGTGAGGCATGGGCATAACGTCCACACCCCATCACCACCCGGGCCGCAGCATTCTGGACCAGCTGCAGCCTCCGAATGGTCATCAAGGGCAGCCCCATGTAGAGCGCATTACAGTAGTCTAGTCTGGAGGTCACCAGAGCGTGAGTGACCATGAGCAAAGAGTCCCGGTCCAGGAGCGGGCGCGACTGGCGAATCACCCGAAGTTGGGCGAAGGCCCTCCTGGCCACAGCCGCCACCTGTTCTTCTAGCAGCAGCCGCAAATCCAGGAGGAAAAAAAGGAGTAGGGATCAAAGGACAGTTTTGTTTTGCCTCTGCTTCTTTGTCTGGTAAGGATGGCAAAAGGTATTTCCCCCCATTCCTTCATTAACTGGTAAAATGTTCCCACCATACATGCAAACTGACCAGGAGAAAACCAGGTTAATGTGGTGTTCATGTATGTGGAAATGGACAGAGTGACAGATACTGTTTTTCAGAGTTAGTTCCCTTAACAAACATTTTAAGGTTTGTAAATAAAAAACAAGCTACAGTGGTGGCTTAGTGGTTAAGATGCTGAACTTGACAACTGGAAGTTCGGCAGGTTAGCAATTCGAGACCTGAGTGCTGCATAATGGAGTGAGCTGTCTCTGTCCCAGCTCCAGCAGTTTGAAAGCAAGAAAGTTCAAGTAGATAAATAGATACCATTTTGGTGGAAAGGTAAACAGCGTTCCATGCACTCAGGTGTCTAGTCATGCCTGCCACATGTTCAGAAAACATCTGTAGGTGCAGACAGCATTGGATCTTTGGTGATAAACAGAGATGAGCACTGAACCCTAGAGTTGGATATGACTGACTTTTGAGCAAGGGCGGCCTTTACCTAAATAAAAAAACAGAAACACTTTCCAACCCCACCCTCAGATCATGACTGTGCTATGCAAGTTTCCCCTTTCCCAAAGCTGTACTAGAGTTTATTGTTCCAGAAGGCGCAGCTCCCAGAGGTTGTTTTCCATCAGAAGCATAGCCTAAGGGAAAGTTTATATAATTCATGCAGTGTTTGGAACAATCTTTCCCCTTGAATGTACTAAATGTTTGTTTATTTGTTATATTGTGTTCTTCTACTGTACTTCAGTTCCAGGGCAGCCACTGAACTTCAAAGCTGAACCTGAATCAGAAACAAGTATATTACTTTCTTGGACCCCTCCACGGTCTGACACAATCTCCAACTACGATCTTGTTTACAGAGAAGGAGAGCATGGTGAAGAGGTAAATTAATCTCTCATTTGTTAGAAGCTCTTTGTAGCTATTGCAAGTTCTTTTATTTACTCTAGCACCATCACCATACCACCATCTTGATTCACTGACATAATGGGATGTATGTTTTTGCAGATGCTTTAAAAAGCATCAACAATGGAACATGGTGATCTAGGTGAATTTGAGATCAATGATGATCACAGAGCTGGGAAGATTATTGATAATCTCAGAGGCAGATTTAACAAGTATGGTGTGATCAGTCCCAGATTTGGACTGTGTCTGCTGGTATTATGGATCACAAGTATGCTCAGTGGAAACAAGCCAGAGGATACGTCCTAGAATTATTTTTCTAAACTAGTAAAAAAAACAACCACAGGCATATTAATACCATCACTATTGTAGTTATTTTAATTATTATTTAAATAGCTGTTTTAAAAAATTGTACTAACATTGCAGTTGCATCACATTAGGCCCATTCCCAAGGCAAAAATGATTAACGTTCTTGCAGCTCTTCTGAACTCTTACCCATGGATGGGCAAACTCCTCTGGGTCAGAAGTCTGCATTATTATTATTATTATTATTATTATTATTATTATTATTATTATTATTATTATTATTATTATTATTATTATTATTATTAAAAACAAAAATAACCCCAGGCAGATGGACAAAAAAATGCTAAGCATCAAGTTTATGAGAATTCTTTGGGTGGCTTTGCCTTGTTATTTTCATGGTTTTTTATTTGAAATCATAGGTGACAGCAGGTATCTCACTAGTATTTTTATTTGAATTTCCAGCAAATATTCTCGACTCAGTATGGTCCAGTAACAGATCTTCAACAATACCCATACCAGTTATAACCCTTTTCAAAACTCAAAATCACTGTTTCGTAAATTACAATTTTGATATTTGTTACAAATGTTCTTGTACATTAGACATCTACTATACACTAGCCCTTATCTTGACTTCTTTTCCGTTTAGGTCATTGTGCTTCTAATGATTGTGCTCCACTATATGTTTTAAAGGTTAGGGGTTCTCAACCTGTGGTGTGCAGACCTCTGGGAGGCCATGATGTTATCACAGGGGGTCCTGAAGTCTTAAAGCAGGGATGGGGACCATCGAGCCCAGAAACTTTTTTTCTGGCACATGGCAAGCACCATGCATCCTTTTCCCACACCCCTCTCTCATACTCAACACACACACACACCACGTCTGCCCTGACACACATGAGACGTATCAGCACCCTCACCTTTGACAGGTGACTCAGCCTTCAGATTCACCAACAAGTCCCTCCGTCACTGGGTTCTTCAGTGATTGTGTCTGGTAACAAGCATGAAGGTGTTCTCCCAATCCTGGCACCAGCCCTTGAGGCCTGATAATTTTTTTAGGAATGGATGCCAGGGACTATATATTTATTTATTTATTTAAGTTTATACCCCACCCACTTGCCCTAGGGCAACTCTGGGCGGCACACTTATACATAAGAATCTAAAACTCCCCTAACTCTCCTAAAACTAATTGGGTTCAAGACATTTTTATTCACACTTTAGGAGATGACACAAGGACAGGTGCTAATGGCTTGCATTAGAGGAGTGCAATTGATTAGTAGATAGTGGTGCAGTCTTCTTTTGTGTTCCGATTAAACCCTGTACTGTCAAAATGAAGCCACCTTCTTGGCTTTGTAATTGGCCAAACTTAAGTCCTCATCTGTGCATGTTTCTGGCAGTAATTGGCAGACCAATAAATGAGCCGGATTCTATCTCTCACCACATTCATGCAGTGTGTTGTTGTCCGCCAGCAGCTCCCACTTGAGCATGTTGGTCTTGTATTTAGGGACTCCAGCCCTCAGCCTATTCAGGGTCCAAGTGATGTAGGGAAGGTTGAATTCCTCAGCTATATCCTCCTTTAATGTTGTTCCTTGTCCAGTGAGCTCCTTCCTCCATCTTCTTAATTTTTTTTTGCTCTTGTGTACCCTCAAGAATGTTTGTACTTGCCATGAAGCTCTTCCTGAATGTGAACCAGTGGACCTGAATCATATCAATTCAGAGGGTGTTGAGGGTCATTCTATTGCTTAGCTCTTTTGATGTCCACTGCTACCTCTCTCCTTATCTTATGTGGAGCAATAACAGGAGGGTATATTTTCTCAACTGGTGTATAGTTATCACTATAAAATATAGGGGTGCAGTATAGTACTTCAAATCTTGAATTACATTCTGGTGGTCTAAAATGTATTTAAATGAGGTCTGTGGTGAAAGAAAGGTTGAGAACACCTGCTGTAGCATTTACTTTTGAATAGAGATTCAAAGGTTAGATGTTAAACATGTTTTTAAGCAAAAGCCCAAACACTCAAATATTAAGGGGTGTTTTTTCTTCCTGAATTTCTTTTTAGCAAAGAATTTCTATTGAACCAGCTATATCCTACCACTTACAAGGTCTAAAACCGAATAGTTTGTATTACTTCCGTCTGTCTGCCCGCTCTTCACAAGGCCTTGGTGCTTCAACTGCAGAGATTTCAGCTAGAACAATGCAGTCAAGTAGGTGTCTTTCCTTGATTACTTCATTTCTCTTCCTTATAGTTGTTGACAACCTAGTTGACAGGCGAGTGAAATTCTATTACTTTTTAGTTGCTGCAACATAGAGAGAATTTAACTCAGAAGTGTAGGTGGACACAATTTAAGGGACTTGAGTGACATCCAGTGTTGCGCAAGCTTGACAAGTTCCCTTTCTATCCTCCACCTCCTGGAAATTATTGCACTCACACCCACAGCACTGTACCCATAGTATCTTTTCCAGGCAATTGTAGGATGGGTAAAATAAGCTGTTAAGAAGGAATAAGGAATCCATTGCTACAAGGATGCTCATTGCATTAGCGGGCCCTGGTGGGGCAGTGGTTAAACCACTGTACTGCAGCCAGAAGGTTATGAGTTCGACCCTGACCAGGACTCAAGTCTGACTTAGCCTTCCATCCTTACAAGGTCGGCCATGTTGGGGGCAAAATGCTAATTAACTTGTGAACCGCCCAGAGAGTGCACTAAGCGCAAAGGGGTGGAATATAGGTCTAATTGCTATTGCAGGCAGGCACATTTGGAAATTCATGGCTTTCTCATTTTCGTCAATTTGTGATTGGGCTCAGTCACGGAAGAAACATTATTTTAGAACCTGCAAGTACAACCAAGGGTGGAGCTTTCATCCTTTGTTCTGGGTTCAAAAAGATTAAAAAATACTTTCTTCTTGCTCTCTGAGAGACTGTCTCACAGAGGTGCAGAACTTGCACCAATCTCGAACTGTATCGTATTCTATATAATATTAATCATGTTGTCAAGTCAATTCTGATATATGGTGATCCTTCTCAGGGTTTTCTAGGCAGTGAGTACTCAGAATTGGTTTACCATTTCCTTCTTCTGGGAGCATCTTGGGACTTGCCCAGAGCCACACAAGCTGACTGTTTTCTTGGGAGGCATAGTGAGGTATTGAACCTTTGGCTCTGCTGCCAGATACTACTGAACTATCCAGTTAGCTTAGGCATTATAGGAAATGTAAAAGTAATTTTCCAAGTTTTGAACATATTTATGTGGTCAGACAATTTTTTTAAACTTAAGACAGTTTAATTGGGTATTAAAGCATTCCTTGCAAGGAGGCTTGTTCTAAAATACTTTTTTGCATTTTGCAAAATTTGTAAAGGCTTCAAGCATAAAAAAACAAACTCTCTTCTTCCCTAGTATAAAAGGCTGACTTTATAATAGACAGCAGTTGGATAACTGAAGAAAAATTATACATTGATAGTAATGCAACCTTTTTTCTAAAATTGGAAAATGTTTTCAATGTTTGCATTTTCTTCTTTCAAAGAAAACTTTACAAACATAACATGAAGATGGGAGATGGACAATGCAGTCCTGTGTATGTTTAGTCAAAAGTAGGCGCCATTCAGTTCAATCAGATTTGTGCCATAGTAAGGCTATGAAAATATTTCAATCCTGATTTCATCCCCCTCCCACCCCGAGTTCAATCTGCATAATAATTTTCCTGTCCTTATTTTTATATCATCACATGAGGCCGTTTTTCAAAATTCATGTCTGAAATTTTGTACACGTTTGTCCTATTTATTTATATGTTTTATCTAAAGTACTGTACAGTACATATTTCCTTCTTTGCCTAAAGCATTTTTGTGCACCCTTTTCCCATTCAATAAATCTTTAGCTCTTTGCATTTTGAAATTCACACATATGTATAACATGCACATATGTTAGAACATGCATGTTTTGTTGCACTTCACATTTCTGAGGCCTCCCATGAGCTTCACAACTGTGTGAATTCTAGTGGCAGGATGTGTTTCTTCTGGCAGTGAGACTGAGAAGGTGCAAAATAAATGCTTATTCAAGAATTGAAATCAAAATCAAAATTATTTTCTAATTAACCTGCTGAAGGAGTTGTAAATTTGGGAGAAAGGGAGAGGTGTAGAGAACCAATTGCAATACTAGTGACACCTAATTTATTTGATTCACCACACAAACATTTGGTCATTTTCCTACATGTTCCCAGCCATAGTTAATGCCAAGAAGAAAGATATAGAAATAGGCTGGGGTGGCAAGTGGAGAGTGAAATCAGTGGGACTTCCTAATGGGGCCTCTCTGTGTGTGCATATCTGAATAAGAGAAAGGAAGACATAGATCAGAGGTGCCAAAACTTTTTGGGCTGTGGGCCGAGGTCACGTGGCTCAGGGGAGTGGTCACAATGGCCTGGGGGCCGGATCCGGCACCAATTCATCCAGCCCATTAAGCCCTTGTCACCCCTGGAAGCGGAAGTAAAACGTGCCCATACGGGTGTGTTTTACTTCTGCTTTCAGGCGAGATGAGGGCTTCATGAGCCAGATGAATTGGTGTTGGGGGCCAGATCTGGCACCCAAGCCGTAGTTTGGGCACCCTTGACATAGATGGAGGAAATGTAAAGAATCATTACGCTAACAGGTGTTCAGTGAAGGTTACTATGGAGTAGTCACTAAGATAATACTTTAATAGACAAGTAATCCCGAGGGTGTTAGAAAATATTTGTTCAAACACCAGCAGACACATGTTTTGGTTCTAATGTTTAACAGCCAATATAAAAGATGGCTTAAGACATGAGTATCTTAATATCTAGTTAGAAAGCTGTACTTTTCCCTAGGTAACTTATTACTTATTTATTTCTTATTCGCTCTTTGTGCATTTGTGTTGGGGGTGGAAAGAAATTGTTCTGTATGTATTATAAAATCGCTGGAAGAATTTAATTCTTTGCTAGCCAAGGTTTCTCCAAGAGGAGCTAAAAAATAAAACACAGACCTGAACCAGGGTAAGTACAAGTTACAGTCAGAATCATCAGCCCTGTCACTTTCCCATGGTAGGTAAATCTTTCACTAAGAAACACTTAATATCCTTATTGATTCTGCATGTTTTACTTTATGTTGGGTAAGATCAATGTCTCAAAAAGTGCTTTTGATTTAAATTTTAATTGTGGTCGGCTTGCTGCAAGCAGACTGAGATGGAAAGAAAGAGACAAATATTCAATTAGTGTGTGTTGATGGTTTGGTTCAGTTATTATTTTTTAAAATTAGTTGTGTTGGAAATATATGTACAAGTGTATTTTGTTCCAACACTTAGCATGAAGCAATATTTTATGCAATTTGGAATAGTATTTTGTAAAGTAATACAAGATTCACCAGCATGTCAGACATGCAATGCCGACTATTGCTATGTTTAAAACAGAGAAACAATTAAGAGGACAGGTGAATAGATACATAGAAGTATCATATTTGATGCTTTTATTTCATGAAGAATTTTTAATTACAGGTAGGTAATAATATATTGAGGTTCATTTTCATGTATTTTCCCCCCACATCTCTTTTCACCTTTTGGTTAATTCATTTTCAGTTAGTTTCACTTTAATAAGCCAAGGATCATTAGATTGTCTGAAGTTTCTATTTTTAAGTTGTGGTTTTTATTTTTCCTTGGTTTGCCCTTTGTTATTTATTTTTTTCTTTCCTTTTGTTCATTTCCCCTCCTTCAAACCACTTCTGTCCTTTCACTCAAATCCTCCTTTAACCCACTACTGAAATTAGAGCCATCAGCTCCTCCTCAAGACATTAGTTGCAACAGTCCCAGCTCCACTAGTATTTTGGTAAGTTGGCAGCCGCCTCCAGTGGAAAAACAGAATGGAATTATCACTGCCTACTCCATCAAATACACTGGAATTGATGGAGAAGACGACAAACCCCATGAAATTTTGGGAATTCCTCAAGACACTACACAGTACCTTTTGGAACAGTTGGAAAAATGGACTGAATATCGGATCTCTGTAACTGCCTACACAGATGTCGGATCAGGCCCAGAGAGTGAATCTATATTGATACGGACGGATGAAGATGGTATGTTTCCTTCAACACATCAGTTTGACTCTCTGTTTCAATCTGCTATCTTTCTATGGCCTAAGAATATTCATTTTTTTAAAATTCCCACCCATATTTTCCCCTCTAGATCATTTGCACAAAATATTTTGAACACAAAATGACTTTTTGCTTTTGAGAGTGTGTTGGGGTGGTTTTTCTTCCTTCCGTCTTCTTCTGTTGGTTTTGCCTTGAATCTCAAATATATATATATATATATATTTAATAAGTCCCCATCACACTTTACATTTTTATTCTTCATAAGGATGTGCATTTTTCTTCTTTACCAAAACATGGAATTATTTTTGAGATTTTTCTTGCTTTCTGGCTGTTGTAGTTTTAACTGTATATCTCTTTCGAAAAACTGATGCTCCTCAATTTTTAAAGTATTTTGGACCCTGAATATCTGAACACTGAAGATAACATCCCAGTTGTTATTACCTTTTTTCCCCACTTTATAAAATAATCAGAAAACAAATAACATTTTATGAGTCTTTTTTTGGTTTTTTATATTATTTTGATTACTAAAATACTTCTTTGTACCTCAATGCTTTGAGACCCAAAGCATCTCCCTTGGCTTTTGTACATTTTTACATGTTTTTATATTCTCTAATACTCTTTTTTCTTCCATTTTTGCATCAGTCATAGTTTTTGATATTTTCACTGAAAATGTATAGCAGATCTGTTGGGTGTTTTCGTTTGCATTCCTCAATGAAGGCTTAGTGGGTTTGCCCTTAAAGAAAGAAAAGGAAGAAAAAGAGACTGGTTGGTTGGGAGAAGTGCCTGTAATTCTTCTTTTATCCACTGATGTGTTCCAGTTCCTAGTGGTCCGCCTCGCAAAGTCGAGGTAGAGGCGGTCAACTCTACAGCTGTTAAAGTGTCATGGCGTTCACCAGTGCCCAATAAGCAGCATGGTCAAATCCGAGGGTACCAGGTGCATTATGTGAAGATGGAAAATGGAGAGCCTAGAGGTCAACCCATGCTGAAGGATATCATGTTGGCTGATGCACAGGTAATCAAACATGTTCTGTATACTTAGGTATCAGTAAAAGGAATGTATCTGTAGTCAAGCAGTGCTTTTCTTTGGAAAGCAAATGAGAATGTTACCTCCTTTTCCAAATACTGTACTTGGTTGAAAGTCAATCATGCATTTTGTTGAATCACATTATTAGGACACTGTATCACTGATACTTGTTTCTGTTTCATCGGCTGCTACTCATATGCAAGCATACATTTCCCCCAGAAGTCATTTTCAAAGTTGATGGATGTTTCTCTGGTGACTCAATAAACCGAGCCTGGCATGAAACATGTGACCACACACATTACACTGAATAGATGGTGGAGGGCGTAGTTGAGTTTGACAAAGCTTTTGTGCTTGTTGCTTAGCCTCTTCATGTCTGAGGCATTCTCCTTCGAGGTGATCGGTAGCAGCAGAAATGGTTTGGTGCCAAAGTGGGCAATCTACGGCTGCTGTCTCCCAGGTTTTTGGGTTTATACCTGACACCTTCATGGTTTGTTTCAGCTGGTCCTTATAACTCTTCAAAGGAGCTTCATGAGCTGTTGTACATAAAGAATTTGACGAGGAAGCCTGGAACCATATTCTATATATAAATCATTTTATATACATATCTTTTGGATCTGGAGCAGCTGATACTGAACAATGTTGATTTGGGGAAAGAAATCCCCATTCCAAAGTGCCTGCACATTGCACCTGTAATATGTGCATGCTGCTCCGCAGGAACATAATTTATAGTTTCAGTGATCGTCACCTTTTGTGTGAGACTTCTCTTGTCTTCTCCATTAGGTGATTATCATCACCAAAGCAAATATTGTTAGTTATCTGCTTGGTTGGGAGGTCAACAAGTAAATGATTTCTGGAACAGGATGTGTATGTGTTATGCTAACCATCAATTACTTCTTGTATACTTACATATCCTGGGAGCAACCATGGAGAAGGCCCTGTCTTTTGTCCTCATCAAAAGTGTCTGAGATGGCAAATGGGGCTGAGTGAACAGCCTCCTCTGAAGACCTTAAGGTCCAAGAAGGCTCATAGGGAATGATATGGCTTTACTTGCAAAAATGAAAAAAAGTTGTGTTCTGATCAAACAGATTTTGCTCATATTAAGGAATTTTGAGAATATGGATATATACAGGGACAATTTGCTCTATCATTGTTCTTCATCTCTTTGTGAACATTTTCATGTTGTCCCCATTAAAAATATAAATACACACCCATGCTCATTGGATGTTACAGTTGCAACAGCTAAACACAGTACACTGAATTTTGAACGTGTGCTTGTTGGAGTCTATGTCTCCTCCTAGACAACTCCAGAAGTGGTCGCTTTCAGTTTAGGAGCCCTGGGGGAGCCTACGTAGGTTGCCCCTTTCTTTAAAAAAATAAAAATAAAGCAAAACATTAACCTTAACTGTACATATTTCTTTAGAATTTCCTGAAAAGGTCATCTTTGGGCTCAGTTCAGCTCATTATGGTGTTGAGGGCAAAATTGAGGCCCAGACCTATCAAAATTCCATACCTCTGGTTTAGATGGAAGGAATGTCAAATCAAACCATATCTTGATTACGGTCCATGACCAGTGTAGAACAACAAAGGGAACAGAAGTTAAAATGGGGGTACTTAAAATGTATCAAGAGACAAAAGTTAAAATGAGGGTGCTTTAAAAAGAACATTTCTGCTCATAGTTAAGGAGCAGTAAAATTAGTACAGAGATCAATAATGTTACATTTATTACTAAGCCTGTGCTGTGGTGCTAGTAGTTTATTTGGTTGAAGGTTCTGCCAGGATTGTTCTACTGATCTTACATGCTGCAGCGCAGAACCTGGCAGTGTTGTGGGTAAAGGTGGGTCATTCATCTGATAGCAGCCAGTGGGTGTATGTGCAGTTTGTCTGGCCAGGATACTTACAAAGCAGGGAAGGTATGAACTTGTTCTGGATGTCTCTATAAAAAGGGCAGCTGCAGAGAAAGTGTTCTGTGGTTTCAATTTCTCCAGTGTCACAGGGGTGTTGTCTCTCTGTAATTGGTGGAAGGAATGTGTGGCAAGAACAGTGTCAAAAAAAGGAGGGAAAAGCTGTTATCCATAAGGATTTAAACCCTTCATGTCATGCTGACATATAAATTAAACAGCTATTGTACAGTATATCCGACCCCTTTTCTTTATTCACATTCATTATTCTAACCTGACTCGAGTAAATATATGTATTACAGCTTTTGGTCCCCTGTGAAAGTGCAGTTGTAAGGAAGAGAATATGATTCTGTTTTATCTCACTCTCTCTTTTTTTTTTACAGATTTTTTTATTTATTCTTTACTTTAACAACTTGTAACATTGTATGGCTGTACTTCAGATGCCAATTTTTAAATGATAGAAGGGACGAAGAATGTATGCTTTTAGTCAGACAGTTTCATTACTGATACAAATGTCTCAAGTACATGTAAATTGCCTCTATTACTCTAAATAGGTCCACTGAATTAATTTTGAAAAGGGAAATTAGAACTGAAAATGAATATGGCTTAGTGGCATGTGATTAAACAAAGTGCAGCTTTTCGATACCTCTCTGCAGCTCAAATTAATTCAGTCCTAAAACATTGCTGTGAAACAACAACACTCCAGATTTTAGTTTTTGTATTTTCCTTGAAGAAGGAACCATTGTGGCAACAAGTTAAGAAACTAGCACTTGTAGTATTTTTTAATAACTGGCTTAGGAACTTATTTCCCAAAGTCAGGCTGCTTTTGATAGCAAATTTTATTTTTATTTTTATTTTATTTTTACTTCTAAAAAGACAGTTTCTTCAATTAGGCTACAAGTATCTCCTCATTTCTTCTGTTTTTCTTCCCCAAATTCTTTACTCTCAATCAGTGGGAATATGATGATACTGCTGAACATGTGAGTAAAACTGATTGGCCAGACAAAGAAGTGTGGTGGCTCCATCCTCCCCTGCTTGAACCTTTAATTTTTTGTTATTTGCACATATGCATGGATTAACACTTTATTTCATTAACTGTGATGGTGGATTTTTCTTTCCTTTTGGCTTGTCATGGCTTTTTCTAAATGTATTGAATTTGCATAACTTTATTTTACAGTATATTCAAACAAACAGTTTTAAAATGAAAACTATGTATTTTTTTCATTATAAAGATGTATTTTTTCCCAATTTCTTAATAACCCAGTACTCTTTCGGACCCATTGTATTGGCATTTGCTGTAAAACAAATTCTTCCTTTTAGATGTCATAAAGTACCCACTACTATTAATGAGACACCATTGTAAATACTGTACAGTATATATTTCTGAAAGTATACATTGATACTGGCCCAGTGCTGGTGAGGTTTAAGGCTTTGTGTCAAACTGGACGATCTCTTTTACCATCATCAACTGTGTCATCATCATGTAAAGAGCATTATTCATTCACTTTTCTGGGCTTGTGCTCTTTTCTGTGTGTGACTGAAACTCCAGGATCAGAGACTGGCACAGTTGAATTTCTTTCTCAAGCATGACCCAACAAAATGTTGTCAGTCAGTCAGTCAACTCATAACTTATAGTCATAAACTCCATAGAATCACTGAGTTGGAAGGGGCCTTTTAGGCCATTGAATCCAACCCCCTGCTCATTGCAGGAATCCAAGTCAAAGTGGATCTGAAGGATGGTGGTCCAATTCCCTCTTGAATGCTTCCAATGTTGGAGCACTCGTTGCATCTTGAGGCAGTTAGTTCCACTATTGTACTGCTGTAACTGTTAAGACGTTTCACCTCATATTCAGCCTATATCTGGCTTCCTTTAGTTTGAGCATGTTATTATGTGCCCTGCAATCCTGAATGATCAAGAACAGATGCTTCCCTTCCTTTATATGATTACCTTTCACATATTTAAGAGTACTGTCATATCCCTTCTCTGTCTCCTTTGCTCCATGCTAAACGTGCCTGGGCTTCTGATCAACCTTGTTGTCCTTCTCCATACCTGCTCTAGTTTGTCTCCATCTTTCTTAAAGTCCAGAATTTAACACAGTACTCTAACTTCTGTTAATGAAGTCTAAAACAGTGTTTGCCTTTTTTTTTTTTTTTGCAACACTGCAATATTGACCCATTCTTAGCCTGTGATCTACAACAATCAAGATCCTTCTCACTTCTAGTATTACTGAGCCAAGTATCCCCCATCTTGTAACTGTGCATCTGGTTCTTTTTCCTTAGGTGTAAAACTTTGCACTTATCCCTATTAGATTTCATTCTGTTGGTTTCAGCCCAGTGTTCTAGCCTATCAAGATATTTTTGACTTCTGTTCCTGTCTTGCAAGTTATTGGCTATATTCCACCCAATTTTGTGTCACCCACAAATTTGATAATTGTTCCTTGCACTCCCTCGTCCAAGTCATTTATGAAAATGTTGAAGAGCACAGGGCTCAGGATTGTGCCATGTGGTACTCCTTTTGTTATTCCATCTCAGCTTGAGAAGGAGTAATTAATGAGAACTCTGTGAGTATGATTCTGTAAGTCCATGTTCTTCTGGATAATTCAGTACAGATGTGTTCAGATCTCAATGAGAAGTCATTGGAAAATGGGGAGGAAACATTTTAAAAACAATCCTTTGAAAAGAAAAATGTTTTGTGAATGTACTTACATAGCATTAAATTCAAAGGACTGACAGAGTTATTTGTAAGATAACTAGAGTTTTAGGTCTAGGGTCCTTGGATTGCATTTTTCAGGTGTATTATTGAAGGGTACTTTCTATTCTTTTGCCATTATATAAGTTTTGATACCTAATTGGATGCCTATAATTGGCATTCTTCTCCCACATCAACTTTTTTCGTACTCTTACATTATGAGGAACTTATTTACTAAACTGACTGTATATTTTACGTTGCATCCTCACTTTCGTTAGATGCAATTACTTCATATGACTGAATCCCTTACAACATAATAAAACCTTTATTTCCATTCCTTATCATCCATGGGCAATACAGCTGGATGTTATGAAGAAGGGGAATCTTCTACATACCTCCAGCATTTCCCTTCCATCCACCTTGCCTTCTTATGCATGTTTTGAATGCTTTTGAGCATGAGTAGTGTGTGATTTAATGGAGGCAAGCTATGCATGCACTGCCAGCCTTTGGTTGAAATAGTGGTGTATCACACTCCTGAGGATTAGCATCCCTCTTAGAACAAGCTACTGCTGAAGGTATGCCTCCCCTTCCCTTCACAGCTAATTATGTTGTGCTTGTGTGGATGGGGAAGACATGAAAATTAAATTTGGTTGAACTGTATGAAATTTTTCCACAAGTGGCTCTTTAGGATAGATCAAGACACTTATTGGCTGGCTGTTATATTTGAAAGCAAAGATAGTGTTGTCCTTGCCCTCAGCCCACATATCATCTAAAATCCTCATTTTCACTCAAAATACAGATTTTGTTTTGACTTTCTGGAACTGAGCAAGACTGCTTTCTCGAATGTCAGATTCAAATCAACACATACAAATATAAGCTAGACCAGCATTTCCCAAACTATCTTCTGTGGAAAACTGGTGAACTTCAACTGGTGGACTGGTGACCTAAGTCAGTAAATTAGGTGATCAGTGCTTTGGCGAATCGACTTAGGCTTCTGGGAATTGAAGTCCAAAAACCAAAGATTGGGAAACACTGAGCTAGACAAAGCTAACACATGTTTCTAGCTGAAATTAAGATTTGTTTTTTAAAAATATAAGCAGTCTGCTTGTGCTAAGTACATAACTTTCTGTTGAAATCAGTAGAAGTTACATAGCTTAATTCTAAGTAGATCACACTGTCTACATTAAACATGGTGGCTTGCATTTCTATTCTTATTCTTTCATCAATAATAATCCACTTGACTGCTTCTGATATAAAAGTCAATATACTGTATTTTGCATCCACCTTTTCTGATCATACTTTAGGCTATATTTATATTTTATCTTCACTTAGTTAGAAATAAGTTCCACTGAACTGAAAAGGGCTGATGTCTGAGTAGATATCTATGGGATTACGTATATTTTTGCAGTTTCTCTCATTTTGTTTGTAAGCAAATTTCCCATTTATATTTAATGGTTCATTATATTTCAGAAAATGCACAACCCACATAATGAAAATCACTTTACAGATAGTACTTCCGTAGTACAAATCTTTAATTTTCATGATTAAGTGAAGGAGATTTCCAAAGTGCAGTGCCTTAAACGATATATTCACCACAGTTTAGGACTAGGTAAAATAAGCATAAGATTGCTGGCATAGCAGGGGAAGGCATCTTAACTCAGGTTGAGAGCTACATTCACCGGTGATGATCTATCTAGGACCAAGTGCAATCCATAGTAAAACTACAACTGAAAGTATGCCTTCTCTCTCTCTCTCTCTCTTGTTTCTTGCTGAATAGACTTTTAGGGAATTGTCAAATTGCTCTTCATAGATCATTGTTGAAATTAAGCCAAGGGACACATGCAATCCTAAGGATACAATTCACTTCCTTTATAATGATGGTTCTAATGTTTCTTCAGAAGAAAGACTGCAATTTCAGTGGAACATATGCAAATATCCATTAAGATTACAACCATATAGCTTGTTTCAGGAGCATTTCTACCCAAAAGCAATGGGTCTTACTCTTGGAAAGTGAAACTGTGCATAGAATATTAGATTACAATTAGAAACCTCATTCCTCTGTGGATAATAACTAGTAAATTCCACATTAAACCCCCCCCCCCCCAATACACTGTTCTTTGTTCTCTAGTCGGTACATTATAAGCCAAAAGAACCTTTTATGGAGTATTTTGATGCATTTTTGTTTTGTTTGTTTCTTTTTGCTGGTGTAATTAACAGCACTCAGCCATTGTGCTTGATGAAACCAATTTGGGGCATGCTGCTCAAAAATGTTTTGTCATGCTTATTGCTTAAATGCAAAGTTTCACCCATCACGGCAGGTAGCATGAAAGCGATGTGTGCAGATTTGCACCAGCTATTAGAAGAGACTTGTGGTTCAGCAGTGCACTTATTTTAATGGTGTTTCTGTTTTCTTTGTCTTTTATCACTTTACCTTAGGAGATGGTCATAGCTGGACTACAGCCTGAGACAACATATTCTCTCACTGTGACAGCCTATACAACCAAAGGTGATGGAGCACGGAGCAAACCTAGATTGGTTTCCACTACAGGTGCAGGTAATATATGGGCATCCTTTCCTTTATCACAGTTTTTAAACCAATTCTGTTTATTGGTCTCTCTGAACAGAACCTGAAAACCCTCCTGCAGGTGCTTGTAGTAGGCCAAAGGAGTGTTGTTTTTCAGTACTAGCTGCTGCTATGCATACCTGGTCTTTGCAAGAGTTCCTAAAGCAATCTTAAATTTGTCCAATATTCCCTTAGAGGAAATATTGTCTTAAGGCAGACACACAAAATACCTTCATGTTATATCATACATTGCTTTTCAAAGGCCACTCACAATTGAAAACAGTTTGGCCCGGAATATGAAATTCAAGAAACATAAACTGAGCTCCATCTTGGGGCTATGGAATGTGGATGCACGGAATGTTCTTTTGGAACTCATCTTAGATATATAAAACAAATGTTATAAATATATAAAACATATCTAATGTTAAGAATCCAGAGAACCCAACCAGATCGAAATTGCTAACTTCCTCCCAGGTCTAAATCCAACTGCTGCATTGTTGTTCTTGTTATATAAAAGTTCCCAGACTTACTTCAGCTCTTGTATTCCAGACAGCAAATCAGGATTGAAGTATCCTTTGTCTGGACAAAGGAAACTTCCTTCTCAGTTTAAACCGGTGGTTGATGCATAGTCGCAATAATGTATGTAATATTGCTCTAAATATGAGTTGTCATTGATCAGGTTATTTTTATTTTAGCAATGATTTAAACTGCATGTTGTCATCTCCAGTTTATTGTTTTCTGCCATAGAGAAATATTAAGGCATATCCTCTTTTTAAAAAACATTCTTTACTTTTTAATAGCCACAACTGATCAAGAGCATCCCCCCATTTTTTAAAAGGAGTCTTAAATTTGAGGACTGCCACAAGAGAAAAAGCAATTTATCGCATAAATAATTTAGTGACAGCTTCCAGACGCCTCTCTTCCTCGAAATCTGAAGGAGTTATTATTCCATTTCTCCAGACTCCCCTGCTTTTACTTATGCTTCATTGGTTTCAATGATAGTTATAATACAATGAAAATATGGCCTGAAACACACATCTATAGTCTTTTCTCGGCTCCTCTTATACAGCTGTGGGGAAGAGTCAGAATCAATCATGAAGATATTCTTCACACACTGAAAAATAAAGGAAAAAAACCCAGATAAAATGCACAGGATTCTATCTGCACGCGAATAAGGCATTAACATGAGAAAGAGGTGAAAAACAGCCAGAAGAAATAGAATTCTTCTACTGTTCACAAAAGCAGCTAAGGTGTGGGGTAGTTCCCAAACTGTTCAAGGTTTCCTGTTTGTAGAGTTACAGCCCAGATAAGTCAGCCCATGTACAAGAATCTTGTACTTGGGTATTAGCAACCCTCTTTTTGCTGATACCCAAGTATGTTCAAGGATAAAACTGAAATGGTAACTACCTCCCTATAAGGGCTTGAAGGTTCTCAATATAACCTGGACAGGTAAGAAGTGTGAGTTGTAAGGAGTGGAATGGAATGGTTGTAAAGGGAAGATGAAAGAATAAAAACATAGGTGATAAAAAGGTGCCTCTTGATTGGATTGAAGGAGGAGAGTGAAAAAGCTGGCCTGAGACTCAATATCAAGAAAACCAAGATAATGGCAACAGGCCCCATCAGTTCCTGGAAAATAGATGGGGAAGAAGTAGAAGCAGTGACAGATTTTACATTCCTTGGATCAAAGATCACTGCAGATGGGGATTGCAGCCATGAAATAAAAAGGCGACTGATTCTTGGGAGACAAGCCATGAGAAACCTGGGGAACATAGTGAAAAGCAGAGATATCACATTGCAAACAAAAATTAGAATAGTCAAAGCAATGGTATTCCCAGTGGTAATGTATGGGTGTGAGAGCTGGACCATTAGGAAGGCTGAGCGCAGAAGAATAGATGCCTTTGAAATGTGGTGTTGGAGGAGAGTTTTGAGGGTACCCTGGACAGCGAGGAGAACAAATAGGTCAATCTTAGAAGAAATCAACCCTGACTGCTCATTGGAAGGTCTAATAGTAAAGACGAAGCTGAAGTACTTTGGACATCAAATGAGAAGGGAGGATTCGCTGAGAAGGCCTTGATGTTGGGAAAGGTGGCGGGCAAAAGAAGAAGGGGGAGGCCAAAGATGAGATGGCTAGATGGGATTGTAGACACAATGGGTACAGAACTGGGAGTGCTGAGGGGGATGGTGGAGGACAGAGGCGCCTGGAGAAAAATGGTCTATAGGGTCGCAAAGGGTCGGAATCGACTGTGCGACTGAACAACAAAAAAAAAGGTGGGGGAAACCACCTGACTGCCTGGGTAGATCATTTGCTGGTTCACATAGTCTTAAAATTCATGTGTGAGCTAACTAGGTAATTTTATACCTATCGTCGCCATGATATGTCGTGTGATAGTTATTGTTGTTATTATTGTCTATGGTTTATAGTTTTATTTTTCTGGGTTATTGTTTAATGTCTTCTTATATTGTATTATGTTTGATCCTGTATTGTATGAGGTTTTTCTAGTTGGTGTATGCCACCCTGAATGGGAGAATATCCCAGATGGGCAGAATATAAATATGAGTACCCATCATGGTGGGAGCAAAATGCCAATTTGCTTGTGAACCAATAGCAATAAATGTAATTGCTATTGCAGTGGCTCAAGTGGCTAAGACGCTGACTGGGAGGCGGAAGGTCAGCAGTTCGATTCCCGAGTACTGCAGGACAGAATGAGCTCCAGTCTTTGTCCCAGTTCCTGCCAACCTAGCAGTTCGAAAGCAAGAAATTGCAAGTAGATAAATAGGGACCACTTTGGTGGGAAGGTAACAGCATTCTGTGTGCTCCGGTGTCTAGTCATGCCTGCCACATGACCACGGAAACGTCTGCAGAAGCAGACAGTGCTGGCTCTTTGGCTTTGAAACAGAGATGAGCACAGCACCCTAGAGTCAGATACAACTGGCTTTCGAGCAAGGGAAACCTTTACGTTTACCTTTATTTTAAATAAATAAATAAATAAATAAACTCTGACTAGAATTACTGTTCGGCAATATTTTGGTGTTTTACACTCATGTGTACCCATTTTATACTTCCCTCCTTTTCTTCCCTTCCTCATAAAATATTAATTAAGTCTTGCATATGAGAAGTCATTTTTGGAACAAGAACCTTTCTGAAATTTGAGCAGTTCTTCTTTATATGTATATGAAAAGGGCTTGGCTCTGGCTTTGAAGAGAAATAAGGGGATCATTTTCACTGATATTTCGTGCTTTCTAAGTGAAAGCTTTATGCTGTTTTCAGAAGATTTAGCTCTGGATGGATTCACAGCAGTGTCACCTGCCAGCTGAGAACTGTAGTTTAAAATCTCCATTATGTGTTGCTTACCTCCGATAGAAGCTTTTATGTTAAATGAAATCAGGGCCAGTTTTGTACATTCAGTTGTGAAGCTCCAGCTGCTGTGCTTCGATGGGAAGCTGCAGGCTTGAGTGCCTCTTCCCTGCAGTAGAAAATCTAAGCTAGAGTTTGTATATACTGTACTTGTACTGTATCATATGTGGAAGTACAAAATGGCAGGGTGTTGATCAAGAAACATATGAGCATTTCATACAAGACAGTGTCAGCCTAAAGTGGTACAATCCAGAATGCCTCCTGAATGTGGATTTACTAGTCCTTTAGTCTTGAAAACCTCTCATATACCTTGGCACTCCATGTGTTCTTGGACTTCAATTACCAGAAGCCCAAGTCAGCACTCCTGCTGATCTGGGCTTCTGGGAATTGGAAGTCAAAGAACACCTGGAGATAGGGTTGCCATACATCCCGGAAAACCGGGATTGTCCCGGATTCAAGGTCGGAAAAATTGTCGCGGCCAGTTTAATAAAAATCCTGTTAAAGTCCCGGATTTTTAAAATTTAAATGAGCCATCAAACGAGCGATTTTCTCCCACATTGGAGTTGGAGTATACATGGAGACAAATCTTAACATCCTTGCCTCACCCGATAAGAGTGACCAGTGTGCTTCCTGGAACTAAGGATGTTAAGAGTTGACCACAATACGACTTCTCAGAAGTACAACAGGTCATCCTACAGTAAGAATTAACTGTTGTAAATAAATTCATTTATGCATTGTTATATTTAATGTGAAAGTGTTTTATAGCTGTCATTATATTATGTTTGTTTTTTTAAAAGGCTATTTTGTAGACAACCCACCCATTTTTGTCAAGTATACATCTGTCCTGGTTTTGTGGGAGAGAATTATGGCAACTCTACCTGGAGGGCCAAGGTTAGCCATCGCTGTAATTTGACTGTAATTCGAAAGGCTATAGCAAACTCATCCATCCTCTTACATCCTTCTAGCATACACATGTTTGAAGAAAATATCCTAGCTTCTTAAAGCAATGTACCTTATGACACGAACCAAGAAACTTTGATTTAAAAGCTCCTTGCAAACTCAAATATAAAGTTCAGTGTGGTTTATTAAGTGGAACAACATAAAACTTGTCATGTTATCATATTATAGCAGCATGGACATTTTTTACACTATATCACACCTTTAGATTTTCAGACCAGAGATATTTTTCACTTCTACTTAGAGGTGCCAGGAATTGAACCTGAAAAAACATGTTTTCTAATTTTAAAATATGAATTAGAAATTATTTTTTCTGGCTCTTCCCATTTTTATAAGTCCCCTTTTATTTGTTTCCATGTTTGTTTCCATTAATCATTTAAAATATGTACAAATATGTATAAAGAGTTGCACATGTATATGTTTCTTGTTTTTATGCCAATGGGATGATTGCTTATCTGCTTTCCTTTACAGTTGGGGAAATGGGACAGTAAATAGAAAAAGATAAACCAGTGCTCGAGCCACTGTGATGAGTACTTGATAAATGAATGTGTTGACAGAGTCTATCACATGAGTTATATAAATTAAGTATTGCAAAAGATTAATGTGTCTATTTCATGTGCTAAAATAATTTTGTGTTTCAGTTCCAGGAAAACCTCGGCTTGTAATTAGCCACACACATATGGGTACGGCTTTAATTCAGTGGCACCCACCTGTTGACACATATGGCCTCCTGCAGGGGTACCGCCTGAGGTTTGGCCGCAAAGACATGGATGTGTTTACAACACGGGAGTTTACCGAGAAAGATGACCACTACACAGCGACAGATATTCACAGAGGGGCTTCTTATATCTTCGGCCTCGCAGCTAGAAATAAAGTGGGATTTGGGGAAGAAGTTGTGAAAGAAATCCCAATTCCAGAAGACCTGCCAAGCGGATTTCCTCAAAATCTTCATTCAGAAAGTGCCTCCTCAACTTCAGTCCAACTAGCTTGGCAACCGCCCATCTTGTCAGAGAGAAATGGTATTATCACCAAATATACTCTGCAGTACAGGGATATCAATGTGGCACATCATCAAACAGAGGTCCCTGTGGCTCCTCCTGATATCGCAATGACACTCTCAGGCTTAAAGCCAGACACCACATATGATGTAAAAATACGTGCACACACAAGCAAAGGGCCCGGTCCATATAGTCCCAGTGTCCAGTTCAGGACATTACCTGTGGATCAAGGTAGGATTTGTCTGCTTATGGCTTATCTTTAAAAGGAATCTCAAGTCTTTGGATATCGCTATTTGTGAAGCTCTAATTTAACTTGACCAAACCATCATATAAATAGTTTCAACTAACATCAGAGGTAATGTATGTAAATCTTCGTGTGTTTTTGGATTCATTAGAATTCAGTTATCCCATATCAGGCAAGCCTGGCTCATCTCTACATAATAATTGCAGGTAAGAAAAAATATAACATTCTGAGTTGCCATTTGTAATTGGATATATTTTTAAAAGCAGGTAGGAGTATTATTAGCTGTGTTTACTGGCAGAAGAAGGATAGGATCCAAAGGTCAAAATGTACTTTAAATACATTGCTTTTCCTTTTCCAGCAGTGTTTGCAAAAAATTTTCATGTCAAAGCAGTGATGAAGACATCAGTATTACTCTCATGGGAGATACCAGAAAATTACAATTCTGCTTTGCCTTTCAAAGTAAGTTGTTTTCTCATTTAAAAGACTTGAAGGATAAAACTCCTGATATAGGAATATTCTGGTTAAGTAGTTTATTGAAGAGTGGATTTAAAAAAAAATGCTGTATTTTTAAAGCTTCCTTAGAAATACAAAATCTTGCAGTTGAATTAGGTCTTCTGGCAATGTGAACTTTCTACCTTAACATTAGCATGGTGGCAGCCTTCCAGACGTTTAACTGATATTAGATATTACAGATGATGTCAAACCTTTCTTTGTTTCTAGTTTAGTGCTACTTATATTGGACTAATCAAAGAGAGGAAAAATATCATTTTCTTCTCTGTTTCTGTTCTTTAGATTATTATAAAGGTTACAAAAAAGTCGGTTCTGTGTCCTATTTCGTAACTCGATTTTTTTCGTAACTTGAGGCAACCAATAGAAATAAATAAATAAATAAACCTGGAGTGGTTTCCTACCTTCTGGCTTCCTTTTCTTTCACTTCCAGAGGTGTGGGTGAGTGGCTGGGGGTGATTTTTAGTGTCCAAAATGGCAGCACCACCATTTTGGGTGCTAAAAATGATTTTTTTTCGAGATATGATTTTTTTTTGTAAACCAGGGTATTTTGTAACTCGGTTTTTTCATGATTCGGGAGCCTGGTTTACACAAAATACCATTTTGTAACTCGAAAAATTTGTATCGAGGCGTTCGTCAATCGGGGTTTTAATGTATTTTATTCTTTTTTGTGCTATTATTATTATTAATAATATTATTATTATATTTAAACTTATATACCGTTTCCTTTGTTCAAAACTTGTTTGTAGAGAAACTAAATGTTCATTTTCAGGACCTTTGAATTATTTCCCTTGTTGTGTCTTTTCTGCCCATCTTAAGGAAGAAAGTGGAAGAGAAACATCTTACAAAAAATAATTTATGCTTTGAGGATCAGGGGTACCTAACCTTTCTCATACCACAGACTGGCTTCATGCCAGATAACTTTCCCATGGACTGGCATGTGGGGCGGTGGGGCCAGATAACACAAGTGCACAAGAAAATACAACAAAGAGCACACTGCGCACAGGCAGGGGGAGGAATCCTGTTGTAATTCAAAAACAAGGAGTAGGGGCCCAGCTGCCCACCAGCTACACCACTTGACTCGGGCAGCGAGGCATCACACTCCACTCTGGGGAGCAGAGCCCCACCACAGTTAAGCAGTGTGGAGGAGGGGCCTGGCCAACGGGCCATCTGCTGTGGGTGAAGCCCCTGCCCCACCTACCAGGCAGACCTGGTAGAGCACGCTGAGAGCAGAAGACTGCCACTGGGGCTCCCAGCACCCCCCACCCCCACCCCCTGCAGCCCGGTTCGGGACAGCCCACGGCCCAGCACCGGTCCGCAGCATGGTGGTTGGGGATGTTAGTTTTTGAGTGAGTGTTGTAGCAGTCTGAGTTGCGATAGGTCCAAGAAAGCAGACTATACACCAGATTTAGTTTAAATCATACTGGTATATTAACATTTACAGTCCAAGTAAATAAGCATTATATTCAGCATTGTTCAGCCTGCTCTGTTCTGCAGCTTCTGTGAGGTCTGTGCTTCTGTTCTGCAAGCTCTGCAAAACAAGCTTTGCAAGCAACTTCTATTTCTACAGCCAGCAAAACACTTAAGGTTACAATGTATCATATTAACTGTCAGTCACAGCAGAGCTGAGCTAGAGAGCTTGCACCTTTTCCTTCTTAACTGACCTTAGCCTGACCTTATTATCTCTGCTCATTGCCTCACTATAATGCATATATTGACAGGGGACCCCTGCTGTAGATAACCATCTAAGCTGGATCCCAGGAAGACTCTTGTCCTGGTGTAGAACAAGATGGTCATTGCAACCCATATATCTCCTTCTTGAGTAAACCCAGAGAAAGGTCTGTTAACCAGCTGTATATCTAGTAGTGCTGCCATTTATAAGGGCCAAATTGGGATTGTATAGAGCATTATTAGGAGTACCATCAGTTGGGTTTGGATCTGCTCAACCCAAAGGCCTTCATTTCTGCAACACGTCTCAAACAATCTATACCACCTTGAGGCTGCTGTAATTGTCATCTTTCTCATTTTAACTGGGGAGAGAGAACTGGCTGAACATCTATGAAATGAAGAGAAAATACCCTGGCCAATACAAGCTATCAGAACTTAGGAAATGATTGCCTTCCACAAAATGCCAACTCAGTAATGCTTAGATTACATCTACAGTATATGTTCATATACCAGCAATTTTCGTTCTATAGTGCATCCTTAGCTTCTTTAATCAGATGCATGTCACATGAGTTTTATACTGTCGATGTAATACCAAACATAATCTCCTTGTTCCTATTCCCAGATATTATTTAGTTATTTTCCTTAACTCGATTTCCATCAGATCCTTGAAAGGAATTTAATTAATTCTACTTTTTATTCAGTAATATTTTTATGATTATTACAGTACGCAGCAGCCAGGTTCGTGATGGGCATACCTGTCAAGTTTTGGATTTGAAAATAAGGGAAATTTTGGCTGCGCCCCTCTGTGGGTGTGGCCAAATCTGGGCGTGGCCAAATATAGCCATGTGACTTGCTGGGCTCTAATCATGACTGCCAAATGGCCGTGAAAATGTCTGCAAACACAGACAGCACTGGCTCTTTGGCTGTAAATGGAGATGAGCACTGCACCCTAGAGTTGGATACGGCTGGCAGATTTTACTTTCTTAGGATCAAAGATCGCTGCAGATGGTGATTGCAGCCGTGAAATAAAAAGGTGACTGATGCTTGGGAAACAAGCTATGAGAAACCTGGGGAAAATAGTTAAAAGTAGAGGCATCACCTTGCAAACAAAAATTGCATAGTCAAAGCAATGGTATTCCCGGTAGTAATGTATGGGTGTGAGAGCTGGACCATTAGGAAAGCTGAGCATAGAAAAATAGATGCCTTTGAAATGTGATGTTAGAAATAGGTCGATCCCAGAAGAAACAACCATGACTGCTCATTAAAGGTCAAAAAGTGAAGATGATGCTAAAGTACTTTGGACATCAAATGAGAAGAGAGGATTCACTTGAGAAAGCTTTAATGCTGGGAAAGGTGGAGGACAAAAGAAGGGGGTGGCCAAAAATAAGATGGCTAGATGGTATTGTAGATGCAATGGGCACAAAGCTGTGTGGGCCAAAGAACCCTCTCCCCATCTTTTTGGGGGACTTTTGTTTTGTTTTCTTTCTTGTTTACTCAGTTGCTTAAGTGACTAAGATGCTGACTGTAAGGCAGAAGGTCAGCAGTTCGATTCCCGAATACTGCAGGACGGAATGAGCTCCCGTCTTTGTCCCAGCTCCTGCCATCCTAGCAGTTCAAAAGCAAGAAATTGCAAGTAGATAAATAGGGACCACTTTGCTGGAAAGGTAACAGCATTCTGTGTGCTCTGGTGTCTAGTTATGCCTGCCACATGACCATGGAATCATCTGCAGACACAGACAACGCTGGCTCTTTGGTTTTGAAACAGAGATGAGCACTGAACCCTAGAGTCGGATATGACTGGCTTTCGAGCAAGGGAAACCTTTACCTTTATCTTACTCATTTTTAATTAATTTGCTCTCTCTCTCTCTCTCTCTCTCATATAGTGATCAAGCAACCTTCCCCCTCCCAAGTTAACTCTAGAACAGAAACAAACCCCCCTCTCTCTCATATAATAATCAAGCAACCTCCCCACTCCCAAGTTAACTCTAGAACAGTAATGAAACCCCCCTCTCTTTCTCATATAGTGATCATGCAACCTCCCCCTCCCAAGTTAACTCTAGAACAGAAATGTAACCCCCCTCTCATATAGTGATCAAGCAACCTCCCCCTCCCAAGTTAACTCTAGAACAGAAATGTAACCCCCCTCTCATATAGTGATCAAGCACCATCCCCCACCCCACCCCCAACCCTTCCCAAGTTAACTCTAGTACTCTAGAAACGGAAGCCTCCAGCCAGGAGGCAGGGCAGAAACAGCTCAATAAACCATGAGAGTGAGAGACCAAGAGCTGATTTGCCCCTGCATATATGAAATATTGCTCACCTAGAGTAGACTCCCGATCCCGGGCAGCTCAGCAGCAAAAACGAAGCCTCCCCATGACCATGTGGTGGCAGGGAAGTGAAAGAGAAATTACAGGGAGGGCCCCCACCACCTTCTCTCTCAGCAAAAAGCCACAGACCTCTGGTGGCAGGAAAAACATACTGCAGCTTCGCCTGTGAGGGCTCCGGTCAGGATTTTTTTTATTTTAAAAAAAGGGATATTAAGGGGAAATTAATAATACAGGAGGGGGCGGGAAAAGGGGTGAAAATATGGGGTTTCCCCAGGAAAAACGGGATAGTTGACAGGTATGGTGATGGGTATTAAAAAATTCAATCATATTTCCCTAGCCTTAGAAGGCTTGCATTGGCTACCTATTCCCTACCATGTCAGATACAAGATGTTGTCATATAAGACCCTATACGTTTTGGGATCTTGTTATCTGTTGGAGCGTCTCTCCCTCAGAACAACTCCCCGCATCACCCATTCATCACAATCTGTGTAGCTCCAGGTGTCGACCCCAAGGATGGCTAGAACGTCTATGGCTAGAAATAGAGCCTTCTCAGTGGTGACACTAACACTTTGGAACACACTACTGGTGAATCTGCCAGGCACCATCCCTGGACATCTTTTTAAAAAAAACCAACAAAAACAATTTAAAACCTCCCTCTTCAAGGAGGTCTTTAAGAATATTATACTTCTTGCTTTCCCTCAAACACCAGGTATTTTATTTTTTCCGATATTTATTCTGCCATTTATTTTATTTGGTTGTTTATTCTATTATGTTGCTTTTGTTTATTCATCCATGTACATCTTAGAGTGGCAAATATTCCAGATGGGTGGTATAAAATGTAATAAATAATAATAAAAGAAATAATATTTGCACATCATACTTTAGGATATGTTCATCATGTAGATTACATCTGCCTAAAGTTAGACTTGGACTAACTTGGTATCCATAATTATTTTTTCTCCATTATTTTGATCTTAACTTGAGCATTGAACCAAACATATATTACACTACTAAATTTATGTTTTTAATTTGAAACTTGAACAATAACCATATTTTTTCACTACATAGAGCAGTGATTCCTAACTTTGGGGCCCAGCCAGTGGTGAGGCTCCTGGGAACTGTAGTGTAAGAACATCAGGAGCCTCAATGTTGGAAACCACTTCTTTTGTGTCCTGATCAAACTTTAAACTGCCAAAATGAAGCCACCTTCTTGCCGTTGTCATTGGCCAAACTTAAATCCTCATCAGTATATTTTTCTATTAGTAATCCACAAACCAGTAAATGAGCCAGATTATGTATCTCTCCACAATTATACAGCATGTTGTTGTCCACCAGCAGCCCCTGAGCATGTTGGTCTTACATTTAGGCATTCCAATCCTCAGCCTATTTAGGGTCCTCCAAGTGACATAGGTAGGTTGAGTTCCTCAGCCGTAGCCTCTTTTAATGTTATCCCTTGTTCAGTGAGCTCTTTCATCCATCTTCTAGTTTGATTTTACCCTTGCATACCCTCAATAATGTTTGTTCTTGCCGTAAAGTTCAGGAACCACTGATATATAGCCACGTTCATTTTGAATTTTCAGTGAAATCACCTGCCTTTCTGTTGATCATAAGCATGTATCTAAGAACCAAAAGAATTGTTTCGTAAAAAATTGCTCATTCCCCATAATTCAAGCCAAGAGCACAGTGGACCACAGATTAGTTAGCATACAGTTGTAACTGTGAATTATAGCAGTTGTAGCTGTGAATTATATATTGTGGATAAACCACATTTCAAGATTACTTCAGTTTCAAAAATTTAGAGAAAGAATTTTTTTTTAATACAACACTGCTAATTTTAATACAGTAATACCTCGGATAATGCTAAAACTTGGTTCCACAAGTCTTAGCGTTATTCGATTTTAATGTTATTCAATGCATGCATTGGATAACGTTAAAACTCCATAGAGATACATTATAACTGGCACAGGCTTTAAAGAACATTATCCGATGCATCCCATAGGATGTTAACATTCTGCAATGCAATTTTTTCCAGATTGCTTAACGTTATGCGATTTTAGCGTTATCTGATGCAAATGTTATCCGAGGTATTACTGTATCCTATTTTAAGTAACTGCCTTAGATAGTCCAAGCAGCATTGACAGGCAGGGGGCTATTTCTAGAAATTGGAGATGCATTACCCTTTCCATTTTGACTGTAAGCTTTCATTGGTGGTAGCAGCTACAATCCTGCCTTGCCGTTCTCTGCCTCCTCCTCCTTTCGTAAATTGCAAGACTGGGTGTGCCTCTATAGTGTATCATGAAGGAGAAGAAACAATCACCTTTCTACATGTAGGGCTCTTAGATGCAGGGAAAGGGGGGGAGCTTTTCCTTTCTTAAGGGTCTTATGAGACATGGGAGAAAATAAGAGAAAATGTAGTTAAAGTTGATGTAGTACATTTAGCTACACTCTTCCCATCAACTAAAAAATCCAGCTTCAGCACAGGTCACATCACCTGTTGTTTTGCCAAATATAACACTTGATGAAGTTTTACTCTACTAGCAAAGGTATGCAAATTCAGCATACCTAGTCATCACTAGGCATTTGATATTTTGATTTTTTTTTTCCATCACTGCAGCTAGCACAATTCACCAGGAATTGTCCCAGGAGAATTCTCGCACCTGTAGCCAAAAAGTCTTAAGTCCTCAGAGGAGTTTTACAGCATGCATGCACACACATACATACACACATTTCTGAGGCTCAGCACAACTCAGCTGTTACAAAAGGAGAGGAAAGATGGGTTGTGCTAAGTTCTGTGAAAACTACAAGGGATTCTGAGATTGGCAGGTTTTTGAGAGACAGATTTACCAGCTAGTTATAACTAGTCTGCTCTTTCTACCCAGGTAAGCAAGTCGCCAGAGAGAAAAAGGAGCAGAAGAATATATTGTAAAGAGGCCATTTGTCAATTTCCTGGTCCCTAACTAGCACTGAAACCACCAGGGATGGTGGCTTGTTTCCCCTTCACAATTTTCACACCTCACCACCATTTCTGATTTACCACCAAAGATTGTAGTATTTTATATCAGTGAAATCTAGGCTATAACTTATGTGTAATATATTCTGAATGGGGAAGAAGCAGGTATTAGCAGAACTGAAGTTATGGTACAGAATAGAGTTAACAAAAACATATAGGGGTAGATAAAACCTGCTTTAATTTCAGTATTTTCATGTCAGGCACATAGAATATGGATATCTTACAAAAAAATTGATTTAAAGAGGTGTCTCAAGTAAAGTACAGTAGAACCCCACATAACGAAAAAAACTCCATTCCATGGAGCTCTTTGCTATGCGTCCCCTCCCCCCCCCCCCCGTTATGCAGCTCCCTATGGGAGATGACTCGCATAATGAAAAAAAGTTTGTTAGCCGGGGTTCCCATTAAGCGGGAATACCCTGGTGACCCAAAAAACCCGCATAATGGAAAACATTTTTCATTATGCAGAATATCGCCATTGCATAATGAACACTTCATTGTGCGAATTTTTTGTTATACAATGTGTCTGTTATGCAAGGTACCACTGTGCATGATAAGTTGATTAGGTGGGAAAACAATACAAAAGAAATAAGTAACAGATTTAGGTCAAGAGATTTCATCAGAGTCCTGGAAATGAATCTGGGAAAGACTGTTCTGGGAGAATGCTGGAAACTCAAGGAATACCTATGTTTATATTTTAAGTGTAGTTTAATTTTTGTTGTTACCTGACATATATAATATTGAGCTGCATAGGCCAGGACACTTAGTATGTATGTGGAAAAGCAGATTTTGAATGCATTTAGAGTAATTTCAAGTACAGTAAAACCCCTACTTACGAAAAAGTCCATTCCATAGGCTTTTGCTTAAATCGGTTTTTTTACGTAACTCGAATCAAACCCATAGGAAAAATGAAATTTTTATGTAAAATGAAGCAAACCCATAGGGAAATGAATTTTTACGTAACTCGAAGCAAACCCATAGGAAAAAGAATCTTTATGTAAAATGAATCTTTATGCAAACCCATAGGAAATCGTGTAAATTGGGACATGTTTTTTAGCACAAAATCATTATGTAAGTCAAATTTTATGTAACTCAAGGCATATGTAACTCAGAGTTTTACTGTACTATTATCTTTTGGGAATAGATAGTAGAAAGTACCAGTACAATAACATGAAATAATCTGACAGGATCCATTCATTGTTCTTTTTGGATGTATGAAGAATGAGGTGTCTCAAGAAGATCAGGAAATGATCATTAATTTGCTAATCTCCACTAGACTTGCAGTCAGTTTTAAATGGAAGGAAAAGGCAACCCATCAGAAAATGGATGATAAATGTGTGAGAATTGGTATTTGTACTGAAGCTTGCAAACATTGCCAATTTGAGTGGATAGACAGGAAAACAAAAGAATTCTTGAAAATGGAAAATGGTCTATTGTGTTTTTGAATAATAAGTTGCAACCAGGATAAGGTGCAATTTATGATTAATGGGGATCACTGTGAAAGGAAAGTTTATGTAAAGGTATAAACAATACAAATAATTGCCAGTTTATTGGGCTGATTTTTGGAGGGTGGATAACTATGAATTAGAAATATGTATAAAATCTTCAATCATTACCAGCATCATAAGCAGCATCCTAGAGGCATAGTTTCCATATTCTTAAATATAGTGACTAAAATGCAGGGTGGAAATAGAATAAAGAGGAAAGCAGCAGAATTAATGAGCAAACAAAACAAAAAGCAAATTCTGCCATGAGGAGGTGCATGGGATGTAGCTACATACAGAGACCCTTGCCGAACAAAGGTGATAAAATGTGTGGACAACTATATTACAGATCACTGGAATATATCATTACAATTTGGATGGAGGCGAGCTGGTCAACATTTTCATTTGTCTGTATACACAGGTTGAAGTATAGATCCACATTGTACATAAAATGGAAACTTAAAGCTACTAAATTACATTGAGAAAATAATTGTAGAGGTGCATGACAGCCGGAAATGAAGGTTGAAAGAACATATTAAACTAGCAGGGTGCCCGGAGTTCCCCGGGGAAAAACTTCCCCATGGCTGCCACCTTGGCTCCCCCTGGCCCAGGATGGGAGAGTGGGGGCTTGCCTGCAGCCATCATGTGTGGTGCTGTGGCGGCCCCTGGCCAGGGATGGGAGAGTGGGGGCCTCTGGCCCCTCTGGGCCGGGATGGTGTTGTGGCTGGCATAGGTCTTTGTGGGCCTCCCCGTGGGTGCCACCTTGTCTCCCCTGGCCCACGATGGGGGAGTGGGGGCCATCGGGCCATGGGGGCCTGACCGCGGCCACCACATATGGTGCTGTGATGGCCCCTGGCCAGGGATTTGATTTGATTTGATTTGATTCGATTTTTAATTTATATCCCGACCTCCTCAGCTTACGTCGACTCAGGGTGGCTAAACAACATATCAATAATAAAATGCAATCAGTACAGCAAGAGTAAAAAAATAAACATCATATCAATATATCAATAATACAGTTCAATCAATGCAGCAAGATTTTTGAAAATAAACACAAATACAATATTACAAAGTACAATATAACATACAATCAACACAACAGTATTCTGCTGTACTCTCCCCAACCAATAGAAAAGTCCCAAGTCCAATAGAAAAGTAGAGGTGCTGACATTCCAGCAACCCCCAAAGTTCTAAATGGGGGAGCAGGGCCCGGAGAAGGAGGGTGGGAGCAAGACTCCACCCGCCGGCCACCACAGCTGTTGCCGCTTTTCCTCTGGCGATGTCAGATTCGGGGGATATCCGTGGCAATAAGTCTTTTAAATCCGCTGCCAAGCCCACAGAGAAGGCCGGAGGCAGCAGCAGCAGTCCAGTTGCCTCCCGGTCTTTTAAATCTCCCACCAAGGGAGGGGCAGGGCCCAGGACGCCAGCTATGATGGTACTCCCGGTGTCCAGGCACTGCAGGGGCTGCTCCGCCACACCCGCAGAGAAGACCAGAGGCAGCAGCAGCAGTCCGGTTGCCTCCCAATCTTTTAAATCTCCCGCTGAGGGAGGGGCGAGGCCCAGGATGCTGGTGGTGATGGTACTCCCGGCTTCCAGGTGCTGCAGCGTGGCTGGTCCCACGACGGCCACCCTCCTTGCGATGTGGCTGGTCCCATGGCTGCGGCAGCCCATCCATCGCTCTGGGTGGCAGCCGGGTGTCACCTGGGCACAGCCAGTGCCCTCGTGGCTGGCATAGGGCTCTCCTCTTCCGGTCTCCTGTGGTTGCCTCTTCCTCTTCTGGCATCGCCAACGCTCTTCTGCACATGTGCCGTGGTCCGCGCCTGCACAGTTTGGGGTGGTGGGGGTGTCCCCTCTGCAGCCATTTACTGGGCGCCCCTTTCGTTGCGCTGCTGGTCCCCTCCAGCCATTTTCTCTGGTGGTTCAGGTAGGGCGTGCGTCCGGATTCAGCGTGGTCTGGGCTGGGGTGGGGATTTCTATTCCGCACCCACAAGACCACTGTTTGATTTTAGATATATTAGATTGAGAAAATATGCAGCACTTGTAGTGAGTAAAATACAGATTTGTGGCTGTAGTGCTGATAATCACTCTTTGGCACTAGTACAGAATGGCATCATTTTAACTTTTGTTGTGATTTTACCTGTAGCTTTTCTCAAAATATTTAGGTATTCTTCAATGTGACAATAAGTCAGTAAGGGCAATATTGTGATGAGTAAGTGCTTTAAAGGAGTATGAAAAAGAAAGTTGAGTGAAGACTTTAGAAGGACAAGTGTTGATTGGTAAAAGAAGGAATACACATAACAGGTGTACCTGAAAAAAATTATGTGGAAATTATTACCCTCTGTTATAACATTTATAGAAAACACTGGAGACTGTGTTTCCAGAATGGTAATTATTCTTAAGGTCAAATATGTTACATCCTGTATACCTGAAAAGAGGAATTAACTCATTCAGTGAATCAGTGAGGGTGGGATTATTACTAAGAATATGCCTTTTTGCCCCTCATAACAAAAACAATAGAGATTTTGAAATGGAGGAAAAAGAAAATAATGGAAATGGCCAAAGGAGGATTGGGGACACCTTTTTAGACAGGGTGATTTTATATACAGTACCTCTTATGATTAAGAGATAGGATTCATAAATATTGCTAAATAATGGTTATAGAGGAGATGCTGGATTTTTCTACCATTCTCAGTGTTACCCAGGAACTGATACAGATTATAAATACTGTATTGCCAAATGAGTAGGAAACAGTGTTCATACTGCTGTCAAATTGAGCGTACAGTGAGAAGAAGCCCAGAAACCAACTCACATTTGATTCTGAATTAGGAAATTTATCAATTTGAGGAGATTAATTAAAATGAAGTTGAAAAGATGTGTTGAGAGTATCATATATTTCCAAGACAGTGGAATTGCATATACAACTCCAACATACGTTGGTTCATGGAGAAAACAAAGGAATGTCAGAAACTACTTCTGAAGTCTACTTCTGTTTCAATGACTACACCAAGGCCTTTCACTGTGTGGACCACAATAAAATGTGGCAAGTAATTAAAGAGATGGGAATACCAGAACACCTTATATGTCTCATGAGAAATCTGTACATGATTCATGAATCAACAGTTAGGACAGAATATGGACTGACGGAGTGGTTTGGAAAGGAAAAAGGAGTAAGACAAGGCTGCATTTTGTCACCCTGCTTATTCAACTTATATACAGAGCACATAATGTGCAATGCAGGGATGGAGGAATCACAATATGGGATCAAAGTTGGTGGGAGAAACATCAACAATTTGAGATATGCAGATGACACAACCCTAATGGCAGAAAGTGAAGAAGACCTAAAGAAAATCCTTCTTAGGTTGAAAGAGGAGACTGCAAAAGCTGGCTTAAGTCTCAACATCAAGAAAACCAAGATAATGGCAACAGGCCCTATCAGCCCCTGGAAAATAGAAGGGGAAGAAGTAGAAGCAGTGACAGATTTTACTTTCTTAGGAACAAGGTTCACTGCAGATGGTGATTGCAGCCATGAAATTAAAAGGAGACTGATTCTTGGGAGGCAAGCTATGAGAATCCTGGGGAACATAGTCAAAAGTAGAGACATCACCTTGCAAACAAAAATTAGCATAGTCAAAGCAATGGTATTCCCAGTGGTAATGTATGGTTGTGAGACCTGGACCATAAGGAAAGCTGAGTGCAGAAAAAATAGATGCCTTTGAAATGTGGTGTTGGAGGAGAATTTTGAGAGTACCCTGGACAGCAAGGAGAACAAATAGGTAGATCTTAAAAGAAATCAGGCCTGACTGTTCCTTGGAAGGTCAAATAGTGAAGATGAAGCTAAAGTACTTTGGACATCAAATGAGAAGAGAGGATTCACTTGAGAAAGCCTTGATGCTGGAAAAGGCGGAGGGCAAAAGAAGAAGGGGGGTGGCCAACGATGAGATGGCTAGATGGTATTGTAGACACAATGGGCACAGAGCTGGATGGGTTGAGGAGGATGGTGGAGGACATTGGTGCCTGGCAAGCAATGGTCCATGGGGTCGCAAAGGGTCGGAATCGACTGTGCGACTGAACAACAAATAACAAATAGATAGGCAAAGACTGGAATGGAGGATAGTTTTAGCCATTGTTATCACCCATCAAAACAAAATGTAAACAAATCCAGATAGTATTGTGGGGTGTCTTTTCTTCATGTCCCTCTGGTGGTTTTTCTAAGTTACATGATGATCTTTGTAGGTGGACCCCTAGAATTATACAGCAGGATTTTTTATCCTTCATTCTTCCATTCATGTCTTCCTTTGTAACTTATTCATAGCTTCATAGAAAGGGGTTACTGTGGTCAGGAATCAAGCTGGTAGTCTAAATTAAATTATCACTTAACCCACCCTGTGCATGTACTGATCGGTTGAACACTAGATGTTAGATGGGTCTTCCTTAATGTTTAACTATTAATATTTTTCTTTAATTTGCTTAAATCTTACTTTCTAGATCTTGTATGATGATGGCAAAATGGCAGTTGAGGTGGATGGCCGGGCTACACAGAAGCTTATCATCAACTTGAAGCCTGAGACATCGTATTCATTTGTCTTGACCAATAGAGGGAATAGTGCTGGTGGCCTTCAGCACAGGGTGACAGCAAAGACGGCTCCTGATGTTCTACGCACTCAACCACTCTTCATTGATAAGACCAATCTTGATGGAATGATAACGGTGAAGCTCCCAGAAGTTCCTGCAAACAAATCCATAAAGTGAGTCAACAAGCTGTGTTTCATGAATAAGTAACAGCAGTTTAAAAAGATTAGATCAGGGGTCTCAACCTACGCCGTTAGGGACACGTCAAGCCAAGCAGAGGAGACAAGGATTGTGGAGGAGGCAGACACTTACGGCTGCCTGTGTCTTTCCCAGGGGCTGCTCTGGCTCAGCACTGGTGAGAAGGACAGCCTGGGCCCCTTCTTCACCCATACCATCTAGCTCCTCCAGGCTGATAAGCAGAGAAGTGATGTGTGGGGGAGTGATGGGGGCTCAGGGTAGTCCCACCGCCACAGGCGGCAGCAGTGGGGGTCAACCCGCCAACAGTCTGAGGGGGTGTGAAGCAGCCAGTGGTGGGCTCAAAAAATTTACTACCATACTGTGGCCGTGGTATGGTGGGCATGGCCAGAGGATAAGACCTTTTTGGAAATCAGTCAGTCATAGGGGTCATTTAAAACCAGAAGCCACTTTGTGACACATAACAACAACAGTGGGGAAAACAAAAAAAGAGATGGTGACAAAAATGCATTGAATATACTGCTTCGGGAAGTATGTGATTGTCAAACATGATAGTCCCAAGCTAGCTAAACCTGCATACATAAGAGACAACACAGAATTCCTTTGGAGAATACAGCTTTATTGGCTACAGTTGTAGTCCCTAGCCCATCATTAGGGAATTAGTTCTGTGGCACCCCTGGATGTCAACCATTAATCCCTTCAGCAACCACTGAAGATTCCACTACAAGTGGCTGTCTTCTGGAGAAAGTGTAGATGCATGCCAATTCATGACTCCCTGCCACCTATGGGCAGGGCTGTGCCAACCGGCTGCTCAGCTCAACCAAACCATGGCCCTGTCCCAGAAGACCAGACAGGAATCCTTTAACAACCTAGTCAAGCAGGCTCTTGCATGCTGTCCTCGTACCCTCTGTTTGCAACCCCAATACAGTGCCCTAAATCAACAACAAAGTTGTGACAAAGTAAATGCGACACATAGTGCCCATAAAACTTCCTGATAACCTTAATACCCAAGCAATAAATATTAAATTTTACCACCATACCATCACTGCATCACTTGACTGCAGTGGCTCAAGTGGCTAAGATGCTGACTGGGAGGCGGAAGGTAAGCAGTTCGATCCCTGAGTACTGCAGGACGGAATGAGCTCCCATCTTTGTCCCAGCTCCTGCCAACCTAGCATCTTAAAAGCAAGAAATTGCAAGTATATAAATAGGGACCACTTTGGTGGGAAGGTAACAGCGTTCCGTGCACTCCGGTGTCTAGTCATGCCTGCCACATGACCACGGAAACGTCTGCAGAAGCAGACAGTGCTGGCTCTTTGGCTTTAAAACAGATGAGCACTGAATCCTAGGGTCGGATACAACTGGCTTTCGAGCAAGGGAAACCTTTGCCTTTACTACCATCACCATAAAGCAGGGAGGAAGGAAGGGGGGGAAACAGTGAGTTCTCCAACTGGCTGGAGCAATTTTCTAGGCAAGACTGGGTTGGAGGCCACTTTTCCTCAGAGCCGCTTGTCTGTTGTCCAATTTTAAGTTTACAGCCAGCCAATGTCCTACCTCCATGCCTCAGGAACAGAACTGAACAAAGAAAGACAATAGCAGTACTCTTAATAACAGCCCCACCTAAAGGCTGGAAGAGTATAAAACAGACAAAAAATATTTAAAAAATAAAAACAAAAATAAATCAAATATAAAAATCAAATAAATTAAAAAACCACAAATTCAAATCACAACCACCAAAACCACCCATAACAACAACAAAAACCCCCACACACACACAAAAAAACTTCCCCGCTGACCGGGCACAAACATGCTAGTTTGTCTTATAAAGCAAAGCAATCACACTTATATACCGCCTCATAGTGCTTAGCACACTTTCTTGGTGGTTGACAAGGTAATTAGAATTTTGCCCCAAACATGCTGACTTCTCATTTTACTGACCTTGGAAGGCTGGAAGGCTGATTCAACCTTGATCCCAGGTCAGGATCGAACTCACAACCTTTTGTTTGAAGTACAGCAATTTAACCACTATGCCACCAGCCATATAGTATTTGGCAAATAAATTGTAAGAACTCTGATAGAGATAGGTTTTAGTAATATGTTTGGTCCTCTTGCATGGTACTGCTAGGATTGATGAAAAATTAATTGTCTGTAGGCTTCACTGAACGCACTCAGGATTTTGCATGGTTGCTGTGGAGCAGGGGTGCCCAAACTATGGCCCGGGGGCTGGATACGGCTCCCAATACCAATTCATCCGGGTGCGTTTTGCTTCCGGGAATGACGAGGGCTTCGCGAGCTGGATGAATTGGTGTCAGAAGCCGCATCCGACCTACAGGCCATAGTTACCATCCCCCTGAACCATGTGATCAGCCCCTGGCCCAAAAAGTTTTGGCACCCCTGCTGTAGAGAGTGCCTATTGCCAGTTCAAACTAGTGTAAAGGTCTACAACTGAGATAATTATCTGGTAGGGATCTGTTTTGTATATCATCCTTGATTTTATATATATACAGTCGATTCCGACCCTTTGCGACCCCATGGACCATTTTCCTCCAGGCACCTCTATCCTCCACCATTCTCCTCAGCCCACCAAGCTATGTGCCCATTGTGTCCACAATACTATCTATCCATCTCATCTTTGGACGCCCCCTTCTTCTCTTTCCCTCCACCTTTCCCAGCATCAAGGCCTTCTCAAGTGAGTCCTCCCTTCTCATTTGATGTCCAAAGTACTTTAGCTTCATCTTCACTATTTGTCCCTCCAATGAATAGTCAGTATTGATTTCTTCCAATATTGACCTATTTGTTCTCTTTGCTGTCCAAGGGACTCTCAGGACTCTCCTCCAACACCACATCTCAAAGGCATCTATTCTTCTGTGCTCAGCCTTCCTAATGGTCCAGATCTCACACCCATACATTACCACTGGGAATACCATTGCTTTGACTACGCGGATTTTTGTTTTCAGGGTGATGTCTCTGCTTTTCACTATATTCCCCAGGTTTCTCATTGCTTGTCTCCCAATAATCAGTCGTCTTTTTATTTCATGGCTACAGTCGCCATCTGCAGTGATCTTAGATCCCAGGAAAGTAAAATCTGTCACTGCTTCTACTTCTTCCCCATCTATTTTCCAGGGACTGATCGGACCTGTTGCCATTATCTTGGTTTTCTTGATAGTGAGTCTCAAGCCAGCTTTTGCACTCTCCTCCTTCAATCCAATCAAGAGGTTCTTTAGGTCTTCCTCACTTTCTGCCATTAGGGTGGTATCGTCTGCATATCTCAAATTGTTGATGTTTCTCCCAGCAATTTTGATCTCATATTGTGATTCCTCCATCCCTGCATTGCACATTATGTGCTCTGTGTATAGATTGAATAAGCAGGGTGATAAAATGCAGCCTTGTCTTACTCCTTTTCCTATTCCAAACCACTCTGTCTTTCTGTGTTCTGTCCTAACTGTTGCTTCTTGGTTCGTGTACAGATTTCTCATGAGGCATATGAGGTGTTCTGGTATTCCCATCTCTTTAATTACTTGCCACATTTTGTTGTGGTCCACACAGTCAAAAGCCTTGGTGTAGTCAATAAAACAAAAGTAGACTTGTTTCTGGTATTCTTTTGTTTTCTCCATGATCCAACGTATGTAGGCAATGTGGTCTCTAGTACCCCTGCCTCTTCTGAAACCAGCCTGCACCTCTGGTAGTTTTCTCTCCACATGTTGTTGAAGTCTATCCTGTATTATCTTGAGCATCACCTTGCTGGCATGTGGGATGAGCGTAATTGTTCGGTAATTTGAGCATTCTTTGGCATTGTCTTTTTTGGGGATTGGAACGTACACTGATCTTTTCCAGTCCTGTGGCCACTGTTTTGTTTTCCAAATTTGCTGGCATATTGAATGCAGTCGTTTGATTCCATCATCTTTTAGGGCTTTGAAAAATTCAACTGGAATGCCATCATTTCCACTAGCTTTATTGTTTGCAGTGCTTTTTAGGGCCTTTCTGACTTCACTCTCCAGAATGTCTGGTTCAAGTTCAAATTTCTCATTATTGTTGTTATCAGGAGTGTTGAGGTCCTTTTTGTAGAGTTCCTCTGTGTACTCTTGCCATCTTTTTTTTTATCTCTTCTGCTTCAGCTAACTCTTTTCCTTCTTTGTCCCTTATCATGTTCATTTTTGCTTTAAATGTTCCCTTGATTTCCCCAATTTTTTGAAAAGATCTCTAGTCCTGCCTCTTTTGTTGTTTTCCTCTATTTCTTTGCACTGTTCGTTCAGGTATTTTTCCTTATCTGTCCTTGCTTTTCTTTGAAATTCTGTATTCAGGTGGTTGTATTTTTTCCTTTCTCCTTGGACTTTTGGATTCCTTCTTTCCTCTGTTATTTTAAGAGCCTCATCAGACAACCACTTTGCTTTCTTACGCTTCTTTTCTTTTGGTATGATTTCTCTTGCTGCCTCCTGCATGATTTCCCGTGTCTCTGTCCATAATTCTTCTGGTACTCTGTCTATCAGGTACAGGACATTAAATCTGTTCATGACCTCCACCGTGTATTCTTTAGGGATGTTGTGTAGGTCATATCTGTCTGGTCTAATTGTTTTCCCCATTTTCTTTAGTCTAAGCCTGAATTTTGCAATCAGTAGGTTGTGATCTGAACCACAATCTGCTCCAGGTCTTGTTTTTGCTGACTGAATGGAGGTTCTCCATCTTTGACTGCAGAGTATGTAATCAATCTGATTTCGATGCTGGCCATCTGGTGATGTCCGTGTGTAAAGTCACCTCTTGTGTTGCTGGAAGAGGGTGTTTGCTATGACTAGTGCATTCTCTTGGCAGAACTCTATCAATCTTTATATTGAATCTTCTTGGGGAAAATACCTGCGGCTCTCTGCATTTACATAAATTCAATCTCAAAGCAGATTTTCCAATTGCCATAAAACCTGAATACGCAGAATAAATTACTTATGCCCCTTTTATTAGCAACAGTAGATGGAATGTCCAGATTTTCTGGACCACAAATGCCATAATTCTCCTTTGAAAGTTTGCAAATGCCTCAGTATGATGCCCCTGGGAGAAAGACCTAAATTGAAATGCTCTGAGGTTCAGCTAGAGTAGACCTAGTGCCACACAAACTTTCTTGCTTAGAAAGAAAGCTCCCAGGCACCAGCTGGACAGGAACAAGTCACTTGGGTTAGGCTTGATCTCCAACCATAGAAAGCTCTTTGGTGTTAAAGGCAATAGAGACAGTTAGAGCCTTTAATTTCCTAATTCTATCGTTCCTGAGTATTCAACTTCTATACAACCTTCTAACAAATAAAGGAAGGCCAGATTGAAACATGCTCTTTTCAGTGTATTTCAACAAATATGTATGAAAGAAATGGGAGCTGTATAGGATATAAAACAGAGTCAAGAGCATAATAGAAATGTAGCTTCCTTAGTGATTGTGAATAAATATTCCAAAACAAATGACACCATGGTAATCTACCATTAACATAAGTTTTTATTTCTTGGCTCTGTGAAGCACACAATGCATTCACAAAATAACAGCTTCCCTGAAGTTAAAATACATATGGTAGGCTTTTTTTGTCACAGACAGTTAACTGCATTGTGTACATTAAAGCTGAACTGAAAACACTTTGGCTCAAAGCAGGAGGGGAAATATAATGAATGTCAGGAATTTGCTAAGGTTGTAACATTTTCAGGGCACGGGTATGAAAATTTCACCAGGAAGCCTTTCTTTCCTTTTCTTTAACTCATAGCCACCTTTGTTTCTGTGCTGTTTTGTGATGTTAATGGTAGATTACCATGCTGCTCATGTGGTGGTTTGCTGTTGTTTTATGTGAAAGCTAAAAGAGAAACTCACTTGACAAATTCATAAACTGGTTAAGAACATTCTATCCAGACTGCCCTTTAATGCACCTCCTTCTCTAAATCTTTAGGTGAGTTTTTCTACTCCCTGTCACAGGGGTCAGAAAACATGGCTCTCCAGATGTTCTTTCTTGGACTTCAATTCAGTGGTGGGATTCAAACAGTTTTTACTACCTACTCTGAGGGTGTGGTATGGTGGGTGTAGCCAGGGGAAACGCCCTGAGTTGCACCCAAATTAGGACTACTTTATTTCAAAACTTGAATGGGCGGGGCCAGCCAGAATTTCTGCTACTGGTTCTGGCGAACTGGGTTGAACCTGCTGAATCCCACCACTGCTTCAATTCCCAGAAGCCCTGATCAGCTGGTACACTGACTTGGGCTTCTAGGAATTGAAGTTCAAAAACTCCTAGAGCACCAAGGTTGGCCACCCCTGAGTTAGTGACATCAAGCTAAGCCTTACTCTATTGACCTGTTTCCAAGACCATCTAAAGCAGGGAAACTCAACCTGCAGCCATCAGGCCGGATGTGGCCCACATCACCATTTCATGTGGCTCCCACCACCTCCACCACACCAGGAAGTGTCATGTGGTGGAGGAAGGGCAAAATGGCCATCTGGTCCCCGAAGCCATCTGATGTTGAAAACTCCTTGTCTAAAGTTGTGAACTTGAGTAGCTGCCATTAGCTGAAACACAGACAAAAAAAAATAGGTCAATTACATTTATGGTTTAGCACCGTTGTATTAAAATAGGATAACAGTACAGTATTTTAACATGTTCTCACTTTCAGGCATGTTCTCATAGGCACAATTTGAAAAAGGATTTCCCACCTTATTTCCAAAAAAAGCAGGTTGGAATTTCACTTTAAAAAGTGGTTCTGTAATAAATGAATTTGGCAGATGTGTGTTCTGTTCAGAATTCTGGCGCATGGTTTACAAGGCTTCTTAAATGGTGCTGTGCAGATTAAACAACAAAGATTGTACTAAAAAGGCTGACAGCGCAGTGCCAATAGGGATTCAAAATGATGGACAATAAAGAGTTGCCAGAAAAGCATGAAACATGGTACAATCAATAAGTGTTATTGCTATGGTTGCAGTGATTCTTGCTGCCTATCAGACTCCCATGTGCGAAGTGAAGGAAATGGGGAGGAAAATGAGTAGGTCGTTAAATACTGTTGGAGATGCAACTTGGTTTTTCTCATATGAGTTTTTATGTCATTTCCAAGTGGAAGTTCTCCTTTTTATTCCTTACCAAAGAATTTCAGGATAAGATTACATCAGGATAAATTATCCTGAGGTGTTACAAGAATGAAAGTGTAAAAATTAAACCCACAATTGTAAAGTAAAAGTAAAGACTTTGTTTGTTAGTAGTTAGGAAGGCTCTTCAGATATAAGCCATCAAAAAGAAAAGCAAATGCAGTACAAGAAACAGTTGAATTTTCTGAATTTTTTTTCACAAGAAACAGTAGCATTGTCATGTAAGGGAGAGCATAACCTTTCTCATAACTCATACAAATTTTGGCATTAAGCCCAAAATGTATTTAATTAATGAATATGAAACCACAAATAGGCAACTTTCTTGCTGAGAGCAGACTATCTTAATTACAGTATTAGGGATATTTCTGCTTGACTGGATAGCTCAGTGGTTTGGGTATTTGGCTGAGGAACCAAAGGCTGTGAGTTCAATTTTCTCTGTGCCTCCTTGACAGGGGCTGGATTTGATAGTCCATAGGATCCCTTCCAGGTCTCTCATTCTATGTAGATTGTTATAATATGCTTAGTACAAAGGGATGTTGGCACATCTTCTAAGCCACTATTTGTGTAATAGAAAAATGATGGAAAATATGTCAAAGTACATTATATGTAGTTCAATTGGTACTGTGAAGTTCTCCCGAGCAAATTATACCCCTCTGTTGGAAGCTGAGATGCTTTGTTATATACTGTAACAAACACAACATATATAGATAGAAGATTCAAGGCTACAATTTTGGTATTGTTAAATTTAGGTGTTTCTATGTGCTTCAAAATGCTACCTGCCATGTTCTCCCTATTCTTCTGTTCTCAGTCTTGCCTTGGTCTTCTTCTGCCTGTTTCTCCTCAGAGATCTCTCACTAGTTAAACATAATGTTTAAAACCATTTAAATCTGTAGCTACTCCCACTAACAATCTGAATATGTATGTATTCTCTTTGGATTTTGCTTTAGCACAGTGGTTCCCAACGTGGGCCGCATGCCCCACAGGAGGTCTTCAATTTCCAGAAGCCTAATTCGATACATTGGCTGATGAATGCTTTGGGGAATTGACTTAGGCTTCTGGGAATTGAAGTCCAAAACCAAAGTTTGGGAAACGCTGTTTTAGCACTAACAGTCTAAATTTCTGTTTTAGTGTTAATGCTTTACTTTGCACAAATTATGACATTTTTATTCAAACAAATACTGCCACAGTTCCCTGTGTTTGAATAAACCAGCATGAGGTGTGTACTATAGGATACTACAGTGGCCTGTACATCTAAAGTTAATATATGCAGAGGGTAAATGTTGAAAGGAGGTATTAAATAATTAAAGCATGAAGAAACAGATCAGTAGGGCCTGAATAATTACTGTCCATACAGTCTTTTGCTGGACAGGCAGCCAAGTGTGGCCAAACAGTATAAGGAAAAAATGACAGAGACTTAAATTTTAATGTGGAATCAAAATAATATTTAATTTAATACGAGTCTCCACAGCACTAGCCAAAGTATATAATTAAAATGGCCCCAATGGGCTGTTCACTCTGGGATGCCCTTTCTTTTTGGTGAAATGGCTTAGTTTATTCTAGCATAGCCAATCATCCCACAAAGACTCTTGACCAGAGGTGGGGAACCTGTGGCCTTAAGGCCACATGTGGCCTTCTAGGTCCTTAAGTCCAGCCATTTATCTTTGTGCCCCTTTTTTTGTCCTTATCTTGCCCACCTTCGTTGCCTTCTATCTCAGGTTATAGGTGAGATGAAGCTTAGACAGAGCCTCTTCTTGATTCTGTGACTTGAGTTGAAATCCAGGAGAATCTTCATTATCTGCAAAAGTGTCTTCAGTTGGGTGGACAGGTTGCAATTAGCTCTTCAGCTTAGAATACCCTTGAGTCCCCCAGGGGATTGAACCCTCCTGCTTTAGAGTACCATTAGGCAAGGCAAAAATGGGGGCCCCTATCTGCTAATCCTAAACATCTTAACACAAGTCCTCCCTACATCCTGCTCTGTCTGAGCCTTCTATGCCCTTGTCTATTTGTGATGCCTCTTGCCCACTTTATTGGTTGCTGCCTTTTCACTGCAGCTAGACAGAGCAGTACTGCGAGAGCTTTGGCATCCTCTTAAATCAGTCTCCGCTCTTCAGCTACTCAGCCTCAGCGGCCACTTCCTTCTTTCTTCCTGACACTTGCCTTATGATCTTCCTTCACATCTTGAATGCCCAACTTAATTTGCATCAAAACATTAAATAATCTTGTTGCAAGGTTGATTCCTCTAATGGAAATCCATTTCTTAGATTAAAAAGCCATTAGCAGGATTGTTCTTTTGAAGATTTAAACCTTGTGCTTGTACATGTCTAGTAAATCAGTATCCTTTTAAAAAAAAAACAACTGAATGGAACTTTAAAAAAATGAAAACATTCCATTGAAAATATCTAACACTACATTATTCTGGTCATTGGTTTTAGAAAATCCTTTATTCACTAGAGAATGTATTTGTAATTTGGGGCATTATGTTGCATCAATCTTGTTTATGAAACAGAGGCATCCCTGCTTGCCTTGCTGGATTAGTTATATCAGGATCCGTGTGTCCCTGTAGATTTTGGTGGATTTCTCGTTGGCTTTTGATACCATCAACTATGGTATCCTTCTCATGTGCCTTTCTTGGATGGATCTCGAAATTACTATTTTACAGTGGTTCCAGTCCTTCCTGGATGTGTAAACTCAGAAAGTGGTTTGGGAGAATCTTGTTCAACACCTTGGCCACTGGTTTGAGATGCTCCACAGTGTTCAGTTCTGACCCCTATGTTATTCAATAGCACATTAAAAGTCTGGGAGAAGTTGTCTAGTGTTTTGGGGTTTGGTGTCATCGGTATGCACTCTGACGGCACTGGACTCTATCTCTCCTCATCTGATTCCAAGGAATCTGTTCTGTGACCTAAACCAGTGCCTGTCATCAGTAATGGACTGGATGAGGGCTAACAAAGTGAAACTTAGTCCAGATAAGGCAGAGGTGTTCTTGGTTCACTCACAAGCCAGGTCAGGGGATAGGGATTCAGCCTGTACCTGTCACACTTCCCATGAAATTTGGTGCACATCTTGTGTGTGTTCCTGGACTTATTTCTGAGTTTAGATACACATATCACAGGGATGGCCAGAAATGCTTTTGCACAGTTGAAGCTAGTGCACCAGCTGTGCCTGTTGTTTGAGATATTTGATCTGACCACAGTGACATATTCCTTATTTATATCTTGTCTTGATTGCTGCAATATGCTTAGTGTGGGCTGCCACGAGGAGGCTCTTCCCATGAGATCTCAAAAACTAGGCAGGATTACATGGGGACATATGGGCTTTCAAAGTACCTAAATTCAGAGCTTTATAGTCATAGCCAGCACTTGGGCCTGGAAATAGGATGGTAGCCAGTGAAGCCATAGTAACAAGGAATTTATATGATTCCTGGAACCAGTTCTGGTCAACAGTTTGACTGTAGCATTTTGAACAAGCTGAAGTTTCCAAACAGTCTTCAAAGACAATCCTATGTAGAATTATATTAATGACATAATAAAGCCCTAAATGTTAGGTGTTCTGTCAAGTTACTTTGGACTTATGATGACTTAATGGGGTTTAGAAGTATGTGAGATATTCAAGGAATGGTTTACCATTGCCACCGCTGGCTGAATTTCCAGGAGTGATTTGAACCCAGATGTCCTGAGTTCAACATGCTCGTAACTATGCCACATTGCTAACATTCTGAGCCAAAACAACTTAGTACCACAGAAGAGTTCTTGTTGGTTATTCAGTGATCAACAAAATGTTGCCCATTGACTTGCCAAACAGGAAAAAGGACGGATTGTCTCTGGAATGTCCTTGCCCATGCAGGGGAGACAGTGAAAATATGAGTAGCAGCATAGTATAAATGTTTAAATTTAGCTCAGTCTACAGAATTAAGAACATCTGTACTACACTCCAATTCAGGATATGTTTCTGCATTCAGTGGGTGCGGCCATCTTTATGAGAAAGGAGTCATGGTTGTTTGTAGACTGCATCATTTAGGGAGCAGAGCATTTTCACTGCATTATTGGACCAAAACTAATGGACTTCTAAGTATTCTACATGGTACGATTTCATATGCAACCTAAGGTATGAAAGAAGCCTTTTGTTTTGCTAAGCCAGTAAAATAATGAGTGGTGTTATAAGGAAACTTTCTTTCTTTCTTTCTTTCTCAGAAAATTGTAGCTCCCTGATTTTACTTTGTGGGTGGGGGGTGGGGGTGCTACGGAATATATTTTATTTGTTCAATTAGAATGAGCAGGTGATGGTTTCCGACTGCAACAGAGGATTCATGCTTCAATTATAAGAATTTATTTAAAAAATAACACTTAACACAATAGGTTCAGATTATTAGCAGTGTTACAGACAGCTCCTGTAGATATAATTAATATACTTTAAGGAGTGCAGGAATACATGTAATACCACCTAATTTCTTCAGGGATTTAATGAAGCAACATGGTTCTTTCTAGGCTTTCCAACATATTAATTTATTTTTCTCCCTTGACAGCTGAATATTTATGTATTGTGTTTCTTATTTATGCATTTTAATATTTTTAATCACCTTTCATTGTTACAGGTTACAGAGTGGTGTACAAATATCAATTCAATAATATTTTGTTATGTACTACAAGTTGCTGTAGTGACCCTCTCAATTAAAGGGCAGAATCCTATTGCTTATATATGCTGGCAGAAAGACCAACAGTGTTAGTCAATAACAGCAAATTGCTTCTCATGAAGGAAGCCCCACTTGAGTTCCTCACTGTTCAGTGGTTGTATGGATTGGCATGTAATAAGCTATACAAGCAATGTCTCCTTAACTCAGTGAAATTTTGTCAGTGTTTTTTCTTCTTACATAATGAAGTGTGTTCTTCCATGTAGCTTTTGCATGTGTGCAGCTGTGAAGATGCAGTAAATATTAAACCTATTAACTTGTTAATATTTTGAGTAGGGCCCAAATCTCAGTACTGTTTTAATGTGTTTGTTATTTTTTTATTTTCAATACTCAGTTTTGTCTCATAAAAGATGGTATTATCACTGCAGCTGAAAGGAGAATAAAGAGGATACCTACTTAGTGCATAGACAGAATGTCCTTAGTGTATCTTGAGACACCATTATAATTTTTATGTGCCATCCAAAAGAAATCTATGCTTACCACTGTATCTGTTCTGTATGGAATCTTTGAGCAGAGGTTTCAAAATATCTTAATGACCTCTGGGATGAAAAGTAAATATCATCCTGACCAGTTCCCAGTGTGCATTGATTTTCCAGGCAATATTAGGTGAACTACTGTTAGGTCTAAAACAGGTTGTCGGAAGTCTTTGTTAAGAAATGAAACTTCTTGTTTAACTTCTGGTGTGGGTGAAGAAAAGATAACAGATAAAAAAGTTATTCAAATATATGTCAGTGCATACTAAGTACAATTTCCCTTTTTCAAGCTGCTTTTTAAGTACTGTGGTAGAGAAAATATATTTAATCTACAGGCCTAGGCTTTCTCAGGTTTCCCCAAACACTTGCATACGTAATGATTCCATACTTGTCAACTCAGAGAATCCAATGCCTAAACATCCCCCCAAAAGCCCTGCATAACTTTATAGATCTCTGGGTGGGGGGAATCAGAATCCTGTGTTTGGCACAGTTCCACTGCCTGATCTGAAATTCAAACATCAGTCTCCAGTCCAGATATATCATGAACCAAAAAAAACCTGGCATTCTTAATACAACACTAACCACTCTCAATCCTAGCTAATTTTGAGGTTCCCTGTTATGATGACTAAACATCTCTAGAGATCTTCCACATCAAGGAGTCTCCAGTATTGGTTTCATGCAACCATTGATCTACCACCATCTTTTCAACTCCATTGTCTCTATCACCAACATCAGTTTCAGGCCATAAACTGAGGAACTGATCAGAGATGACCTAAGACCAGTCAGAAACAAAGGCAATGCAAGCATCCTTTGGTGTTCATACCAAATGTAGCAAAGAAATCATACAACAGGGAGAGATCTCTTGATTCCAAACTGCTTCTGTTTCGATAAAAAGAAAGGGGAACAGAAGAGGATGTAGGAAAGAAACATGAATTTTTACATATAACTTCAACTTTGCCTGCATCACTGATTCCAAATCTCAGGTCTCTGATATAGTCCCTCTGATGGACTATGTACTCTATACCTTCTATACTCATTGCTGCACCTGAGATGTAGGAGAAATGAATCCTCCTTCCCATTTCTGAGGACTTCAGATTTTACTCATATTTCATCAGCAGGATGGTCAAATCTCTGATATTAGAAATCTAGCAATCACTTCTCCCCCACCTCACAAAATTATCCTTATTGAATCATGATGGATGATGGATCAGTTCTATTGCCAATATTTCACAATCAGAAAGAAGAATGAGGTCCTGATATGTATCTTGGATTTGGAAGATATGAACTTATAAATAGAAACGTAGAAATTCAGAATGGTTATGCTGGAAGTGATTCTACAGATTTCAAAAGGGGGAACTAGTTGCTTTGATAAACCTCAAGGATGCTTATTTCCATAATACAGTACCATCTATTCAAACCATCAGTGTCTCCTGTGTTTTGCTTTGGGTGATGAGATTTACACATTCAGAGTGCTCCCTTTTGGTCTATCATCAGCACCCAGAGTCTTCACTAAATGTACGACACCAGTTGCTATTTACCTCAGAATCCTTGGTGTGGTTGCATTCACATGCATTGACAACTGATCAAAGGTTAAGGCAGAGAGAAATGTCTGTTACATGCTCTGTCTTTTGTCAGATCTTGGTCTTCATTTATATTACATTTTACTCCAAAGAGAACAGTGCAGTACATTGGAGCTTTACTACAAGAGAATAATTATCACAAAAAAGGTAGACATGTTTCTGACTTTGACAAAGAGATTTATGGCCAATGTGTCTATCACAGCTCTCACTATGCATAAATTGCTTTACCTTGTCACCTCAATCACAACAGTGATTCCTCATAGTGAGAATGAGGCCCCGGGAGGCTTGGTACTTGTCTTATTTCAATATTCCAAACTTATGATGGGAAGGCTGTTTGAGTAACTTCAACTCAGCAGCCAAAGTACAACAGACACAAGTTTGACAGACTGGGGGGCACACTTTTGCAACCTTCAATGCATGTTGTATGTCTTAAAGGGGAAAGCATCTACATATAAACAAGCTAGAGATGTTGGCTATACTGAAAGCCTTCAAAGCATTGAAAGGATGATTTGGTTTCATGGCCACAACCATGAACTTTGGTTTCATGGCCACTATGTACTACATAAATAAACAGGGTAGGAGGCACTCCATGTCCTTCCTGTACTGTGGGAGTGGTGTAGCAACATATCTTTCTGATGTCATTAAACATAGCAGTAAATGACTATTGAATGACTGATTATCTGAGCAGATGAAAAGAAAACAAATGTGAATGGTACCTAAATGTTTTTAAGACATTTGCCCATGATGGGGCAAACCAGAAGTGGATATGTTTGCAAGCAGGTCCAATAGGAAGTGCAAAAAATTACTACTTATGGAGAGGCCTGGGAAATAACTTGGTTGGAGATGCCTTCATAACAAGTTGGTCAGAAAGGCTACCCTACCACAGAATATAATAAGGCTACATCATTACAAAGCCAATGCGGTAGTAATCACTCCATGATGGCCATGCAATGCTTGGCTTGCAACTTTGAGACAGATGGCAGCAGACATTTATTAACTACTAATGATACTGGAATTGATCATTAGAATTCACTGCCATTCAAATGGATTCGCCTAGAGCAGGGGTTCCCAACTTTTTAAAGTCCGGGGCCAGGTCACGCTCCCTCAGACAGTTGAACGGGCCAGACTGGTGGTTCCCCTGCAGTAAACGCTGCCATAAAACGTGTCCGCTTCTAGCAGCAGTGGTGCGAGACAGATAATTTGGGGCCAGGGCCAGCCCATGGGCCATAGGTTACCCACCCCTGTCCTAAAGGCTAGAAATCCACACACTATGTGGAACTACAGATACAAATGGGCTACATTTGTATCTTTCACTGATTCACTTGAGAAGTGTTACCTTTCTCCTACGCTGCACACTGTCTAGCATTGCTTATAACACCTGAAAGAAATCAGCATTTACACTACTCATTAAAACTATACTTCGTTGACCACAATATCACATCAACCTCACAGTTCTGATGCATCACAGTCCTTCAGATATCCAACCCTAAAAAAAAATTGTGAAGGGTCTGAGAAAAAAAAATACCTTAATGCTCAGTCGCCACTACCACAGTGGTCTCTTATTCTGGTGCTTAATCAGCTCACAACGCTGCTATTTGAACCTATGGCAACTTCTCAGATTATTAAGACACAAGACTGTATTGTTAGTTACAATCACATCAGCAAGGAGAGTTAATGAGCTATGCGCTTTTTGATGTGATCCATCATCTATGCAAGGAGTAAGTAATCATGTTTCCGGACCTATCTTTCCTGCTGAAGGTGGACTGGGGGAATTGAGGATTAGTTACAGGGTTGGGAGCATACATGATAGAGACACTGTAGACTAACAAACTCTTTTAGGCTCTAGAATGTTCTGAAAGCAAATTATTGGGGCTTGATAGAAAGACATTTGTATTGCTTTTGTTTTTTTCAACAGCAAAATACAGCTCCCATAAATTAGACTCTTGAATGTTACAATCATGGCAAATAAATGTCATTATTTTGACTAATGGTGCTCATATTTGCTTAAAGGGGGGGGGGGTTGAGTACTCTATAAAAATGTAGACACTATAACTGATCAGATCCAAAGAACTGCAGCTATCAAGCTATATGCCCTGTCTGGACGTGTTCTAGGTTACTGAAGGGTTAAATTAGGAGCAGAGCAAAGTATTGGATTGACAAAACTACCTGCTGGTCACGTTAATATGTCGCAACATTTTACATAATGTAAACCAATTATTTCAATACAATTATTTGTGCAACACTTACAATCTTAACATACTTACATGATAAATGCTTGTTATGGACAACTGCATATAATTGTAGTAAATGTTCTTTAAAAGCATTCTCCATTATGGATGAATTAGCCATGATTAAACACAACCATTTGTTCCTTGAGTATCAGATAAACATGTTTTTAATAGAGATTGTAGCAAAGTGAAGCAATTAACAGGCTGCAAATGTTTTGGGGAGTCACTTGGAATATGGCATGAGGAAATGTATGGAAAATGTTTGAGAATAAGTGGCGTAAAACTCACAGACACATCTCCAGGATCTGTGATGTTGGCAGCTTTCTATTTCCACAATGTTCCAAAATAATACTTCATGTTGCAGCATAGTTCCAAGTGGTCTTTGGGGAAATGACACTAACTACCTACTGTTGGCCACCCTTCAATGCTGCTAATGAACGTCACCAAGATTGCTTCTAGAAATATATATGAATATAGTAGGAGCATCCCAGGCCATTGTGGGTATTTAAACATGGCAGTTGGCAAAACAGAACAATCCAGTAACTTTTGTACCCCTTCCCCACAAATGTTTGTCCCCTTTTGCACTTTACATACATTACAAATGTTGGTCCCTCTTTTTGACTCCTGAAAACTCAGGTGAGTTATAATTCATCCTCAAGCAATAAGGCAACCCTTCCACATCACCTTTTAAAAACACAACCGCACAGAGAGTACTGCTATAGAAGAATAGCTGGAAGAGGTGCTAGACGTTAAAGTCCAAGCAGACATTACTCTCTGTTTCTAAAAGTAAAGCCTATAGCATCCAGGATCTTGATATAGTAGTACCCTGTACAGTATAACGAACAAGCTCTGTTCCACGGAGCTCTTCGTTATATGATTTTTTCATTATGCGAATCATATTGTCGATACTCCACATAATGGGGAAAAATTCATTATAGGATATACCCTGCATAACAAAAAAATGTTTTTAATATGGGCTAAACCTGTATAACAGGGGGGGGGGGAAACTGTTATGCATGGTATCACCAATAGCGCCAAAAGTTTTGTTATACGTTTGTTATAATGTTATACATTATATGGGGTATCACTGTATTTAAATACAGGGTTGAAAAATCATTCATCCTGAATAACTATCAATAGTTTTTAGTAAATTGTTTTAATAAATAATATGAGTTGTTTCCAAATTACTTGAAATCTCAGTAATGACTCCATATATTTTTAAAAATGAAACAGCATTTCTACTTGTCAATCTCTCATAATTATTACTAGGAGTACACTTTTGCTTATGTTTGAAATCCATATTCTCTTTCCAGACACTTGCAGCTGGGAACAGAAATATTACATGGCTCTTTTTGGGCTAAATCGTAGCAGTTGCTTTCCTTCACTAAACTGCCCTTCATGTCTGATTTTCTAACCAAAGCACACCAGGACACATTATAAGAGAGTCCCCTGCAGGAGCAAAAATATTTACGCACTAACGGCATTCCAATAGATGTATATAGCAGATCTGAGCAGAAGTTTGATTTCTCTTGATTTGGTTAACGTGCTGCCTTTATCCCAGAATTGCAGCTTACATTACAATTAAAAACTATAGAAGAGTCAGAAAAAAATAATATTATAAATATTAATATAGAATTAAGTTCACTGCACTGGCTGTGGTGGCTTATTGGTTAAGATGCTAAACTTGATGACTGGAAGGTCAGCAAGTCAGCAGTTCTAGATGGAGTGACCTCCCGTCTCTTCTTAATTTCAAACCTAGCAGTTTGAAATTAAGAAATTGCAAGTAGATACATAGGTACTGCTTCAGTGGGAAGGTAAACAGTGTTCCGTGTACTCTGATATCTAGTCATGCCTGCCACATGTCCATGGAAATGTCTGCACGTTCAGACAGCACTGGCTCTTTGGCTATAAATGTAGGTGGGCACTGAATGGGATTGAGATGTGTCTGGAGAGACCAGCCTAACCTTTCGAAGCAAATCGTTCCAGAGCCTCGAAGAGGGCATACAGAAGGCTGTGAGATGAATGTCTCTAGCAGACCTCAGAGTCCAGGCAGGCTTGTATGGATGAGTGCAGTCTTTCGGATAGCTGGATCCAAGCAGCTTTATGAGCCATAACCTGCATTTTGAATTGTTTATATGGTAGCAGAATGGTAGCAAGTGAAGCTATTATAGAAAGCAATGTTTATGTTGTTTTTGTTTTGTTTTAATGATAACAAGTCAGAAGTGTCATATGCCTGATGTATTTCAAATGTTTTTATTGGTAATAGCCATAATGACCGTGGCTTCCGCTGCTCCTTTTGCATTCACATTAAAAGTAAGGAAAACAATAGAATTCTGCCCATAGAATCATGGGTTAACCTGAAATTTGGATAACTACATATGAAGAATTGTAAACTTGCTAATATGGGAAATTTATGCTTCTTCAGAATTAATTACAGATAATACAACAATTCTAATGTCCATGTTTCGCAGAGAATTGGTTCTCTAATTTTCTTGTGTAGAGTTTCTTGCATATTGATGCAACTTTTAATCCTCATTCAAATGAGATGGTAGAATCTGGTATGGCTGAGTCACCTCTTCTCACAGAATTCATTCAGAACTAGTCCAGAAAGGCAGGTGTGATATGACACAATCACCTGAAGAATTTATTGTGAACGTTGATACCAGGTTTCAGCTGCTTGCCATGCCTACTTCATGTAAACATCAGCTGGAAGAAAAGGTCTCAAAAAATTAGTTGCCTTTTGCCATTGGGACTTTTTTGTCCTGACCAATGTAATATTGGGGCCAAACAAGAGAGAGTTTGGTGCCATATTTAAGGAAGCCATGATGCAAAGGAGCAGAAGTTCTCAACAGCTTGGCCTTATTTTCATTGGCTAGATGCTATTGTAGATGCAATGGGCATAGAGCTGGGTGGGTTGAGGAGGATGCTGGAGGACAGAGGTGCCTGGCGGGCAATGGTCTATGGGGGTCACAAAGGGTTGGAATCAACTGTGCAACAGAACAACAAGGAAATACAACCTCCAACCCAAATTTAGACCATCTCCTATATTTTCTGCCAACATTAAATAAATAAATAAATAAACATAGAACATACTGGAATTTTTGTGGGGACAAAAATATATCCCAGATGTTAATCAGATATTTCTTTTGTTTGTTTCTCTCATGCCCAGGTGAGGATGAAACTGAAAGAGTGCAACCATTCCCCTTATGTGGACCTCATTCATGTCTTTTGTTTTCTTTGCAGAGGTTACTATATAGTAATTGTGCCTTTGATAAAGAAGTCTGATGGGAAATTCATGAAACCACGGGAGAGCCCGGATGAGATGGAATTAGACGAGGTACCAACCACCTGTTTTAAGCTCTCAAAATGTTTGTGATAGAAGCAGTCTAAATGTTAAATTTAAGAACCCACATCAGCACTTTTTACTCTCTCCCTCACCACCTCCCTCCCTCCCTCCCTCTCCCTGCTTCTCCCCTGGATATCTTATCACTTTGAGCTGAAGTTAGCCTCTGGGGACAGAAACAAAAAGCTAATTACTTAAATTAGAAGACATTAAGTTGCAATGAGGCACACAAACTGTCTGATCTCTGTTGGCATTAATATTTTATTCCTTGCCGATTGTAAGGCATAATGCAGAAGGTGAAATGAGTTGTCAGCAAAAGTATAATCACCATTGATATGAACTCCAATAAAGGTCTGGTTTGTTAATGGACTGTTTGCTAAAGCTGAATTAAATGCTAAATTGCAATTTGCTCTGTAGTTTAACATTTGACATCCCTCCCAGTTTCTTTACTTATTTTACCACAATGGGATATGTCTAATTAGAAGATTTTGTGTTTACCTCTCAAATTCTCTTTCTCTCTACTCCAAAAGTTGACTGAACTTGGGAGGGGGGTGAGCAGGGTTTTTTTATATTCAAAATGTAAATGAGCAATTAACTTGTATTTAATCAATATCTTGGCTTTATAGGCAAATTAGTCCATTAATATGACATTTTGAAATTAGATTTGTTTTCTTCCTTTAAAAAAAAAAACATCAAATAGACTCATTTCTGAGAATCCTGAGAATGAACGTCAAAATACACCAAGACACTAAATGCAAAAACACATGTGAACCAGATTCCAAACTCATCTGGTATTCCCAAGGTTCAGAAACATGTACAGTGGTACCTCGCTTTACAAATGCTTTGGTTAACGTAATTTTCTCATTACGAATGAAAATCCATTGACAATAATGCCTCGCTTTATGATATTTCTTTTGGAACATATTAATTAGTTTTCTATGCATTCCAATGGGAAACCGTTTCTTTTTACGATTTTTTTCAGAACAATTTTCAATGCACTCCTATGGGAAACCGTGTTTTGCTATACATTTTTTTTTGTAATATGAAGTGTCCAATGGAATGCATTAAATTCATAAAGCAAGGTACCACTGTACAGTAAAACTCTGACTTACATATGCCTTGAGTTACATAAAATTCGACTTACATAATGTTTTTGTGCTAAAACCATGTCCCGATTTACACGATTTTCTATGGGTTTGCTTCAAGTTACATAAAGATTCTTTTTCCTATGGGTTTGCTTCGAGTTACATAAAAAATAATTTTCCTTATGGGTTTGCTTCAAGTTACATAAAAAATGATTTAAGCAAAAGCCTATGTAATGGACTTTTTTTGTAAGTAGGGGTTTTAGTGTATTCTGAATCTTAAGGCTCAGTCATTGGGCATTTGTCCCAATGTTTGGTGCACTGCAGGAGTGGGTTGGTCTACTTTTTTGTGTGTGATCCCAAATTACCCAGAGTATTTTAAGCCTCTATCAGGAGGTTCTACGTCTTGTTTTATCATGAGGAGGTTCACTCTAGTTTAATCTGTTCCCAGTGCACATGATTTCTGAGAATGGATAAAATCAAGCCTTGCAGCTGTTGATGGCTCCATCTAGTATCACTTTCATGTAACATGAAGTGGCTTAACAAGTTAGCCATTCAAGATATTGGCAAATTGAACACTTCCTCTGCTCCAGTGCAAGGATGGTGATTTTTTTTTGAGTCTGCTAGATTATCACTGGTGTACTGGATCACCTTGACTAAATTAAACAGGGATTTTTTTTAATCTGTGTGTGAAGTGTCTCTCAAAACTACGTCTGTGTGCAGTTCCTAGACTGGTGCTACACATAAGGCAAATATAATATTTGTTTAATGTGATCTAAGTGGTTCAGCACATAAGCCGTGGTGTAGTATAGGCAAAAAAATAATTGCCTTCTCCTGCCCCTCCACACAGGAGCAGGCAAACTGTTCAAATTGCCATGTTCTTGTGTCGTGCCACAGTTCACCTTTTAAGGACCAAATGTTTCACAATGATTTGCCCCCATAAAAAGATGTGAAGGTCCTTGTCAAGTCCACTTGTCAACCTATTGCAGAGAGCTGAAACAAGACAAGTAGGCCCAAACTTGACAGCAGCCACCTTACCCAAGCCACCTGTTACCGTTAACTGAAACCTATTCTATAAAATAGGGACTGCAGTGGCTCAAGTGGTAAAGACACTGAACTGAAGACTAAAAGGTTGCAGTTCAATTCCCAAGTACTGAACTGCACAACAAAGTGAGCTCCAGTCTCTGCCCCAGCTCCTGCCAACCTAGCAGTTCGAAAGCAAGAAATCGCAAGTAGATAAATAGGGACCACTTTGGTGGGAAGGTAAACAGTGATCTGTAGACTTTGGTGTCTAGGCATGCCTGCCTCATGTCCACAGAAATGTCTACAAGTGCAGACGGTGCTGGCTCTTTGGCTGTAAACAAAGATGAGCACTGAACCCTAGAGTTGGATATGACTGGCTTTCAAGCAAGGGTGACCTTTAGCTTTACTATTCTATAAAATTGGTACAAAAGCTGACTTGAGACTCAATATCAAGAAAACCAAGATAATGGCAACAAGCTCCATCACTCCCTGGAAAATAGATGGGGAAGAAGTAGAAGCAGTGACAGATTTTACTTTCTTAGGATCCAAGATCACTGCAGATGGGGATTGCAGCCATGAAATAAAAAGGTGATTGATTCTTGGGAGGTAAGCTATGAAAAACCTGGGGAACATAGTGAAAAGTAGAGACATCACCTTGCAAACAAAAATTCACATAGACAAAGCAATGGTATTCCCGCTGGCAATGTATGGTTGTGAGTGCTGGACCATTAGGAAAGCTGAATGCAGAAGAATAAATGCCTTTGAAATGTGGTGTTGGAGGAGAGTTGTGAGAGTCACCTGGACAGCGAGGAGAACAAATAGGTCAATCTTAGAAGAAATCAACCCTGACTGCTCATTAGAAGGTCAAATAGTAAAGATGAAGCTAAAGTACTTTGGGCATCAAATGAGAAGAGAGTATTCATTTGAGAAAGTCTTGATGCTGGGAAAGGTGGAGGGCAAAAGAAGAAAGGGGCAGCAGAAAATGAGATGGCTAGATGGTATTGTAGACACAATTGGCACAGAGCTGGGTGAGCTGAGTAAGATGGTGGAGGACAGAGATGCCTGGCGGGCAATGGTCCATATGGTCGGAAAGGGTCTGAATTGACTGTGTGATTGAACAACAACAAAATTGGGGAAGGTCATCTGTTGATGCCTCACCAGAGGATGCAATGAAGGCGGTGCTCTGGTCTGTATGGAGTCAATTTATGCTCTTAGAAGTGTCTAGGATACTTGTGACAACAGGCCTCTGAGAGTTGTGTTGATCTATCATGATAGGTGAATAAGCATGTATGTGAGTGTGTATTGCCCCATCCTGATAGGCAAATAAGTGTGTGTGTGTGTGTGTGTGTGTGTGTGTGTGTGTGTGTGTGTGTGTGTGTGTGTGTGTGTGTGTGTGTGTGTGTGTGTGTGTGTGTGTGTAAGGGAGAGAGAATCAAAATTAATTCATAAATTCCCCTTCCTTATTGATTTAGATTGGGAGACCTTGATGAAGATTTTTCAAATCCTGCCAGATGTCTCATCTTCAAACAGGATCCCATATTTTATTTTATTTTATTTTTGCCAAATGTCTATCCGCAAAATTTACGTCCTTTCCCTTTGAAAAACAAAACATACACACACACAGACACACACACACAGGAAATACTGAAGGAATGTCCAGTTCTTCAGAAAGACACAGACAAATCTTTTGATCCTTGTAGTCCCCCAAACTCTGTGGAAACAGAGCAGCAGTCACTGTAATTTTTCAGAGTTGGGCATTAGGAACAAAAATTGTTCTCCCTGATGCAAGAATTGTAGTCAAGAGAGCCAGGAAATATCCTTCACCTTGCAGGATGGGAGGAAATCCTTGCAATGGGCAGTATAAAAGTGCAATAAAATTTAATAAATAAATAGTCTTATAATTAAAATGAAAGTGTATTTTCAATCTAAATTGTTTACAGTGTCTGACTTACCATACCAAAATGTAATGATGCTCCAATGTCTTTAGGCACATTGTCTATTGAAATTTCCACTTGGCTCAAAAGAACTGTGTTGTCTTTATCCTCTCACTGCATCCCATCCCATCAGGGGGATCAGAGGTCCCTACATTCTCAGAATTCCTCTTTCACCCGGATTCTCCAAGTTATGCATGGTTCTTTAATACTTGGTACATGTGCCTTGGCAGGCATTATGGTGGGAGGAGGAGGGTACATGTTAAACCCTATGAAAATCCTCATCTGGATCATGCTCTGTATTATTACATAGTATAACTGGGTTTCTTTCAATTAAGCCATTGGCTTATTGTTACCTCCACTGTGTGTTCAAACACAAGTGCCATTTGTTTTAATTTTATTTCTTTAGTTTTGGGTTTTCTTCCTTTTACAATTACTAAAGTTGTACACTCGGGAGCTCTACCTGCTGTTTTATATGACTGAACATTATTTTTAAAGCCATCATTTAATTATGGAAAATGACATACACCTATGCCCAAACTATTTTAACTTCAAAAACTAGATAGACAGTTTTATCAGTCTTAACAGGTTCCAGTATGAATGCTACAAATGACATTGAACATCTTTGCAATTAAATTATTTGGGCCTGTGCTGCTGATTCCCATTAAACAAAGGGTCATTTTAATCATTGTGTAAGTTGTGGTGCATTAATTTGTATAGTACTTTGATAAAGAACATTTATTAATTCAGAAACGTTTTGGTCAGGATAAGACTTTTCCCATTTTTTACAGATACAATCAAGAACACACTGTAGAATTAATGGTGGAAGAAATAAGATATGCATTGACTGGAAAATGAAAATTGTTTCTGATAGAGAGTTGAAGCCCTTGATATATCTTTCAAAATTACCTCCAGTAGAAACTACTGAGAGGATGAAAAATAGCACTAAGTGGCTTCTGTCCTTCATATTGACTCTGCAATGTCTGATGCTTTGTGTTTTGCTTATTTGTATGAGAAAACTTGCTCGAAGCTTTATAGCAGGGGTTCCCAACCTACAGCCCGTGGGCCAGACTTGGCCCACGGTGCTATTCCATCCAGCCCATCACCACCTCCACCACACCCAGAAGTGGAAGCAGGCCTGTTTACATCAGCCGTAAAATGTGCATGTGCAAATGTGCCTGTGGCTGTCATAAATACAGAAGTGGGCACATTTATGACAGCTGTAGATGTGCCCACTTCCAGGGGATGTGGTCTGGCCCGCTCAGCTGTCCAGTGGTCTTTTAAGGGCTGAAACAAACAAACAAACATGTATGGGGAACTATGGGCAGAACTAGACTTGGGAGTTTGGAGTGATCCGGGTCATTTTTTAAAAGATCCTATCTTCAGTGTGATCTATTTTATCTAGCACTTGAGTTATTCTTCCATTTACATGGGAGACATTTCTCCAGTTTCTTAATTTAAAAACCAAATTGTACAACAGCCAACCAAATAGCAAGCTATATGCTTGTCTGATTGCCCCCTATTTTTCAGTGGCAAATGTTGATTAGAGGCCTAATAAACAAATTTTGAATAAAAAAGGATTGGAGATGGACCAGATTTTTTTTGGGGGGAGCACACTTTATCTACCCTTTCTTTGAATCTATTGGCTTCCATGAACAAAGACTGCTTTAATACTAGTTCTTTCCCTGGAAATTCAATCTTTTATTTGCTCATTTTGGGGTGGGGTGGGGGACAGAGAATTATGTCATGTTAGATGTCTATGATCTGTTATTTTCTATGCTTTCAACTCAGTGTCCCTTCTCAAGTCCTGATCTGTACAACACAGTTCCACTGCCAGCCTGTCCAGTGCAGAAAATAAAGCAGCTCTGAGATTTCAAAAACATCTTGTACTAAAAAGTTTCCTGTATTTCAGTTACACGCATTGACTTTTTGCAGAGTTCTTTTAGCCATTTACTGAGCAAGCTCAGTTGTTTCACCATTAGATGCTATCTCAACTAAGGTATAAATCCTTAACTACCAGTCTTCTTTCAGGATTTTATTCTTATTATTCTTATTATTTCTCTCAATACACAGCAACACACGCACACATATAAACTTTTTTAAAAACAATCAGCCAATATACAAATGGGAAGCTCATAATTCTTAGCTGAATGGAATATATTTCTAAGCAAAAATAGAGAAAGATCTTGGCTGCTGAAGGCATTAATCAGCATTGTATTCTATGTTACATGCTATGTGAAAGTAGCACTTTCAATTAATTGCAGAAGAGGAACATGTTAGCAGTGCACAGAAGCAACCAAACTGGATATAAATAGACGCAAAATTCATGTTAAAGTAAAAATCTAGCCACAATTAAATGAACATGCCCTGATTATTTCAGTTATTATTTATTTATTTGTTTATTAAATTTATATCCTGCCTCACTCGACACCACGTTGAACAGTTGAACAGAAGTACACATATTGTCCAGTAACATGATATCATGTATATTCTATATACTGTATGTTGTTTTACCATGAGTGAAATAGTAAACTGTTGGGTGATAAAACAGAAATGTATAAAAAGAAATAGGAAGATTCAAATTTCTCAAATGGGTTGGGGATGAGGGAAATCAGTTGTTACCTAATGTGTTAACAGAGCACATGTATGTACATAAATACATGTTCTGAGACACTCCTGTAGGAAATCTTTAAACCAAAGAAATTGAAGGTGCATGTTAGGACAGATGGGGCTAGGTAAATCACACATACACAAGTATTCAATGAAGGAATCGTACTGGACATGCAAGAATTAATATATATAAAATGACTACACTGGGAAGCAGTAAATATTAGCTAGAATGCATAAATGATAATTATTTGTTGAGAAATATTGGCTCAAAGAAAACAAAACTCATGGGGTTGTTATCTGGAAAAGAAGAGGGAAGAAAGCAATCGAAAAGCAGAAGCAACAAAAGATATTTCCCTAACCACATACATGTTAGAAAATCTGGGGAAACAGATGGGGAGACACCAGTGTATGTAAAAAGTACTCTCCAGTTAGATTTGGGGTAATAAAAGTAGCCTCTCTTTAATCTCATGAGGCTGGAGTGCATTGTAACTTTGTTTGCAGCAAGAAAAAAAGCCAAGCAAATTCTTTGGGAAAATCCCAAGGGAAAAAGTCTTTAAAATGCCCTAAACCAGAACAAGGAATTTAGGAGGAAAAAATTAGACCAGCAACATTCTGTGGCTAAATCTTAGATACTGGAGGCTAAGAAGGTGATTCAGCTGGGCTTGGTCTTTGAGAGATTTCAGACTTTTTAGTGAAGTCAGTTCAAAAGAAATTGGCAATGCTTCCACAGAACACTTTCAGGAGACAGAAGCCGCAGACAGAGATGGAAACAGCACACTGGTGTACGTTGTGTGGACATCTCATGCCTTTTTATGGGGGTCATTAGCTGACAGAACCTGTCAATCACTCTCCTCAATCCCAATGTCAATCAAATTATGTAGATCTCCTGTTTCTCACTCTAATCTAACCTTTACACCTGGCTAGCCCTATCTGAAGGCGCCATCCTGCCGCAGGGCAGCAAATTATGAAAGGATAGCAGAATGGCAAAGAGTCCCACTTGGCTTTTCAAGGACACCTAGTTGTTAAGAAAAGGTGGAACAATCTGAGTGTATTGCTCTCTTGACATTTGGGAGACATTTTAGTATATCAAAAGCAGCTTGTTTAAGATGCATTGCCTCTTTGCAGGATGTTTACACCTTGGATGCTCATGTGTAATTACTCTATCTAAATTCTATCATACACCATTAAATGGAAATTTAAACCACTTTTGGTCACCCTAGGGTAAGGAAGGTGGTATATAAATATAGTAAGTAAGTAAGTAAATAAATAAATAAATGTTTGGAGCTATATTTCCAGTCATTTCCCATGTCCTATTTAGTAATCTTACTTTGCCGGCCCACTCCCCCAATAAAGACACAGACACCGTTGATGGATTTAAAATTGGGCCACTTTATTGATTATGCCTTAATCTTAAATTATGACTTTAACTTAAACTTAACTTCAACTTTTGTAATTCATTAAGGCAAGCAGGCCGCAGTAGCACTGGTAAGGAACCAACCTTAATTGCCAATCACCATTGGCTACCTTGTATCCATTTGTATCAATTTGTTTATCGATGTAAACAAATTGTTGACCCAAGTCAAGATGCTACCTGTTGACTCCAGCATCTGATGTATATCAGGTAAAATATCAAGGTGATGCAGGCTGTCTAGATCATAGCATCACCCTGTTCATGGTTCGCCCTTGACTGGCCAGCCCCAATTTCCCTGTACCTTGTCCTTGTGTTGGCCAATCAACTGCGGACCTGCCGGATACCTATGGGTCATCTACTTTACCTTACCAGTGCTACCCGCCACACGGGGAGGTGTCCATGATGACTCACCGCCCCCCCCCCCGACCGTCAACTCGGTCACCAGGCCAGCTTGCAAATCCTCCAAAAAGAGGTCCATGCCTCTCACTGAAAGGTGTACCCCATCTCCACGATACAGTCTGTAGTCCTGTAGCCCTATCCCCGGGTGTAGGACCGATGTCCCTGAACCATGTACAATAAGGAATCAGGCTACAGCCCTGTTCACTGACCGCCGGGCACGGTCCAAACCACGAGGATCAAGTCCTCCTCTATAGTGGTATCTGGGTATGATCTGGGACCATAGCAGCTGCGTCTGCGGCCACATGCGGTGTAAAACCTCCAGGTCTCTGCGCACGGATACCGTCAACCTAAGGCCGGTGATCTGTGCGAGATCGTTGGCCCCCAGGTGAATAATTAAGATATCTGGAGGTTCGGCGTCCCTAGCGGACATAAGGAATGGCATCAGTTCCCGCCACATCATTCTGCGTAAGCCATACCACTGAAGACGCGCAGCTGCGCGTAGACCGAGATGGGGACCCCAATCCGATGCTGCTGCATAACGTGCAGCCCAGTACACATAGCTGTGTCCCACCAGCCAGACTTCCACCTGTGTGCGCCAACACACAGGGTCTGCAATAAAAGAGAATAAAGTGAGGGCAAGGAAGGCACTCATGCAAGGATAGGACGAACATATAAAGCAAAATGCGCAGATCCCCATCTGCCCATCTGACGTATGTCGGCCTCTGAGTACCCAAACGCAGCAGCCGTCGATGCGCCGCCTATCCGAAAGGAATGAGTACCGTAACATGCCCCAGTCACCCCCCAACTGTGAAGTGCAGTTCCCGTAATCTTCCATAATTGGAATTTGGTGAGTGGGGACCAATCTTGGTTGCAAAACAACAGTCACAAAAGCATGTAGTTCACCGATGGGACAAATGTCAGCAAAGGTACATCTCAGGAGCGTCACATAACAGCCCCTCCCTTGCTGGTCAGCTTTAGAGGAACGAATCCTCAACTGAGCCCACTCTTGTGTGAGGGAAACATCGGACAGTTCCAATGCCCTACGTGACATGTCACGTTTGGAAAGGGGCACCAGCTCACTGATCCTAAGAGCCACAAAAAAAGCCACCGTGGTGGCCGCATGAAAAAGATATGCCTCGTACCGGTTATAGCAAAGGCTATGCCAAGCCCCAGCCAGGCTAGCCAACAGAGAAGGGGAAACGGGTTGGCGCGTGTCAGGGGAGCGGCCGCGTTCACGAGGCCGCCCCTCTAAGACACGGCGTATTCGGAAGTCACCCGTGAGATCAGGGTAACCCCATGCCTTGGCAGCAAAGGCCAAAGCAGAAAGTCTAGTGGCAACAGTGTGTGGAGCTAACCCTTGGCTATGAAGGTGCACCATATACTGCAAGACATGTTCAACCGGGATTGGCCACACATCAGGCAGGTGCACATCCCTACGAAAAGCCATAAATTGAAGGTACATGTGCTGATATGCCTTACGCGTGCGCAGGGCCAAAGACATGCCGATCGCCCGGTTCACTTCTCCTCGCCAATGGTCCACATCTCGCTCGGAAGTGGAGAGGGAAGTTCCTCAGCTTCTGGCACTAAGACCTGGAACCGGGAGATCTGTAGGCAGAATAAAGCATCAGCAATATCATTATTAATGCCTGGAACATGTCTAGCCTTAAACAGCACATTAAGGCGCAGCGACCTAAGCACAAACTGCCTAACTAAGGCCATAACTCTGGGGGACCTGGAGGTTTGGGTATTGACAATGTGCACCATGGCAGCATTGTCACACCAAAAATGAACCACAGAATTAGCCCACATCTCACCCCAGAGCATAAGTGTGCCTAGAATAGGAAAAAAACTCAAGGAACGTGAGGTCCCACGGACGCTCAGTACCTTGCCATTCGTCGGGCCACCTGCCATAAGCCCACCTGCCCTTGAAATAGATACCATAACCCAGTGCACCTGACGCGTCCAACTGGATCTGAAAGTGGGGGGTTGCAACTAACTCCATGCGCCAAAAGGACACCCCATTGAACTCCTCGAGGAAATTAAGCCAGCCAGACAGGTCGGCCCTCAAGCCCCTAGTGAGTCAGACCCTGTGGTGCTTTTTGGAAAGACTCGCCATAGCGCCACAAAGTCGCGTGGCGAATGCCCTGCCTGAGGTGACTACCCTGCAAGCAAAGTTGAGATGCCCATGCAGCACCTGCAACTCACATAGAGACACCTTACGTTTGGCTAGCATAGCCAAAATTGCGTCTGAGATCCGGATCACCTTCTCCCATGGCAACCTGGACGTTTGTGCCAGGGTGTCAATTTCTATACCCAAAAAGGTGAGAGTGGTGGCAGGGCCCTCCGTCTTTTCAGGAGCAAGGGGAACACCAAGTTCCGCCATCAGCTCCTGGAAGGTAGCCAACAGCTGTCCACAGGTGCCCAAGCCGTGTTCACCACCAAATAAAAAGTCATCTAGGTAGTGTGCCACGGCCTGAGACCCTGACCTCTGAATGAAAGCCCAATGAAGAAAGGTACTGAAGCGTTCAAAGGCCGAGCACGAAATGGAGCAGCCAAAAGGCATAGCCTTATCCACATAAAACTTCCCCTTAAAACAAAAACCTAACAACTCAAAGTCATCAGGGTGTACTGGCAACAATAGAAAAGCTGATTTAATATCACATTTAGCCAGTAGCACCCCACGACCTCATGAGCGAACCATTTGCAAGGCTTGATCAAAAGACGTATACCGGACCGAACAAAGTTCGTCCGGTATAGCATCATTGACAGACGAGCCTTCCGGGTTGGACAGATGGTGAATCAAACGAAATTCACCAGAGGACTTTTTAGGCACTAAGCCAAGAGGAGATACCTTTAAGTTAGAATATGGGGTTGTCAAAGGGGCCAGCAACCCTTCCCTCCCTGAGTTCCTTGGCTATCCTCCTCAGCTATGCCCTCCTTACCCCGAAGTGATTGCAAATTTGGAGCATCCTCGGATGCGTGTATACCCATAAAAGGGATGTGGAAGCCAGATGTAAAACCCTCTAACAAAGTGTGTCATCCTTCCTTGGATAGACGTGCAACCTCCTTTCAAGAATCCTAAGTTGAATTGGGGAGGGGGCCTTCTGGATGTGCGGTTGCATCAGTGGCACCTCTGGCCGGCCCTTGCTGTCCCTGACCCCTGCCGCATGACCCACCGCCCGGGGGCATGCGGAAGCAGCATGCAGTCCGGCACAGGAAGGGCACTCGTGCCTGAACTAACATTGTCACCTATTGCAGACACCAGAGGATGAGTAGCTCCAGCACAGCAGGCAGGCTGGAACCCCCTGCCCCACCGGCTGGCAGGGAGACTGTGCCTTGCTGGGCCGCTGCACCACATGGCCGCAGTGATACTGGTCCCTGGGCGCCGGCTGTGATGGGGTCATATAAAGCAGCCATAAGAGCTGGCAGGGCTCGTCCCATCTCATCTCGGGGTGTAGGGCCGCCCTCATTCTGAATTCCGTTATGGCCTGTTGAGGCCAGGGCCACTGTACCCCCGTATTAGTGTTGGGGTGAGTGGAGTGTGTTCTAGCTTGACCGCCATACTCACACGCCGCCCCCCCCAGCCGCCCCCACCAGGGGTTCCGGCCGATGAGGGGCGTCGGAGCTCGTGAGCGAAGCTGAGCTCTGCGCCACCAGGGATCTGGTCCAACCTGGAGGGCCCGCCTGAGGCAAGCCCTGCTGGGGCGGCTGTGTGGGGAGCTGTGGAGGGCCAAAAGGCATGGGCCAAACGGCTTCTAGCAGCTCAACCCGGCTGAGGGCCTGTCGAGACACCTGAGGCCATCCTGCCTCATCAGATGAAGGACCGCTGCACCCGGGCCGCTCTTCCGAGCAGTCCTGGGGCGGCGGGGCAATGCCTGCGATGCGCTCCAGCGCCACAATATGTGCTAAAAGGGCGTGTGGGCTGGCCAGATCCAGCCTGCCGGGTGACTGCAAAGTGGGACCAGGTGGAGGTCCCAGCCCCCCATGGGGCCAGAAGTGGTGGTCTGACCCATGGCCCCAGTGGGTGGTGGCATGGGTCCATGGGCAGGCCCCTGGCCCGCATAGGGCCAGGAGAGGTAGACCGGCTCATGAGGGGCTGTTCGGCCCTTGACCAGGGTAGGCCGCATGGGCACGGCCTGTGCAACCCCCGCCCAAGTCCTCCAGCTTGGGGGGATCAAAACTGGGGAGGACTACCTCCCCAAACTGCCCGGCAGGGTCAATATAGAGGCAGGGGGCAAAGCCCCATGGTCAGCTGCCTGGCCCGCCATAGGGAAGGCCGCCATGGGGGTGCCCGCGTGACCCCCGCCCGGGTCCTCCGTACTGGGTAGGGCCACCCCCCAGAATGCCCCGCAGGGGCAAGGGCCGCAGGGGGCAAAGCCCCGTCAACCACCCGGGCCGCCCTCAACTGAGCCCTCCGGCCCAATGAGGGAGCGGGTGGAGGAGCGGGGGGTGACGGGCGAGCCCGCCCCCACATTCGCCGCGCCGAGGCGGCAAAAGATTTTTCTTCGGGGCCATCGCTGCCCAGGAGATCGCAAAAGCCGACCAGTGCCGCTGGATAAAAGGAAGATCGGCTAAGAGGGCAAACGTGTTCACCCAGCCGATCTTCCAAAATTGCGGCGGGCTGCCTCCTGGCCACCCCTTTTATGCTGGGGTTGGCCCCGCCTCACGAGAGGCCCGGATGTCTGTCTCTCGGGTGCGGGGGCTGGCAAAGAGCACGGCGGCCATATTGTGCTGCCGTGCTTTCCATCAAATTGTTTTCCAGTTTTCTGGTTTGAACCTTCCTGTTGGCATCCACACCACCTTCCACTCCTAACAGATTTCCAGTTTAGCCAGCATCTCTGTGCGAGACATGCACACACACACATACAGAAAGAGGGAACGGAGGGGGGAAGATCCAGCAGAGGTGTTGTTCAAACCCAGTCATATAGTAACACCTTTGCAAACTAAAGGAAAAGTTGAGGAAGAAGTTACTAAGCAGATATATTTTGTATATTGGCCCTTCATGATTTAAGTCACACAACCTTATTCATTCTATGTCTTGCAGTGCCTTTGTGGTTAATGATTGGACATAAATGTCCATGGAAATAAGGATGGGGCTAAAAAAAATTGTTTTAGAGTTCTGAGTCATTTATTTATTTATTTTTCACGCTTATATAACGCCCACTCAGGTACAACCCAACTCAGGGTGGTTTACATAGCGGACAGTAAATACATAAAAAGACACATGAGTTTAGACTTAGATCCCCCCATGCTATCGGGCAGCAATGGATCTCCAACAGGACTTTACATCTGCCATAGTTCGCTCCACCCCTCTGTGACGTAAATGACAGCCTGTTGAGTTTGGGCACTCAGTCTCTAAAAGGTTCACCATCACTGGGCTATAATAACCCTGAGCAGCACAGTTCTCCTTCTGTTTTTATAGCTCAGTCCTAAATGAAAAGATGACATTCTGTAGAGGATCAGTAATTTTCCTGCAGGGCTTCATGTCTGTTCTAAGGGGGGGGGGGGGAATGACCATAAAACATGAGAAATGATACAAGATTCCCCATAATATTTTTCTGGGAGTTGTGTGTGTGTGTGTGTGTGGAAATTACACTGAGAACGCTTACTATGAAAAGAAAAGGTAGAGTTTACACATGTTTCTAATTTATTTTTCCAAGGACCCTGCCATGGATTTGGCACAGTTGAGAAGTTGTGTCTAGTTATTTTACAGCTTTGTTATAGTTGACCAGTCAACCTGCTGTGATAAGGAGGACTGTTATTAGACTAATGATGTACATTTAATGCACTTTTTCTAAGCAACCAGAATGATTAGGGGACTGGAACACTTTCCTTACCATCTGAGGCTGCAACAGTTGGGCCTCTTTACTCTTGAACAATGACGTCTAAGAGGTGACCTGATTGAAGTTTATAAAATCATGCACGATTTGGTCAAAGTAGATAAGGAAAAACTGTTTTCCCTATCACATAACACTAGAACTTGCTGAGCATGGCTGGGAGACAGCCATTGGACACCTGCGGATAGGCTTACAAAAATTTTTGCTGGTAGGCAGGAGAAGGGGTCCACCTGTCGGCTGGAGGTATGTACCTCTTTCTGCGTGTGGTGCAAGCAGGCCTGGCGACCGAGCTGACGGTCTGGGGGGGGGGCGGTGAGTCATCATGGACGCCTCCCCGTGTGGCGGGTAGCACTGGTAAGGTAAAGATTTATGACCCAGAGGTATCCGGCAGGTTCGCAATTGACTGGCCAACACTTAGACAGGTACAGGTGTAATAGCTTTGACCGGTCAACGACGAACCAGGCAAGGGGTGATGGCAGGAGCTTTTCAGCATGCATCAACCCGTGATTTGACGGATACACGTCATAGGGTGGGGTCAGTAGATAGTTTATTGACTCCGGTCAACAATTTGTTTGTATCAACAAACAAATTGATACAAATGGATACATTGTAGCCAATTGCCATTGGCAATTTTGGGAGGAACCTTACCAGTGTTACTGCGGCCTGCTTGCCTTAAGAATTACAATTGGATGAATATACCAATTGAAAGTTATAATTCGGACTAGGGCATTATTCAATAAAAGTGACCCAATGCCTTTATCCATATACCGGTGTCTGAGTCTTTCTTTGGGGGGTGCACCTGCAATGAAAGCGCGGCGCCAAAATGGCCACCGCGCTCTTTGCGCCCCCCCCGGACTCAGACTTCCGGGTGAGTTAGGGGTCGTGGCCACCCCTCTATAAAAGGGGTGGCCACGAGGCAGACGAGCTGCCATTTTAGAAATAGCAACGGAGAGGAGAAGTTTTTCCCTCCACCCCCTCCCTAGTGAACAGTGTGATATTTTGGTCGCTTCGGGGCCGGGTGCGAATTTTTGGCCTGAACCACAATTGGTCCTTGGTTTCTGGCTTTTTTGCCCATCCCACACTGTTGCTAGTGTTTGAGCAAAGGGGTTTTTCTTTGACTTTGGTCACTTTAGGCGTGTAGCACTGGTAAGGTAAAGATTTATGACCCAGAGGTATCCGGCAGGTTCGCAGTTGAATGGCCAACACTTAGACAGGTACAGGTGTAATAGCTTTGACCGGTCAGCGACGAACCAGGCAAGGGGTGATGGCAGGAGCTTTTCAGCATGCATCACCCCGTGATTTGACGGATACACGTCATAGGGTGGGGTCAGTAGATAGTTTATTGACTCCAGTCAACAATTTGTTTGTATCAACAAACAAATTGATACAAATGGATACATTGTAGCCAATTGCCATTGGCAATTTTGGGAGGAACCTTACCAGTGTTACTGCGGCCTGCTTGCCTTAAGAATTACAATTGGATGAATACACCAATTGAAAGTTATAATTCGGACTAGGGCATTATTCAATAAAAGTGGCCCAATGCCTTTATTCATATACCGGTGTCTGAGTCTTTCTTTGGGGGGTGCGCCTGCAAAGGATTAGACAAGTTCATGGAGGACAAGGGGTATCAATGGCTATAATTATGGATACCTAAGGACAACCTCCGGGTTGGAGAGATAGGCAAGATATCTCTCAATGCCATTTCCAGGGAATCCTAAGCAGGTGAAGGCATCTGCTTGGGAATACTCTGAAGCAAATGGTGAGCCACTGTGTGAGACAGAATGCTGGACTGGATGGTATGTGGCCTGTTCCAGCAAGGCTGTTCTTATGTTCTTAAGTGTGTAAACATACGTTGTACTTTTAAACTCAAAGAAAAATAGCTTACCAATCACTTATTTTTCCCATTTAATTTCCCCCTTCGCCAAATGATATGTATCAGGGTGCGATCACATTTTAAAATGTGCAGAATCTCAGTCTCAAGATGAAAACCTAAACATGCCTTCTCAGAAGGAAATCTTACTGAGCTTGGCAAAATTATTACATGTGTTTAAATATATATATTTGAATTTAAACTGATAGCAATCTCAAAATTCTTTAAATGCTTTAATCATTACACAGAAGAAAATGTTATGAGCTAGATTTGAAAGGTATTTGGGAACAGATTTTATAAGTTCATTGCATTTAAATCAACCTTGATGGGTGGAGGAGGAACACCACAAGGGATATGTGTGATGTTAATGACATATGACAACAGCATCATCTATATCTAAAATATGGATGAAGGAAGGAGTGCAATTTAGGTCTGTTTATTCATGTGAACAAGATGATGTATATGAGATTTCCACGTTATTTCACTTAGGGCCAATGGAGGCATTACTCTAAAGCTCTACCTTTTTAAAGCTGCACATTCAAAAGAAGGGATGTGTATCCAGTATGGTGAAGTGAATAGAGTGATGGATGAGGACTCTGGAGACCAGGGTTCAAATCCCCACTCGGCCATGGAAGCTAACTGGGAGAGATGTACAGCTAAAACTACGCCTTAAATATCTCACTTGTGTTGAAAGGCCTATTAAAATCACTGTATGTCGATTGCAACTGCATGACATGTAACTGCAGTTAAGTATTCAAGGAACATTCCACAGCCCTGTTCTGAATTATGACATAAACATGAGGAGTAAGAAGTTTTAGTTTTCTTCTCTGAATGTCATCCTGGTCTGGATCTCTTTCATCCACCCATCTTTGTCTATTTTCTATTGATAAATGCCCCCTATCACTGCAGAACTTTGGCATTGCACAGCTGTATGAAGATTTGCCAGAAATGTGCCAAAAAGCGTGATCTCATATCCTGAATTCATACTCAAAGTAATTTGTTTGTTATATTAATAAAGCATGGGATCAGTGCAGACATAATAGCAACCATGTTAACAGAGTGAAATTGTTCACAGTGGGGAGTAGATACTGTATTGTGCAATCTATCAGTCCTTTTCTGCACACTTAGTCACAGGTAGAGATGTAAAGGTGGTGGGGGAGACCCAGGAAATTGGGTTTTTTCCCCAGGAAAATTGAGAAGGGAAAATTGACTGGGTAAAAACTGGGAAAAATGGGGGAAAACACAATCAATACTTCTACAATTCATGGATGTGAGTTATTTTGAAAGAAAAGCCTTTAGTAGGCTGGGAGCATGCAATTCCACATGGCACAGAGCACAATAAACTTGCATAAGTCATGCACTAGAGATGTAAAACTTTCAGGAATTTTGAAAGGAGGGAAGTTCACACAAGTAAAGCATGTCAAGTGTAATAAGAAAAAGGAAAAAGCATTTCAAAAGACAATAGATTTTTCCAAAAATGTCATCCTTTTTATTCCTTTGAATTTTATTTCAGATGGTAGTTCCCAAAATCATTCCACGGTTTACGTTACAAAATGAGGTTTACATATACCATTAACAAAGTAAAAATATGTTTTTTTACTAATTAAAATTACAATAATTCATTTAACTGAACTAATGGAATGATTATAATTGGAAATTTTTGTTGTTGTTGTTCAGTCACACAGTCGATTCCGACCCTTTCTGACCCTATGGATCATTTTCCATCAGGCACCCCTATTCTCCACCATCCCCCTCAGCCCTCCCAGTTCTGTGCACCTTGTGTCTACAATACCATCTAGTCATCTCTACACTTTCCCACAAAAAATGCTTGCTCCAAAAACCCATCTTTGCCTTGTATTCTGATATGTTTGCAATGATTTTGCCCCGATCAAGTCCCATTTGTTCTAAATTATTTGTTACAAATTCCATTGCCCTGGAGACCTCATCATCTGATAAGTGTTTTCTTTGGAAACTCAGATCAACTAGATTTGCAGCAAAATGAATATCTCTGCAACAAAAGTTCTTTCTTTCCCTTATTATTTCCAAAAATCTCTGCTCCTCATTCTTTAGTCTGGGTGTTTTTACTAACTGTTCTTCAGGTCCTGTTATTTTCCTTGTTATTTCAGAAAACATTTCAGGTACTTGAGACAAACATGCGTTATCAGAGTCTATTCTTGCTCTAGCAATAGTTATGGGTTTCAGAAGAGCGGCTGTAGATTCTACAGGAGCCCAGAATACATCATTATCCCAAACAATCTTCCTTATTTGTTTAAAAGGTAAAGGTTTACCTTGCTCGAAAGCTAGTCATATCTGAATAGGTTCAGTGCTCATCTCTGTTTCAGAGCCGAAGAGCCAGCACTGTCTGCTTCTGCAGATTTGTTTTATCAAGTGGCAATTTTTTTGAATAAAAGTTGCTTTTAGAGTTTCCTTTCCATCCAGGAGACTTTTCAGCATTATTATTCCTCCCCATCTGGGAACAGATGGCAGTTTCAATGTTCTTGCAGAATTCTTCCGAGATCCTTTACTTTTCTCCTTTTGAATGCTCATGAATGTTTGTTGAACGATGTGATGTTTCTTAACAAATTTGATAATTTTCTTGGCATCTGACTCAAGATCTTCCCTTGCCTTTAACTTCATTATGTAATGAAGTAGCAAATTGAAACCATGTGCTGCACAACCAAATGTTTTCACTTGTGGAAATTTTTCATGAATGATGCACGTTTCATAGCTGCTAAAGTATTGTTTAGTTTCTTATGTATGAAAAACTCATTTTATTACATATTAATCTTTACCAAAATTTGCATTTCTTGTATTGTTTATACACATATAAAATAACAAATCTGAAATTACAAAGAAATAGTATTTTCCCAATTTTCTGTCCCCCCCCCCCCCAATATTCCCAGGTTTTTCCCTCCTTTCAAAATTCCCAGGAATTTTACATCTCTAGTCACAGGCAAAGGAAAAGATGTGCAATTTTCACACTGACCTCTACTTACACTCCATTCAGATAATTGGGGGTACTTTTGTGTAAATGAATTTAGGAACTTCGTAGGTAGGTTACCTAATCAAAAAAAATTGTTGAAAGTGGAGATTTGGCATCAAATCCTTCATAATTTCTACTGATTCATTGAGCCTTCTCTAGTTGCACCTTACTATTAGACTTCAGCCAATAATTTAGTAAAGCCAAAATTTATAGCAGGCAAAGCATACTTTTTCCTTTATGATTATATTTATAATTCATGTGGCAGGTTTTGTGTAATTAGAGATGAGTATTTCAGTGACAAATTTCATTTTCTAACATTAAAATAAACCATGAGGGTTTTATTCTAAAAAGAGAAGAAATCTTTGATTTAAAACTAATATTATGGTGGAATCTATATTCCCCAAAGCAAGGAAATGTTGATCATACAGTGTATCACTGTATAGCATCCTTTACCTCCTTAACTTTCACCTGAGCTATACACCATAGCCAAACCTTTTTCTATATCCCATCCCATGCCTCTGCTGGTGTACAAAAGTTTAAATGAAGCACAGGCTTTGACAGCATCAACATCTACAAACTGCAGATTCTCATAATAGTCCTGTCTATAAATTAAACGGGACTATGAATCCCATTGCGATTTTATGCTAGCATAATGCAAACCTTTGGAGGTAAGTAAAGGTAAAGGTTTCCCTTGCTCGACAGCCAGTCATATCTGACTCTAGGGTTCAGTGCTCATTTCTGTTTCAGAGCTGAAGAGCCAGCACTGTCGGCTTCTGCAGATGTTTCCGTCATCATGTGGCAGGCATGACTAGGCACCAGAGTGCACGGAACACTGTTTACCTTCCCACTGAAGTGATCCCTATTTATCTACTTGCAATTTCTTGCTTTCGAACTGCTAGGTTGGCAGGAGCTGGGACAAAGACGGGAGCTCATTCCGTTCTGCAGTACTCGGGAATCAAACTGCTGACCTCCCGCCTCCCAGTCAGCGTCTTAGCCACTTGAGCTACTGCAGGTAAATTGCCTCTAATTAGTAAGTCACCACATGCATTTTCTCTTATGATTCACTACAGGTAATAACTATGGTGATTTTTAAACTTGAGGCAGTATACTTCTGAAACTGATACAGTTTGCATTTTCCTTACAGACAAAATCAACAGGTGTTTGAGCATTATATATATTAAAATCTTGAAATATTAGCCCTGACTTAGTTTTGTGATTTCACAACCAAATATCTTTAGTGGGACACATTGTTTGTCTTTGATTCGTTACAGTTATACCTCATACAAAGTCCGCTTCATACAACATCGGATTCATACAACATCGCCTAATTCCTTGAAAAAAGTTGCTTCATACAAAGTCGCTGCGACTTTGTATGAGGCATTGGGATTTTCTCAGGTTGCATTGTGCCTGGGCAGTATAAAAGGCAGGACGCATGTGTGCATTGCTCTTGTGGGTTTTGCACGAGGCGAAGAGTGTTTAGGAGTGATTTTGAGCGTGATTTTGGATTGTTTGGTGTTTGCTGCTGTGGTTTTTAAAAACAGATTGCATGTTAACTTTTAAACCTGCACTTCATAAAGTTTTCAAAATTTGTTGTATGGTTTGTCCCCTAAAATCAGGGTTGTTAGACGTGTTTTTGTAATGTATTTAGCCTTTAGACAATGATTTCTTAAAGTTCTGTCAGTTTCCTGTCTGTTTCCTTGACTTTGCCCTGAAGTCTGTGCTGTTACAGTACAATGTATCTCTATGGAAACAACGTTGTATGACGCATCGCGGCAAGGATTTGGACATTGTATGAGGCATCGCGGCTAGGATTTTGCATTCCTCATACAAATTCCAAATCCATATAAAGTCCAAACTTGTGGAACCAAGTTTGTACGTTGTATGAGGTATCACTATATTTGGCTTATTTAAAGGTATGCTCTGTGCTATACAGTAGGTTTCCTATTTGTGTTTTGTTTTCTATTGTTTTATTTTTAATGCACAGATTGTATCCAGGACTATATCCGGCACTGGGCTTCTACTTGATCAGGATTAGAATTTAGTTTCCCCACTTTCTGTAGCCCTCTTCTAAATCCCCCCAAAATCTGCTCTAGGGACTGAAAATCCTCTGGAGTAAATGTTCAGTAGAGAGGGCTTTGCTTTTACTAGCAGTCTATGAGAGCCAACACAGGAAGAGACAGACTGGAGCAGAAACAATACCCCTTTCATTACTCTCTCTCCTGATGCCCTTTCCACTGAGTTTTTCCAGATTTCCTCTACACCTCTATTGCCATTCCTTTTTTTCCACATTTCCACAATCATTAATGTCCACCATAAAACTGATGCCTCCTTCCTACCTTTTCTACGTTCTTTCCAATAATCTTCCCAGCCCGTTTTCCTCCATCTCCTGTGTTCCAGCATTTTATTTACATGTTATTTAGGATTTGATTTTTGAAAATAGCAATGTCTTGTTGGGCAGGAATTTAACAAATTGAAAGGGAAATATTTGAAATTTGGAATGGGGCAAGGCTAAGAACTGAGACATTGGCTTGGAGTGTCCTAATCTTATATCTGGATTAGAACTCTAATGAGTTTTGACACCGGAGCAGAAGGTATGTGTGCATTTGAGTGAATGGAGAGGGCTTGTTAAAAACAAACCCTACCAGTGACTCTTTTGGGTTGTTATTTTGTTGTTGTTGTTTTTTTGCAGACTTGCAAATTAATAATAAATGAAGAGAAGCTAACAATATGGGATGGTCTAAATGAGGTCCAATTTAATTGAACAGTTTATTTTGTTTTAGTTTTAGTTCAGAAATTAATTGGTTGTCATCCTTCTATGAGATGTATTCACTTCAATCACTTTATTACAGTGAACGATCAGCATGATAAAATAAAGGATTTTTTTTAAAAATGTAAACAATCCTAGTGATTTTAAAGTTTCTGCTTATAGATATAAAGTAATATCTGTAAATGTTTTGCAGATTTTTTTGGTCTGTGGTTAAGTAACCATCTCTTAAGTAACTAACAATTATGTGGGACCATGGTGTGCATTAAGAAGCTAAACTATGGTATGTTTCTGATCAGGTGCTGGAGGTCACTACTTTTTCAGAATAAGTAGTGATGAGTTTTACAGCATGGGCCTAGCCATGCCTACTCAGAAGTAAACCCCATTAAGTTTATTGGGACTAACTTCTAGGTAAGGAAGTAAATAGCTGATTTATGCCTCCATTGAAAACTGGATGTAACAGGATGAGGATAAATTTTACTTTTCTAGCTTGTACAAACTTATTTTTAAGCCACACAGTCTGCCAATATGTTGCATTAATTTTGTTTACAGTTATCTTTTCTCTCTTTCCTTCCTCTTTTCTTCTTTCCTGCCCTAAAGCTGCTTAAGGAGATAGCACGGAAACGCAGAAGCATTCGTTTGGGGAGAGAAGCAGATTTAAAGCCATATATCGCAGCACACTTTGAAGTTCTTCCTACTGAGTTCACCCTGGGGGATAAGAAACTGTACGGTGGCTTTGAGAACAAGCAGCTCCAAAATGGCCAGGAATATGTTGTATTTGTTTTAGCTGTTATGGAACACTCAGAATCTGTAAGTTGTCTGCAGGTTCTTAAATTGTTGATTTGTCTCTAAAATGAACTTTTCTGTATTCTTTGCAATGTTTCTTTATATGCTGTTCTTTTTCTCACCTTCTGAATACATTCTAGCCACATAGAGTATAAAAGATGCTTTGCAAAAAAAAAAATCCTAACTGAATTCGAATGGCTTCTCCAAATTCAGAAATATCTCTGTATACATCTGAAAGATCTAATTTCAGGGCATGGTGGGGCAGCCAAAGTGTATTCCTCCTTGATTTTTGCTTCTGGCTCTCTTTGGTTCCTCACGTTGACATATTCATAAACTGTGCATTATATATAAGTTGTCTTGTGTGAAGATGCACACAGAGGGCCACTGTGCTCCAGAGGGCCACTGTGGCTTAGTGGCTAAGATGCTAAGCTTGACAACCAGAAGGTTGGCAGGTCAACAGTTCAAGACCTGAGTGCTACACGCTGGAATGAGTGGCTGTTGTCTGCCCCAGCTTCTGCCAACCTAGCAGTTCGAAAGCAAGAAATTTCAAGTAGGTACTGCTTCAGTGGGAAAGGTAGCAGTATTCCATGCCCTCTTGTGTCTAGTCATGCTCGCCACATGACCACGGATACATTTGCTCCAGTGAGCTCAGAGGCAGTCAGTCTGAACAAGCATGCATGGCCCAGGGTCACCCGTAGAGATTCTTAATGCGACAGGCATGACTAGACATCTCCTAAATAGAGATTTGAGCCCAGAACTCCATGGTCTTTCTCTATTACTATAAGCATTATACCACTTTGGCGCCCTGGAGAACTACAGAAAAATATGTTCTGCCCATTTGTGTTGCAGTGCATTGCCTTTTAGATACATTGAATCCTAGCCATGCAATTCACTTTACTGCTGGACATCTACGATTGGCCTCCTCTCCTAATCAAGCTTTTTTAATCTTGTGCTAGTTATATGCTTTGCTTTTTGAAATCTCAGATTGGTGTTTCTGAGGCAAGAACTTTATAGCAGTATCTTATCAAGCCTTTAAAAGAAGGTTCTTTCTTGCCTCAAGACATGTTGCTTAGTACTGCTTGCTGCCAAGCATCGCGGGGGGGGGGGGGGGGGGAGAAGCTAATCAAGGACATGCACAGCTAGCTACTTTAATTATAGTAATTTGCTAGTGACTTATCAGTGAAATGTAGCAGAGTTAGAAAATAATATTACAAAAAGGAGAATTTCTGAGGTGATCTAAATAATGAGTGGTGGTTTTATTCTTATGTAATTCATCTCTTTCTTATGTCTTTCCTATGCTTGGGTTGTTTTTGCGGCACATTATATTTTTTGAAAAAATCACTTAGCAGGAAAAGAAAGAAGATTATGGGAACATTAACATTTTCACATACATGTTGCTCGGTATCTTCCAAATTGGCTCTCAAACCTAGCATGCATTGGGGGAGGGAAGTATACAGGATGAAATCTGTGCTTAATTAATTCTAGTCAAAGGCATATTCCCTGATGGCTTTCTCACCCTGAGAGTTTTGTCTAGCTAACTGCAAAGAGGAGGTTTTGTTTACCATACTTTTACTCTTGCATTTGAATCAGACAACAAATATTGTAAATATGATCTCAAAAATAAAAGGCATTAAAAGGGAAGAAAACCCGACACCCCAGCTCTAATTCACTAAAAGACTACATATCGGAACTTTATTTTTTCCTATTTGCTGCTACACAATTAATTAAGAATTTTATTTCCCTCTAGACAATGTATGCAACCAGTCCATATTCTGAAACAGTTGTGTCAGTGGATCTTAATCCCCAACCAATCACAGAGGAGGAGGAAGGTTTGATTTGGGTTGTAGGACCAGTTCTTGCTGTCGTGTTTATCATCTGTATTGTTATAGCCATACTGCTTTATAAAAGGTAATTTTACAAAATAGTTTACAAAATAAGAGCACATTTTCATGCCTTTATTGTGTTGAGATGTTCACAGGATGTTTTCAATGTTCTCTGTGATCTTCTTTATCATTCCTAAAGTTGGTCGTGAGACTCTCAAAAAGAGTTCCCATGTGTAACAGAAACCCGGGAATGTCACAGGTTGAAACTGTCCCGCCTGATCGCATTAAAAACATTGATATTTCCCGCTTTTGAAACCAAGCTTGGTTTCAAAAGAAAAAATATTGTGCCTTTTTTTTAAACCTTAGAACGGCAATTCTATTGAATTGCCAGCAGGTGGCATCTGTGAGCAGCAGATACGGAAAGAGCTCAGATCGTATTTTCCCCAGCTCCTGCCAACCTAGCAGTTCAAAAGCAAGAAACTGCATAGGGACAGCTTGGGGGGGAGGTAAACAGTGTTCCGTGCACTCTAGTGTCTAGTCATGCCTGTCGCATGAACATAGCAAGGGAGGCGCTAACTCCAGGCGTTTGGGAGGGTTTCCTCCCCCCTCTCCTGTCATCTCTTTCTCTCTCTCTCCCAGAGTTCGGGGTTGGAGGAGCCTCTTTCCCCAGCCAGCAGGCTTTCTTTTTCCCCTTTCCCCAGAGTAAAGCTTAGGGGAAGTGTCTTCCAGGAACATGAGCGTGACTGTGGGGCTTTCACCTGGTCGGAGGCAAAGAATTGACAGAAGCGCTGGCTCTTCGGCTTTGAAACAGAGATGAGCACTGAACCCTAGAGTCAGCTATGGCTGGCTTTTGAGCAAGGACTACTCCTGTCCTGTTTTTGTGAGAGGGAAATATGGCATCCCTACTCTCAACTGGCTTAATCAGAAGTGGGGTGCAATTCACGCTCATCAAATTTAGACTTCTCCAAAGCCTGAAAAGTTCAATACTGTCAAAAAATGCTGAAGAAAAGCCCCTATGCAGAATTTAATCTCATTGGCAGTGTATGGAAGGTTCCTCAGCAGATGCTGCTGCCTGAGCACAGGCAACAATAAGTGTTAGAAGATAAATGTGGAGTCCAGGGATGGCCAACCTTGATGCTCCAGGTGTTCTTGGACTTCAATTACCAGAAGCCCAGGTCAGCACTCCTGCTAATCAGGGCTTCTGGGAATTGAAGCTCAAGAAAATCTGGAGGTTGGCCATCCCGAGTGTAGGCACTAGATTGCTGTGTTCAGGTGCAGTGGGTACATTGCTGAAGTAAAACTCATCTGCTACTCAGATTAACATCTGTCTGCCGAATGCAGAGGAGAGGCTCTTTTATTTTCCCCTTCAAGCAACAAATTATCTCCAATTCATTCTGATCCTATCAGGTGACAGAACTTTACAGCACAAGAAGTTCTAGACCTTTAATACAAATGTAGGTAAAATGACATTAAAAAGTGTTTTCGTAAATTCTGTTAATTGTTGATTTATGGATTTCTTTATTCTTGAGTTTTAGCTTTCAGTAAGGAACAGTTGTCTTTGATTGTTAAAGTACAGCCACCACATGTTTTGATTGTGTCTTTACAAATGAACAGCAGAACTCAGTGTGTGCTTACTTGGAATTGAGCCTCACTAAGTTCAGTGAGGTTCACAATAAAATGACTGTAGGACTGCAGCCATAGTGAACTGCATGCATAACTGCACATAACTGACTGCACAGATAAATAATATTTACTGTGTTACACAGATTGAGTGTCCATGCCATCAGTTATGCAGCTAGGGGCCTCAATCCTACTGCTGGGCATGCAAAATTTTAAGGCATACTATTTTTAATATGTTTACATCAGCCTTTCCCTCTGTCAGTGATGGTTCTAATGGTAGCTAAATCATCTAGAATAGTGTTTCCTAACCTTTGGGTTTTGGACTTCAATTCCCAGAAGCCTAAGTCAATTCCCCAAAGCACTGATCAGCCAATGTACTGACTTAGGCTTCTGGGAATTGAAGTCCAAAAACCAAAGTTTGGGAACCACTAATCTGGAATATAGTACTAGTTGAAATCAGATAGTGGGAATTAGCCTCTCTCTTTAAAAAAACATACCGGTAGTTAGGTTACATGGAGTGCTGTTTTGGAAACTGGGGGTTCAGCTTCAAAAACATAACAGCACACAGATTCTTTGTGAAATGAAATTTATTGTGGAGTTTGCAATGACTTTGGATAGATATATTAAAGTTTCACATTTGAGTTGTGAGAAGTTAAAGTAGCAATACTGAAGGGTTACTCTTTCTTTGGATAAGAAGCATGGGAGACTTAGGAAGTCATTCTCCCACTTGTTTAATTTACAGACATATAGGAAGAACAAAGGAAGGCTAATACAACAGCAAATTACCAGTGGCAGCAATTCCCAAGATTTTTGAAGAATGAGACAGCAGTTAAATGTGAAATAAGGAAATGGGAAAGAAGCTTGATTTTGTAGCATGAGGTTTGAAGTTCACTGATCAGTCAAAAAAAGTCTTGAAGATTATGTGGACAGTGTACAAAATGCAAAATAGGGTTACGTTTGGACATTAGTTTTAATTACTGAGTGCTTATTTAAACAGTTTATTATTTGTCTGTTCTCACCTTGGAGTGACATACAAAGAAGACACAATGTACGAAAAGGCTTGCAAAAAGGCATTTTTAGGCTAAGACTCTCCATTCTTCAGCCAGGATGACAAGTAGTCAGGATGGCTGGGGGATTCAGGAAACTATGGTCCATAAGTCCCTTTTACCATGTTTTAGTCCAGAAAGTAACATCCACTTCATCAGTTACTTGCATACTATATGCATGGTTGTTGCACATAGTGTTGTGCCAACTCCTTTGGCCTGTAAATTGTGTAAGGAACATCATTCATGACAGCTGTTGTTACGCATGTTTATTTTCAGCTGTCCGAATTGGCTCCCACATGGCGGAACTCAGTTATTTCAAAAATGTTTTCAGTGTAAGTTATGAGATCTCGCTGAAATAAAATCATGTCCACTTGCAACTGGAGAAAATAATATATCCCTGGTAGGGAAAAAATGGAGAAGGCATTTTGTGTTTTTAAGAGGTAAAAAGAGGAGTGGAATTGAGATGTAGATAGCACTAAACCTTTTTGATTGTGCTCATAAGTAATATTGTTCATGAGAATAAAATCTTTCTAGTGTTCCATATTAAAAGGAAAGATAGAAACAAGGAGAAACAGATATTGAAGCTGTAATTTTTTAGACTGTGGAAATACTAAAGCTAGCTGGCTTCATTTATTTAATCCCATATATGGGATATTTCTTCTAATATCTTACCTTCTTTTAAAAGTGTTTAGGGGTTGTTTTGGGGCTCTTTGCTTCCCAGTTACTTGAAAGGGGAAGGGGAAATGCTGGTGTTTGATTGCTGTATCCCACATGTTTAGAATTAGTTTTTCTGCAATAATATATATTTTAGCTGTCACTATGTCCAAAGATGCAGTCATGTTTTCCTCAGAGCAATACATATATATAAAATGTGAAGATTCAGCATATCACTCCTCCTAAGAAGCAGAAGATTGTAGTATTTATTTTTAGAAGATGGCTTGAAGAGAGAATGATTTTGACATTACCGCCATTTCTAAGGAGAGTAGTCACAACAATGCTTTGGCTTCCTTTTGAGTGTGTATTGTTATTTAAGGGCTGTTATTTTCCACTTTTAATGTGTTATTCATCCTAATTGTAAAACACTTTCCCCCCCCTTACTTTGTCACTGGCCAACTAACATTTAACCTTTTCCTTCCTTCTTTGCTACATAATAATGGAGCAGTAAACCCGACAGGTGAGAAGTAAAAAAACAACAACTGCAGACTCTCTTCTCTCTGTTTGTCTGTCTTTCTTTCCCTCCATATTCCTCAGGAAAAGTAAGGTGAAAAAAGCAGAGAGAACATGTATTGATTGGCAAGCATTCTGCTTAAAAAAATCCAAGTAAACTTGGTCAAGTGTATAAGAGAAGGTGTATGTAAATACACTCCAAAATGGAATGGTTGGGTAGGATGGCTAACACTGGGTGGGGTGGGGGGAGCTTTCAGTCTTTCATATTTGTCTCCTCTGATATTTTCAGACTGAGCATGTAAGCTATTTACAAGAATTCTTGGATGTCTCTTGAAATGTCTCAAGTCAGAAAAGGCAGGCTGCATAGGAATGTTTCACTTGCTTTAGTCCCACGAGTAATCATGGGAAATACCCAGTTCTATAAGGAAGTTACACATGCCCTGGAATTGCATCTGTTGGGCTTACATTCCAAAGAAAGTTAGGCATGCTTAAACCTCACTGAAATCAGTGAAACTTTAGCTCTTAACTTTCAACAGAATTTAGGCATGCCTCATTATCTTTTGACTGTGCTGCTTCCTCCAAGTAAATCCATTAGTTTAGTAATGACTGCAGGCATTAACTGCATGAAGATTTCCCATTTATAGCTTTGTGTTAGATCCAAGCAGTATTTTTTTATATATGCAGGTTATCTTATTTAAAATGTATTATTTTTCATGGATTGGCAGAATTTGGAGTCCTGATTGAGCTGTAGACTAGGGGTGGGGGGAAATGAACTATACCTTATATTTCAGTAGGTTAACAAACAATGTCTTGATTAGTCTTTTCAAAGAGTATGTTCCCTTTTTCCATTTAGGAAAAGGGCAGAGACGGACTCTAGAAAAAGCAGCCTACCCAATAGTAAGGAGATTCCTTCCCATCATCCCACAGATCCAGTAGAGCTCAGGCGCCTTAATTTTCAAACTCCAGGTAAGATGAAAAATATTCCAACTTTAGTTCTGTATACTGTTGTTGTATCTACTTCATGTCCGACTATTTTTCTATATTATATATTTGCTATAAAATACCAAATGATTGTATTTAATTCAACTTTCAATTTTGTATTTTGATAACTAATCGACTAGGGAGAGTGTAATCATTCTTATTTAAAGATACAGTTATGGACCTAAGAAGGTTCCTGACGTTTTCCAAAAACTGGCTGCTGTTGAAATTTGTCAGTCCCATTATACTAGACAAATTGGATAAATGGGAATTGTGAGTCAACACCTGGTTAAGTCCAATCGATTCTTTGGGTCTACTCTAGTAGAAATTTAAATTAGAATTTTGGCCCATGAGTTTTATAAGTTGCATATCTTTCTTGTTGTTTTCATACTGAGTAATAGCATCAAAATAATATAACACTAGGAATGGATGTTCCTTTTTTTAAAAATCCACAGCATTATGGCAGTGTTGAAGTAATACATCCTGGATTTAAATAATTAGAGGTAGTCCGATGCTTCCTTCGTCCAACCCCCCCCCCCTTTTCATGTACAAAGATAAAATCTGACTTAATCAGGATCTGAAGTCTGTTTCATATCTAGTTTCATATGTTTGAGATGGACACTGATTAGTTTTAACCTCATTTTATGGTGGAGACAATGAACTACTTAACTGACCAGCAGAGGGAAAAACAGGGATAGGAGAAAAAGAACTCTAGGTTAATCAAAACAGTGTGTGAAGGACCTTTACTTCATTAAAGGGCAGAGTGTGTTTGCATTGACAGAGTGATAGAAATAGAATTTGTGCCATGTTCTATATGCAATGCTTTGCAGGCGCACCCCCCCAAAGAAAGACTCAGACACCGGTATATGGATAAAGGCATTGGGCCACTTTTATTGAATAATGCCCTAGTTTGAATTATAACTTTCAATTGGTGTATTCATCCAATTGTAATTCTTAAGGCAAGCAGGCCGCAGTAACACTGGTAAGGTTCCTCCCAAAATTGCCAATGGCAATTGGCTACAATGTATCCATTTGTATCAATTTGTTTGTTGACACAAACAAATTGTTGACCGGAGTCAATAAACTATCTACTGACTCCACCCTATGACGTGTATCCGTCAAATCACAGGGTGATGCATGCTGAAAAGCTCCTGCCATCTCCCCTTGCCTGGTTCGTCATTGACCGGTCAAAGCTATTACACCTGTACCTGTCTAAGTGTTGGCCAGTCAATTGCGAACCTGCCGGATACGTATGGGTCATAAATCTTTACCTTACCAGTGCTACCCGCCACACGGGGAGGCTTCTATGAAGACTCACCCCCCCCCCCCAGACCGTCAGCTCGGTCAACAGGCCTGCTTGCAAATCTTCCAAAAAGAGGTTCATACCTCTAGCCGACAGGTGGACCCCATCCCCTGCATAAAGATCATAATTTTGTAAACTAATCGTGGGGTGTCGGATGACCATCCCCAAACCCTTGTCTGCCAAGAACCGAGCAACAGCCCTGTTCACCGAGCGGCGAGCGCGGTCAAGGGCACAGAGGTCAATACCTCCCCTGTATGAATGACGCGGTACGATGTCGACCATAGCAGCCTTGTGGACGGCCACACATAATGCAAATAAGCTAGGTCACTGCAAATCGTGAATTTTAAGGAGAGGCCAGTGACCTGGGCGAGGTCATTGCCCCCAAGGTGCAGTATAAGGACATCAGGCGGTTCAGCATCCCTGATGGAAAAAAGGAATGGCAACAGTTCCCGCCATCTCATCCCGCGCTTACTGTACCAATGTATGCGTGCGGTTGCACGCAGTCCAAGCTGGGGTCCCCACTCTGTTGCCGCAGCATACTGCGCTGCCCAGTGCACATAACTGTGGCCCACCAGCCATACTGCCACCGGTGTGCGGAGACACACAGGGTCTGTAAAAGAAGAAAAGAGAACAATGACTTAACTGGTACTCATGCCTGAAGAGGGCGAACATATAATGCAAAACGCATAGATCCCCATCTTCCCATCCGGCGTATATCAGCCTCAGAGTACCCTAATGCAGCCGCAGTGGATGCAGCACCTATCCTAAATGAATGGGTGCCGTAACAAGCCCTGGGGAGGCCAACACTGGATAGTGCCATATCGGTCACCTTCCAAAATTGGAATTTAGTAAGGGGAGACCCATCCTGGTGGCAGAAAAATGGGCCAGGGTGCGCGCCACGCACTGCCAAGAACTCCTGTAGGGCACCAACCGGAGAGATGTCTGCAATGGAACATCGTAGCAGTCTAACTCCACTGCCTACGCCGTGCTGATCAACCTTTGAGGACCGTATCCTCAACTGAGCCCACTCATTAGTGACACTAGTTCCAGTGCCCTACGAGTCGCATCCGCCTTAGACAGTAGTACCAACTCACTGATGCGGAGCGCTCCAAAGAAGGCCACTGTGGTAGCCGCGTGAAAAAGAGCCACCTCATACTTATCATAACACGGATTATGCCAGCCTCGTGCAAGGTGGGTCAGTACCTCTGGTGAAATTGGGTGGCGAGTATCCGGGTGGCGGCCACGTTCCCGTGTCCACCCCTCCAAAACATGTCGTATGCGGAAATCATTCACGGAGTCGGCAAAACCCCTCACTTTGGCCATAAATGCCAGTGCCGACAGCCTGGATGCTATAGTGCGAGGAGCCAAACCCTGACTGTGTAAATAAACCATAAATTGTAAAACTTGTTCCACTGGAATGGGCCACACTTCGGGCAGCTGCAGTTGCAAACAAAAGGATCTAAATTGAACAAAAGCATGTTGATACGCCTTACGCGTGCGAGGTGCGAAAGACATGCCGATCGCCCAGTTCACCTCTCCTCGCCAAATGTCCAAATCTCAGCCGGGAGTGGCGAGGGGAATTCCCCTGCTTCCAGAGCCAAGGCACGGAACCGGGGGATCTGCAGGCGGGATAAAGCATCAGCAATATCATTATTAATGCCTGGGACATGTCTGGCCTTAAAAAGCACATTCAGGCGTAGGCTTAGTAACACAAACTGACCAACCAACGCCATTACCCTGGGTGACTTGGACGTCTGAGCGTTGACAATGTGCACTACCGCCGCATTGTCACACCAAAAATGGACCACTGAGTCGGCCCACTCCTCGCACCATAGCATCAAAGCTCCCAGGATTGGAAGGAACTCAAGGAATGTAAGATCGCGGAGGCGATCCGTGCCCCGCCATGCTGGAGGCCATTGGCCATAAGCCCACCTCCCCTCAAAATAAATCCCATATCCCAGGGAGCCGGAGGCATCCGACTGTACTTGGAATCTAGGGGAAACCAAAAGGTCGGATCTCCAGAAAGAGACCCCATTAAATTCCCACAGGAATGTAAGCTGAACCAAAATGTCAGCCCGCATGCCCCTGGTCAGTCAGACCCTGTGGTTGCGCTTTAACAGGCCAGACATGGTGTCACATAGGTGCCGCGCAAATGCTCTGCCGGGTGTCCGAGCCCCGTTCACCCCCGAACAAAAAGTCATCGAGGTAATGGGCTACAGACCGAGACCCGGACCTGCGAACAAAGGCCCACTGAAGGAAAGTGCTAAAAAGTTCGAATTCTGAACACGAAATAGAGCAGCCAAAAGGCATGGCCTTGTCTACATAGAACTTCCCTTGGAATCTAAAACCCAATAGCTCAAAGTCCCCTGGGTGCACTGGCAGTAATCGGAATGCCGATTTAATGTCACATTTTGCCAGGAGGTTACCAGGACCACAAGAACGCACCATCCGTAGGGCTTGGTCAAACAACGTATACCTGACCGAACAAAGGTCATCAGGAATAGCATCATTGACAGAGTAACCCACCGGGTGCGATAGATGGTGGATTAAACAAAATTCATCCGGGGTCTTTTTAGGTACTAGCCCCAGAGGGGAGACCTTCAGGTTAGGAAAAGGTGGTTCGGAAAAGGGGCCCGCTACCCTCTTAGCCTCTACTTCTTTGGCAATACTCAGGGCAGCTACCTCCTCCTTACCCTTCAGGGAAAGTAAATTGGGGGCATCTTGGGGTCCCCGCACCCCTTTGAACGGGATACGAAAGCCCCAGTGGAAACCCTCCAGGAGGTACCTAGCATCCTCCCTCCTTGGATAAGTTGAGAGCCATCGCTCCAACATATACACATTAACTGGTGAGGGGGCCTTTTGACTGGCTAGCTCCATCAGCAGAAGCTCTGCCGCTCCCTGTCCACCTCTACCTCTGCCCCGTGACCCACCAGCCCGCGGGCACGCCGAGGCGGCGTGGGGGCCAGCGCAAGAGGGACACTCATGTTTATATCGGCACTGTCGCTTATTGCACACGCCATTAGCTGAGAAGCTCCAACACAGCAAGTGGGCTGGAACCCCCTGCCCCGCCGGCTGGCGGGGAGCCTGTGTTGGAGCAGCTCGCTGCACAGCATGGCCACAATGGTACCTATCCCCAGGCGCCGGACGTGTGGGGGTCATGTACAAGAGCCACAATTTTTGACAGGGCTCATCCCATCTCATCTCCGGGTGTAGGGGCACCCTCATTCTAAATTCCTCATCGTAAGCCAACCACGATGGGCCAGGGAAATCCACCATCACCCTGTAAATATTGTCCAAGTATTGGACCATAGGAATGGCCAGATCAGGCCGGGCCCTAAGGTATACCGCCATATAAATAAGATATGCCGGCTACCAGTTGGCCCAGGTGCGCGGTGGCTTACGACGACGAGACAGTTCCTTGTCTCTGTCATCCTGTCCCTCTCTCTCTTCCTTAGTGGGCTCACGGTTCAATAGGGCGAATATATCCACGTACTCCCCCCATCAAATCTTCTCCCTCGTGACCTGGGACAAATGATCACCAAGGGGCAAGGAATAACCAGCTGTCGGCAAAGCCGTCACCGGCACATTATGTATAGAGGGCATACGCAGCGGGACCTGGATAGCCCCTGCGATGCTCGGCACTGCCCCGGGGGCGGAAACCCCCGCCCTCAATGAGGTGCCATTTTGAAACCATGGGGCACTGGGATAGACTGGTAACTGATGCCCACTCGCCTCAACTTGACGAGGCCAGGGCCACTGAACCCCACCACTGGAAGTGGGCTGTGATGTAGGTGCACTAATTTGAACCTGATACTCACTAGGTGCACCCCCGTGAGCCACCCCCACTGGGGGTTCCGGCCCATGGCGGGCGTCGGAGCTCGCAACCGGAATCGAGCTCTGGGGCCACACCTGATTACTCCCAATCTGCAGATCTGGACGAACAGGGAGCTGCGAGACACCGGCAGGCGCAGGCCGGAGCGTCTCAAGCAGCTCAACCCGGCTGGCCGCCCATTGCAGCATGGCGGCCGTCGAGGTAGCCAGTGCAAACGAAGGGGCCCCGGCAGAAAGAGAAGCGCCCCCCTCCACAGGAGGCCGTGCAATACCCAAGGATGCTTCCAGCACTGCTAAACGTGCTAGTAGAGCATCCACTGCCACAGAGCCCCCAGCATAAGGCGGGCCGGGTTGGCCAGAAGACCCACTAGGCAGTTGGAACGGTACACCGAAAGGAGAGCCAGGGCCAGAATAGGGCCATGCCCAAAACTCCGGCCCATGAGGGGCCGGAGGAGGAACAGGTTGTGTGCCCGCACCAGGCCCTCCCCCGCTGCCCTGACCCATGGCCGGTAACGGCGGGCCGAGGGCTGAAGCCCCTGAGGGGCCGGCCTGTGGCTGGCCAGCCAAGCCTGGTTGCCAAGTGCCAGCCTGAATCGCCCCACCGGTATCGGTGGGCAAGGCTGGCATAGTGCCCTGCTGCGGGGGCGCAGCCCTGGTCCTCCGACCCGATGGCTGTCCCCCGTCCTACTCCAGGGCCAGGAAAAGTCCTCCCCCTTGGCCGCGGCTTCGTCGCCGGGGCCTTCCGTTTGGGAGGCATGTCTTCGAAAAGCAAAAGTAGGATCCCTTTCCAGGGATCGAAAACTTAGCGCCAAAGCACGCAGTAGCCAAGCGAACCAAGGCTCTGCGCGCGCTAATCCTCCTTTCCCAGCCAGGAAAGGATCAAGGGCTAAGCAGCCGAAGACTACAGTACAAACAGCGACGGAGAAAACTTCTCCTCTCCGTCGCTATTTCTAAAATGGCAGCTCGTCTGCCTCGTGGCCACCCCTTTTATAGAGGGGTGGCCACGCCCCCTAACTCACCCGGATGTCTGAGTCCGGGTGGGGGGGACCCGCAAAGGGCGCGGCGGCCATTTTGGCACCGTGCTTTCATTCTGTGTATAGGGATTTTTTTATTTAAAAAAAGATACTACTCTATTAAGAACCAATGAAGCCATTCTGGTTCTGATTTTGAGAGGCAGTTTACTCATGCACTTTCATCACCCTGTTATATGACAGTGTGATGACCATCATGGATCAAATACTTTGCACATACAGTACTTCCTCCATTCAGCTATGAGTTACTGGCTGAAACCCTATTTGGCAAAAAAAGAAAATCCCAACACTCATGGCCATGCCACAGCTATTTTGGAGCTGTGTTTGGAAGCCTTAGAAAAGGAGGCAAATGGTTAAGACAGAAAATTTCCACCATTTGCATAAGCTTTCCAGCTTTGAATATTCCCTCCTGTTCCATGCCTCCAAAAACATGCCTCAGATGAAGGAGATTCCCAAAAGGGGGTTCTAGGAAGCTTTTTGTTGCTCTAAAATGGTTGTAGCTGATATTGTCATCTTTGTTTTGCATATAAAGTTGCATAACAGGATTTCAGGCTAAATATCTCATTCTTCAGGGTGAAGAGATATTTAAACATATAAAGAATGTGTAAATGTGCACTAAGAATATTATTTAGAAACACAGAATAATAGAGTTGGACAGGACTTATAAGGCCCCTGAGTCTAACTCTCAGATCAATACAGGAATGCAAATCAAAGTACAGTAGAACCTCGGATAAAGTCCAAACTCCATTCTACAAGTTTGGACTTTATCCGAATCAAATGGGTGATGTATTGGATAATGTCCAAAAATGGACTTTATCTGAGGTTCCTATACCAAATACTTCAGATAACATCCATTTTAAAGCAGTTTTGGACTTTATGTGATGCATCATGTGTGCATGAAAAACGTGACTTTATCTGAATCGGACTTTATCTAAGATACCACTGTATATGCAACAATTGGTTGATTAATTTTATCTTGATTGCCTCCAGCATTGGAGTGCTGAACACAACCCAAGGTAATTGGTTCAATTGTCACACTGCGGTATTTAAGCTAGGAGGTTTTTCCTGATATTTAGGCAAAATTTTGCTTTTTGTAACTTGAACCCATTATTATGTGTCCTGCACTCTGGGATGTGTGAGAACAGATCTTGCCCCTTCTCTGTATGACATTATTTCATGTATTGGACAAAGTAATGGGATCAATGTTATCTTTCAAAGCTTGTGTATTTAAGTAGTTTAGCTTCATTTTTATAGGAAAAGAACATGGAATGTTATTTTAAAACATTATTATTTGCAACAATTGTTCCAAGTCATTAGTGAACCTTATAGTTGTAGTTTGTGGGGAAAGTGGTTCTTTTCTTTCCTATTTCCAAAATAATCCTTCCTGTTTGAGAAGCAAAGTGTACAAACATGCAGCAAACACAGAACAGCTTCCTGATTGTTAATATACAGGTGAAACTCGGAAAATTAGAATATCGTGCTCATTCAGTTCAGTAATGCAACTTAAAAGGTGAAACAAATGTATGAGATAGACTCATTACATGCAAAGCAAGATGTGTCAAGCCTTACTTTGTTATAATATTGATGCTTATTAATAACAGCTTATGAAAACCCCAACCCCCCAATCTCATGTACCCCAAAATCATCACATAATCTCATGAACGCTGTACACCATGATCATCACAATTATAACGAATTAAGGCATGACATTTCTCGTTTTGCATGTAGTGAATATCACATATATTTGTTTTACCTTTTAAGTGAAATGAATGAACATTTGCACAGTATTCTAATTTTCTGAGTTTCACCTGTATACACAAAAAGCCCCTTCAATGCTTTTGGTCTTTAAAATACCATGTAACAGACCATCAGCAATCATCATTTCACCAGAAGTACATTATTCTCATTAAACATTTATTTGCATTACTTGGAATTTTGTTCAGTTTGTTCAAAAAACCTGAGTCTTGTTCTCATTCTGCTCTCTTGTCGAAAATAAGAAAGATAAGGTGAAGTGATAATTTTACAGTTCTTTATACTCTCACCCTTGTCTGAAAGAAAAGAGGGGAGTTTACATTCCTGCTAAAGCACCTGCCTATGCTACAGAAGTTTATACAAATCAGTGTGTTTCCACTGGCATCTTAATAATCATGGCATGGGGGACAACCAAATCTCCACTTAAGAGTTTCCTACCCAGGGCACCACAACCTAGAATGTTCTGCTTCATATGGTAGCCAGAACCATCAAAGGTGCTCAAAACAGAGCCTGACTCCTTGATTTTAAATTCCAAGTTAGTTGATGAAGAGGATTGTGGACCTTTCTTCAGTTATTTTTGAATGTAGCCATTTAGGACATTGTACACCAGAAATAATATGTTGAATTGGTCCCTATGGCTGATTGACAACCAGAGTATGGTTTTCGAAACTGGTGTAATGTGCTTGTTGTCAGTCAATACAAAGGCATCAGCATTCAACACCAGCTGCAAATCTAAACCATTCTCAGGGAAGTAGTTGCAATCATCCAAACAGGGCCATGGATTTCTAGGATACTCAAATGCAGGAACAACTATGACATCTTCTTCTTCTTGATTAAGAAGAAAGAGGAGGAGGTCTCCCCAACTTTGAGCAACTTGAAGGATGCTTCAAAGAAGAGCATCTTCTTTGCAGCTCTGGCAAAGAGGAAGGAGCTGTGTCTCACTACATAGATGGTAGGAGTATATGTGAACTTGGGTGTTAAGGGCATATGTTTGTTTGTTTCTGTGTATGAAAGAGAGGGAGAGAGTGCATGAATAATTTTTGTCTGTTCACCCGTCTGTCCAGCCATCCTTCCGTCTGTGTGCAGCCCTCTAGAAATTTTAGAAATGACAGTTGTCTCCTCTAGATGAAAAAACATTTCCTACTCCTGTACTAAATAAATCTTTGTGTTTTAGTAAGGTAAAAATGAGTGGATGACTGAATGAATTTCCATAGCTCCCAATCTCCCAATGGCTCCATCATTAGGGAATTTAGATTTAGATGTGCCTTGAAACTGACCCTTTGAGCATTCTGACATTTTGAAATATTTGTATGAGTTGATTGGGGTGGAGGTGGGGACAGGGAGGCTTATTCACAACTTTCACAAATTGAAATACTGTATAATAAAAAAACAAGTAGTTTTAAACTGAAATGCTAGGACTTGTGTAAGGATTTCTTTTACAAGACAGTTTCATGCTTGAAAATGAGAGCTAATATTGGCCCTGATCGGCAGGAAGATATAACCCAAAATGACTCTAGGTCATTTATGAGTAATCCAAATTTAACAGATTTATTTTGAGTTCAAAGCAGAACTCCTTATCAAGGACAAGTCATACTGAGCTGAAGATAATTCTCAAGGAAAGTATGTGAAATAGCAGATATGAAAACAGTATACATAAAAAAGATGCAGTTATACCCAAGTTGCAACTGTTTTTATGTGTGGAAACTGTCCCATGCCATGCAAGTGATTATTTGATTTTTCACCTAAATCAGTTAAATGAACCAAGAGTCTTCATTAGACATTCAAATGAAACGTGGTGTGTAAGATTTGTTATTCAAGCCAATTTAAACCTCTGCCAATCCAAACTGGTTTAAATGCAAGCCAGCAAGGTCCAAACTATGAAGCTGCAAATCGAGTAACTTAGAGAAAATGTCAACCAAGGGAGACAAGATTAAAAGAAAAAGGGATCTTTCATCTACCTAGTGCAGTGGTGGAGAACCTATGGCATGTGTGCCAGAGGGGGCTTTCAGAGCCCTCTCTGTGGGCATGCATGCCGTTGCCCCAGCACAGAGTTCACCTCACCCAGAAACCCAATGGGAGCACTTCCTCCCTCCTCCCAGCACAGAGTTCGCTCTGTCCAGCAGCCCAATTGGAGTGTTTCCTCCGCCCGCCCCCCCAGCACAAAGTTTGCCCAGCCCCTCTGCTCAGCAGCCCAATGGGAATGCTTCCTCCATTTTCCATTGCTGTGTTGGCACTTTGTGATAAATAAGTGGAGTTTGGGTTGCAGTTTGGGCACGCAGTCTCTAAAAGGTTTGCCATCACTGACTTAGTGTATTGCAGATGATTGAAGAACTAGTTCCATTTGATCTCAAGGGAAATAAGAAGAGACATCTCTCTAGATTCTAGGTCAGGGGCTCTCAACCTAAGGCCCGCGAGCCAGATCCAGCTCACAGTGCCATTTCATGTGGCCCTCATCCCTCCAAGGGCATTCAGGAAACAAAATGGCTATCCTTTTGAAGCTGTTGGGACAAAATAGATGCCCCCATTGTGCAGGCAGGGCAAAATGGCCATCTGACCCTCAAAGCAGACTGAGAGAGCATGACTCGGCCCCCAGCTTGAAAAGGTTGGGGACCCTTATTCTACATGAAGTGTCCAGAATCGATCCATGAATAGATGAGGACTTAAGTTTGGCTAATGACAAAGCCAAGAAGGTGGCTTCATTTGGCAGTCCAGGGTTTGATCGGGACATGAAAAAAGAAGAAGATGGTCCAAGGGGAAATTGTGGAAAAAATTAGAGAAGAGAAATAATGGAGAGAAGAGGCAAATAAAGGTTTGCAAATAATAGTTCATAAGCCTTTGGTCCTAAAAAGTGATTTAAATTGCTCCCATGCCTAGGAAAAAGAGACATTGAGGTGAGGGAAAGAAGAAAAGATAAAAAACCTCTCCCCTGAAGAAAAGTTGAGAAAGTGAGTGAGACTTAAAGCTCTTCAAGCAGGGAATATCAGGAATCAAAATCAAGAAGAGGACTAAAAGCAGAAGCCCTTCTTTCAGGGTGCGGAGGCTTTATCTACCATCAATGCTCCTTAAGTTTCCTAACTTTTGATTGGTCTCAGTTCTCATTTCCTCAATTATTCTCCAAAAGATGTGTCTGGTTTGGGCACTACAGATGGATCAACTCTATAGCTGGGAAGAGAATTCAGTTGTGCTGGGCAAAGTCTGCTGGGATGATGTTGGGTTTAAGTCTTTGAAGGGGAAACTTTTAGTATCCCTCTGTGATATTTGTACTAACATGGAGGGAAGAAGTACTAAGATAGGAGTTCTCAACCTTTTAAAGCCAGGGGCCGGGTCATGCTCCCTCAGACAGCTTCGGGGGCCAGACAGTCATTTTGTCCTTCCTCCACCAAACTTCCTGGTGTGGTGGAGGTGGTGGGGGCCCACATGAAATGGTACTGTGGGCCGAAACTGGTCTGTGGGCCGCAGGTTAAGAATCCATGCACTAAGACTAACATTCAGGTCCAGGTTATGGGAAGTCAGTAAGGATTTGTTCCAAGCTTGGTGCTCTGTTTGTTTGGTGTATGAGAACCAAGACACAGGAACAGCCGAAGGATTGGCTTAACACATCTTTATTGCATGGTGGTCCGGGGGAACATGTGGTAATGGTGGACGAACAGCTCAATATATACAGTGGCTATACATTTGAATTTGGCTCCACAATAGCCCATTGGCTATCGCCCGCGTGACATCATCCCTGGTCACGCCCTTCTTGTCCAGGTGAGGTAGTGGCGGGAATCTTCCCGCGCTGGGGCTATTGCGTAATTGGAACCATATGAGCTGGACGCTCGCTATTGCCACCTAGTGGTTGCTAGCTCGCGTCCTATTACAGAAGGTTACAGTGTTGCAGTTGATAGGTGTTACATTGTTGCAAAGGCATAGTATTAGGAACACAACATCCCTCCCCCCTAGGATGAGACGAAGTCTCTCATCCAATATGGTTTATTGCCAACGCGTTTTGGGCGTTCTGCTGGCTGGCTTGTCCCGGGGGCGCTACTGCTTCTCTGTCCCCTGGTCTCTTGTCCTGCAACGGGAGAGGGAGACTCGTTAGTGACTTGCCGCGGCTCTGCGGCTTTTGGGGAAGGGACAAACTCCATTGTGGAGAAACCGGGGGCACTGGGGGCTAACGAAAAACCCCGCTTCTCTCTTGGATGGGTGGGGGACCACTCCGAAACCCCCCCCCCCGGTTTTGTAACTGAAACTCAAAATCATCTACTGGGTCATTGGGGACATCCCTCAGGCTATCTATGAGGACAAACTCCTTCCCCTCCCCCCTTGGTGGGGACCACTGGCCCCCTTCTCCTCCCCCTTGAGCTGAACGGGTGGGGGAGAAACCTAACGTTGAATCCGTCTGTGCGCCGTCCGCGCTTTTGCTGTCCGGGACCCGGCGCCGGAGTTGATCTGCGTGCCGTCTCCAGAGTAGACCCGCACTGGTCTCTACACAGTACGACATGGGACCCGTCTGGCCAACGATGACGCCCGGGACCCATGCTGGCCCCGCGCTAGCGTAGTTCCTGCAATGCACCGGGGCACCTACTTCAAAACTCTTGGTGTCCGCTAACCCTATGTTCCTCCCAGTGTCCTCCACCCTCGTTGGGTCTAGCCTGGTCAGAATCGTGGTCAGCTTCCTACGCATTAAGAGCTCCGCGGGTGAATACCCAGAAACTAGGGGAGTCACCCTGTAGCCCAGCAAGAACTGACACAGGTGCAGGTTAAGGTCCCCGGGGCCCATGCGCCTCAGCGCATCTTTGGTGGTACGCACGAGGCGCTCTACCTGGCCGTTCGTCACCGGGTGGAACGGGGCGGAGGTGATGTGCCGAATGGCGTTGATTTCGGTGAATGCCCTGAATTCGGCGGACGTGAAACAACTAGCGTTATCGCTAATTAGGGTGTCGGGTATACCGAACGTGCTAAAAACCCTGCGCAATTGCTTTACTGTCGTCGCTGAAGAGGTGCTCGTAACTGGGATTACCTCCAACCACTTGGAGTAAGCATCCACCACTAGGAGAAAGAGTGTCCCTCTAAATGGGCCCGCAAAATCGATGTGCACACGGGACCATGGCCCCTTTGCCGCATCCCACTCCCTGTGCGGCAGACGCGCTTCTTCGGGTCGGGAGCATTGGCAGTTCTCGCAAGTGCCCACCATGTGCTCGATGTCGGCATCTAATTGGGGCCACCAGAAGTAGCTCCTGGCCAGAGCCTTGGAGCGGACAATCCCAGGGTGGCTGACGTGCAGCAGTTTGAGCACCCTCGGTCTCAGGGATTCGGGGAATACCACCCGCTGGCCCCACAGAAGGCACCCCCTCTCAATGGACAATTCTAGCCTCTTCCTAAAAAACGGTGCGAACTCTGCCGCCGGGGAGGACGCTGGCCACCCTTTTTGCACCCAGGAGCTGACTAGGGCTAGTGTTTTGTCCTTGCTGGTCGCCTTGGCGATGTCTGCGGGTACAATGGGGGGCGAGTCTAAGACCTCAATTAGAAGCACTTGGCGGTCTTGTTCCTCCTTGCTCATGATGCTGCTAACGTGGGGGAGGGGGGACCTCAACAGGGCGTCCGCGTGGCTTATGTCCTTCCCTGGGCGGTACACCAACGCGTGCTGATACGCGTTCAAGAAAATGGCCCACCTTAACATCCTAGGGGACAGGATTTGAGGCGTGGGCTTATCCGCAGTGAAAATGCCTAGCAGGGGCTTGTGGTCGGTCACTATGGTGAAGGGGCGGCCATAGAGGAAATTGTGGAACTTTTTCGTCCCCGCAATTATTGCTAGCGCTTCCCTGTCTGTTTGGGCGTAGTTCCGCTCTGCCTGGGACAGGGATCTGGAGTAGAATGCTACCGGGGCCTCTCTCCCGTTCTCCAGCACGTGGCACAGCACCGCCCCCACCCCCACTGGGGATGCATCACATATCAGGACCACCGGTCTCTTGGGGTCAAAATGGGTGAGAATGGCGTCAGACGCTAGGAGTTGTTTCAGTTCACTGAATGCCCTCTCCTGGCTCTCGCCCCACTTCCACGCCTCGTCCTTCTTGAGTAGCTTGTGAAGTGGCTCCGCTACCGATGCCTTCCGAGGCAGGAAGGAGTGGTAAAATTTTAAGAGCCCTAGGAACAACTGCAATTCGGGCTTGGAGGTGGGGCGAGGGGCGTTTTGAATGGCGGCTACCTTTGATTTGGAGGGTTTGATTCCCGCAGGGGTTACCCGGAAACCCAAGAACTCAACCTATTTTGCGAAGAAAACGCATTTGTCTTTTCGCAACCTCAACCCCGCCTTTTCAAACACCGCCAGTACCTTGTCCAGCCTTTCAGCCAACTCTGCCTCGCTCCCCCCTGTTATCAACACGTCATCAAAGTATGGCAAGACCCCCTCCAGTCCCTTTAAGAGGCGTTCCACAAGCGACTGGAAAATACCCGGCGCCGAGTTCACGCCGAACTGTAGGCGCGTCATCTGGAACGCCCCCTTATGAGTGACTATCGTTTGCGCAGCAGCTGCAGCTGGGGTCACTGAGAGTTGCTGATAGGCTTGCGCTTGATCAAGTTTTGCTAAACACTTTCCCCCATGTAACCTGGCCAACAGGTGGCTGACTACCGGCACCGGATACGCATTTGGGCGGATCGCCTTATTAATGGTGCACTTATAATCAGCGCATATGCGAACCTCCCCGTTGGCCTTTAGCGCAGTTACAATCGGAGTTTCCCACTCCGCGGAATCAACAGGAACAAGAATCCCCTGGCCCACCAATTTGTCCAGTTCCGCCTCTATCTTGTCCTTTAGTGCGAAAGGCACTCTGCGCGGCTTGAGTCTTATAGGGCGGACCTCCGGGTCCAGGTCGAACGCTACTGGGGGTCCCTTGAATTTTCCGAGTCCTTTCTTGAAGACTTCGGGGTGCGCGTCACACACCTCCTGTATTGGGTCAGTCCCAACGGCATGCACCCCCCCCCCCAATGAACAAACCCAGGGGCTTAAACCATTGAGTCCCGAGGAGGCTGCAACTTCCCCCTTTGAAGTTGGCAGTTCCGCGGCGTGTTGCTTGTATTGGACCTTGAATTTTCCAACCCCCAACCCCAGAATGCTATTTCCCTGTACGTCCCGCAGCGTGGACCTCAACGCTTTGAGCTTAGGGCGCACGTGGGGGGAAATTCCCAAGAACTCCCGCTGGGACATGATTGAGTAGGAGGAACCCGAGTCTATCTCCATCCTAACAGGGGGCCCTTGCACCAGTACCTCAACAAAATAACGTGGGTGTCCCAAGGACACGCTGTACACGGGGGGGCGGTGCTGCTGTCGTCGGAGATGCGGCCCACGCCGTCCTGCTTTCTCGCGGGCCGGGCGCCCTCCTTGGTCTTCGGTGAGTGGTCTGGCGGGCTCTTCTGGTCCTTTCGCCGCCGTCTGCAGACCTTGGCAATGTGCCCCCGGCGTCCGCAGTTGTGGCACTCGGCCTTCCGGAACGGGCACTTGATGCGGTCGTGAGCCGCTCCACAGCCGTCGCAGCGTCGGCCGTCCTTCCGAACCCTCCGGACGTCCTCGTCGTCGCTGCTCTCGGTGGAAGATTTCGGCGTGCGCCTGGCCGCCTGCACCGAGCCCGTTGCCTTGTCAGGCAGTGGAGGCCTTTCTCGGAATCCCTTGACTCCGGCCCTCGTGGCTTCCGCGGCCTGTGCCGCCTTCACAACCTCACGCAGCGTCGGGGGTGGCTCCTGGTTCATCAGCTTTCGCTGAACCTCCTCATCCCACAGGCTGCACAGCATGCGGTCCCTGAGGGCGATTTCCAGATTCTCCCACTTGCATGGTCCGGCAGCCAACCGCAGGGCCGCTGCAAAGGCGGCGATGGACTCACCAGGCGCCTGAACTCTCTTCCAGAACGCGTCTCGAGCCGAGAACATCGAGACCGAGGGCTGGAAATGGTCGCGCATCACTTTTAGAAGCTGTTTGGCCGTCAACTCGCTCACTTTCTTCGGTGATACTAGGTCCACCAATACCCTTTTGGCGGAATTCCCAAGCATCCGAGTGAGGATAGCCCTCTTTTTTCCCTCGTCCGTAATGTCGGACACCACCAGCGTATCTTGGAAGTCCATTTCAAAGAGCTCCCAGTCTTCCGGCTTGTTGATGTCGAAACCGGCATGTGTCTTGATCTCGTGGGAAGCCATATCCCACCTTCGTCGCCAATTTGGTGTATGAGAACCAAGACACAGGAACAGCCGAAGGATTGGCTTAACACATCTTTATTGCATGGTGGTCCGGGGGAACATGTGGTAATGGTGGACGAACAGCTCAATATATACAGTGGCTATACATTTGAATGTGGCTCCACGATAGCCCATTGGCTATCGCCCGCGTGACGTCATCCCTAGTCACGCCCTTCTTGTCCAGGTGAGGTAGTGGCGGGAATCTTCCCGCGCTGGGGCTATTGCGTAATTGGAACCATATGAGCTGGACGCTCGCTATTGCCACCTAGTGGTTGCTAGCTCGCGTCCTATTACAGAAGGTTACAGTGTTGCAGTTGATAGGTGTTACATTGTTGCAAAGGCATAGTATTAGGAACACAACAGTTTGTCACTGTGCATATTTACAGAGTGTGATGAAGAACCAGCAGCTGGTGTATGTACTGTAATTCTCAATCTGACTTTTCCCATCAGCTGCTTTGAGATGTTTCTGGGCAGGTAATGCAGTGCAACTAGGGCAGAAATAGGGTTGACAAGTGAAAGCTTCTCATTCATATACCATCATGTGCATCTTCCTGAGACTTGAGGTATTAGGACAGTAGACTCCAATTGTGCATTGGTGTAGTTGTCAGCCTCAGCTTTCTACGAATGATTGACCTCCATAATGCCCTGTCCTTAGCAACCTGCTAAACCTCACAAGCACATTACTTATGGACATGCACCTATAAATTTCATTGAGCTAATAATAGTTATTGTTTCCTAATCCCTGCATTGTATTGCATTTGAATACAATCTGAGCTGGTCTTTGGAAAAAGGAAACATTCTGTAAATTTAAAATCAGCATGCAATATACAGATTGACCTACCATATCTGCAGGTTCAGTATCCACGGTTTCAATTATCTGCAGGTCTAAGGTTAAAAAAATTCCTGAAATACACAATATATATGTATTTCTGTGGTGAATTACCAGAGCCGGTTACTAGAGGCCTCTGTCTTTAGCGTAATCTTTATGATAAATATAGGCAAATGTTTGGGTAGCTCTCATGTAGAACTGAGGCATTTGAAACCCCAGCCCCACTTCTATGACTCAGGTATATGTGTTAAAAATAGGTTTCATGGTTATCCATGATTTTAGGTATCTAAATATATTGGGGGGGGGGGGGGGCGACCTGCATTTATGTCAGTGAGATTCATATACAAAAATATTGTTTTGAGGATTGATATGGGGATGTTTGCTGATTTGAATAGACTTATCTTGATCATGGCTGAAGCCCATTGTGCACTGGCTCTGTTAAGAGTACAACAGAACTTCATACCATGGAAGTAAAAATGGCATCTGAAAACTATATTTGAGCCACTTTCCTTGCTAAGGTGAAGTGTCTCTCATGAGCTGAAACTAGATTTCCATTTTGACCATTAAAAGTAATAAATCCAGAACAGTATGTGAGTTTATCCACAACAATTTGGCTCCTGTTTAAACATAGTATCTTAATTTCCACTTTTATTTAGTGTTTGCCTTGGCCAGTGTTCAGCAATGTGACTCTAAAGGTCCGATGAAGTAGCAATAAAAGTTCGCCTTGAGTTGCACCAGAAAGAATCACTTCATTAGGTGCAATCTTTAAAGTCTTGCTTTGCCCACAGGCAAGCCAGTCCCAATTGCTCCTGCTCTGCATCAAAAAGTGAGAGATTTATTTTATATTTATTTATTGCATTTTTATACCACCCATTTGGGATGTTTCCCACTGTTGGACTGAAGAGGTTTGCATTAGGCATGGCGCAGGATCAGGCTAGTTCACAATCTCATGAATGTTGTTCGTTTGCTGAAGAATAGATCAAACCAGACCATGTCTTCGGTGCTCCAAAAAGCATCATAAATCATTCCCTGATTGACCTTTAAGGCCATATGTAGTACATCCATGTATAGCTTTCCAATGTTTCTTTCCTCTTTCACACTTTAATATGTTCATCAGACAATATCTATGAACGTTTCAAAATGTGAAGAGAAAGCAGCACTCTATATTCAACAAAGGCTCTGTAGTGTGATCAGTCCTTTGACGGTTTGTTTTTGTGTTATGACTCAGTGAGAGCTGTCCAAGTATTGCAATAATCTGCAGGACATGTTTCATCCATGTTTCACCAACAGGATTACGTTTTCCAGTTCTCACTGTTGTGATTTGGTACTGTGACACAAGCTCCTTTGTGTACATTACAAAATTAACACTCTATTTGAAAGACAAACATAATGGTTTAATTTATGTGGAGCAGAACACAATCATTTTGTGACAGATTTCTGCTGTACATAAATCTTAGGAATGGTTGCCATGAAAGCTGAAATATATATGCATGTTTTCTATGTTTTGTATTGTTTAATTTTCCTTCATCCCTCTTTTGATAGGGGAAGGGGAAGAAACAATCAATAGCATGAGTTCCTTTGTGTTACTGCTGTGTAGGATGCCTATCCCATCTATTTTGTATTCATATATGGTAATACAAAGTGTTCCCTGGACACAAAGAAGCAGGTGGTGTTTATAAAAAATGGATGAATCCATAAAATAACCAGACCTTTATTTTAGTTAATCTTTTGAGTTTAACTTGTCCTTTGTTTGTAAACATGGAGTCCATTATCACATAAATAAGACTAGGAAATATATTTGAGCTTACAGTGAACCCCCTAACCATGTCTGGTCGGACATCCCACTATGGTAATGGAATAGACTGTACAGCCAACGACTCAACTCTGAGTGTTGGGCAGTGGTAAATAACCTGACTCCCTAAATGGGCCAATGGCTATGGGCGGATGAGCCCCTTAGGTGGGTGATGGTCACACCTGTCAACCATCCCGATTTGGCCGGGATTACCTCGGAATTTGACGCCGATTGACGTCATAACCCGCCCCGCGCTGCCAAAACCCCGTAATTTGGCAGTGGGGGAAAATGCTTTCCACGCATGCATGGAAGTGCTATGCCGCTTGCGTAGGGGCTGCACAAGCAGTGTAGCGCTTCCACACATGCATGGAAAGCGACCTGCGCACACGCGATCTGCGCAGGTCCCATTTTTTCCGGAGCCGCGGGTTGACAGGTATGGTGATGGTCCCCTCAGTGGAGGAAATGCCACTGGAAACCATCATATTGGGCCCAACGGCAAAATGAGCGGAGGAGGAACTCTGATTCCCAATGGTTATGGAGGTGGAAGAGGCCATGCCAGATGGACTGGCTGTGAAGGCACACCTTGATAATATCCTCAAGCCTGCGGCAGTCCATTGCGGTCCCGGTATTAAATCCTGCATGCCTCATTTTATATGTGCCGCAGGAGATGGCTCTGTGATCATAGTGTGTGGGTCACTTCATGGCAATGCCATTATTCCTGCTTCATGAAAAATTGAATTCTTGGATACAAGTTGTAGCCGACACACCCCTTAAAAAGAACAATAGTTTAAAAAATAAGATGTATCTATAGTAGTATCTATTTATGAGTGATAAATTTCAGAAATAGGGAAAGGCAAGATATTCTGGGAATAATGGGGGAATAATGGTGAGGAAAGGGTGTTATTTCTTAGCAGAGTTCTTTTAAAAATGACATTTATAATTATTGTTTTTTCATGAGGTTACAATGAAGGTTTTTGAAAGGCACTCAATTGGTGATAAACACAACATTAAGATGCTACACTGCAATGATCACCAGATGGTTAGTTCTAGAAGTTGTTGGGTTTTATATTCCTTTTGGTTTTAAAAAAAAGATTTTATGCCACCTTTTGAAGAGCTTCAAGCATTTGATTGCAGAAGAATGCTGATAAATAAATAAAAATGCTAGAAATGTTGAGATGAGTGCCTGCTTCAGTATAGGATGCATCAGTATGAATAGCCAAACCCACAGAGAAAAGGATCTTGATTGCTTAACATTCCTAGGCAGGAATCCTATGCACATATTCCTGGCAGGGAATATGTGCATTAAGACAGTATGATTTACTTTTGCATAACCTTACAAAGAAGCATGTTGTTAATCATGTGTTTCTGATTTCTGTTTTTAAAGTAGTACTTGAATGTTATAGCCTGCTGGACTTCTATATTGAAATCCAGTTCTGTAGTAGGCTTGTCCAAGCAGCTGTATAGTTCCATATGTGGATATGTTGAGGTGTTCTCAACTTTCTATCTGTTCACACCATTGCTGAATGTCCAAAATACTGTGCATGCAAAGCAATACATTTGTCGTTGTGAAAACTGACTGAGTATGATGGTCCTCTATTGCTGTTACTAATTTTTTCCCCATTTCCAACTGGTTTTACTTTTTACAGCTTTGAGCAGTAATTCAGTCCCCTACGCCTCCCTGATTGGCTCTGTGTCTTCCCTCTCTAGCCAAACTACCACTCAGTCCTTATATGATAATAACTCTCTCCCACGATTCGCTCGAAAAGGTCTAAACATCTTTGTCTCTATTATTTTCTCTGTTCAATCACTGTTTTAGATGTGCCATCATTCAAACCCCATTTTCTGAAGAGCGCTAGCATATTCTTGTATCTTTTTCCCCCATCTTTTTTTTTACTTTTATACTTTTCACTGGGGTGCTCAATCTATATTTCAATCAAATAAATTGAATGGCTGCTCTGCCAACAGCTGAAACGTTGCTATGATGAAATAGAAGATATCCACACTGACTCAAAAAAGAAACTATTGTAGCTTTTCCTTCTGAGAGGTAGTTTCCCATAGTTTGTGAAGAAGCTTCTTCTCATTCATTTGATATTGCAAAGTAAGTATGTAGCTGACAATATTTTTTAAGAAAACTACTTGTATGTAATTGTCTCAGCTACACAACACTACGTGGTGCTATTTTCTATACCACAAACAACATTTGAATGATATGCTGCTGGTCCTTCTTATGGACTTTATTAAGCTAAGTGAAACTGTAGCAGAGTTAGTAGTATAAATTCAGCATATTGTCACATCCTAATCATACCAGCTGAATTGTTGCTGCAAAAATGACAAGCTAGTTGTGTTAGAACATTCCCTTCAAATTCATGATTCATAATAAATTAGGACCCCCCTCCCCAACAATGCAATATGTGGCTTGCAGTTTGAGCTCCCCTCCCACCTTCTGTTGTCATGGTTTTGTTTTATAATTTCAATGCATCATGGGGTTTGCTAGTTTAAAATATTCTAGCCAACTGGGACTCACCCTGCAACAAGATATTTTATTTGTTACTTGTTTGAATAATGGAGAATATTTTTCATGGGTAGAAACACACCCATATTGATTGGTTGAAAAAAATAAATCCACAAAGAGTGGATTTGCTAAAATCTACAGTTGACAGACCATTCTAGTTGACCCCACCACATTTCCTCTTTCACCCTCTGTTTCCTCTCTAACTATCTTTCCCCCCAGTCTCTTGCACAATTGTTCCCTATGCCTTGTCTGCATTCACTATTCTTCCATTGGTAGACAAAGATGTTTACACCTGAAGTAGATTGTAGGTAATGTCTGGGGGTTGATAAGGGATGGGGTTGAGATCTTTTCTCCAAGGTTCCCAGGGTAAGCCAGATGTTTGCATTCCACGGTGCTGAGTGTGCACAACCCCTGTCTCTACAATCTGCTACTAGTGAAAACATTTTTGAAGCTCAAAATGTTTGATGTTTAATCTTGTCTTTATTGACTGTTGTCTGTAAGCAGCAGTGCATGTTATGTTCCGGCAATCCATAACTGCATGTGACTGTCCTAAACTTTAGACAATGCATTTTATTTTGCTTGTTAAAATCATTAGATTCCCCCACCCCCTGTCTTATTTAGTCAACTCATTTTAGCCAATTCTCTAGTTCACAAGACACAATCATTATGTTTTAGGCATCAAGCTATTGTTTGGTTTATTTTGTTTTAGTTTTTTTTGTTAATAATACCCCCTTCCTTGTTTCCTATTTATTAGCATACTGCCTTTTTGCAGGATCACATGTCTCTGGTTACCCTGGTAACCTTCATTCTTCAAGTTAGTTTCGCTCATAAGTCACTTTACTTTTCTGTCAGTTCTATTCTATCTCTTTAGGCTTCTTTGAATGACTTCCTCCTTGCCCCAGTTCACCTTTTGTTCACTTAAGTCCCAATAGGTTTTCCATTTCACACAGTGGAAGAAAAGGGATTTGATATGACATTAAGATTCATTACTCAAAGCAGAACTCAAGCGCCAGGTCTAACTGCCTCATTTTTCCCACCTAGCTAACCTCATTAAGTATTGGCATAATAACGTTTTTCTTTCTTTTTTAAACACTAGGAATGTTAGCTTTGGGAATATGCTTGTTGATTTTCATTTTATTTTTATTTTTAGTGATTTGGCTTCAAAGCTCATCTCTCCAGAGCATGTTTTTGCTTTAAGTGATTTAAATTATCTGCCTGCTTCTGTCACCTTACAACATCTTTACTATTTACACATTTATAGCCATTCTGACTGCTGTATTTTCTTAGTCTGGGTTTTAGATTCCTTTCTTTTATTATTTCTCAAGGCTGCTGTCATTTCTTTCTCCCTCAACAGGTATGGCTAGCCATCCCCCAATACCTATCTTGGAACTTGCTGATCACATTGAAAGGCTGAAGGCTAATGACAACTTGAAATTTTCCCAAGAATATGAGGTAATTTCCCACCCCACCCCATTTCTTCTACACATTGATTCGCTGACCGTTTGTAATAGTGCAATTACATTAATGGGTAAGTTTTAGCATAAGTAATAGATGATATGTGACTTAAGCTACAGAGCCATACCAAGAAATAACCTTCTGTCCATAAATTTAATTTAATTAATGTCCAAATAGACAAAACAGCAGTCCTAAAAACTCTTTTTTGAATGTAAGCCTTATCAAACATACTGGGGTTACTACTGAATAAAAATGCATAGGATTGCTTGATAAGTCAGTTTAGGTCTTGGTTCTCTATTATTCATGAAATTCTGAACATATACTAAGTTTCAGATGCATTTTAGAATAGCCTGTTAGAGAACTGAAATTCTCTTTTGATACAGAAGTGTATTAAATGGGCGAATGTTCAACTTGATAGTACAATGAGTATAAACATGATCCTAAGGGAGATGTCTTGTAAAATATCTGTTTGTACTGTACATGTGTTTATCTCATTTACACAAGGGAGAGCTAGTGTAACCAGGGGAAATATGTGGACAGGATAGCATAAAAATCACCAAAGAGATAGAAGGAAAGGAAAGCTGCGTCAAGATGACAAGTTGACAAGATTTCCTACTGGATGATAACACTTGTGTTTTACAGAAATTGGACATTTTTCTATTTTGAATTATAACTCTCAGAATGTTTGGCCTTAAGAGCGGGGATATATGATAGCACTTTTCAAATACTTGGAAGATAGTCTTTTTTCTTTTTCTTTTTTTCAGTACTCATTTCTGTTTATTTATTTTTTTTAAAAAATAAAGTTTTTATTTATTTTCAAAAGACAAAAATAAAAATAACAAACATACAAGAAAAAAACAATGACAAGTCTTAAAGAAGAGGGACAGGGTCTCTTCTCAATCATCCTAGAGTGCGGGACATACAGTTTTAATAATGAGCTCAAACTACAGGAAGCCAGATATAGGCTGAATTTCTGGGAAAACTTCTTGACTCTTATAGCAGTATGACCATGGAACCAATTCCCTCAGAAGGTTATGAGGGCTCCAATGCTGGAGGCATTCAGGAGAAAATGGGCAACCATCTGCCAGATCTGCTTTGATTTGGATTCCTGCATTGATCAGGGGGCATACCTGTCAAGTATCCCGGATTGGCCAGGAAATCCCGTATTTCACCGCTCCGTCATGCTCCTTCCAGCGGCCATCCCATAATTTGACCAGCCAGGAAATGGATTACAGCGCATGTGCGCAGGGGTTACTGCGCATGTGTGCCACTGCCTCTGATGGCCGGGCATGCGCAGTAACCCCTTTCCTGCCTGGGGCCTGGAAACCTACTGCGCATGTGTACCTGGCTCCTGGATTTTGAAAACCGTGCCTTATCAGTTATGTCAGGGGGTTGGAATTGATGGCCTCGTAGGCCTCTTCCAACTCAATTATTTAATACTCCTCCAGCTGGTGTGGGTATAAATTATTTTGAAATATTTTGCTGCTGTTTGCACTTGTGTAGTTAGTAGACAACAACAAATTAGAAATCCAGATACCTCTGATAAGAGGCAATGGTCAGGTTATTTACACATCTAGAAGGCAGGAAATGGGAAATGAATATTTGATCCCATTACCAGTACTATGTGTGAAGTAGTATGAATTTATAAAATTAGCTAACAGAAACCTGTGCTCTTTTTTATTACATTGTGTCTGAATTATTCTAGGAAATATGTTAGCCCACTGAGTACATTTTTTTATAGTTTAAGGACCTTGTTAAGTGTAGCTGCAGAGTGTAACAGTATCAAGTCATTATTACTTCATCTATCAATAATGTATGAAGTGTGGGTTCTAATGGTTTCATAATAGGAAGAATTTATAAAATACCCTTTTAATATTCCATGGATTATCACTCCCAAGGTACAAAAAAGCACACGGAATTCACTTTCATGTCAATATGTTGTGGATGAAGGGGTCCAGTAGTTCATTACATTAAATGTCATGAACTATATTACTGCTCCTTGAAAAGTACAGTAGGTTTTATCATACAAAAAGATGGGAGATGTAAGGAGAATACTAGTACAGTAGTTATGTCTATTGTGTCAGTGAATCATAGATTAAATATTCCCCAAGTGGCAATTGGCATAATACTCTTAATATTTCTTAGAACCTAGAGGTAGTATGTTCCAGAAGTTATAAAGAGTCCCATTAATATTTTTTCTCAAAATTGTCCTATACTATCCTTTAAAAACTCCCATCAAATGACTGTGATGTTTTTCTTCCTCCTGTTTGCCTTCCCTTTTTTTTTTTTTTGCGCTATTTCCAGTAAGCATTATAGTGCCATCAAATCAGAATTTACTTATAACTATCCTAGTAGGGCTTTCAAGGTAAGTAAGGTATTTAAGGAGTGGTTTTACTGGTTCTGTACTCCCAGGTAGCTTCCATGGCTAAGCAGGGATTTGAACCCAAGTATCCTGAGTCCTTGTCCAACACTCTGTCTACTGTACCACACTGGGATAGCTAGCCTACGCCATACCACAGGGCAAAATCTGATCTAGACCTTCAAATGGTAGTATTCAGCGCAGCAGTTACTTCAGCCACTAAGACAATTTAACTTTACATTTGTCATGTGGACAACTCAGAATATTCAGCACTCAATGTGATAATACTAACATCTGCTGTAATATATTCTCTTGGGGCTGCCTTTGACTGAAATGAGAACATCGAATTAAATTAGACCAGTCATTTATCACCATAAGTGGCCTGATATCAACATATCTTAAGAAATGCTCCTCCATGAGAGTGTAGTAACATTGACTGAGAAGACATAATGGAACTGGTCCCCCTGAGAAGTAACTTTTCTGAGCTTCAAATATGATACATTGCAATCCAACCTATTGATTTAAAGTTCTCTAGGCTCACAAAAATGTATTATAAAGCATGGGTACTTTTACAGTTTATTGATATACATTTATGCTGTCACATTTTAAAAGTACCTACCACTTAGAGGGATTAAAAATAATGACTGAAATTAAGTGTTGCAGGTGACACTGATATGATATAACGTTCTATAGAGACCTTTAAGTATATTAGTCTTATTCCCATTCCTTTGCCTGTAAAAAGTTGATTGCTTATTTGCAGGGGGAACAGAGTTTGTTAGTACCCATAATAAATTTCCTCTTATAAGTCAGCACTGTGTGACCTTTATACAAATAGGAGCTATAGTCAAAGCTTTAGGAACATAAATATGCAGTATATTTTTGTTTTACAGGCTGGAGAGGTTTAAATCTCAGTTGAACATTTACCGTTACAGTACGGGGCTTGAATTGCATGTCACATAATGAGACAGTGTAAGAGAAGGCCTTAAGCCCTATCTAAAAAACAATCTCATTACTGTCAAAGAAGAAAATGTGTTCACTAGCTTTACTAAAATATATTGACTTGAAGGTCATTTTAGGGTTTAAAGTTCCACCTAATACAACCCCAGAGTGCTTTTTCTGCCAATAATAAGGAATTATTCAGTGATCTCAGTCACAAAGATCATGCTGTGTAATCTGTACACACAAGTATTTTATCTGTCATATGCTTTCGTTCAGTTTGGGCACTTGCACAAACCATCTTCCTTTTCTACAGCACAGTTCTAAACATGTAACTGTGTCTTGGCTTCGAGGTTTGCTCAGCTAGATATGGTATCAGTGGAGTATTTTAAACAAACAGTGTAAAATGTTATTAGACTACCACTCCCATGAGTTCTTTCCATTACTCATGCCAGCCAGGTTGATGGGAGCCAACACCATCCAGAGGATCACAGGTTTGTTTGTATATATTATTTGTATCCTGCCTTTCTTCTCATAGGGGACCCAAGATGGCTCACAACAACTAAAACCATACAATAATCACAAGATAAAATACCATACAAAACTACTGTATATATAAAAACAACAAACATTGATGAAGATTAAAAACAATTTTTAAAATATTAAAGATAGCTAACTGCTCAAACAGAATTTTCACTAGACACCCACTTATTGCTGAAAGGTAAATGTACAGATTTCTTGAAAGCCATTCGTATCCAACTCTAGGGTTCGATGCTCATCTCTGTTTATAGCCAAAGAGGCAGTGCTGTCTGTGTCTGCAGATGTTTCCGTGGTCATGTGGCAGGCATGACTAGACACCGGACTGCACGGAACACTGTTTACCTTCCCACCAAAGTGGTACCTATTTATCTACTTGCAATTTCTTGCTTTCGAACTGCTAGGTTGGCAGGAGCTGGGACAGAGACGGGAGCTCATTTCGTCGTGCAGTACTCAGGTCATGAATGGCTGACCTTCTGACCTTCCAGTCATCAAGTTCAGCATCTTAACCACTAAGCCACTGTAGCCCCTGATGATTGCTGAAAAGCCTGCCTGAAAAGGAAGGTCTGTCTGACTAGAGAAGAACAAAAGCAAGGACGCCAACCTGGCATCGTGGGGCAGTGTTTTCAAAGCCTGGGAGCAGCCACTAAAAAGGCCATCTCTTGTGTCCCAACCCAATGATCTTGGGAAGGTGGTAGAACTGAGACCATGGTGTCCCCAGAAGATCTTAAAAACATAGTAGGCTCATATTAGGTGACAGGATTCTTCACATAGCCTGGATCCAAACTATATAGTGCAGGAATGCCCAAACTATTGCCTGGGGCCATATCCGGTCCCCGATGCCAATCCATCAGACCTGTGCAGCCCTCGTTGCTCCTGGAAGCGGAAGTAAAATGTGCCCATATGGGCCGGATGAATTAGTGTCAGGGGCCGGATCTGGCTCCCAGGCCGTAGTGATCAGCTTCCTGAACCACATGACTGGCCTGGTGCCCGAAAAGTTTGAATTGAGCCCAGAAACAGACAGGCAACCACTGAAGCTGTCATAATACTGGAGTTACATATTCACTGTAACCAGAGCTTGTGTTGCATACATTGGGTGACCTGCATTGGATGACCAGGTCACATGAACAGGATCCCAACCAGTAAATTGCCAGATTAAGTAAATTGCAATATTGAAAATATTATTGAATAATAATAATATTGAATGTTGAGAAGTTAAAAAAACAATGTAAAAACACCTGAATGAATGGAATTATAACTAAAACTGAAATTAAGAAATGTAGCACATTTGTTAGAATCCTTTGACAGGATAGCAGTTATGAACAAAAATATATTATTTTTCTGCTAAGTATCACTTTCTCTTAAAGCTGTGGTTCCGTATCTTGGGGCCCCAAATGTTCTTGGACTACAGCTCCCAGAATTCTTCACCATTGGCTGTTCTGGCCAAGATTCTGTTGGATTGGCTGTTCCGGGAACTACAGTAATCCTATAGTTCAAGAACATCTGGGTTTTTATCTAGTGGTAGCTGACTGACTCCCACCAGTAAGCAGCAACTGAAAAAGACGAGGGCCATATTCTTAATAGAAGCTGTAAATGGAAGCATGTAATTTAACCAAGAGTCTAGTTTCATAGTGTTTGACCACACCACTCCTGTTACTCAGGGTGGGTATTAATGAGGACATATATCAGGGCTGGCCAAACTATGGCCTATGGGCTGGATCCAGCCCACAATGCCAAATCATTCGGCCTCTGCCACTCCCAGAATCAGAAGTAAAATGTGTGCATGCATGGCATGCACAAAACGCTGCCATAAATGCACCCATGGCTGTTGTAAACGCATTTTGGGTGCATTTACGGCAGCATTTTGTGCATGCGCAGGTGCATTTTACTTCCAGAGGGAGGAACCACATGACCAGCCCATGGCCCAAAAAGTTTGCCGCCCCTGACATAGATGCTCATGCACCTTGGCTGCAAGGTGGTAGGATTACTTTTTGTCCCTTCGCCTCCACTACTCAGCCCTAACAGGGTGCCTGATTTTGTGACCTAGTTGCACAACCAGACCCTTAGTCAGATCACCACATGAGCTTTCGCAGTTAGGCTTCCATGTCTACAGTATAAACATAGAAGTGGTTACTGGCCATTACATTTTGAACAAAACTTTTTGATCTTGTTTTATTCTTATTACTTTTGCTTTGTTTTTACACTATTGCTGTTTGCTTTGCTCTTTTGGAGAAATGAACTCTAGATCTTAAGAATTAGTCAGCCTTCCAGGATACATACTGGAGTAGATTCAAAGCACAGTACACCCAGTTCTATATATCCAAGAGTGCTGCATGTTCTTTGAACAGCAGTTTTCCTTACTACGTGTCAGATATCTTTGGATATAATCCTGTTATTTTTTTAAAAAATGAAATGTTTCTTCCCTTTGTTGGGGAGCCTGTTGAATAGCTGGATGCAAACTGGTTTCAAAATCAGTTATTTGATGGCTATTACATGCGTGTCTGCATACCCCCACCCACACCCACACCCAAAAAACAAGATTTTGGCTTTGGGAACTAAGGGGAATTTCAAAGGGAGTTTGTGGCATTGCATTATGAGAGAAAAAATAAATCAAAACATCTTTGTCTGAAATATGACTAGCAGGGTTTGTTTCTTTGGCCTCTGGTTTCTCTCCCTCAAGGCTTACTACAGGTTGTAAAATCTCCTGGCAATGAAAGTGGACATGACTGGATGTTCGCTTCCAGTTTCCTTTAAACATTTGTAGAGATCAAAACTAGGCATGCACGTCTGTGTGAATTTCTGCTTCCAGAAGTGTGATTCTACTTCCAATAATGATAAAAAAATATCGGGAGCAGTGCAAAAATCTGGAAGCTGAAGGCCACAAAGTCATTCAAGGCCCAGGATATGCCAGGCCCTAAAGACTGCAGTGGCTCAAGTGACTAAGACACTGACTGGAAGGCGGTAGGTCAGCAGTTTGATACCCGAATACAGTAAGACAGAGTGAGCTCCCATTTCTGTCTCAGCTCCTGCCAACCTAGCAGTAAGAAAGCAAGAAATTGCAAGTGCAGTGGAACCCCATGTAATGAACGCCAAACTCAAACCAGCCAACGCTGGGCGATCGCACGTTGGCCGGTTTAACTTTGGAGGGGCTGAAGGGAGCTCCTAGAGGCTGCCCTGGCTGGCGCTGGCTTCCTCCCCCAGCCCCTCTGAAGTCATACTGGACTGGCCAGCGTGCAATCACCCAGCGCTGGGTGGTTTGACTTCGGAGGGGCTGGGAGGAACTCCTAGAAGCTGCCCTGGCTGGCGCTGGGTGATCACTCGGTTGCCAGTTTGATTTTGGAGGAGCTGGGGAGAGCGCTTAGAAGCTGCCCTGACTGGCGCTGGGCTCCCCCCCCCGTCCCTCCAAAGTCAAACCAGCCAACATGTGATCGCCCAGGGCCGCTGAGGGAAGCTTTCTTCAGAAGCTCCGACACCCCCCCACACACACACACACACATCATGAACACGTGCGGCCAGTGGAATCCTGTATAACAAAAAAAATCGAATAATGAAGAACCCCATGGAACCAATTTTTTTCGTTATGCAGGGTTCTACTGATAAATATGGACCACTTTGGTGGGAAGGTAAACAGCGTTCTGTGCACTCCAGTGTCTAGTCATGCCTGCCACATTACCACGGAAACGTCTGCAAACACAGACAGCACTAGCTCTAGAGTTGGATACGATTGGCTTTCGAGTAAGGGAAGCCTTTAACTTTACCTAAAAGACCCTATGGTAGGTCTCAGTAGGATTTTGTCATGCAGTTTATTTGTTTGTTTGTTTATTTAAATTATGGTTTAACCTCTGGAAGAAAGGCAGGTTAGATATCAAATAAATACATTTCCGATTGACACAATCCTAGAGCATAAGTTTGTCATATTTGCTCTAAAAATAAAATCAAAATTAACAATTCATACTTTTTTTTTTGCTCCTCAATTAATTATTGCACAGTGGCTGTCTCAATTAATTCATAGAGTAAGTAGTCTAAGGACAAAGACTTTACAGTGGTACATGGCTTCAAGGGTTCTATCATGTGGCCACTAAGAAGCCTCTTACTACTGTCTACATTGCAACTACAGAGAGCTTGAGAAAATGTTTTTCTAAAATGTGTGTCCTCAAGAGGAATGCATGTTCACACACTAGGACGTTGCAGTGAAATGCGAGAGGTGGTTGGCCGACCTGTTGCTTACCCTTATTTATACCCTTCTCTTCCATGGTGGCTTAGTGGTTAAGATGCTGAACTTTTTGACGGGAAGGCTGGCAGGTCAGCAGTTTGAGACCTGAGTTCTGCACAACAGTGTGAGCTCCCATCTCTGTCCCAGCTCCTGCCAACCTAGTAGTTCAAAAGCAAGAAATTGCAAGTAGACAAATAGGGATAAATAGGGACAACTTTGGTGGGAAGGTAAACAGCGTTCCGTGCACTATGGTGTCTAGTCATGCCTGCCACATGACCATGGAAATGTCTGCAGAAGCAGACAGCACTGGCTCTTCGGCTTTGAAACAGAGATGAGCACTGAACACTAGAGTCGGATATAACTGGTTTTCGAGCAAGGGTGACCTTTACCTTCACCCTGAAGACTTTTAGAGCAAGCAGTGGATAAAAGATTCAGAGCCCTGGCTTTCCAACCCAAGGTTTTTAAGGAGCATAATCAAAAACTGTTTTATAAGTATGTTAGTTACTGTTATCTATTTCACTTAAAGAGTGATGGCTGTTTTCATGTACGGGATTCTCAATTGTGCCGGGTGTTTTTTAATGTTCATTTCATTAATCAGAATAAATGCACTTAATGTCAGGTGGGCAAATTTTGACCCTCCCTGTTTTACCTTTTTTCCTGCATTTTTAATTGTTTGAGTGAGCTTGTAGGGGCAATATGGATACTTGTTTTGCCAGCTTTTAAACTATAGGGCTATCTTATATGTAGACATGTTGCATGAATGTAGTGATACACAGTGAGCTGCATATACCCCCAGCAAATGCAGAAAGTGACATCAAACCTGATGTTTCCAGCACCTTCTGACATGAAGAGCATAGCATTATATCAAATACTGTACCTACTTTACTCTTAATTGAGGCTACAATATTTTATTCTGAGGCTTTTAGTCTCATGTTTTTAGTCATCAGTTATTTGACAGTTAACAGTCTGGGTGCTTTTAAAGATATTTGGTATAGGTAGAAAATATTGTGAAAGTGTAGGCTTTTGTTTTGAAGTTGAGTGTCTGTCATGTAGCATACCTTAATAACAAGCACTAATAATAGTATTCTGGTATCAGCTCACCTTGGTGTCTGTTTCCTGGCATTACATGCTATGCAAATATGGCTGTTGTGCAGTAAAAGGGCAGGTCTTAAGGGATCTTCCTGGATTGCTCTTTTCACTACATTTGAATCTTGATTTTAACTGTGTTCATACTTCAGTGCTAAATAGCTCCAGGTATGCTCTTAATAGTACACGCAGTGGAGGAATATAGGCTATCTCATACATTCATTATTTTTTGAGAGCTGGAAAAGAGATATGTGCATACAATAAGATGTGGTTTGTGCATAAAGCCATACGGAGAAGGCATGATACATGGTCCCCTCCCCCAGCTCCCACTCTATTCCTCCCGAGTGAGTGTGCAAACAGACTCGGTGAAATGGAAATGTAAGGAAGAATTGCAGTAACCTAGCCTGCCAAACTTGCTTGTATGTCATTTTAATAGCTCTTCCCATCGAGCTTTGTGCTGTACATTAAAGGCAGCTCTTTGCATTAACATTTAATACTGGTGAAGATGAAGTCATGTTTTGGCTCCTCGCCAAGTTGCTATAACCCTAGTAGATTTACTAGATTTTGTCAGTGTCAGTGAATCACCAGAGCTGTGATGGAAGACATAATTCATTTACAGGAAAGAAATCTTGAGATGTCATGCTTAGGCACAGACCAACAAAAGATAACAAAAGGAAGCCATCTAAGGCAAAGGTACAGTGTCTTGAATGTCGTTGTGACAGCATCAAATTGCCACCTGGGGGAAAAATCAGTGTAGAATAGCTTCCAGTTATTCAGTGCCGTGGTCCCACCTTCAATTATAGAAGACTGAGACTAGTAATACAAATAAAATCTGAATAATGTGCATTTTTCAAAAGTCTTTCTGCCTCCCTTCTGTCCTGGAAAATCTGCTTCCCCAGAGTGATATTGTCTGGAACCATATGCAATGCATTGGGTTGAGAAGGAAGATTCAGCCGAAGGCAAATCAGTATGTCTGCTGTTCTTCATGACCAGCCCCTGTCCCACTCATGCACACAACTCTCTATCATAATTCAGCAGAATTGAGAGGACGAAAACTTAGATTGGAAAGAGCATGTTTCAGTGTCTATATTGTTACATAAGAATGTGCAGTTAAGTGATTAAGAAACAATTAACGTAACCAGTGAGCAATGTAGTGCTGTCTATCATTTTAATTATGATATGGAATATTTGAATGCTTTGCAGGTTCACTTTCAACTAAGCAATTTGGTGAGCAGGGAGGAGGACACAATAAGATTACAGCTTTGGTTCCAGTTATCCTTACAGAATCTCTGCTTAAGTGAACAGGGGTCAAGAACTTTCTCATTTTTTGGCTAGAATCAATGTGGAAAATATAAAAATTAAAAAGTGTAAGATCCCAAAGGTTATAAAGTAAATCTTTTGCACCCATGGTTGATTGGGTTGGGATCCTCCCTAATTCCCAACCAATATTCCTCTTCCCTTTGATCACTACTATAAAAATGACCTTACAATTTCCCCTTCCTTTGACAAATACACTATTTGTTTATTTTCCAGGCCCATAGGCAGCCTTCAAATGGTCCAGGTCCTTGTCAGCTATAGTCTTCTGTTCTAAAAAACTCCATCTATATCCTGAGGGATGCATTAATTGCTGCCCTTCCTAGCCTTTCATTGAAAAGCCAGGAAGAGCTTCCTCAGATTTGTGGGACTTGATTAAAGAAGGAAGCAGAGAATTGCTGGGTCAACATCAGAAAAATGTATTTTAACATGCCCATTGAGAGGGCTGTGATACTAATTATGGATGGCTTTGACAAGTCTAATAATGCTGAGCCAGATTTTTGGACTTCCATTTGGTTCCAATCTCCATTTTTCAAAAGACAACTAGCAGCTAGTTCCAGAGTTTCCATTTTTCCTGTGATGAAGCATTTGTGGTGCCCAGGCCTTGAGACATACCTGTCAAGTATCCTGTATAGGCCGGTATTTCCCATTTTTCTGTGCTCGTTCCTCCCCTTTCCCACCGCCGTCCCATATTTGAACGGCGAGGAAAGGGCTTACTGCGCATGCACGACCATGGTGCGCATGTGCAAATGAGTTATTGTGCATATGCGGCCACAGTTCACATGCACAAATGGGTTACTGAGCATGTGCATCCATGCGTGAGCAGTAATTTCCTGTATTTTGCTGAGCCGTGCTTGATGGGTATGCCTTGAGATAGTCAAGGTAATGCTCTACAAGTAGGATTTAACTAGTGCCAATAAAACATGGAAACATGGGGAACCAGCAGATTCCTAATCTGCAATTTGTATTATACAAGTAATGTGTGGGTTATAGTTTATCAATGTGTTTAAGTTACAGTTTTTAGGCATTCCCCTGTTTTGCTATGCATGTAGCATGTAGAAAGATTGAAAAGCACAGCAGGAGGATGGGGGCGGCTGGCACTGGGGACATAGCCAAGATGAAGAGGAGATAGTGAACTGTGAGCTTTGTGTATTGAAAAAGAGTAGCATGAAATCCTGAAATGTTCACAAGTCTAAGTCAGTGGTATTTGGATGCAGGTCACAGACACTGAATTTTGATAATCAAGAATTAGAAAAGGGGCCAAATATTGCAGAGTGCCTCAGCAATCTGGAAGACCACTCTGCCTTATCAAAGCTCATCCCATCCATCTTGAGCTTTGGCAGTGATGGGATGAGAAACTTTTTGAGATGGCTTATGAGCCTTCATCCAAGGAACACAGGAGTAAAAATCCATTACTTTCATCATGAAACTTTTGATATGGAAAAAATACAGAATGAGAATTTATCTCTGCCAGATATGCAAGCATGAAGTACACAATAATCTCTAAAAAGATATCCTTTGCTTTCTGTTGCTTAGTCCCAAATGCAATAGGAAAATATAATTCTGCTGGCAACTTGCCATGATGATATATTAGTGTTCATGCATTTAGCATTCATGTTTTGCTAATGCACTATGTAAATCTCATTCGATTGGAAAGTCTCCCGAATAATAAAATATCATATTATTATAGATTCATCTGAAAGATGAAATTCACATAGCAGAAGCTGACATTGGTAAAAAGAGGGTCAAATTATTCATTTTCATTTATTGTTAATGAATCTCTAGTTCCACATCATCCATTTGCTTTGACATCTACCAGCATTCAAATTTTATTGTTCTTTCTATAGCACAGTTCTTATTTTTCTCTTCCATCTTGTCAGTATTGGGATCTTTCTTACATTTACACTACTCTTGCTTACTTCAGAGAATCACTTAGACCTGAAGTACAAGTTCAACAGTGTTATGTGCTTTAATGATACCATTTGAGACTATAAGCATAAGGGTTCCTGTTTGATTCCTCTCTCTCTTGTAAAATGTTATCGAAATTGATAGAGCTAGCTACTAAAAGAAAAACCATGTACCCAAACCTGCCCCACTATGTTATATGAGAGAAGGATAGGGTTTAGAATATCTGTTGTCTTTTTTGCCTTCATAGCAAAATGGAATCTCTCACTTTCTGTCTGGTTATATAATCCTAATTTGATTCTACCATATAGTTTTAATAAATGTAATGATGTGTTTATATCAAGTGTCATTTTATACATAAGCTGGTAATAAAGAATGTTTTAATAAAAAAAATATTTTCTTCATTTGTTTCAGAGCATTGCACAATTTGAAATTATCGACATACAATATATGAAAAGCAGATAATTACAGATGTATGTGAAATATAGGAAAAATTCAAATAAATTCAAATGTTAAAATAATTAGACTATATTTTACCAGAAGTGAGCTATCTATCTCAGCTGTTTATTAGAGCTTCTTTTGTACACATACAGGTAGTGAGGCATAATTTGCATGCAAAAACCAAAGATTGGGAAACACTGGGATACAGTATGTAAATGTCTCCCAAAAAAAAGGGGGGGGGGTTGTTCATTCAGTTATTTGTGAATTATCTTTCTTCATCTTTCCACTTTGACTCCACACACACACCACCAAGCATTTAACATTTATCAGCATGGAAGAAAGAGATTGCTATCATTGTCACATAATGGTACCTGTATATGTTTCCCTGTCATGTATTCACAATTACTAGGGTAGCTAATATACTCAGTTCACTGAAAGCTGCACTGAAGCAATGAAAGACAAGGCCAACTTTTAACTATCTTGGCAATGTGCACAAGACTGTGATTAAGTCTTGTAACTAAGAGTGTTGGGAACCTTCAGCTGACCTCTAGTTCTTCTTTCTCATTTTTGTTATTGCACTTCTGCAAGTGGGAGACTTTAGCATCTGTTAAGTTCCTTGTGCAGTGAAGAGGCAAGGAAAATTAAGGTATTAAGAACGATGAGAACAGAACCAACACACTTATCCTTATGTTCCCCCATTGTGTAAAATTTGTAAAATTCCATACATTACCCTACCCACCCACCCAAAAAAAGAGAAATGAATTTGACTGGTAAAATCCTGTGGTTTTGTTTATAAGCTTATATGCTGTAGTCTGTGATATAGTTACACTCTCTTGAACATAAGGATCTGGGCTGGGCAACTGAAGCTACTTAACAGTCTTGGATAATGTAATGGAATTAGGAGGCTAAAAGCAGAATGAGCAAGGATAGATAGACAGACAGCTATTGTTCCACACCTCCGAAGAGGGTTAAGCTAAACAGAACAAGACATTTCCTATCCGCTTTCTTTTGCTAGCTCATTTTCTCATTTTGCCTAGGATAGTACTAATCTGTTCTTTGAGACTCATTAGCTACAAAGTAATAGCTCTGCTGACCTTACAGGTGACCTGATACAGGTGGTGGGAGACCCTCCCTGAACAAGTGCTTCTCTACACTTTGTACTGTTAGGGACCCCTTCTTGCTCTGGCATGTGGAGCTTTTCCAAACTGAGATAAGAATAAGGAAGCTCCTGGAAGAATGTTCTGTGTGTACCACGGAGTCTTGCAGAACTTTAAATCACATCAGTTATGGTATATGTCTTTGGTATTATGCTAGGAGGCAACCACTACTGTTATTAAGATGCATCTGTACCATACCTAATAAGTGACATAAATCCAGTAGATTTTAAATCCGGCCAAGTTTGCTATATAATGGAGGGAGAGGGCAACTACTCTGGAATGTCTGCTTAACCAAAATGCATGAATTGCAATAGTTTTCTGACTTGAGAACTTGATGTTTGCCTGACAGGGACAATGGTAATTAGAAATGAGGACAAATACAGCAAAACCCCTACTTACGAAAAAAAAAGTCCGTTCCATAGGCTTTTGCTTAATTCATTTTTTATGTACAGTAACTTGAAGCAAATCCATAGGAAAAATGAATTGTTTATTTAAATCAAAGCAAACCCACAGGGAAGTGATTTTTTATGTAACTTGAAGCAAACCCATAGGAAAAAGAATCTTTATGTAACTCGAAGCAAACCCATAGGAAATCATGTAAATCAGGACATGGTTTTAGCACAAAATCATTATGTAAGTCGAATTTTATGTAACTAGAGGCATATGTTAGTCGGGGTTTTACTGTAAGCCATAGACCAGCCCTAGGAAGTAGAATTGTTGTTGTTGTTGTTATTTATTATTATTATTATTATTATAGAACTCAGAAATCTTTGAAATAATAAACAAAACAATTGATGTGCTGTCAGTTTTGAATGTATCAGGTTTTCAGTTGTTAAGATGGTTCAGAAAACTTTTTTGGGATAGATGACTAAAGATAGAAAGGGCAAGTTTTTGCTTTTTGGTTTTCTCATCTTGTTCATACTGAAAACATTTATCTTTTAAGCTTTTTCTTCATAATGTTCTTCATATAAAAGTGGTTCAGTTGGGGGGAAAGAGCAAAGGTCTGGCTTGTTCCTACACAGAAGTGCCATATTCCTAGTCTATTACTGCTTCCAGTAGTCATTCTTCCAAATATTGCCCACTTAGTACTGGAATTTGTTGTCTCCGATTTTCTTTTAGATATCCACATATTTGACTATATGGCACTTCCCTTCTCTTCTTCAGAGGATCCCTATGTGATTGTTGACAAAGTCTCAGTTCTAATATATTGATCAGATTCAGTAACGAAGAGACAGCTAACTCAGGGTTGTTGCCCTTTGCATAATGACAAAATACCTTTGATATTGAATAATGATGGTGTGATCCTATTTTATTCATTACTTCATAGTAGGCATGCTTTGAACTGTAGCCTGAGATGTTATCCCCTGATGGGTAAAATCTTTTGCTCTCAGTAACAGGTGAATAAAGTACCCCTATCTCAGTGATGGCGAATCTTGGCACTCCAGGTGTTCTTGGGCTGCAATTACCAGAAGCCCAAGTCAGCATTCCTGCTGATCAGGGCTTATGGGAATTTTAAGTTCCAGAACATCTCAAGTGCCAAGGTTCGCCATAACTGCCCTATCTCATATATGGCTGGCTGGATAATTCAGAAAGAACCTGACTAGATGTCACAATCCCAAACTGCAACTCCCAGAACTCTGCTTGCGAGCAGCCATCAACTTTTTAAAAATCTGTTTTCTAAGCCAGTTTGAAGAAATGTTTGTAGTGGATTTGTCAGGTTCAAAATAAATTTAAAGATTGATGACTTCAAAGATTTAGATAGATAGATAGATAGATAGATAGATAGATAGATTTTTTACTTCAGCTCAATGCCAGTTCAAATATATATTACAAAATCAAAATGTAGAGAGGCAGCAGAGAGAGGAAAATGGAGGAGTGTTGTAGGAAGGAAAACAGCACTTTAGAGTTAACTGCAGAGAGGTGAATCAAAGCTGTGGTTCATTGAAAGGAAATATCTTTGGGTGAATATAATAGCTGAGACTTCATCAACTGGTGTGGCAGCGGGAGGGGAGAAAGTCCCCTCCATTGAAATACCAAAGTGCTGATCTGGTTTAAAATGCAATGGTTCAAAAGGCCAGTGTTGTCCCATATACTGCAACTTATCCAACAATTTTCACAGCGGATGTGAATGTTGACTTGAATACCGCGTGATTTAAATTGATGCCCTAAGTTAGGTATTTGGTTGTAGAACCAGTGATTCAATTTCCCATTGTGCATTGCAGATGAGCGAATTTGCATAGCTTTGGGCAAGGTGCACAGTCCCAGGATGACCCCAGAAGTGGTTTGGGTACTCTCTACTTAAAAAACCCTAAAAAGGGTCACCATAAGTCAAAGTTGACTTTATGGCACAGCAGTAGTAGGTACCCTGTGTGCTGTAGTGGATAGAGTGATGAATTAAGACTCAAGGAGGCTGGGTCAATCCCTATTCAGTGATGAAAATAAACAGGGCAAGTTGGAATGGTAAAACCACTCCTGTGTCGTTTACCTTGAAAATCCTATTAGGGTCACTGTTACTCCGTTCTGACTTGATGACACTTAACAACAACAGCCTCCTATATGCTCAGTTAGATTGGAAAACTAATGAGTTGGGAGAAGATTGGAAGCCCCTAGCAACATTGGTTTTCTGTCCCTTTTCCAGTATGTTACTGTCCTTGGGAAACACACTTTTATTTCAGACTATGGTTCAGCTGCATGGTAGATTCAGAAGGCATAGGTACCTGTATTCAGAACATAAGGTTGTGTTGGTCGCTTCTTTCTTCATTTGGCAACAATTTTTCTTCTTGGATCCTATGACTTTGTGAACTGTATGTTCAAATATTTCTGCCTTAGTGCTCTCTGCTATTTCATTTTTTCCTTGCCACCATTACAGTTCCATAAGAATGAGAGCAGAGTGACTCTGTATCTTGATAAGTATATGGAATTATGCTGATAGATACTGTACCAGACTAAATGCCAACTTTGCTGAACTGAGAGTAAAGGGGAATTCTCTAGGACTTGAGTACTAGATATGATTAATAATGATTAATTTCATTTTGAACTGATAGGGAATCATTGTGGCCATGCACGTTGTAGTCCCAGTTCATTAAAAGTGCAAGAAAAATCTATATATCACTTGCTCTACCTGGTTATGGTTGAGACGTAGATAGCCACATGGCATGAATGATTTCTGTTGCACAGCATATGGAAATAATGTACATAATGTTTAATAGGCAATGCTGGCCTATTAATACAAGTCTTAGCTACAGGTAGGATGAAGTCCTAAAATATAGCTAGACATGTGTAAGGTGAAAGGGGTCCAGAAGCAGAACTGCGCAAGTGGTGCATAGGTAGTAGAGACGTGTGTAAAATTAGATCGATAAACCACTTTTCCCCTGCAAAAAGTTGAGTGGTTGGTTTTTATTTTAAAATACAACTACTGTGGCAGCACCAGTTTTTTTTAAAGGTGAGGCATAAATGTCTGTTCATTAGAAATGTTAGGGCCTAATTTTAAATCTAATGTACAATATATTTCTGGCAGTACAAGGTTTGCTCTTTCTCACATATGAAATGAAATGTATCTGTTGTTGGTCCTTGCCTGTTCTAAAGTCTCAGGTGAGATTTATAGCAATATGTTTAAATTAGCTTAGGTCTTCCTTTATTCTCTATCCTTCTTATTTTTCTTATATCCCTCCTCAACAAACACAACTCAGTATTTCTTGAAGCATACCTGCACGTCATTTTTTTTGTCATGTTTTGTATAAGAACAAATAGAGATCTATACAATGCCAGTGTCTAAATGTGATTGTCGGTGTTAGTGTGAGAAATGTAGTAAAATGAAGCCCACTGTTGACAGTTTTAAACTATATAAACATAAGCACTTTTAACAAACATAACTATTTCCAGAATAAAAATGTCCTTCAGCTAATAAATATTATTTCTTTTTCTCTTTTTTAAAGTCAATTGACCCAGGCCAGCAATTCACATGGGAACACTCTAACCTGGAAGTAAATAAACCAAAGAATAGATATGCGAATGTTATTGCTTATGACCATTCTAGAGTTCTTCTATCAGCAATAGAAGGTAAGATATTTTGAAGATGAAACTGAGTCAGTTTTATAGTAATGTAACTGCACAGCAGTTCATAACATCTTGCACAAGATCCTGATAAAATTCAATTTTTTGAAATAAATATATTAAGAATCCCTTTTTTATAATTCCATTGTTAAACAATTAATCGTCACTAAGGATATCATTTCTAAGTACAGTAAAACCCCTTACAACAATGGGTTCTTACAACAACAACAAATCATACTACGAAAGGAAATCAAGGAAAAATTGTGCTTCGTACAGTGAAAGGTTGTACCCTGTGCTTACCTTGCCAGCGATGGTGGAATTGTGCACTTTATTCAGCTGCATTTGCAGCCTCGATGGCAGTGGTGGGGTGGGGTAGCATTTTTGTTTTCTCGTAGGCCCGAAAAGGGCCGAAATAGTTACTTTCAGTTTTGCAGACTCACTTCCGGTTTGTTTGGGTTTTTTGTTTTTTTGGTCGCCCAAGACCTAGATCTCAGGCCTAGGCCTTGGAGGACCAAAAAACAAACTGGAAGTGAGTCTGCAAAGCCACAAGTGCCTATTTCGGCACTTTTTCAGGCCGAAGAGAAAGCGAAAACACTGCCCCACCCCACCGCTGACATCAAGAGTGCAAATGCAGCTGAAAAAAGTGTGCAATTCCACCACCATGTTTCAGCACTCTGCGTTTTGGTGGCAAGGTAGGTAGATGTTTTAAGCATTTTAATGTGTGCTCTAGGGATTTGGGAATTTTCTTTCCTATTTTTTTTAGGTCCGAAACAGAAGTTTAGGTTTTTAATGCATTCCTATGGGTAAATGTGCTTGATACTACAAAAATTCATAGAATGAAAGGTCCTATGGTATGCATTAATTTCGTTCTGTGTGGTACCACTGTATGTCATGTTAGAAATTTAACATGCTTGATATATTCCTATTACTGTATTACAACTGTTTAAAAATATTATAGCTAATAAGAGTGTTCAGTCTGACAAGAAAGAACTAAGGGAAGTTGTAGATTGATATGTAAGAGAAAGAGACAATCAGTGCATTGGGGGAAAATATCCCTAACTCAACAATTTCTTCTGCTGGTGATAGTGTACAAATTGGGGGTGCAGGTGGGGATAATTGTTTTGGTGTCTGATTTGTCTGAACAACTAGTAAGTATTATGTAACAAAATAAAGAAACATTTCTGCAAGTTAGCCAGAGGTGTCGTGCGAACTTCAGTGGTTTGCATTATATACAGTACTTTGATATCTGATGTAGTGTAGATAGTTTCTTTTCTTTAGTAAGTGTCTTCATGTTCCTTGAAAGCCATGAGATTCATTATCTGCATTTTCACTTAAAAGCAGATCTAGGCAGTCAGTGTGTTTGGCGAGGCAGGAAGACTCATTGGTGGGCAGTGTCATGAATGGAAGTCTGGGACTTCTTGAGGTTGCTTTCTAGTTCATCCGCTGTAAACACAGACATACAGACCCACACTTTGTGTGTGATGTGGCTGTCAGTTCAGCAGGAAGGGAATGCAGTTAAAGCTTTGGCCTTCTCTTCTGATAAGGAAGCAATAAGGAGTGAGTTGGCCAGTTGTAGCCTGACCCTGAGGTGAAATAGTGCCCCATTTCCCCCAAAGCACAAAATGTTGCTGCTATAAAAATATGCGTCCTTCTCCTGACAAATTTGTGGGGGGAAAGGAAATAAAAAGGACAATTAAAAGAGAGAAAGTATGTGGCAGAAAATGGGGGAGCTCTGTCCACAAGTGGCCACTGACAAATTACCCACAAGGGAATGTGGTTAATAACCCAACCAAAAGTTCCCTGTGGTTGAATGAAGGGATGCCCATACTGAAAAACTAGGCTGTCTGGACAATTGTTTTAACCATACATGAAGTAAGTGACTTGTTGTATTCTTGGATTGAATAAAAAAGGTTCAGTGATTATCTTTGGGAAGGAGAGGGGGTAAGGGTTGGTTGCGGTTGCATTGGCAAACACATTGTTTTTCAGAGATGAGATTTCTAATCAGGACTCCAGTCCGATTAGCTGAGCTACCTAAAAAAGCAGCCTCATGCACCGTTGTAAGTTTGGGTTCAAACACAACTAAAAAATCAACTGGACGGCTCTGCATGGATATCCTGAGTAGCTGTTTATCAGTTAGAGGTACAAGCTAATGCCTCAGGAAATGCATTAAGATTGTGCTGAAATGAAAAAGAACTCAGGTTAATTTAACTGAGTGCAAAATTATTCACCACTCCATTAATCACTCCTGGTAATGATGGTAACTATAAACATTGGAAATAAAAAATGAAGGTGTCTGGGTTTTTCTTTTTTGTCCCAAGGTTGACTCAGCATTCTGGACTGTATACAACATGACTTCCAGTACAAAAAGAGAGAAGTGAGACAGGGAATACTATTGCCACTAGGCCCTGGAGACAGATCAAACAATATCTGCAAAAGCCACTGTGCTTCTAATTGCCCCTTAAAATAAAGAATGATAATCTGCATAAAAAGAGGTGTTTCATCTAGTTACTGCATTGCTCTGACTTCTTTCATATGCCATATGTTAAATTGCATGGCAGTTAACCTGCAGTTACATAAACAGAATCTTTGAAAACTAAAAGCCATGTGACAGAGCAATGACTATTTGTAGGTGTAACCAATTCTCCAGTGTGCAGTACAGAGCTAAGTAAATGGTTACCAAAGGGAAAGCACATCCCCACTGGTAGAGCTGACACCTCTGCATAATTGTTTGCATCTGCATAGCCATACTCATGATAACAGATGCAGGATTATATATTAGGACATCTAAAAGATTACCTAGGAAAAATAATGTGTGGAATAATCTGCTTACATTTGTTCCACTAGGGCTACTCCTGTAAATGAAACTGACTGTATTGTCATAGAGTCAGTTACATTCCCTCATCTCAGACTCTCCAGACTAAATGCCACTTCACTTGTGTATTACAGGTACAGTGGTACCTCATACAACGATTTTAATCCATTCCACGGAGCTCATTGTTGTACGAAATAATTGCTATACAATACATGCATCGTATAGCGATTTTTTCCCTATGCATCGTACAACGATTTTTTTTGCTAAGTGGTTTTTTCCATTGAAAAATTGTTGTACTATTTTTCCCATAGGGAAAATAGTTATGCGGGATGCCATTCCCCCTCCCCTCCAAAAAAACTAATTGTTATGAGATTTCATTGTTATTCAGGGCAATTGTTGTATGAAATTCCATTGTACTTGGCATTTTGACTGTCCAAAAAGCAGGGGATGGGGAGATGAAACTTGCAGAATCAATTCTTGAGAATTAAAAGCAGTTTTAACTATGTTTTTAATTGTGTTTTTATTATGCTGTGAACCGCCCTGAGTTGGCCCTGGCCAAGTGGGCAGTATAGAAACTGAAATAAATAAATAAAAATAAATAATAAAAATAATACAAAATAATCAGGGTTTTGTACTTTCAACCAGTGGATTGTTGGGGCATTTGTGGTCTTTGGATTTTTTCAATTGTGTGAAATAGTAATGTAGATCATAACAATGCATCTCAGTATAATTTGCCCTGGATGTTATTAATAATACTATCCAAATATATAGAAAGCCAGGTTTAAGGAGTTCTCAGATTGGGTGTATATAAATAACCCAAGAAATTCATTGCAAGAGAAAGTGAATTCAGAGGTAGGAGTGTGAGTTGTTTATTCTGTCCAGGCTTGAATGATGCCTCAATAGTAAATTACAGAACAGACAGGTGTTGTGGGATCACAAACATTAGGCTTGTTCCCTACATCCCTATCTATTCCTTTTGTGTAGAAGACTGGAAATAGGTTTCTAGACACAGTTTGCTGAACACCTATATTTGGTCCCTGTGATTACAGGTACCCCTGTTTCATGTGCCATATTGAAAACTACCCCAAATCAATATTCAACCAACTAACAAACATGCATTATAAACTATTTATACTATAGCTCCACCACACACTTCTCTTCACTGTGTTAGCCATTGGGGAATTAGCTCTAGTCCATCAAGTCTCTTGTTGAGTGGGAGAAGGGCTATCTTCAGCACATTGCATGCCCATATAGTTTGTATAACAGATAAGGAGTGCAAACGTTCAGCCTTCCTTCTCAGATGTTTCTTGCTAGTTGCTGTAGGCACTTCAATTGCTGCAAAAGATATCTTTAGGTTGAGGTTAAGTCTTCTAGTCCTGCCAGACCTTTCCTCTTAGCCTCAGGTACAACCCTTTGGCTGGTCTCATCCTTGCTGGGCTCTGTAGGGTTTTTATCATGATCCTTTTCAGCAGTGAGTAGGGGAGGGAAGATCACATGGGAGCTGCCTCTAAATGCTACAAAGCCAGCCTATATAGCAGGTTCCAGCTTTTCCACTTCTGGTATATCTGCTAGTCTTCAGCCTCACTTTCTTCCTGCCCTTCAGCTCCAACTGCCCTCAACTCTTCCTCTGTCTCCCATTTATTCTCCTCCAAGTAGAAGATTGGCAGGCTTTTTCTTGCCTTGTTTTCCTACCCCTTCTTCTACACCCAGTCTCTTGGTTCCAGCGGAAATTCATCCCAGGAGATGGGATCAAGCTAGGTCAGCCGGATATCCTTGGCAGTGACCCAAGAAGGGCCAGTGGGCAATAGAATTAGACACTTCCTGAGTGCTCATGCTTACCTACCTGCTCACAGGAGACTTCTATTTGTGTCTAGCAAAAAATAATAATACATAGTAGTCTCTCCAATAATCTCAGAAGACTAGGAATACAGAGACTGAGGGGAATGCTGATATGTTGGGGTGGAACCAATATTTGCAAGCCTCAGGCTGGATGGCTTTAACATGAAATCTGTGAGACTCGCATTGTATTTCCAAACAACAGATTTTAAAACACCAGGTTCTAATTTAAGCCAAATGTCTTTCAGGACTTCATTGTCAGCTTCTAAAGAAATAGCAAACATTCCAAATACAAAAATATATAGGCCACTTAGCATTATATTCATTTCACAGCTGCGTTTGTTTTTGCATTACCATAGAAACCAATGCTTTGAGATAGTTAGCATTTTTAAATGAATTTAGCAAAATACGTTGCATCCAAAGTGTATATTTCATTATATTCATTTCCTACATGCCAAAAACAAAACAAGTTTGTTTGTTTTAAGTGGTATTAATGGTTACATCTATGGTTTTTTCATGTTTTCTGCTAAGTAAATAATTAGGGGGTGACAGGAAATGGCACATGGTGTCATTGGTTCTGCATGTCCTTTGCCAGCATCAGACATGAACATGAACGAATGAAATGGGCTCTTGGCATCCGCAAGACCTGGATTTGAATTTCTGTTCAACTGTACAACTTTTCGGGTTGCTTTGGATAATCTAACATAACTTCTATACTACCATAGAGTTACAAGAATAAAATGGCTGGCTCAGTAAATACTTGTTGTTGTTGTCGTCGTCGTCATCCCCCACTAATTTTTTTAGGAGTGAGATAGATGCAGTGGATCTAAACCATTGTTTCCCAACCTTTGGTTCTTGGACTTCAATTCCCAGAAGCCTAAGTCAGTACATTGGCTGATCAGAGCTTTTGGGAATTGAAATCCAAAGACCAAAGGTTGGGAAACACTGATCTACACAGTATTGTTCAGATTGCCGTCTCATCAGTATTTTCCACCAAATTTCCATAACAAGACAAGCTTTCTCTGTTTGAATTATTTAGTTTTGCTCTGTCTTTTCCTCAGACAAACAGTATTTCAAGCCCACTCATTGTTTAAAGGATTTTTCCAGCAGTTTCCTTGGTTTTTTCAGGGTTCCCCTTGTGTTTGTTTGAGTGTGTGTGTCCGTCCTGTTTACCAGTATGTATCTTATTATATATTACTTGCATCTACTTCAGTTCTCTACGCCCCACAGTTAAGAGAAACCAACATTGTTTCCCTCAAAGAGTAGTACATCTTCATCCTTTTTGTTCCTTCCTCTGTTTTCTGAAGGTAATTGTTTACAAGTGCTATGGAGCTTAATCCTGTTACTTCAAACTGTCTTTTAAAATATTCTTTAATTGCACATTTCTTAGAGAAGCATCCCCTAAAACAAAGGTTTATGGTTTAATTTGCCTTAAACGGGGAGATTGTGCAGTACTTAGCCTTTGTCAAGACTTGAAACAATTTCACGATCCGATTTCAGTCTGCAAATAGAGTGTGAAGTCTAATTAAAGCTATTTAAGATGACAACTTTCTTCAGTTAATCAAAGGAAGGATGCTGAGGTCTGCATTACCAGGCCCACTGTGTAGCTCTCTTTCATTTACTTTTGTATTCGCAAACATTCAACTTGTTTTAGTCTCTTTTTATTATTGTTCATGAGAACAGTAGTGGTAAACCAGAAATAAACAGCAAGAGAGTTTGTTATACTTCCAATTCTTATATCTGATCTGTGCTAAGGAATTATTTTGTCGCATTATTTTTCATGCCCCAGTGAGTACCTGTGTGGGTGTGAATCTGGACAGCAAAATGAAGGTGGAAGGAAGGAGGATAAGAAATGTCAGGGAATTGTTGCGCTTCTCCAAGTCTCTAGGTAGGGAAGTAGATCTCAGCCAAGCAGCACTGGCAGAGGAGAATATTTGGTTTTGGTGTGTGAGGTAGCTTTGAAGCCTGGATGCACATTTCCAAACCTCCCAATCTAGTGCCACAGCCCACTTTCTAAACATGAAAGTGTTTATATATCTGTTGCATTTACAAAGTGTTAGAATACCAACATGCTAGAAGACAGTCAGTGGTTCAATGCATTTTGTATCATTTAGAGCAAGGCAGGGAGTGGTACAGTAGCAGCAAGATTTGTAGATTTTCCTAAGCCATGACAAACACAGAACAAGCATGAGGAATATTCCTCAGTAAACCAAGTCATGAGCTATCCATGAGGTCTGTGGTACCTCTTATCCAGGCTTTATCCAGATTCTGGGCCAACTACATGGACTTCCCTCATGTTCATTTCCAAAGTCATTTGTTCCAACTCCATTCCCAAAGTTAAGTGACGTTACAAGAGCCAAATGGGCAAATGGTGTAGATAATTGCAAGGAGAGAGAAAAGACCATTTGAATTGTCTTCTATAATGAAAATATATCAACTCAGTCGCAAAATCAAATATTGTCTTTTAATAAACAAAAACTTTAGGTCTTATATTGCCTTAATGAAATCTTGAAAATCCAGTGAAGGTTTTAAACAAACTCAAGGTCTTACGATAGCTAAATCAAATCTTGAAATTCCAATTAAAATATTCATTTGAATTAACAAAGTTCGTGGATATGTGGATCTTATTCTTATGTAGAATATATAGTATATATATATATATGCACAATGATGTATTCTTATAATTAATAAAGCTATGACGTAGTCCCAAAACCTTTCTAGTAATAGGTTTTTCATGTTTCTTCCTCGAGAGACAGTCACAACATTTCTAGGAAAATATAATATGAGAAAATTAATGTAACAGCAAATCCTGACATCAAGAAGCCATGATGCTTCTGTCCCTGTATCATCTGTTATATCTATAATCACGTGCAGACCCTTAGAGAAAGTAGTACAGTGTCAAACGTATCCCATGTATTCATTATCAGGAAAATCCTGGCTGAAAACACTGGCCTAAGATTACTTGAGAAGGCCATGATGTTGGGAAAGGTGGAGGGCAAAAGAAGAAGGGGGAGGCCAAAGATGAGATGGATAGGTGGTATTGTAGACACAATGGGCACAGAACTGGGAGGACTGAGGGGGATGGTGGAGGACAGAGATGCCTGGAGAACAATGGTCCATAGGGTCGCAAAGGGTCGGAATCGACTGTGCGACTGAACAACAACAACAACAAGATTATTTTGCTTTTATTCTGAAGTATCAGATGTTTGAATGGCTTGTAGCAATTACTTATGCTGTGCCACTAGGTACTTCTCCTTTAAATCATCTCACAGACAGGACTAAGACGTGTTCATTGGCACAACTGTGCCAAACTCAAAACCCAGTTTCATTAGCGCTATAAAAAAATCCAACTAGATTCTTACTAGTGTTAACATGAGATCAAGCATGGCTCATTATCTCTTGTCTGACCCACACTTTTGCACACACACTAAGAAGGTCTGGGTAGGCAAATGACTGACATTTCTGATTGTTATACCCAAATTTAAGTAATGATGGCAATTGCTGCAGTGCTTGTGGGGGGAAATGCCTTCAAGCTATGGCACTGACAAAAGTTTTCAGAATTTCATTAAACTGCCTGTGCGCCATTTGATTGTTTTTGTGCTATCCGATGTGACACAGCATTGCCCAGGGTTTCTTCCTTCCCCCAGCATGGAGTGAAAGCTCTGGTAAGAGAAGCATATAAATTACATCACATTTATGTGGTTTTAATTAATCATAATTTCACTTCTCTATTTGGCAGCTATTTCTATGTTTAGACTTACTTAGCATTACACTCTATTGCTGCAAAATAACTTGACAAAGGGCCTGCCCAGGGGTATGATCTCAGGGGGGTTTATTCCTCATTTTTCCAGCTGGAAGGATAAGCAGGCTTTATGTATAAGGTAGAAGCATCTATGTATTTGTGAAATTCTAGAATTCCTTTAAGCTTTTTCCTATTCGCAGCTCTCCTCACCAACTCCAGATCACTCTTTAATAAGCTGAGATAGGGAGTGGTGTAAGATGCAAAGAAATGATAGGCAGAATAACTGACAAGGTGTTTGTATGAACTAGAAATAACTTATCTGTGAGCAGATCTTGTGATGAATCATCTTGTTACATTTTTGAAGTAATAGTGTTTCAATTATTCATGATCAGGCTCCATGGGAAATATTTTAAGCTTGGCTGAGGCAAAAACAAATGAGTTCAAGTGAAATGCTTTCATACTCAAGCCAGTCAGGATTTCTGTTCCCAGTTCCATGGTTTCTACTAGTATCTTTTTTTCCACTGCAGGGCCATAAGTCAACATGTTCATCTGTAAATATGAAAAACTACAAATAACTCTCAGGATGGGGGTTTCAATGTTTAAAACTCTAAAGGCTTTAAATATATACAGCTATATGTACTGCTCACCCACTAGGTGAGAGCCTTGTCGAGGTGCAGGGGCTTGAGCGGTCTAACTAGGCAGTATTGCCCATCTCTTGTCAATTATGTTAGGCCAGGGCTAAAACTCACCAAAGGTCCTCTGTCGGATTCCTTGGGCAAGCTGAAAGCAGAGGGCACACGTCATGGTCCACCTAACCAGCAGTGATGTGATACCCAAATGTCTAAAAAAAATATCAAGTCAATTTGTATGTGTGGAATGTCATTGTGGAGACATCTACCAAAGTGTGGACTCCTCACTGAATAACAACTTCAAGGTTGTCCCCATCTAGACTAAATTGCAGCATGTATTTACCTTCTTGATATGTGCCATCAAGTTGTGTTAATCTTATGGCGGTCTTAGTAAAGCGTGTGAGATACTGAAGAGGTTGTTTTTGCAGTGCGACACCCCCTCACTGTGAACTTCTACAGCCATGTGGAGATTTGAGCCCATGTCTCTTGGAGCCTAGACTATCAGTCTTTCAACTACAGCCAACATCCATTTACCAGTGAAACATTCATTCATTCCTTTTTTTCTGGGCTGAAATGAAGATGCAACATTTAGAAGAGGAGTAGTTGGATTCTAAATTCTGAAATACCATAAGCCTTTTCCCCTCAGTGCCTTCCTGTCCTGACAACACCAGCTTAATATACTGTATGCTGCAAATAGAGTTGAACTCTAAGAGGCCTTGTCATCCTATTAAACATGTGATATATCTATTTCCATTGTATGGAAAGGCTATTTAGATTGAGGTTTTTGGTTATTAACCATAAGCAACGATGATTTGAAAGACTGTGAATGATTTTTGTCCCATGCATTTCCCATTCAGATAGAAGAATTAGCACACTGGGAATGTAATCTTCTAAATCTTGTTTCTTACCTTACTTTTTCCTATCAGTAACATTGTCTCAAAGACTGTTATAGTGAAACTAGATTTTTTTTTAAAAAGTTGGCAATGTGTTCTCTTCCTCAAAATGTTAAGTGTCCGTTCTCATGGCTAAAAGCCAACCTTCCAGAAAGGTCTCTTAGACACATGGATATAGAAAGTGATGTCAGTGGGATTTTTCTTTTTTTGGCTTCACTTTGTTATTCTCTGATTTGTTTTTAGGGGTTTTATTTTTGGAATAACATGTGCATGGCAGAACATTGTCAGCATTTGTAAATGTAATTTAAATGTGTGCAGAAATATATATATCCAAAGACTGCAGTGGCTTAGTGGTTAAGATGCTGAACTTGAAGACTGGAAGGTCGGCAGGTCAGCCGTTCGAGACCCAAGTGCTACACAACGGAGTGAGCTCCCATCTCTGTCCCAGCTCCTGCCAACCTAGCAGTTCGAAAGCAAGAAATTGCAAGCAGATAAATAGGTACCACTTAGGTGGGAAGGTAAACAGTGTTCTGTGCACTCCAGTGTTTAGTCATGCTTGCCATATGTCCATGGAAACGTCTGCTAACCATACCTGTCAAGTATCCCGCATAGGCTGGGATTTCCTGTAATTTTGCGCTGGTTTTCTTCATTTCCCAGCCAGAGCCGCCACCATCCCGTAATTTGGCGGTGGGGGAAAAGTAGTTACTGTGCATCCTTTCTGCGCAGGTCCCTTCTATGCATGCGTAGAACCCTTCTATGCATGCATCAAACCCTTCTACGCATGCGTAGAACCCTACGCATGCGTAGAAGTTCTGCACAGAAGGGGATGCGTAGAAGGCTTCTACGCATGTGTAGAAGCGACCTGCGCATAACCATTCTGTGTAGGTCCATTCTATGCACGCGTAGAAGGCTTATACACATGTGTAGAAGCGACCTGCACAGAACCATTCTGCGCAGGTCCCGTATTGTCCAGAGCCACGCTTGACAGGTATGCTGCTAACACAGACAGCACTGATTCTTTGGCTGTAAATAGAGATGAGCACTGAACCCTAGAGTCATATACAACTGGCTTTTGAGCAAGGACTACTTTTACCTATATACATCCAAGTCCATATCATTCAGTTATAATGACCACTAGGTTTGGGTTTCTCTTGCTGGTCTCATTCTCCCTCTCGCCTTTGTGGAGAAATATTTTATCTTCTTTGATAAATGGAAGGTGTGTGGTATTATGCCCAGCTGGCGTTATTTTCTGAATCATTAACTTGCATTTCCACGTTCAGAAAATTCATGAAAAGCTCCTGTCCACAAAGTTTGTGAACTGCTCAAATAGCATCGGTAGTAACCATGTCATAGTTCTGTGGGCCTAGGGGGTCAAGGCTTTGTGGGTGGCCAAGTGGCCATATTTGACTTTGCTTTTTATTTAAATATTTACTTTTATCTAAAAATATTTCTAAACCGCTTATTATTAAGGATACTGTTTAGCAGTGAACAGTATAAAACAGTGTTTCCCAACCTCTGGTTTTTGGACTTCAATTCCCAGAAACCTAAGTCAGTTCCCCAAAGCACTAATCAGCCAATGTACTGACAGGCTTCAGGGAATTAAAGACCCCCTGTGGGATATGGATCCCACTTTGGGAACCACTGGTATTCTTCTTCTTGTGCCATATGCAATTCCAAATACTGGCGATCATCATGGCAATCAGCCATGAAGACTGTCCTGCGAATATAATGCTGTGGCCTTTCATCTGCTTTCTGCATCACAGCGTGACACCCTTGCTGCTGATCCAGCTCCATGAGTCACTTTCTGGTCCTGAACCCTTTTGGCACACAAAGTCCTCCTCAGCCCCAGGACAGTATTGATGAAGCTGCTGCCCTCCATCAAGGTGGATTCAAGTGGGATTTAAATAGGAATCTGTTATTTTCTCTTCCCCTGGCTATACTGTGTTCCCCAAAGTCTCAGGGGGAACCATGATTAGCCCACAGACCATGTTTTGTCAGCATTGCCTTCTCCACTAACATAGTTGTGTGGGAGTTATAGGCTCACAATGGTGGGGCGGGGGAGGTTGTTGAGTCCCTTTGCTGCAATGGTGAGACCACCTAAATCGGGGAGCTGGGAGGACTTCCTTGAGAGGCTGTAGTTAAGAACACTCCATTGCCAATGCCTGGCTTTTCTCTTCATGCTTTCCTGTTCTTCTGCTAATGCTACCAGTCACCCTCAGCCTCCATCTCCTGTCCACTGTTAGACTCTGCTGCTACCCCTTCACTCCTCTCACATCTTTTTCTGCCAACAAGCCCCCTCCCCTTCTTCATTCCAAACCTGTAGATTCCTGTGCTTTGTCTGGTCCACCTTAGATCTCATCTGTCTCGGAGCTTTCAGAAAGTTCTTCAACTTCTGTGCTTCCTGGACCAGTGTGCTTCTCCATTTTTGGGTTGTTTTCTATCTGCGATGCTGGGTTCTGGGTTCTGATGACTGGTTTCTTTCATGGATTAGGTGTGTGTGTGTGTGTGTGTGTGTGTGTGTGTGTGTGTGTGTGTGTGTGTGTGTGTGTGTGTGTGTGTGTGTGTGTGTGTGTGTGTGTGTGTGCAGGGTAATCCTGTGGTTTATCAGTATTGAAAGCACAAGGGTACACCCTTCACTTTGGGCCTCATTGAGACCCCTTCATGGTATGACAACAGCCTCAGCAAACTCATGAACAGAAGGCTTGTCTTCTGGAAACTAAGGATTGGGTCACATTGTGTTCTTTTTCAATATACAGTGGTACCTCATACAATGATTTTAATCCGTTTCATGGGGCTTGTTGTTGTACGAAACAATTGCTATACGATACATGCATTGTATAGTGATTTTTCCTATGGGATGCATCGCACAACAATTATTCTTTTTTTGCTAAGTGGTTTTTCCCATTGAAAAATTATTGTACGGTTTTTTCCATAGGGAAAATTATTATGTGGGACGCCATTTCCCCCCCAAAAAACCTTATTGTTATGCAATTTCGTTGTTATACAGGGCGATTGTTGTATGAGGTTCCACTGTACAAGAAATCACTACTGTTCTTGCATTCATATTGGTATGGACAAAATTAATGTGTGAACCATATAAACAATAATATGGGTGGGAGCAATTTTTGTGATCCTAGCACCGCTTTTTTCAGCCACAGTGATTGTACCATAATTACTCTATCACATTCCTGGGAATTGCTAAGATTGTGACTGTACAATACATTTTTAATAGTTTCTTTCACTGTTTCCAATTCTGAGCGTGTCACTGTTTGTGCTAATGTTTACTCTTCAGTCCACTGTTTTGTTTTGTTCAAAGTCACATTGCAGTTCTTGCAGATGAAATTGCAATTTCCAGCACAATTTCTGGAGAGTAAATTCTATGAAATATTGTGAGACATACAGCTGGGTGCCCATGCTTAGAATTGACTGTCTCACTCATCCATGGAATGATGATGGAAAGTTGATATTTGAACCAGGTGAGAGCAGTGGCTCTCAGCACTGTCAACTGTGCTAGAAAAGTAGGGGACTAATGATGAGAAATGGTCCTGAGATGTTGATATACTCAGGAACAGAGTTTTGTAGTGTGACTTATGATGACTTTATAGCCAGGACCTTATAGGAGCTTGTTCTTCCCTGCTTCCACTTCTAAAAATGAGTGAGAGGGAAAGTAGGTATATATTTGTGGTCTGAAGAAAACAGTCATTACTTTCCGTCCAACATCAAAAGCTGTCCAAATTCTGCTTACAGTTGATGCTGCTTATACAGATTTTTAAAAACATCTTTATGGTTGTTCAGGGTCACCAAGGATGAAACTGCAGGTCATTGCAAACTTCATAAATAATCCATACAACTTAAAATCCTTTCCAAACTCTATTGAAATTTAACTGGGGTCGCTATAGGTCAGGAGTCGCCTTCAAAGATAATTGAGTAGTAGAATGAAGAATTAGGCACATGGGAAAATAATATATACATATATTTAGCAAAAGGAAAGCTGTCTTAATGAGATTGTTCTATTATCATTTCAGATTTCCCATTTACTTTGAAGGGCTCATTTGTTGAGCCAGCTGATGGCTTTGAAAGGGACAGCAACACAAACCATACTTGTGTGATACATGATTATCACAGTATAATAAAGTAATCACTTGGCTGCCTTTCTGTTTTATGGCTAGGCAGTCATCTTCTGGGTTCATTTTTTCCTGCTGCAGTCTCCTTACTTTTGCTTAAGAACATTTAATGACAAACCTAAACAGGTTTCATTTGGCCAGACAGGTATTGGTTGTCTCAGAAAGGGATGCCTTTGGCCCTATATATTCACTTTCATTTATTCTTTCTGGTTTGCAAAAATACCCTTCCTTTAGTGTGGCTCAATTGGCTAACACGCTGACTAGGAGGTGGAAGGTCAGCAGTTTGATTCCCGAGTACTGCAGGATAGAATGAGCTCCCGTCTCTGTCCCATCTCCTGCCAACCTAGCAGTTCAAAAGCAAGAAATTGCAAGTAGATAAATAGGGACCACTTAGGTGGGAAGGTAACAGAGTTCCATGCGCTCCGGTGTCTAGTCATGCCTGCCACATGACCACAGAAACGTCTGCAGCAGCAGGCAACGCTGGCTCTTCGGCTTTGAAACAGAGATTAGCACTGAACCCTAGACTGGCTTTTGAGCAAGGGAAACCTTTACCTTTAGTGTTTCTTATGCTGAAATGAACATAGTGCCTATCTAAGTACTTCTTTTGGTGCCAGCTGGAGGCTGGTTTATTTTTTTTAATTTTCCATGAATTTAAGGAACTAATTTAGTCCTTTTAAAAATGCATTTCCTTAGTCCTTGACGATTTGGCTGGAATAGGAAAGCAACAGGAAAGGAGAGAGTGCAAATGCCACTACAGTAAAACCCTGATTTATGTATGCATCAATTTACGTAAAAAGTGACTTATGTAACAACTTTTTGCAGAAAAAGCATCTTGTTTTACACAAATAAATTGTTTTACGAAAGGGGTTTACTTGCATCTTTTAATTCTAAAATGGTGCTGCTGCCATTTTAAACTCTAAAATTGCGGCCCCACACCATTTTAGAATTAAAAATTCCGTGTCGTGCCACCCGCCCCCACCGCTGGAAGTCACAAGACATCACTTACCGCAGAGGCAACACCAATGATTGTGGCAGTTGTCCTGCATTTTCTGGAGTTCCCACTGCTTCTTACCAGCATTGGTGGAGTGTGGGAGTTGTGCTCTTCATCCGAGGTTTCTCCACCGCACGCTTTGGCTGGGAGCCCACATCAGACAAAGAGCGCTCTATCCTGCTCTTCAACCGACACGTGTTCCCAGCTAGAGCATGCTGCGAGAACTTGGAGAAAGAGTGCAACTGAGCGTTCTTCACCTGATGTGCATTCCCAGCTGGAGCACACAGTGGGGAGGCCTCAGATGGAGAGTGGAACCAAGCGGTCTTCACCCGATGGCACATTCCTGGCTGGAGTGCATGGTGGGGTGGCCTCGGATTGGGAGTGTGGCAGAGCAGATGTGCCTCCCGTGCTCTACTGGTGCTAGTAGAAGCAGCGGGGACAGTGGCAGTGCTGGTGACAGCGGTGGTTCCCACTCTCCCAACAGGCAGACAAACCACTGAGAAGAAATCAGCATGGAAAAGGTAGGCAGATCACATTGTGCTGATTATTTTTTGGATTATTTTTGGTCTGGTTGGGAGAATTTTTTTATTTTTTTTCCAATGCATCCCTATGGGAATGTATCGATTAATATTTTTAGAAATGTATTACGTAAAAAGCTACGGAATGGACTTTTTATGTAAATCGGGATTTTACTGTATTGTAATACTTATGTGCAACGGTGGGATATGCCATGAGAGATGGGGTCAGCATGCATTTTAAGAAGATACTGAGATTGGCAATCATTAACTTCTCCTCATTAACTTCTCATAACTGGCTGGATAATGGTTTTGCTAACTAATATGCCTTCCAGTCTATGAGTGTGAGTCTTTAATGCCAGATTGGTTCTCCTGACACCCGTGACCTAGTCTAGGATTTCTCAGCCTTGGATTCCCAAATGTTCTTGAACTTCATTGGTTCTCCTGACACCCATGACCTAGTCCAGGGTTTCTTTACCTTGGGTTCCCGGATGTTCTTGGACTTCATTCTCAGAAGCCCTGATCAACAGGTGTACTGACTTGAGCTTATGGGAATTAAAGTCCAAGGACACCTGGGGATCCAAGGTTGAGAAACACTGACCTAGTCTATCTTATCAAGACCCTTGTAAATCTTACTGCCCCATCTGTCCCTGACTATAATGTGAGATCTCCATAAAACAGTGTTACATATGAGCAAGAACTGCATCAATATTCTATGGTTCCCAAAATGTTTTGCTATATGCTCTTCCAGAAAGCAAACCTAAGTACTGTAGTTAGGTACCGATGTTAAGGCATTTTCAGTACAAATGCCTCAATTGAAGAACTCCCTCCCAGAGGAGTTCAAATTGGCTCCCCTCCTGCTAAATTCTGGACAGGCAGCCTAAGACTCCATCTTTTAAAAAAGGATTTTGAATTTGTATTACTTTAGTTGTGATTTTATTGATTTTCACATAATTGTACATTGCTTTGAAAGCCTTATTGGAGGGAAAGATAATGTAAATAAATTAATGAATAAGTGTCTCCTATAAATCAATACACTCTGGCAGGGTACATATGTCCCAAAACCCTCCATGAGTAAGGGAGTCATCATGGAGTCCCATGGGTCCTGACATGAAAGCGGGAGTCTGAAATATTGTTCAACTCAACTTTATTAATAAAACAAACATTGTAACATAACAACGTATCAACTGTTCACGACCCTTCCATTCTCTTCCAGTCTCTGCTGGACTTAAATCCATTCCCGTGTCTAGGTGTGCATATTTTGCCACTCCTCTAGTGTCTATCAATAGGTTGTGTATTACTAGAATCCCCACTGCCATCCTCAGTATGCAATTAACCAACCTCAAATGGCAAGCACCTTGCCTTTTAGACATCACAGGCACCCCAGTTGTCTCTTTCTTCCCCATCTCCATAGTTACGTTAAAAAGGGAATCCTTAGCTCAGGAGCACAAGGAAGTTTATTACAGCACCATGGCATTACGCCATCCTCAGCCAACCAAAGGATGAGTCTTGAAGGACCTCTTTGGGTAGCTTCTGTTGGTGCTACTCCAAAGGACCCAGGTCTCTCCTTCCTCCTCCATTTCTATAGTCCTATGTCACCAGGTGCCTTCATCACTTGTCATTTCTTTCTTTTCCCCACCCTCCAGTTCCCTGCCCTTTATGTCTTCATTCTCCATCTCTTCCTTTCCAGACTATTCCAAAATCCATCTCTCTGCAAATCCTGCCCTATCCTGAACTCTTGGATTCTCCCTGCTTCTGGAAAGTTCCTTACCCTTTGGTCACTGAGTGAAAGCTCCTTCCAATACTCCATGCCCTCCCCTTCCATAGGTGACTGTAAGAGGCTTCATTGTATGTGGTTTTATAGTCTGTAGGATGGTGACAGCGTTCCGTGCGCTCTGGTGTCTAGTCATGCCTGCCACATGACCACGGAAACGTCTGCAGAAGCATACAGCGCTGGCTCTTTGGCTTGGAACAGAGATGAGCACTGCACCCTAGAGTCAGATACAACTGGCTTTCAAGCAAGGGAAACCTAGGATGGTGACCTTTCCAGGAGTAAAGTGCATACCTGTCAAGTTTCGGGAAATTTCTGTCAACCCCCTATATTTTATTCTCTTTCCCACCATCATCCCGTATTAGTTAGACTGCAATTAGACTGGAGTTAGACTGGAGGCCAGCAGAGGATAAGCATAGCTGTCCAGTTTCCTGTTTTGGCCAGGAAATTTCCCTTATTTGACAGAAATTTCCCGAAACTTGACAGGTATGAGTGGTCCCAGGGAGATTACCAGGTGGTTGACTGGGGTGGAGGGAGTGGCCAGACATTAGGCCCTTCCAGGACCCTTCTGCATTAATACAAATGAAGTTACAATCTGTTGGATCCATCATAAGCTAAGATTCCATTCTACATTACCGTCGTGAAATAATGAGGTCACAATTCCCCTCATTGCAAAGAATCATAATCTAAAGATATTAAGGAAAAAACAATAAACTGAATGACTTATGATGATACACATACCGCATGCACAAGGTTGCAGGTTCCACCTAAGGAATCTCCAGGTAAGGCTGCAAATTCCCACATGAAAGTGTGGATAACCATTACTAGCCTTCCAAAATGGACCCGTTTAGACTAAGCAAAGTTAAACAAACTAGCGAAATGAAAGCAGAATAATAACATAGGCATATTAAACTTTAAATGAAAGCAGTTAAGAATAAAATAAATTCATCCCAGCTATGAAATCCATTACCGTCATGGTCAACAATCTTGGGCTGGAAGGTCCAGGGGCATGACTCATTATGTGTGGTTATTCCACATTTCTTATGTTCCTGTATATTGAAATGTTCAATTATGCTGTTTCTTGCTTTGAAAATCAAGATCACACAATGTGAGTTTTCAAGAATATGTGCTCATTATTTATTTATTTATTTATTTGCTTTTTAGGCATACCAGGCAGTGATTATATCAATGCTAACTATATAGATGGTTACAGAAAGCAGAATGCTTATATAGCAACCCAGGGGGCTCTTCCTGAAACATTTGGAGATTTCTGGAGAATGATGTGGGAACAAAGGGGAGCAACTGTTGTCATGATGACCAAACTGGAGGAAAGGTCCAGGGTAAGTTGTGTTTGTATTTATTATTTTATTGAGGGGACTGTGGTGGCTTAGTGGTTATGATGCTGAACTTGATGACCAGAAGATTGGCAGGTCAGCAGTTCAAGACCCGAGTGCTGCATGATGGAGTGAGCTCCTATTGTCTGTCCCAGTTCCGGCCAATCTAGCAGTTCGAAAGCAATAAATTGCAAGTAAATAAATAGATACCACTTTGGTGGGAAGGTAAACAGCCTTCCGTGCAGTCATTCCTGCCACATGTCCACAGAAACATCTGCAAACACAGAGAGCACTGGCTTTTTGGCTGTAAACAGAGATGAGTACTTAGTACTGAGTCCTAGAGTCGGATACAACTGTGTTTCAAGCAAGGGTGACCTTTACCTTGACCTATTGTATTAGTAGTTTACCCATGAAATTGGTTTCTAGTTGTGTCCAACTACTAGAAAAACATAATATCTCTAATTACATTATTTCTTTGTTCATGTCAGGGCTTTCATTGGAATTACATTGCACTAAAAATTGTTTTCTTTGTCTATTATTAATTTAAAATGTCTTTTCTCTCCTCCCTATGCTGTTATATTTAATCCTTTGGACACAAGTCACTGTATATCTACCAAACAATTCCTATTAATTTTGTTGGGTTCCTACAGGTTGAGAGGGGGAGAAATGTCATTACGCTCATCAAAATCTTGAAGCGTTTCAGCGTGAGATATTGATCCAGCTAGACAATGCAGTGATGATAAGCTTTTAACTGCCTGTTGGAATTTATTTTACTCTTTTCCTTTAGGATCTTAGGACATATTTATATTCATATAATTCACAGTATGATAGTATTTCCTGGATTCCTTGTAATAAATTACAAATTTCCTTGACATTGCATGAGTGATATGTATCAGTCTTTTGTTAATCACTCTGGTTTATTGCCTAGCAGATGACATGAGAACTCAGTAGTTTAGGTACTGTATCTGGCTATGGGGCTGAAGCTTTGGAACTTGATTCCCCAATTTTCCATCATGGGAATAAAGACAGCCTGTGTAGACTTGGGAAAGTTGCACAGTCCCAAGATGCCCCCAGAAGAAGGAAATTAGAAAACAATTTCTGACTACTCTCTACCTAGAAAACCCTGAAAAGTGTCCATAAGTCAGAATTGACTTGGCATCATCATGTAACTCAGGAAGGCAAACAGGCATGTAACCTGAAATGACAGTGTGTGATAGCAGATGTGGTTCGATGACTTAACAGAGTCTCTTGATATTTGCAGTTACTGTAAATTAAATGTAATTGTCAGGATCACCCATATTAACCAAATACATCGTGAAGTACTGTGCTATTTTAGTATTTTATAGTTTCTGCTTGTTAAAGAATTTAGGGGAATATATTTGGCAGCTAAACCAACTCCATAGCCATTATATTATTGAATTGTTTATTGGTTTCTTCCATATTCAACCTGTATTAATCTTGCTACTTAGAAGTACCTATTGGTAATGGTGACTGCAGCGTAGGAGGAATTTTTATCAGCATAGTTTTATTTTATCTTGGCATAGCAGGTCTTTCAGTGTAGAAGGTTGCTTTGAGTAAAGCAAATGAAATTCTGCCTCTTTTCTCATTATCTGCTTTTAATATGAAGTCAACTCCTAAGTGAAATTGCTACTACCATCCATCATAAGGAGAGCAAACAATTTTTGCGGAATGCTTTGTTGCTTAAATGTTCACAGTTTATCATAACACTGCAGGCCACAGCTAGGCCATTCACATCCATTTACTCTACTTATTAATTGCTTTCTGCATTTGCTAGTTTACTGTACTGTCTGCTTGATTGTTCTCTCAAAGGCGCTGGTCACAATAACAATGCCCTTAGTGCAAAGTATTACTCAGGTAGCAGCATATGCTATGAGCCTTTGGAATCCAGTTAGTTTATATATAACTAGCTATTTTGCCTGGCCTTGCTGGGCAGGTATGGATTGTGTGTTGGTGGCAGGGATCCGTGTGGGTAGGTGCTCTCCCCCACACACAAACACAACATGCACACATGACACACATACACGACTCACAACCTACACCCACCACAGACACACACATCACACACGACACAACACCCACAACACCCACACACAATACACACACTCCCACACATAACACACGCTTGACACACAACCCACACCCACCACATCCACCACACCCAGACACATCACACACAACACAGCAAACCCACTCAGCAAACCCACACAACACACACCCACACATCACATACCCACACAATACACCCCTACATACACACAACACACACACACAACACAACCACACACACCACACAACACACTCATGCAACACACATACCCTGCTGGGGGTTTCTCTGGTGGCCCTAAAAAGGCACCTTGCCGCTGCCATCGTTCCTGCTGCCGCAGCCCCAGTGGAGTTTGCCCGGTAGGTCAGCCAGGGGAGAAAGAGGTGGGGAGGTGCCTTTTTAGGGCCGCCGGAGAGACCCTTCGTGTTGCGGCCATCTCTCCTCCCCGCCTCCTTCTCCCCCAGCCGCCCTGCCAGGCGAACACCGCTGGGACGGCAGCAGTGGGAACGATGGCGGTGGTGAGGCGGCTTTTCAGGGCCGCTGGAGAGACCTTTTGTGTTGCAAGTCAGCCGGGGGAGAAAGAGGTGGGGAGGAGAGACAGCTGCAATATGAAGGGTCTCTCTGGCGGCCCTAAAAAGGTGCCTCACCACCACCGCCGTTCCAGCGGAGTTCACTTGACAGGTCGGCCAGGGGAGAATGAGGCTGGGAGGCACCTTTTTAGGGCTTCCGGAGAGACCCTTCATGTTGCAGCCATCTCTCCTCCCCACCTCCTTCTCCCACGGCCAACCTACCGGGTGAACTCTGCTGGGATGGTGGGGACAGCACCAGCAGCGAGGCAGCTTTTTAGGGCCACTGGAGAGCAGCTGCTTAGGGGGGAAAGGCGCACGCGAGTCAGCCAGCTGTCCCACCTCCTCTGCTTTTGCATCCTCATGCCTGATTGGCTGAGGTGTGCCGTGGCACAGAGGATGCTGGGTAGGGTAGTTTTTTATTTTTTCCATTCGTGGGGCATTGGCCCCACTTTCGGTCTCCAGACCCTCACGGCGATGTTTTCCGGGAGGTAAGGTAAGTGTGGCCGGCTCATTACGGGATGGGCTGGACATGTGCGGACACCCATTCCGGACACACACAGCCCAACCCCCTTCTTATAGGTATAGATAGATCAGAACATATGTCTCTGACTTTAAGTGGAATTTTAGTGGCTAGTGGAAAAGAGAAGTGCAATCTGGCCTGTTTGAAAAATAATAGCCCATATCTTTAAGCCACAGTGGTCTCCCTGGGAACAGCTTCCTTCTGTGAAACTAAATGTTGTAACTAATTTCTTGCTTCCTTTAAGCTATATATGTTAAGACTGCAGAATTTGTAACCCAGCAGGTTGAAGATACCCCACCATCCATATATGGTGGTCCTCTGGAGCTTATTAAATGGGGGGGTGGTCCCTGTGAAACTAAGGTCTGCAAGCTATAATAAATGGCTGAAGGGCTTCATTTACCTGGTGTATCCTATATTGTTCAAGACGGATAAGCAGCTATTTAAGCAAATGAATTGTGGTGTCCCCACCACCACCCTCATCTTCTAGCTATAAATAAGCTTCTCATTAGCTGTCCTGAAAAGGATTCATACATTGCATTCATTCCAAATAAATGCCCACAAAGCTTCAAAAAGTGCCTCACTTGGATGCCACAGCCTCCGCTGGCTTATCTCTGAGCCAAAGAAACTGGCTTTAGGATGATGAGGACAAAGGAACTGGTGCTAGGCATTTTTTTACACACTTAACATTGTCTGCACCCTCTTCCTGCCATACTGCTTTAGTGTTGAGAAAAGTAGTTAAAGATTCATTTATTCATTCATTTCATTTTTATATTGCCCATCTGGGATATTTCCCACTCTGGGCGGTACACAGACAAATAGACAAAAGCAACATAAGAGAACAATCAACCAAATAAAATAAACAACAGAATAAATACCTGGAAAAAAATAAAATAGTTAAAAGATACTTTGGCAGTTGTGCATTTTGTTGTTTGCAATTGTTTCATGCTGTTTTCTTTCCTTAGTGTATGATCAGTGATGCGCTGCTTCCGGTGCCCACAGGTGCACGGCATCAGTAGCGGAAATTCCCCCAGGCCATGCCCACTTGGCTGGCCACGCCCACCTCCCTACCCCAGGCCATGGTATAGCTGGCCAAGTGGGCATGGCCCACAGAGTTAGCCACACCCACAGAGTTAGCCATGCCCAGGGTGGGGGTAGTAAAAAAAATTGCAGCACATCACTGTGTATGATGTTCTAAACTCCTTGAGGGGGGATGTATGTGTAAGAGAGAGAGAGATAGGAGGGGGAAGAAAGAGATCTACTGGGTGTTCGTTACAGAGCTCAGAAATGTTCCTGTTTTTGGACTACAATTTCAGAATCCTCAAGCCATTCCACTCCCCAAAATAATAATATTTTTGAGTGCTGGCTCAGTAAATAAAAATCTTATTCTGATTGCCTGGCAAGAAAATGCAGAAACGAGGGCAAGGATATCAAACATGGCCTGTGAGATACGTTCAGCTTTGCTGGGGCTCAGATTTTGCCACATTCCTTATCAAGGAAGGTGCCGTGTGTTTTGAAGTTGTTAATGCCACAAACAGGACAAAGTAGTTCAAATGAGATGAGAAATAAAGTGCTGTGGAAAATACCGCTGTCATTCTGGTTGATGTTCATGGGTGTTTTTATGCCATCCTGCTTGGGAGGGAGGGAAAGAGAGAAAGTTCAGGAGAGAGAAGCTCCCCCCCCCCCCCCCGCCCCATTTTGGCAGATTTGATAATTACATTATCTTGGAGGCAAAAGCATTTTGCTGGTGGTGGGTGGGGGTGGACTTCATCTCCTTTCCATCTTCCACCCAATTTTTGTTTACTTGCTTTCCCATAGCTCAGTCCTGCAGCTTTGCTTCAGCATTTCTAACCTGTGCTGCATAGATAAAGGGATTTTTGTAAGGGGTGGGTGGGTGGGTGGGCAGGAACACATCAACAGAAACAAACTTGGTAGGTTCATTAGCATGTGTTAGATGTCTGACTAACCTCAGCTTTAAGAACGTACATATTCAACAGCTGAATACATTGAATGAAGATGTTACACTGAATTAGTTATTCATTTGTTTGCCTATGGGGAAGCTCCCGGGCAAGAGGAATGCTTTCATTTATAGCCCTTCACATTTTATTGTTTTCACTTTAAATGTCATCTTCCAAATCTCACCTGACCTAATCCGGACCTCGGAGAGAACATCAGCCCATTAATTCTTTATTGCACACATAATTTATATCAAAAAGGATTATACACACTGCGGTGCATGGAAGAATATTGATAACATATTTATTACATGCATGAGCTTTATTTCTGTGTAATGAAAGGAAAATATTAAGGGGTGGAAACTGGAGATTAGGAAAGGCAGCTGACAGTTACAGGGCAGGAATACATAAAGCGATTTAAAGCATTAATATTCATACACTTGCAGCTCATGGTAGGATTCTTTTCTACAAAATTTCCATGCACCGTGTTACATCATTATTTGGTTCATGTCTTTCAACTCACATAGTTTCTATGGTCTCGATTTGTTTCCAATGTTGCATTAGTTAATAATAAGTGTGTGCCATTAAGTCAATGCAAAGCTATGGCAACCCTTTCCAGAGTGTTCTAGGTAAAGAGGACTCAGAAGTGGTTTATCATTGCCTTCTTCTGGGGGCACCTTGTGATTGTGCAGATTTATCATGGCTATAGAGCAGTGAGAAATAAAGTGCTGTGGAAAATACCGCTGTCGTTCTGGTTGATGTTCATGGGTGTTTTTATGCCATCCTGCTTGGGAGGGAGGGAAAAAGAGAAAGTTCAGGAGAGAGAACTTTGGTTTTTGGACTTCAATCCCCAGAAGGCTCAGTCAATTCTCCAAAGCACTGATCAGCCAATGTACTGGTTTAGGCTTCTGGGAATGGAAGTCCCCCTCTGAGGCGTGGACCCCACCTTGGGAACCACTGCTGGCTTTTCTGGGATCTAACTCCTAATGTCTGGCTCTCCATCTAGATATTGTACTGTATATAACTTATTGAGCTATCCAGCCTACATTATTTGACTGAATGAAAATTTAAATCAATCTGTTTAGGCAACCAGTTAAAGCTCAAGAGGATTTAGTGCAGAAAGATTTTGTGGCTTGGTAACAAATACATTGTGGCTCCAGCATGTTGGAAGAGAGCAGCTACTAGGTAGTGTGGTTATGTATTGCACAGGGTTAATTTATATCACATCCCATTCCTAGTCATCAGGGGTTCCCAATCTTTTGAAGCCGGGTGCCGGGTCACGCACTCTCAGTCAGCTTCAAGGACCAGACGGCCATCTTGCCCTGACTGCACGATGGGGGTGGCCATTTTGTCCCAACAGCTTCAAAGGGGTGGTCATTTTGTTTCTCAAATGCCCTTGGGGTCCCACATAAAATGGCCCATGGGCTGGATCTGGCCCACTGGCCTTAGATTTGAAACCCCTGCCCTAGATCAATAAGACTGTATTTAAAGATGGAGATCATAATGTAACACAGGCATTATACAACCAAAGAAAAAAAGCTTTTTAACCCATATCATTGGCTAAATTGGGTATTGTGAATGCACTTTCCCCTGTGCACACTAGAAACTAGAGCTTTGCATCATATTAGTTATGCAGGGAGGGTGGGAAATTATATTTGTTCTCTGCCCTACTCCCTTTTTCTCTAGAAACTACATTTGGACAACAATCTCTTTTCTTTTTCTGGCTATGTGTATATGGTTCTGGGTGCTACGCATGGGGTTGTTTTCCCCCAGTTAGATATAGAAAGCTTTAGTGTGTTTGTGTAAATTTACTAGCATATTCTCCAGTAATATAGACTAGATATAAGCTACTAGGTGGATTAGAATCATTTTAAGCTACACTCGGTATGCTGTAGTCATTCATTTCATAATATGATGCAGCCAAATATATACAGAAGCTCATTTTCTTTGGGTGTAGAATGCATCAGGTTGTCCATATAGTGTGGAATCCAAGACCAGCAGCAAATTTCTGTTGACCCTTGGCTGTCCTGTATTCTCTGGGGCTTCTTCCTCCTACCTGCCTTCTGTCATTCGTTATTTTCAGAAGGCTTACTGTACAACAACTTCAAAAATTAGCTACTTACATCAAAATGAATGGCAAAGTATGCTGCTGACTTGCACAAAATTGCACATGTACAGTATATCTACAGGTATAAAATTGGAAATTATTTTTCTCTGTTAAAGAGAATGACAAAAGATCTTGCCAGAGCGTGGAAAACAATGAGTGTGGAGTCTGCTTTTCAGATACTAAGTGTGGATGGAAAACCTCAGGGTCCCTGGTCTGCCTCCTGAAGGGTCTTCATCTGTAAATCAGACAGATCTATAGATTGGACTTGACAGTCCTTCACATGAGAACTACTCTCCCTTTCAAAAGGGCATGTGTCCATCCTGCTCCTTTACCTTCTGTTTAGACCTTTTTGGTGCCTAGAGTGCTGACAAGAACACACAATATTTACTATTATACATCTTTCAGATTTGTTCGTACCAGGAAATAACAAGAATAAGACCAAGAGTAAATCACAGTTAGAGCATGCCCATTGAATCAGTGGGGATTTGGTGAGTCAGCTCCTCTGTAAGTTCCATTGATTCAAAGGGCCTACTCTAGTCACAAATTATTACTAGAATTCCTCCATCACATTTATAATTTCTTATTTTCTGATGGAGTAAGTACTGGTAGCAATATAGCATGAGCCGCTCTCTCTTGCAGGTAGAAAGAGAGTCTTCAGATATCGTAATGCCATTATTCTCATCATACATAATGAATGTACTGCAGGGATTCTCAACATGCGGCCCACAGGCCAGATGCGGCCCACAATGCCACTTCATCAGGCCCACCACCACCTCTATCACACCAAGAAGTGCCATGTGGTTGAGGAAGGGCAAAATGATTGTCTGGCCCCAGTAGCTGTCTGAGGGAGCGTGATCCGCCCCCGGCTTTAAAAGTTCAAAAACTCCTGATGTACAGTATAATGAATGGCGGTTTCATGTCTGGCCTAGACACAAAAGAAGTAGAAATTGAGCCTCTATTTCTTTTCTTTGTTTTTTGCTACATACATACCTGACGCGTTCTTTTTTGTTGCTTTTAGTGGCTCTTGCTAACCTTAGCTTATTATCAGCTTTTGCCTTCCTAACATCATCTCTGCAAGGCTTTGCTACTTCTCTTCACTCTTCCTTTGTAGCCGGGTCTTCCTTCCATTTCCTATATCTATCTTTCTTTTTTAGCTCGACTTTGAGCTTTTTGTGAAGCCGCATTGGTCTTTTTTTTTTTGAGGGGGGGGGGACTATCTTTTGCTTTCTTTTCTTGTTGGTATTGCTTGTATTTATGTTGGTATTGTTTGCATTTTTTTTAAAAAAAATCCCACCCATCTTGGGCTCTTTTACTGTTAGGATCTCCTGCCATGGAATTGTACTTAACCATTGTTCTGAGTTTATCAGTGAAAATGTGTGTTTCAAAATAGTTTGCCATTCAGCTTTGCCTCCTGTTTGTGAACAACGAGGCCGTGATCTGTGTGCCGGGGTAGCAAGACCTAGGGCTAATCTGAGAAAGTAAGCTTTTCCTGTACAGTAGATGATAGCCAATGTGAATTGGGAGAAGAACAAACTATCATCCATATGATACAATGCACACAATGCCCTCAACATGCTCTGAGGAGGACCTTATGTTGGCAAGAGGTGTCCCAATATTGGGCAGATGTCATCTAGTTCTTTTAATTCCTTTTTGTTTTAGATATGTTAATTTTAGCTTTGTATGTTATTATATGCTGGTGGTGCTTCTGACATGAGTAAAGAAAGAACTTCCAAGATCTGCTCTGAAAAAGCTTTTCAGACAGTGAAGAGAGCTGCAGAGTGGAAGAGTGTGCTCTTCACACTAGTGGACATCAATAGTATGACACTGAATTTTACATTGAACCATAAAAGCATGCTATTTAAATAACATACATACTTCTGTTGCTTCTCTCTACTTACTAAGTAGCAGGAAGAGGTCAAGACCCACATGTTGGTTGGTTTTCCTGCTGCTGCTTCTTTTTATACATATATATCTAGGCCAGACTTTAAACTGCCAAAATGAAGTAACCTTTTGGTAAATCCATTATGTAGTTCCTTTTGCATGACCTAGTGTGAGAAAGATTAGCTGGCACAACAAGATTGCCACTGCCCAGGATATGCCCAATTAGGGATGCCATAAGTCCCACTTTTCCCTGGTTTTAACGGATTCAAGCTGTCCATCAGGTTCATGTAAAACATGTGAAAATCCCGGTCCAAAGCTATGGATAATTCTTTCAGACTGCAAAGGGTTAAATGCATAGAGTCAGCATTCCTAGAGTGGAATGGAAGTGAAGAGTTGTCTCACTTCCTATCTACAGTGTTTCCCATGGAGGTATAATAAAACAGGAGATGACATGACATCACAAACTTGAACTGACTAATCTGGGAGTCCGCCATGTTAGTTGCCCCAAAACATTGCCTTATGGTGCTTTGATTGTGTAGAGTCGTGAAAGTAGATCGGGGTTTCCCCTTTAATATCAGTGGGTGGGGAGTTGCAATCCCCCTCTCTGCTTGCTCCCCTGGGTCCAGAAGGGTTGGGGGGATAGACCTCTTTTGCTCCCCCAACCCTCCCGGACCCACAGGACCCAGGAGAGGGGATTGAATCCACCCCACCCCCTGCTATTAAAAGGGAAAACCCGATCGGGGTTTCCCATTTAATATCAGTGGGTGGGAGGCTGCGATCCCCCTCTCCGCTGGCTCCCCTGGGTCCAAATGGGTTGGGGGGACAGACCCCTTTTGTCCCCCCAACCCTCCCGGACCCACAGGACCTGGAAAAGGGGATCGAATCCACCTCACCCCCTGATATTAAAAGGGAATCAAATGGGGTCTGTCCCCCCAACTCTTCTGGAGCCAGGGGAGCCAGCGGAGAGGGGAAATCCCCCAAACACTCTGTTTTTAAAGAGAAGAAACTGCTTGGTTTCTTCTCATTAATAACAGGGTGTCCTGTGGGGGGTTCCCTCTCTGCTGGGTCCCCTGGGTTCAGGGGGTTGGGGGACAATAGAGGTCTGTCCCCCCAACCCTACCAGACACAGGAGACCTGGGAGAGGAGATCGATCCCCTCTCCTAGATCTCCTGTGTCCGGGAGGGTTGGGGGACAATAGAGGTCTGTCCCCCCAACCCTCCCAGACACAGGAGACCTGGGAGAGGAGATTGATTCCACCCCCTTCCAACACTCCGTTGTTGAAGAGAAGAAACCGCTTAGTTTCTTCTCTTTAATAACGGGGTGTCCTGCGGAGGATCCCCTCTCTGCTGAGTCCCCTGGCTCTGGAAGGGTTGGGGGGACAGACCCCTTTTCCCCCCAACCTTCCCAAACTCAGAGGACCAGGGACAGGGGATTGATTCCACCACACCACCCCCAAACACTCCATTTTTAAAGAGAAGAAACCACTTGGTTTCTTCTCTTTAATAACGGAGTGTCCTGCAGGGGGATCCCCTCTCTGCCAGGTCCCCTAGCTCTGGAAGGTTTGGGGGGACAGACCTCTTTTTTCCCCCCAACTTCCCAGACAGGAGATCCAGGAGAGGAGATCGATTCCAGCTCCTCTCCCGCAAACTCCATTTTTAAAGAGAAGAAACTGCTTGGTTTCTTCTCATTAATAATGGGGTGTCCTGCGGGGGGATCCCCTCTCTACCAGGCCCCCTGGGTTCAGGGAGGTTAGGGCACAATAGTGGTCTGTCCCCCCAACCCTCCCAGACACAGGAGACTCGGGAGAGGGGATCGATTCCACCCCCTCCAACACTCTGTTGTTGAAGATAAGAAACCGCTTGGTTTCTTCTCTTTAATAACGGGGTTTCCTGTGGGGGGATCCCCTCTCTGCCAGGTCCCCTGGCTCTGGAAGGGTTGGGGGGACAGACCCCTTTTGTCCCACCAACCCCCCCCCCCCCCGAACCCAGGGGACCCAAGAGAGGGGATAATAATAATAATTTTAATTTGTACTCCACCTTTCTCGGGCCGAAGCCAACTCAAGGCGGCAACAACATATTAATCCATACAATATAACAACATAATAGTAATACAAAAAATAGATTCAGTGCAATAAACTGACAATAATACAATATCAAATTCAAAAAAAGCTTATCAGTACATCACATAATACATAATTACATAACATCAAAATATATTGAATATTAACAAAATCCACAAGTGATGAAGCACAGCTCACATCCCAGATGAAGCCCCAGGCCAATGTCTTCAGCTGCGGCAACATCAGCCTTTCTGACTCTCTCCCCGCGCCCGCTCTCACCACGGTCGGGGTAATGACAAGTCCAGCAGTTCCAGCAGCGGCATGAAATTGAAGCCGCGACGGTCATCCCACAACTGGAGGCCAGTCTTTCTCCAGTTTCTCTCCCCGCCCTTGTTCTCACCAAGGGCGGGGGTCCGAAGACTCTGGCGTCAGGGGTGGATCAATCCACACACACACCCCTCCAACACAAGAAGCAATTATAAACAGTAGTCTGGACGTATTGTTTTGGGGCATCTAATATGGTGGCAGGCCACGCCCACTGGCTTCAAAAAACTTACAGCTTGAAGTCTGTAGTGCCATCTGCTGTTTTATTATACCTCCATGGTGGTTCCTTCCTCTCTAGCAATGCTGACTCTATGCATTTAAAAAAAGACCTCTTCCAAAACAAGTCCCTTCCTTTTCTCCTTCCGGAGGGAAACGGGGACTCCAAGGGCTGCATTTCTGTTCCACACTTTTCAGTTCCAGACTTTCTTCCAAGAGATCCTTGTGTGGGGTTTGAAAATGAGCCCAGCTCTCTCTCTAATTTCAATCCCCTACTTGTTGGGGATTCTGCAGTGTCTAGTCATGCCTGCCACGTGACTATGGAAACATCTGCAGAAGCAGACAGTGCTGGCTCTTCGGCTTTGAAACAGAGATGAGCACTGAACCCTAGAGTCGGATACGATTGGCTTTGGAGCAAGGGCAACTTTTACTTCTGTCCCTTTGGGGGGGAGGGAAATATGGCATCCCTATGCCCAATTGTGGCTCAAAAATACCACAGTCTTCAAGGAGGTTCTTTCTGTGTACCCCTCCCTACCACTAAAGCATCATGACATTGCTATTCATCATTCTAAAGGGTGCCAAGACTGAAAAGATAAACTCTTCATTTGTTCATGTAATTTGTGTTAAGTTAGTTGTAGCAGTTGCACAGCCTTTCTGTTTGAATACATGCCACCCACTTTTTAGTCAGGCTAATAAACACACTTGGACCGGATGTTTTAGAGAAAGAAAAATAGCATTTACTGACAAAATGAGGTCAGAAGGCGCTCAGAAGTCTTGATAAGGTGGCATCAGGTCAATAATGAGGGCAGGAAATTCAAGTTAGGTAGTTTTAAAAGAAAGTAAGTGTAAATGGCCTCGCTGCCAACTATGTGGCTGAAAAGATGGAGGCACTAACATACATCCTTCCTCTTCCAAAGGCAGAAACAAGAGAGAGAAATGCCAGAACAAAGGCCTTGAGACATGCAAATTTGCAAGCTGCTTTTCAGATGCCTCCCCAAATTATCTCCCCCTTCTCCTCCTGGTATTTTTTCCATTTCTTTGTCTGAATACCTTTTCTCACCTGTGACTTTAGCAAGAAACAAATAATGCTTTTATAAGCAGTAATTCTATTATCAGCATGATATCCAGTCATGTACACTGTGTTGCAACAGATTGATCAGTAACATGGCATTCTTGTTTCTAATTCTGAAAGCTTCCTAAGTCCATGCATGGAAACAAGTTCCTCTCTAATCTCAAAGCAGTGGAGCAAGCTGATCAGCTTACACTGTGCATGAGTAGCCTTCCACAGAGCCACAAAATCCTTTCTGTGAAGCTTGCATGGCAGTCAGGATAGTGCAGTTGTCTTTAACCTTACACTCGCCACCACCGCTTTCACTGCTGTTACACTGAATGATGCTGTGGGTTAATTTTTTCTCTCAATTTGTTTATCAGTAGCACAATCTAGCAGCTAATTTATAAGTATGCGCTGAGAAGACTATCAAGTTGAATCTTCATAAAGAATGCCACACTAGATGTCAGATGTATCAGCAGAAATGAAAAACATGAGGGGGAGGCTTCATCCTTATAAGATTGGTAGGGGCTGCTGAAGTTTAAAAATCCAGTTCATGCTTTGATAGTACATTGAAGCAGTCCGTAAGGGCAGGGTGGAGTGGCTAAGGCTGCTAAAAGGTGTCTCTAATATATTTTTTAAAACCATACAAATTAAGTCCAGCTATGTTCACCCAGGAGAAGTTAATTATGTACAGTGGTACATACAACAATTTTAATCCATTCCACTGTGCTCGTTGTTCTACGAAACAATTGCTATACGATACATGCATCATATAGCGATTCTCCCTATGGGATGCATCGTACAACGATTTTTTTTTTTGCTAAGTGGTTTTTCCCATTGAAAAATGGCTGTATGATTTTTTCCATAGGGAAAATTGTTATGCGGGACGCCATTTCCCAAAAAAAACCTAATTTTAATGCGATTTCATTGTTATACAGGGCTATTGTTGTATGAGGTTCCACTGTATATGTATTTAAAGTGAGACTAGATCTTCACTTGCCTCTCTACACTTCAATGTTAAAAATTGTCTTCACTACCTTTTGGGAAATGGAGTGAGGTTCTTCCATATGTAAATGTGCTTCCATCAGCACTGTTGAGTCAAGGCAGGATTGCGGTGACTTTCTGGGATGTGAAGGCACTGGGATATTCTTTGTTGATCGATGTAGATTTTTAAAGACCTCAGGTCTGAAATGGTGTCATCCTTCATTCTGATTGGAAAGGAAGTCATTCATCGTTCACTTGCTCTTCCAACTTTCATTTCAACATTTCACATTTCAGTATAAAGGTGTGGAGTCTGGTGGTGGCTTAGCATATGACAGTGACGTTTCTAAGTTTGATAGGATAACCAAATCTTTTTATTATGACTCATATCAAAAGAAAATTAAGAAACTGCATCATTTGTGGATTTTGTGTTTTGAAACCGGGTTTAATATCATCTTTGACTTCAACTTTATGGCTGCCTTGTTAGGATGATAAACTCCTTTCTCAAGTAGCAGTGTAATTAATCATGCTTAAAGATGTATTTTAGGAGGTGTTCCTAGCCTGTGCCTGCTGGATTTTCTCACACAGTTTTAATGCGGAATGAGGAATGAAACTATTCTCACCAAAAAGATACTAACAAAAAACTGTTATCCTTTCAATGATGTATTGTCAAAAACTAAGCTTAGAGCCTCTTTTCTATACCACAGCTACTTACATATGGCTATGGTTCCAATTTGAATAAAATTATATATGATAGTTGTTAGGTACAAATGTAGAACTAGAAACGAATTTTTAAAACCTGTACAGAATTACAGTGTGAAACCTATTAAGCTTACTGGTCCTTCATCTTCCTCCTTATGAATCTTTGTCTCTTGGCCTTTGAATGACAGGGCCAATTCCTCTTGCCTAGTTTTGCTAGAGTATCACAAAGAGTGTAATTTTGATAGACAAATTGCCTTAAGTTAAAAAAAAAACCATAGACATTATTTGCTTCATACTAAGAAGTTTGACTGAACATGCAACTGATGATGTCTCTGGTAATTTCTTAACTTAGGGCAACTTGTCTCCAAATGTTATGCCATTTTTGTAATTACATAAGATGATCTTCACCGCAGACTTGTGAAGTTTTAAATGAACACCAAGTCCCTTTTTGTTCTAGCCTTTGCCAACACAAGAAGCAACTGTTAACTTGGAGTGGAAAACCCTCCAGATAGAGACATCTGCAAAAATAGCACTGGTCCGGACGTGTGAGCATTCTAGAGCAGGTCATTCCTAACAGACAAAAAACAGCTCAGTTAGTGACCCTCTCTTATTAAAATATGCAATTGCAAGAGCATAAGCCTCTGTGGACTGTAGCCCATGGTTTCAAATGATTAAGTACAGCCTCGGTGTGCAGGTGTTTAAACATATATGAGGAAGGGATATGTTAGATGCAATATCAATGCAAAACTGCAGCAGAGTGGTGGTCATTAATGGTTATTAAAATTTTGTGGGTGAAAAATATAGACCATAAAGCTGGTTATTCAGAGTATGTCAAGGGTCACTAGTAGATGCTAAGTACTGTACATTCAAACATTGATAACCCTCTGGAGACCTTTTTTTTAAAAAAAAGTACCAATACTGTGCTTTTAGTAGACTATTCCTGCTTGTCTGTTAGCTATAGATGCTGCATATCCTTGCCCAAATACTTACTCAGAATTTGGGAACATTACCTTTTTGGACTACCATTTTCACCAGCCATGCTGCGTTATATGGTTTATGGTCTTTAAAAATAATTTATCTTCACAATATTCTTTAATTGTTCTGTATAATTCCAATGCTATAATGCCTCCTGTCTCTTAATTTTCAGCATCTTTGCATTAACTGTACACTTTGTTATGTTATATGCCATGAAGTTGATTCCGACTTGTGACAATCTTCGAAAGGTTTCTGAGATGAGATATTTATGGAGGGTTTTCTTGCCATTGCCACTCTGCAGTGAGTTTCTGTGATGAAACGGGGATTTGAATCTAGCCTTTCTAAGTGTTAAATCAGACACTTGTCCGAAAGAACTACTCTGGCTCCCAGTTTACATTTAGCTGTCTTAATTTTAAGATGAATGTATTAAGATCTGAAATGTTTGTTGCAGGTGAAATGTGATCAGTATTGGCCAAGCAGAGGAACAGAAACATATGGACTGATCCAAGTGACCTTGTTGGACACTGTAGAATTGGCAACTTACTGTGTCAGGACATTTGCACTTTACAAGGTACTTTGGTGTTCAGCATGTCCTGGGATGTTTTTATGCTAAGAATGCAACAAAGATCGGGAGGACAACTTTGAAGGGCCATTTTTGTCCTCTCTTGGATCTTCTCTGGCTACATCTGCTCATTTCCCAAAACCACAAGTGGCCTCTGACGCTCAGAAGATTGTCAGTCCATTTATTCTACTTTACCTTATTTATTTCCAGGCTGTGTCATTCCAATTTTTTAAAAAACATTATTTCGGGTCTTTTTCAGGCCTCAGGGGATCTGCAGTCATCTCTTCCCCTAATCCAGGGGTGGCAAACCTTGGCTCCAGCTGTTTTTGGACTTCAATTCCCAGAAGCCCAAATCAGCACACCTGTTGGTAAGGGATTCTGGGAATTGAAGACCAAGAACAACTGGATCACTAAGATTGTCCACCTCTGCCCTAATCCATGACTTCTGGAGTAAGGTGGGGCTGTTTTCAACCCTGACCTAAGATGCATCAGAGGAATATGAGACTGTACTGAAGAGCATGTGCAGCCCACAGGCCACACTCTACCTACCTGTGGTCTGAGATTTTCCTCAAATGAAAAAAAATGTGTCATGGAAGTGTTCTGTCTTGTTCTAAAGAGAAGCTAAGGTTTTTGCATTGTTTCTAGCTGGGAGTGACTTGTAGGGTCACATAATGCAGCTTACTAAATGAGAGTCCCCTACACTTTCCTTTTATTTGGGAGGTTCTTCAGTTCTCACCCACAGCATTCCATAAAACTCTATAAAATTCTATAATATTATTTTTCATTTCCATCCACATAATGGTTCTTGACATTCAAACCTTAGTACATGTATAATGGTGTCATTTGCAGTTTGCTCTTTTGTTCTTCCTACTGTGGTTCAGTTAAGCAGTTTCTTTTTCTTGTGCTTTTCTTTACATATTTTCAATTAAACTCCCCCCCCCCCCGCTTTCCCAGCTAAGTACAGCTAACGTCTTTCCCACTGTTCAGGTTTTTTTATCAGCTGTATAGTAACCCCCCGTGTGGTTTTGGTTCTGCAGAAATGAAAAGTGCTAGCGCATGTCACACAACTGTCTAACAGCTTTGCAGAGAATTTCATAAATGTAAGAAATCAAGTACAGCTAGCTATTAACTATGGGCTGCAGCTGTAGATTAACCATAGGTCTGGGCATGTTTTCTGAGATGGGTCTCATACTGATGTGAAAACTGTGCCTTCACTTTGCATTGGAGTCCTGCCGTGGCGTTTAACAGACCATTCAGCTGAGTTTCTTCTATGGCAGAATGGATCGAGTGAAAAAAGAGAAGTGAGGCAATTTCAGTTCACTGCCTGGCCTGACCATGGAGTTCCAGAACATCCTACACCATTCCTAGCTTTCTTACGGCGAGTCAAGACGTGTAATCCTCCCGACGCGGGACCAATGGTTGTTCACTGCAGGTAAGAGTATGCTTGGCTGTAAAAGCATTGCCAGGTACTGTGGTGGCTCAAATGGTTAAGTCACAGAACTTGATGACTGGAAGGTTGGCAAGTCAGCAGTTTGAGACCTGAGTACTGCAGGATGGAATGAGCACCCATCTCTGTCCCAGCTCCTGCTAACATAGCAGTTCAAAAGCAAGAAATTGCAAACAGATAAATAGGGGCCACTTTGGTGGGTACATAAACAGCGTTCCATGCATTCCGATGTTGAGGCATGCCTGCCACGTAACCAAGGAAACGTCTGCAGATGCAAACAGACAGCACTGGCTCTTTGGCTGTAAATAGGGATGAGCACTGAACCCTAGAGTCGGATATGACTGGCTTTCGAGCAAGGACAACCTTTACCTTTACCTAAAAGCATTGCCATGTGTCCAGCAAATGTCATGCCCTCATGTTCTGTAATTCATACTCTAAATACTGCAGTATAAACAATACATTTCATTCATTTTATAACACACACAAAAACTTCTGATAAAACAAGCAGTTCTTCTCTTAAATTCTGTTCCTCAATAGCAATTGGCATATAAAAATCCTGTGTGAAAATGAAAATATTTCCCTGCTTGTGGAAAAATAGAAGGAAATGAGTCAATTTGGTTTTCCACGAAAGGAATTTCCCTGACCTGGGATCAGTTACGCCCCCTGCCCCCCAAAATGCTCTCTTCCATGTCCACACCAAGCATTTTTCCTCCTCCTTCTTGAGCAAACCAAATTTCTCTAATAACTACAATAGGGGGTGAGGCATGGCGCGCTCAAAAGGACTCCAGCTGCCAGCCCCGCCGATGCCTTTGCCGCCCGCCCTCTGGACTCAAGGACTATGTGGTGGTGGGAGGTTGGTTTATCTTTATCTCTTGCTCCCCCCTGTCCCAGTGGTCTGGTAGGAAGGGATGGGTAGTAGAGTCACATATTACTGAAATAGATTGATATGTTGGTTTTTGTTCTCATTAGTATAGTATATTATATTATTGTTGTTCAATTCATGATTATGTATTCATGCCGTGATTATTGTATTTATGATGTATTTTTGCTTGATGGCTCCATTTCTGCTATTGTTTCACAGGTTTTGCTGATATTCTGTTTATATGCTGTTTTTCATAGGAATTATGTTAATTGCGTTATTATATTGATTGTGATATGTATTTTCTGTGTTATTGATTTTTTATTGATATTTTGTATGTTTACTATATTTTGGTTTTGTCATATTGTATCTTTAGTTATGTTGGAAGCCGCCCTGAGTCGGCCTACAAGCCGAGTAGGGCAGGGTACAAATTGAAAATCGAATCGAATCGAAGCTTGTTTTATGGAGTCTGTCCATCGCATTTTCAGAATGGAGTTAATGTTGGTGGTAGATTATGAAAAACATTATCATAAACCTTTCCCAAGGAAGTTTTCTGTGTATAAAACCGAGAGATGCAACTAAAGGAATTGATGAGAAAACTGTGAGTGTAAATTTGCATGACTGCCAAAAAAGCTCTTAATAAAGTATAGCTAAAAATAAAGACAAAAATAAACAGTTATGTTAGGCAGCAGTGATAAAGTACTGCACAAACTGTTTTTTTCACTATCTAGGCAAATTGAGTTTCTGCTTAAAGCAGGTTGGTTGGCCCCTATAATCTACGCCTTTGAAATTTCCTTTAGACTATGCACTCCAATTATATATTATGGCCCCAATCCAAAGTGTTAGTCACACTTAGTTCTTTTTTCAAACAGTGTGAGGAGTTAGTTGTGGTTATTTTCCACCATTGATTTAAGACAGAAGTCCCCATTTTCTTGCTATTGTGATTTACCCGATTCCGAACCATTAGCAACCAATGGAAAAGCAGCTGCTGACTGCTGATCAGTTATTTAACGAGTTTCTAATTGTATGCTACCTAGTCAATCCCAATTTACTTTGATCCTTTCCAAGGTTTTATAGAGAAAGAAGGGCAATTCCATCATTAAGTGTGGGACAGTCGGATACCATAATCTCACAAAAATTGTGGTTGGAGTTTTTTTTATTGACATTTTAATATTTTATAGTTTTATTATTTGGTGATTTGATGTTGTTTTTATTCTGATGTTAGCCGCCTTGGGTTGCCGAGGCAAGAAAGGCAGCAATACAAGTTCCAAAAATAAATAAATAAATAAATAAATAAAAATGTTGTTATATAACTAACAATTTTTCACAAATTGGAATAAGCATGGTTTTCCTAATTCACATTTGGTACAAAGAGACTTCAGGCATAGAAACAAAATGCCTGACATTCTGAAACGTTGACTTTAGGTGTCCCGCATGCAACACTTGCAAATTAATTAATTTTTTAAACAAAAAACATTTCAGGAATGTTTCTGTGCCTGAACTCTCTGTACCAAATGTGAATTAGAAAACCATGCTTATTCCTACTTGTGAAAAATTGTTAGTTTATAAAAGGAGTTCTCAACCTTTTTAAGCTGTGGGCTGAGTCATGCTCCCTCAGACAGCTTCGGGAGCCAGACAACCATTTTGCCCTTCCTCCACCACATGGTACTTCTGGGTGTTGTGGAGGTGTGTGTGGGGCACATGAAATGGCACCATGGGCCACATCTGGCCCATGAGTCGCAGGTTGAGAATCCCTGGTTTATAACAATATTTTTGTGAGATTATAGTGTCCAATTGTCCCACATGCAACGATGAAATGGCCGAGAATATACAAAACTGATTTATTACTCCCTTCTTGTGAGGGCACCCTGGGACTGTTCAGCTTGCTGAAGACCTCATAGGCTGGCTCTTCTCCTAGAAGGCATAGTGGGGACTCAAATTCCCGACCTCTGGTTCCATAATCAGATATCTAAATAAAAGTAAAAACAATGGTTTTAATTTCAAGATTCAACACAGTTACTTTTAAACTACTCTATTCCACTCTGCATTTCATCCCTTTATCTGTCTGTTCCTCAGAAATATTGAACCCACAAAAAAATTTTTTAATCTCTTCAGTAGTGATCTGTATTATACAAGCTACAGCTGTTAATCCATCAAGCATGCCCATTTTTGTCTTTGTAGCTGTTTCAAATCTGAGCTGTAGGTCAGGTTTTTTAAAAATAATAATAATCAAAGCTGTTAGTTTCCTGGGCAACTTTGGCCAAAGACAAAAATCTGATGATAGATTTATTGTCTGAGGCACAGAACAAGTTTCTGCTTTTCCCATTCTATCTAGCAAAGGTGTATCTATACTGAAAAGTGAATATTATTCAAAACTAGAAATGAGCCAGTGTTCTGCACAGCTTCTTGAAAGCCAAATGCTAGCCGAAATAGTGTAGACTGAGTGACATGCAATTCAGTTTTCCAGAACATTGCTGAAACCTCTCATCACATGTGGCCTCAAATAGTCCACTTACTTTGTCTGATGCTGGAAGAAACCTGTCATGGCAGTAGGGAGCTGTTGTTTAGTGATTGCTTATGTGTGTGATTCCATAAAGCACAATATTCACAGTTGGTGATGCAGCAATAATAATGGTAGGGACATTTTACTTTACAGCTGGCAACCTACACAATGGCCAGTGGTCCCATTTGCCAAATACCAGAGGTGATCCTAATGAATAACTTATAAAGACCTCATTGAGATACACATTTCTTCCTCTGCATAATATTCTGCTTATTGCAGGGCAATTTAGCAACATCACAGCCCAATTTGTGCCTTTTCGCTAATGTGCTTTAATTTGCAAAATCAAATATCCTTTTAATGAGCACATCCTGTTTGAAATGCAAGCTTAAATTCTGTGAATCTGCAATAGAGTCTAACATGTGGTCTGTTGATAGCTGGAGAAGCACACAGTTGCATTTGAAGTTGGATTAATGCTAGCAAACAGGTGTTAATCAGATCATAGCAAAATAGCACTGGAGGGCATCTGGAAGTGCTTTTTCTCCTTACTTTGTGTTCAAAACTTCACAGCAATCTTAGTAATTGTTTCAGTCATGACGCACACAAGCTCTGTGCAAAGATGTGTAGTATTTCTGTACCTGAGCACAACTGGATAATCCCTAAGGATACATTTAATTTAATGAAGTGTTTATATACATTGCTGATGTTCCTAAAATGAGCAATAGAAAGAAAAAGAGTGGACAGTTTTAAGAAATGTGGATTGCACATTTCAGGAATTCTCACACCCAACCTACAGGAAAGGTTCATTAGCATATTGAAGATTAATTATTGCAAGTGATCAATACTTCTTTTCAGTAAATACGGGAAGCATCCAAATTTTATGCAAATTATCTTCATTTTTATTAAATAACACAGAAGTCTGTCATTTACTAATTTTGGAGACATTTCCAGACATTAGATTTGACCAAGGGGATTCATTCAAGTACAAATATCAACCTCTTTGCCTATGAAAGTTTGTTGTTGTTGTTACATGTCTTGTTATCACTGACCTATGTTGACCCTATGAATTTTGAGATCTCCAAAATGTCATGTCCTCAGCAGGCCACCTCAGTGCTTGCAAACTGAAGACCACCTTGTAGTTGGTCTTCCTTCTTTCCTGCTGCCTTCAACTTTTCACAACATTGTCTTTTCCAAAGAAACTTTCTTTCTCATGTTGTGCCCAAAATATGGCTGCCTCAGTTTCATCATTTTTGCCTCCAGGCTAGATTTGCTCTAGGACCCACTCGTTTATCTATCTGACAGTCCAGGGTATCCACAAATTTCTTTTCCTGTATCATATTTGAAATGAGTTCATTTTTTCCCCTGTCAGGTTTCTTTATTGTCCAACTTTCACACTCATACATAAAGATCAAGAATACATGATTGTGGGAGATCTGGTTCTCCAATGACCCATTCCTACACTTGACGATCTTTTCCAGTTCATTTGGTGCTGTTCGTCTGAGTCTTCCTCTGGATCTGCCTTGTGCTCTTTGTCCTCCTGTTTCCACACAAGCCTTATACCGAATGGATTTCCAAAACATTCTCTCCAAATGGGCAAACCACTTTATTTGTTGTCTCTTTCTGTAGTCTAAGACTAGTTTTATGACAATTCTTTCCCTTATAATCTCATTCCTGATTTTATCCCTTCTAGTCACTCCAGCAGTTTTCCTCAGACCTCTCATTCTTTCTTGCAGCCAGATGAAATTTTATAAATACTGAAATAAAATTAGGGCCAAATCAGATGTGTGTTATCATTCAGACATTGTATATTCATTCTTGTTTTGTACCAATTTTGCAGGTGCTAATTAAGTGGTGGTGATGGGGTGCGGGCGTTATGCTCGCACCTCACCACTGCTTCGGGAGCTGCACTGGCTTCCAATTTGCCACCGGGTGCAATTCAAGGTGCTGGTCATTACCTTTAAAGCCCTACATGGTAGTGGGCCAGGATACCTAAGAGACCGCATCACCCCAAGAACATCTGTCCATCCAACCAGAGTGGACCGGAGGGGCTCTCTGCTTGTACCATCTGCTAGAGGGGCCCGTCTCTCTAGCACAAGAAGGAGGGCCTTCTCTGTGTCCGCTCTGGCCCTTTGGAACCTCCTGCCAGTGGAACTAAGGCTGCAGACGGAATTGCTGCCCTTCAGGAAAGATCTGAAAACATGGCTGGCGGGGCAGATGTAGGGCCCTGAAGATGTCGTGACCCCCACCTGCTGGTTGGTTTAATATCAAAGCAACTTTCCTCTTTTAATATGTGTGGGGGTTTTAGCGGGGTAATTTGTTTTAATGGGGTTGTTCTTGTTTTAAGGGTTTTAAGATTGTATGCCGCCCAGAGTCTTCATGAGTTGGGCGGCTATATAAATATGAATATTAAATTAAATTAAATTTAAATTAAAGTATCTGCTGGATTTTCACAGCAGGGCAAGTATGACTACAAAGTAGAGCTGGTGTGCTCCATCGCCTAACCTAGCATTCCTGAGGCTCAAAGCCCACAGGTGTAAGCTTAAGTCACCCACACGTGATTTGTTGCTTTTCCTGCCTCATTACAACACAGATGAATAGATCTGTACAAGCAAGAAGGTGTTCTCTTGTGCTCTAGCATGAGAGGTGGATATTATGTATTAAAATTTCGAGGGAGCCTCTTCAGAATAGTTCTCAAATTTTGTCTCTGTGAAATACTGGTTGAGGTCCTGTTGCCAAAAGTTAAATTCCTTAATGCCAATAACGTTATCAGACAATGCTTCTTTTGAATCCTTTTTGTTATCAGGAAGCCACTGGGGATGCGGAACAGGATGCTTAGTTTCCAAAAAATTTCATCACTGGTAAAGATACCTTGGGGGTAGCTATTTTCAGAAATTAAAGACTTCCCCTGCCCCATGACCTTCGAGGGGAAAATCACAAATGCTGTATTTCTCAAAATAAATGCTGCAGCTGATGACATCATCAACCATACCTAACAAATATTTACACAACAGGGTTTCAGCCATTGGGGATCTACGTACATTTTGGTCTCCGTGTTCCATTTTGTGGAATGAACCTAATCTCATTAGAAATTGTTTCTTTATTCATTTTGAGCCTAATTTCTAGCTCTTTATGGGGCATCTGTTATCTTCTACTGATTGTTTGATTCACTCCTAAAGGTTTTTCTATCACTTTTTTGATAATAGTTCCTAGACTGTTTTGTTCTGATAACTCTGTATCTATTTCTAATAAAAAAATACTTGAATGGCTCTACTTTATCGTTACTTAATCTCACCAAAGCGAAATTGGTAGTATTCTCCATTTCATTGTCTCTTTTCTTCATTTTTATGGGGTCCCTACCCACTCTTATTCTGAAGAATCATTATCTAGTTTTTATATTTTACTCTGCGTATTGTTTTCTTCTCTTACATATGCCTTTGTGCTTTGTTTAAAACACTCTGTCCTCATAGCCATAGTTAATGCAAGCGCAGAATCAAAAATAGACCACACCAAAACACTTCTGGGTAGAGTCATTACTGTTAGACTGGAAATAGACATTTAGTGAGTTTTAGCCTATTTAGAGCATGAAGATACAGTTTCTTCATCATCAGATTGTCTGAAAGGCTGTATGTATTTTATATTAACATTTGTCAGCTATTCAGTACAAATCAAATTTGACTAATTGCTATTCAGCTGTCTCGATAGTTCATTGGTTTAGGTATCGGGCTGTAAAGCTAGAGGTTTGGCATTTGATTCCAGACTGTTTCCCACAAGAAGAGCCAACTATGTGGCTTTGGGCAAGCTGCACAGTTCCAGGGCAACACCAGAAGAAGTGAATGGCAAAACTATTTCTGAATATATTATCTACCTAGAGAAACATGAGAAGGGTCACCATAAGTCCGAATTGACTTGGTGGCACTTCATCATTTATCATTATCAGCATCATCAGTTGTTGTTGATCTTCTTGTTGTTGTTCAAATAATACATCAGGTTTTCTTGATTACAAGACTTGCATAGGCTAAACTTAATTGTTTTTTAAAAAATTATTTGCTAAGAATACTGCAGATGTTTTTCAAGAATAAATCAGCCTGCCTGGTTGAAGTTAAAGCAAAAGACAGATAGGGTGCAAGATGTTGGCATTTGGTACTTAACTGGGATAGATTATGGAACCATTTCCAGTGTGATTGTAGAGAGAAAGTAAAAAGTTTTAAATACTACAGTATTCCTAAGAAAAATGGGCAGAATGGCAAACTGAAACCAATTGTGACTAAACAAGGGTAGGAAAGTATTATCCTAACACTGTTCAGTTCGGGATGATTTCACAATGTCTCCCTGTTAAGTGCTTGTAATATTAACTTTTTAAACTTTGCTTTTACTTAAAAATACACTTAGCAGCAAGCCTGACTGGGGCAGGCTGTTAGCTGCTACCCCTCACAGCTGCACAAAACCACCTGGAACTGTTAGTGCTAATATTACTTAGTCTCAGTTGTGCAAGGAATTTTGCTAGCAGTCCAGGTGAACAGGACAGTTGTGCTTGCCATCTTTTTCTTTTCTAGAGGCTGTTAGTCTCCTTCAACACTTCTTGAGAAAAGTGTGTCTGTGGGGGTCCCCTTATTGAAGCTGGATTCCCAAAGCATTATCAAGCAGCTTTCAAATGCACAGAATAGCTACTAGAACAAGGTGGGCAATAGTAAGCTTCCAGAACTTGTTGGTTTGTAGTTTACCTCATCTCTTACCCCTGACTGGGATATACTGGTTAGAGCTGATGAGAGCTGAAATCAAGCAGTCATTGTGGGCTTATATGTTCTCCATCTCTGGGGAAGAGAGAACACAGCTGTCCCCTAGACCAGCGCCTGAATTCCCACCAAGCATTGTGGAAGAACTTTACTAAGGATTCACATGGCAGGAAAGTTGTGAAACATGTCTTGTTACCTTTTGACTAGACAGCTTATTGCCTAGGCCCACGATGGCGAACATTGGCACTCCAGATGTTCTTGGACTTCAATTCCCAGAAGCCCAAGCACCGTGTGAATCCACACGAATTGGTTTACTGCATTTCATCCAGCCCCCGCTGCCCTCATCACTCCCAGAAACGGAAGTAAAACGCACCCGTACAGTTAAGGCTCTTCTGGGTTAACCCTTCCTCCGTACGAGCGTGTTTTACTTCCGTTTCCGGGAGCGATGAGGGCAGCACGGGCCAGATGAATTGCCAGATGAATTGCAGTAAACCCATTTGTGTGGATTAACAGGGTGCTTGGGCTTCTGGGAATTGAAGTCCAAGAACATCTGGAGTGCCAATGCTCGCTATCACGGGCCTAGGAAAACAAGTTGAACAGTTGTAAATGTGAGTATGCGGTATTAGCTTCCTGTGACTAGTGCTCCTTAAGAGCTGTTGAGAAAGTAATTGAGAAAGTATGCAGTCACATGGGTACTTCCATGCACTTCTCCCCATTTTTTATCAAGTGAATTTACCTTCTGTGCCCATCATTTTCCCATGATATCCAATTTGGGATTGAGAAGAGTATGTTGCTATTGGGTCAGTATTTCCCCATCCATTGAAGAGAGTTGCAAGGAGGATATACCAGTATAATAGACTTGGGTGTTATGTGTGCAGTAGAGGTGTTTGTTTTGCCAGCAGTACCAAGATTGGGAGGTGGGGTATAAGTTCATAGTGAGATGGACCTATCTGCATTTCTGGAGACCTTCTGCAACTGTAAGTATTTGTCAACTTTCATTTTTAGTAAGAAATAGAGAAAGAGCAGTATTTCGCTCTCCCCTTTCAAATAATTTGCTGTTGAATATTTTTCTGCTGGATTGATGATCCACCTAGTGAGCCAAGTTTATGACATATTAAAATACAACCCTGTCTATATTTATTTACTTAAATAGAAATCTTTTTTGCTTCCTCTTTTACCCCATATCAAGGGAGATGCAAAATTCTTGTTCTGGCACTTCTAGTGGCCTCCACCTGTGTTATTTGGTGTTCTTGTATTATTTCTTTGATGTTATCTCTCCACCTTTCTCTGTATCTGCCTCAAGGTCTTTATCCTTCTCCTCTTTTGTCATATGGTATGGAATCCCAAGACATTCTCTCCAGATGGGCAAACCACTTTACATCTTGTCTCTGTGTGTAGTACAAGATTGAGTCTGTTCCAACACTTTCCCTTGTAACCTCATTCCTGACTTTATCCCTTCTAGTCACTCCAACAGCCTTCCTCAGACATCTCATTTCCATGGCAACCAACATTTGCTTATATTTTGTTGTAAGTGTCCATGTTTGGCACTGGTAACATAAAGTGGGAATGAATATGCTTTGTAGGAGGTGTTTCTTTGTGTTGATTGGTATTGCATTGTGTTGTAAGAGCAGAGCTAACTGTCTCATTATTTGATTTGCCTTACTGCAATCTCTTCATTCATTTTGCCCATTTTTAGTAAATGTTGTTCCTAAGCATTTGAACTCTGCCACTTGTTTTATACTTGTTCCCTCTATCTCGATCTCTAGAGTATGCTATTTTCTTCTAATTGCCATTACTGTACTTCAGTCTTCTCTTTATTGATTCTCATATTTTTTATCTTTCATTCTTGGTTCATGGATGTAAGGTGTAAATAGGAATACCACTTCGTAACTTACCATCAGTATAAGTTAACAGTGATCCTAATTTTCAGATATTTATCTTGCCCTTGGAGTCTTGTCATTTCCTTTGACCTGCACTGTGGTTTGGCACATTATTTGATCAGCATTCTGAAATAATCATTTTATCCACATATATTTAGTTAATTTTTCCTGCCTGTGTTTATATATACTCTATAAGGGAAAGGAAACCCAACTGCTCACAGCTGAGCCCGGTAAAAGAGCAATTAGTTTCTATCAGAGCCAACAGCTGTCTGTAATGAATTCTGAATTAAAATTACGAGCAAAGAAAAGAATCTAGCCATCTGCAGGAAATGTGAAAATATTTTTATAACCCTAATAGCTGAGATCTGGACAAGGGTATCTGTGAGATTTCCCAGCTGTACATATAGTGAATTCTCAAATAGCCACAGACACAAAGCACACCCGAATGCATTGCATCAATTTTGGCTGCTTAACCTCTTTGGCTGTACTTGAACCAGCCCAAATTTTGATCTAAAGTAATCAGCATGAAAGCCTTCTTTAGTCAAAAAGCATTTTTCTGTGCCCTCCAAAAAGAAAATGTAGCTATAAAAATAGTTTTGTTATCTTTGTGTGCAGGCTTTTCAATCAGTGTTCCATTACTGGGATATTCTCCCCTAAAAATGAGTAATTATCATTAATTTGATATGTTTTTTTTCTCCCAAGTTGTTCTTTCCAACTGAATATTGAATTATAATATTGGTTTACATGCAGCACTTGGTTTTATTATATCTCCACATGTAAATCAGGGGCTGACCTTGATTAATGCAGTTTCTAAAATGTTTAGAATATAGAATTTGGTTGTTTTAAATCACATTTTTATTGAAATTTTGTTTTTGTTTTTTTGCCTAAATAAAGGAATGGATGAAACTTATGAACTCAGTTGCAAAGTCATATGTCATGCTTCTGTATGTCCCCAGGCTAAGTCCTCAGCATCTCCAGTTAAGGGAGGCCAAGCTATAGTCAACGTAAACTATAGTATAATGTTAGTTGTTTGGAAGGAAGGAAGGTTGGCAAGGGGCTAATTAGACTGATATCTTTACTTGGTAAGAGGGTAATTCTAACATTCAAATCCCCTTAGATCTGTATAGTAGAACAGAATGTTTATGAACTTTCCATGAAACAAAAAAAAATATTCATTCATTAAATTTGTTTGCTATCCTTCCTCCAGGGAACACGGGTAGCATTAGTACTCTGCCTATACATCTTCACCGTGACAAATCTATCCAGTGTGCTAGCCACACACACACAAAATTAAGAACTAACCTGAGATTTGCTCATTGAGTTTTGTATTAAACCAAAAAATTACTAGCTCTCAGTTAGAAACTGTGCTCTTTTCAATGGTTGAAAATGTATTTCATCCCAGGATGTGTTTTGCCTTATACAGTATCCATATCTGGCATTCCAGCATGCTTTTGGAATATAAATATGGTTTTTAATTGCAAGTCTGATTGCCTAGGCTTGTGTCTCTAATGATACTGCATTGTGGGAGAACAGACTAATAAGAGGGAGTACACATTTCTTTTAATATTGACTACAAGCAGGGAACCTGTCTTAAGTTAAAAACTGACCACTATGCCATTCTGCCTCTCAGTGATAATCCACAGGTCATTTTCCTCTTGCTTTTGAATTGCAAGTTGCAAGTGCGATTCCCCTGCTTCTACTGCTTGTGCAAGAGAAAATTATCTGATGCTTTGCAGCAGTAAGTCCTTTTGTCTCTAAAAGGATGATCTCTGGCTTGTATCCCTGCTAGCCAGAGATTGCTAGATAAAGCATGGAGCTCTCTGGCATGGAGCTATGGTGTGTCTCGGTTATGAGGAGAAGTCACCCAACAGCAGTTGGGTCAAAGTGACGGGTGAAGAGGAGCACTATTGAATCTCCAACCAGCAACATCTGATTTATATCTTATGTCTGGATTCACCTTGCCTTGTCATTAATTGTCTCATAAATGCCGCAATGTCCCTCTCAAGCTGTTTAATAGTATTCTTTCCTGGAAGAGAGTCCCAGCATCTCAAGCCAGTGTACATAACACTGCTACACAATCACTAAGAAAGAAGCTATGAATTTATTTTGCCCTCACAGGAGTAATTTTTCAGACAGTTTAGTACCTCCTAATAGTTGCAAGGATGCCATATTTTCATTATCCACTTGACCCACAGTTTTTTCAGTCAATCACACACAGTCCAACAGTTTTTTTTTAATTAATGAATTAATTGTGAACATGTTGACACAGTTTAAAGATACTGGGCAAAATAAATACAAAACTACTCAAATGGTTTTTGTTTGTTTGTTTGTTTGTTTCATCATCTCCAGCAGCTATCCTGGATGACACTGTGGTGATATAGGGGTAAAAACAAAATGTCTTCATGGCCATTACCATCACTGGCAAGGCTTTAATATGAAAGCAGTGATAGAGTTCATCTTGTTTTTTAAACTGTCAGCTCAGGAGTTTCATTGCTCTTAGATCTGCAAAAAACCAAGGGACCTGGGCTTGTATTTTTCAGCAAAAGAGACATTTAAGATCAAATGCATCAGTTGCTCAAGCCCATTGTGTTAATCAGCCTTTGATGGGATCACCAGCATTAATGATCTCAGATCATCTTTCTGAACAAAGTAGTTTCTGAGAGTGAATCATTTTAATACTCCATGTCTCAGTAGTAGTAGTAGTGGTAGTAGTAGTAGGTCTTTGTCACCGATCAAGGTGACAAGGTGTTGCATGCATCTTCATCACTGCAACATATCAGGCAATGAGATTCCTCATTGCCTTTTCCACAATAAGGTTTTTTGAAGCCAGGGGGCTAATCTGATGCCAACCCTCCTTTCTCATCTGGGCTTGGGGCCAGAAATGACAGAGTTCCATGTCTCTTTAGGGGTGGTAAATCTCAGCAGATCCTTATTGTATTATCTTGTATGTCCATGAGAACACAGATTTTTTTTTTAAAAAAAAGTTCTTATCATGAACCAGAAAAGGCAATCCTACAGAAGCTATTGCAATTTTTAGTCTTGCAGATCTACAAAAATAAAGCCATCAAAACAAATTCAGCCATTTGGTTGGAAAGACAATTATCCAGTCTGATTGCTACACATGCATGCAGTTAAATGACTTTATAAAATGTTGTTCATTTCTGACAATGCTATTGAGGTATGTCGCTTCCTATGTAATACTTGCCCCTTTTAAATTTTGTAATATGCTAATTAGCTGTGTGAAATCTTTTGCTTTAAAGTTTGAATAATGCCCCCCTTTCTGCTTCCTTTTTAAACCTCTAAACAACTTATAATGATAATCACTTACATTGAGGAGACTGTGCCTCTTTACTCCTTAGTAGGTCCTTTTTCAATCCGAACTGAAGTTTAGGATCTCTGAAAATTATTATCTTTCCCCATGTAGATATACTGCAATTCTGTCCTGCGATCTTGGAACTATTTCACTTGTAATTTATAGTAACCATTCAATCTACGGTGGTCATCATTATTCCTGTTTATTTCTCTTGGAAGCTAACAAGGAGATGCAAGACCCCACACTTAAATCTGTTCTATTGATGTCAGTGAGACTCAGTCATGCTTAACTTTAGCTGTCTCATGATCACATTGATGTATGTAGGACTAACCAGTGAACTCAATGGGGGAGCCAGAATTTAAAGTGATGTTTGATTCAAATCCAGCAATCTGACTACTGGGTGTGCTAACAGAATAATGATCTAATGAGAGCCTGGAAAAGGTGCATTTTTAAACTACACCTCCCTGAATCACCTCCCAATCACATTCTCTCTCTGCCCCTGTCAGCCCAGCTGCACATCAAACAGAAAAAGAAGAAGTGTAGTCAAATCTGCTGCAGCTTTGAAGGATGTCTTAGGCCAGTGGTGGTGAACCTTGGCACCCCAGCTGTTCTTGAACTTCAATTCCCAGAAGCCCTGATCAGCAGGAGTGCTGACTTGGGCTTCTGGTAATTGAAGTCCAAGAACACCTGGTAATTGAAGTCCAAGAACACCATCATGGTCTTAGGCTATGAAAAGAGGAGCAGAGAGTTTGGATATGGCATTGAAATAGTGCTGGGAATTGACTTCATAGCAGTAGATAAAGTGAGTTTGCTGACTAGCTTTCGATCCCAGCATTAGAGGGGACACCAGTACAGTGAGATAGTTAAGGGAAGTCTTTGGCCATTAACCTTCCCAAAATGGAACAATTGCTATTCCATAGCAGAAAGAGCAGAAGACTCCACACTAATCTCAAACTGGGCAGCTTGTAAGGGGCAATGTTGCCAGAACAATTTCCCAGAACTGAAAGCACAACACTAAGTATAGCTTAAGACTGTGATGGTGAACCTTGGCACTCCAGATGTTCTTGGACTTCAATTCCCAGAAGCCCAAGCCCCTGTGAATCCACACGAATGGGTTTGCTGTGATTCATCCAGCCGCATTGCTCCCGGAAGCCCATACGGGCATGTTTTACTTCCCCTTCCGGGAGCAACGAAGGTGGCGTGGGCCAGATTAATCGCAGCAAACCCATTCGAGTGGATTCACAGGGGCTTGGGCTTCTGGGAATTGAAGTCCAAGAACATCTGGAGTGCCAAAGTTCGCCATCACGGGCTTAGGATATCATTGAAACACCACATCATCTTGCTGATCACAGAAAAAGCAATGGAGCTCTGTTGGAGTCCACCAGGCAAGTCACAAATAAATGTACTTTGTTAATATATCAGGCTAGCTGCTCAAATTTCACAAAATCTATTTCTGAGCTTTGTGATGATATGCTATCTAATGGTGTTACATATTGAAACTGACTTTTGAAAACGGATTACTTTGAGACCTGTGCATGAATTTTTCACTCACTACAAATAGGTCTCACAGCAACCAATAGAGGTTTCGGATCTCTCGCTTAGGATGAACTCTTTCATTTATCAGACAGGAAACAAAATGAAGAAAAAAATAAAAGACAAAAATGTGGCACCTTAAAGATTAATTGTTATAGTTTAATGTTAGCTTTCGTGGATCAAGATCTAATTTACATGGTGCATGATAGGCTGCTTGCCACCATAGTCTCAATCTCGATAGCATGTACACTTTTGATAATATAACTGCTTGTACAAGTATCCATATGGCTCACGCTGAGCAGATCCAATTTTTAAAAACTTGGATATAAATACATGAACAGGACTTAACCATTAGTTTCATGAATAAATTGGGCCCCAGTCTGTGTATGAATTGGAAACACAGAGATGAAAGAAGTAATAAGCATAATTTAAGGTAACTCTACATTCATGCATTGTGGCCATCATTTCACCCCCAAGGGAAATCTGGGAACCATACATGGCAGTGATTAGACCTGCTGTGTATGCTGCTTACCTCTTGTATTAGGTATAATTAGTTCCCGCTGATGTGTCTGGTGTAAGATTACAGTGAAATCATTATTCTGTTTTACTCTAGATAATGTGAAGGTGAAAGGGAAAAGTATAGGTAAAGCACATAGTATTGCGCAATAGATTCATCATTCCTGTTGATTTGAACAAAGCATCTTTGATTTTTTTTACACAGCTTAATTTACAGTACAGAACCTTTTCTTATCATGTAGGAATGTACTGTTTTTGCTTCTTATTGGCAATGGTGAATTTTATTTCTAGCTCTCTAAAGTAGCATTTAATTTCTTCATATCTCTTCCCCAGTGATAATCCCTTTGGATCATTTTTTTCAATTGTTTTGAGTAAATGTGTGCAGTTTTTCCCCTTCTAATTACCATATTTGCTGGCGTATAAAATGCATCAGAGTATGAGACGCACCAAGTTATTACCAAAATAGCTCAATATAGGCCACTATACAATACAAGACACACTCCATTTTCCAGTGATTTTTTTTTTTTGGGTGGGGGGAATCGGTCTTATATGCCAGCAAATATGGTACTTGAAATTATATCCTCTTGCTTGCTTCAGAATTCTTACTTTGCAGGCGCACCCTCCAAAGAAAGACTCAGACACCAGTATATGGATAAAGGCATTGGGCCACTTTTATTGAATAATGCCCTAGTCCGAATTATAACTTTCAATTGGTGTATTCATCCAGTTGTAATTCTTCAGGCAAGCAGGCCGCAGTAACACTGGTAAGGTTCCTCCCAAAATTGCCAATGGCAATTGGCTACAATGTATCCATTTGTATCAATTTGTTTGTTGACACAAACAAATTGTTGACCGGAGTCAATAAACTATCTACTGACCCCACCCTATGACGTGTATCCGTCAAATCACGGGGTGATGCATGCTGAAAAGCTCCTGCCATCACCCCTTGCCTGGTTCGTCGTTGACCGGTCAAAGCTATTACACCTGTACCTGTCTAAGTGTTGGCCAGTCAATTGCGAACCTGCCAGATACCTATGGGTCATAAATCTTTACCTTACCAGTGCTACCCGCGTAAAGTGACCAAAGTCAAGGACAAAAAACCCCTTTGCTCAAACACTAGCAACAGTGTGGGATGGGCAAAAAAGCCAGAAACCAAGGGCCAATTGTGGTTCAGGCCAAAAATTCCCACCTGGCCCCGAAGCGACCAAAATATCACACTGTTCACTAGGGAGGGGGTGGAGGGAAAAACTTCTCCTCTCCGTCGCTATTTCTAAAATGGCAGCTCGTCTGCCTCGTGGCCACCCCTTTTATAGAGGGGTGGCCACGCCCCCTAACTCACCCAGATGTCTGAGTCCGGGGGGCCCCCGCAAAGAGCGCGGCGGCCATTTTGGCGCCGCGCTTTCATTTTCATCAGTATACTGAATTAGGTTATTCTGTTCCTGCATTAAGTTGGAAATTGGACTTGTCCACCTTATAGGCCCCCTTCCAGTTCTATGATTCTTTTGATTCTTTTGTGTTCTGCATTGATTATAGGGAGAGTAGTGGGGTTAGGGGCAGAGGAAGAGACATATAATGTGCTTATGTTCCACAATAACAAAATATGCAACTTGAAAAAGAAATTTACCATGTTAAAATAAAATCTCTTCTGTATTTTCATTGTCAGTTCGAAGAGTGAAATATAGGGCACCTGTTCTTTTAGAATTATTTATGTACAAGTTCAGAAAGGTGAAAAGTTTGTTTAATCAAATTCAACATGCTAAGTTATTTGTAGGGCTGCATGAATCTGTCAAACTACATTTCATCAAGAGTCTTGTTCTTCCAACAATGTGCTGCTTCTCATTCATGACTCATTCTGACTTGCGAGCCTGCATGGAAATTCACATGTATTTTTGTGTGCATTTTTTTTAATGGGATGCATTTTCATATTCATTTTGAATACACTGCAAGCCCAGAAACATGGCTCTCATACATACAGGCTGAAATGCTGTAGCGTTTCCCCACATAATTATATTCACTCACTTCCAGGCAGCCATTAAAGAGTCTCCACTGGGATCCTTCAGCATGCCGTAGACCATTACTGGGCCACGGACTGTCCCAAACTGGGCCACGGGGTGGTGGTGCTGGGAGCCCCAATGGCAGACTTCTGCCCTCGGAGTGCTCCCCTGGGTCTGCACGGCGGGTGAGGCTGGAGCACAGGCTTCGGACACAGAGGGCGGGTGGGTTGGCGGGGCCCTCTTCCATGTTGCTTGGCTGTAGCGGGGATCCGCCGCCAGCTTGTGTGCGATGTCTGATCCCACTGCCTCCGCTTGCCAGTCTGTGGAAAAATTGTTTGTCATGGGACCAGTCCATAATGCAAAAAAAGGTTGGGGATCCCCTGCCGTAGACCATTGGGCACATGCACCCGCAAGTATCATAGTGATGGCTCTTTAATTGCTGGCTAAAAGCAAATGAATGTTATGCTCTTTGCAACAATTTCAGCCATTTTGTTTGGATCTGCATTAGGGCCTGAGTAAGGGACTGCAGTGGCTCAAGTGTTCAAGATGCTGAACTTGATGGCTGGAAAGTCGGAGTTCGATTCTTGTGTACTGAACGTCAGAGTGAGCTGCCATCTCTGTCCCAGCTCCTGCCAACCTAGCAGTTCAAAAGCAAGAAATTGCAAGTAGATAAATAAATACCACTTTGGTGGGAAGGTAAACAGTGTTTCATGCACTCCGGTGTTGAGGCATGCCTGCCACGTGTCCATGGAAATGTCTGCACACGCCGACAGCGCTGACTCTTTGGTTGTAAACAGAGATGAGCACTGAACCCTAGAGTTGGAATATGACTGGCTTTCGAGCAAGAATGATTTTTACCTAAGGAAATTTTGATCAGTTTCACACTGAAATGCAAATCCAGCCAATTCCTTATTCTTCCCTTGTGCCAAATATTCTTCCATTTCCTTAAAATGTATATGTTTGTAGAAATCAGCATGTTAGAGACAGGTTGGGGATAAACAAAAACTATATGTCCACGAATATTTTTGCCTTTGTACATGCTCACATTGCAAGCATCAGACACTTCCCTACAGAATTGCAGATCCAATGTTGACTATTGTGTGTGAATTATTATCTGCCTTTGCCTTAATTGCAAAATCATGTTCCTTACTGGTATCTCTTTAAGCCTGGGGTGTCCAACCTTGGTGCTCTAGCTGTTCTTAGACTTCAATTCCCAGAAGCCCAAGTCAGCACACCTGCTGATCTCGGCTTCTGGGAATTGAAGTCCAAGAACAGCTGGAGCACCAAGATTGGCCAACCCCCTGCTTTAAGCAGTATAACAGAGATCTGAATCATTCCTTTGCATCATAGCCCCATTAAAACAGAAAATTAAGTGTGCTTAGACCCATTGATTTCATTGACATGAGTTGGAAGGCAACCCATTTGAGGGATCATCAAGAGAAATTTCCCTTGGCTATCAAGTTTTCTGATCCAAAATGCTTTCAGTAGCCATAAGCAGTGTGGTGTCATAACCACTGGAGAGTTCATTCCTTTATACCAGTGCTAGGAACCAATTTTGATGGTAATGCTGCAGCGGCCACCACCCTACTGACCTATGTCACATCACTGTTATTTATGGTCTGGGAACATTTGGTACAACCAGTTTGGTTTAGCTTGGTAGGTCTATGTTTGGTCAGTATCTGAAAAGAACAGTGCCTGGCAAACTTCACAATGTAATGCAGTGGAAGAAAGGCAGAATATAAATATACTAAACACATAAAATAAATATTTGTAACCCATATTTCCCTGAGGATTTCAGGGCAGTTTAAATGTAGGTCATTTTACAGCAACACCATGAATTATGTTAAGGTGGAAATGCATGGCCTTTAATTCTTATGGATGATCATAAAATTGGAAAGTGAATGAAATCCTACTGAACGTCGTGGTATTCATAACATGTGCTTTTTCCATTTGCCTTTAGGTGTATTTTGCAGTAGTGTTAATTTTCTAAATCACAGTACTCTTGCTGTACATGTGTGATTTTGGTAGTGCTGTTTAATTTGTTATATAAACCTAATCGTAAACCCTGTCCCTCTATATCACTTTTTATCAATGTTCCTGTATGTACCTAAACATCATTAATGCAATCTCAATATATTCAGAACTTCTCTATTCAATGAAACTACCCTGATACATACAAAAAATGGGCTAAATGATTTTGTCCTGTTTTTAATACCTTTGTTCTTCCAGATAAATGGTCTGTGAAATCTAGTAATTACAATGACTTCCCTTGCCAGATCACTGAAGTATCAGTTAAGAGTTGCCATTTTACCAGCAACAAATTAATCAGAGAAGCCAATTTTCAAGTACATTCCCACCATGACTTTAGTATGGAATGGCCCCCAAATGCCTCTTCATTTTCCTTTTGTGAACACTGTAGCTGTATTAAATCATGGGACATTAAGCATATTCCTCCTCACAGTCATAAGACTTGGCTCTGTTGTGTTTGTAGATATTGACAACAAATGTTGGAACTGGATCATTGACAGCATTGCATCAGTAACATTAGCCTAGTAGGCATGCTTGTTTAATGGTTTGCATAGTCTTTTGGCTTGAGTACATTGTCATTTTGTGGAACTGCAGTGGCTCAAGTGGCTAAGACGCTGACTGGGAAGCCGAAGGTCAGCAGTTCGATTCCCAAGTACTGCAGGACGGAAATGAGCTCCCGTCTTCGTCCCAGCTCCTGCCAACCTAGCAGTTCGAAAGCAAGAAATTGCAAGTAGATAAATAGGGACCACTTCGGTGGGAAGGTAACAGCGTTCCGTGTCTAGTCATGCCTGCCACATGACCATGGAAACGTCTGCAGAAGCAGACAGCGCTGGCTCTTCGGCTTAGAAACAGAGATGAGCACTGCACCCTAGAGTCGGATACGACTGGCTTTTGAGCAAGGGAAACCTTTACCTTACATTGTCATTTTGTTGCTAACTGAAAGAGAAGCGCCCTATTCTCCCACCAGTTGTAAAGTTTGGTGCTTGAGTAAATTGAAATAAGGGAATATCAGAGAATAAACACAACAAAACAAAAACACTGTAGCACTTTAAAGACTAACTCAGGAGTTCTCAACCTTTTAAAGCCGGAGGCCGGGTCACACTCCCTCAGACAGCTTCGGGGGCTGGATGGCCATTTTGCCCTTCCACCACCACATGGCACTTCCTGGTGTGGTAGAGTCAGTGGGGGGGGCACATGAGATGGTGCTGTGGGCCGTGTCCAGCCCATGGGCTGCAGGTTGAGAATCCCTGGGATAACTTATATTTCAATGTGAGCTTTTGTGGATCAAGTCTACTTCATCAGACATGGGAGTTATGTGGTCTTGATCCACCAGAGCTCACAGTGAAATATAATAGTTAGTCTTTAAAGTAATACAGCATTTTTGTTTTGTTTATTCTCTGATATGCCTGAAACACAAACTAACACGGCTACTATTCCAAAAAAATTCAACTATGAAGTAAGGGAAGTTGCTCTAAGGACTAAAGTTGATATTTGGCTTATTCTTCAGGACCTGTGACCCATCCTGATAAATGACTGTCCCCGTTCAAATAATAAGCACGTGAATCAAACTTAATGGTCACCCTGCTGGATTCTTTCTCCAGAAATCTGACAAGTTGCCAGATGCAAGGCAAGATGCAAGGCAAGATGCAAAACTTCTGGGGTACAAATGTAGACACTTTTGAGCTTCTCAGAATTTTTTTTGTCAGAAATTGAATATCCCCCAATTGACTGATTGATTAGGGTTTGTGTACAGTGGTACCTCATACAATGCTTTTAATCCATTCCATGGAGCTCATTGTTGTACAAAACAATTGCTATATGATACATGCATCGTATAGCGATTTTCCCTATGGGATGTATCGTACAATGTTTTTTGTTGCTAATGGTTTTTCCCATTGAAAAATTGTTGTATGATTTTTTTCCATATGGAAAATAGTTATGCAGGATGCCATTTCCTCCCAAAACCTTATTGTTATGCAATTTCGTTGCTATATGGGGTGATTGTTATATGAGGTTCCACTGTATTTTTCATTTCTCTCCTGCTGAAGACCTATGAAGCCTAGCTCATACCAAAGTCACATCTAGTCCAACTTTCTTCATACAAATTGCTTGACTGGAAGTGAACAAGCAGGACATGAGCCTAACAGCAATCTCCCACTAATGCTCCCCGGCATCACTTATAAAGGTCAGGCTTACCCACACTACCAGGTCCAAAACAACATCTTAGCTTTGCTACTATAGAGAGTATATAGCCACCATGATTAGTAATAATCCTTTAATAGACCCTCCTTTCATGAGTTTGTCCATTCCCCTTTGAAACTGACCAGATTGAGAGCCATTTGTACTTTTTGGTAGCAATTTCCAGTTTAATTATGTACTTTGTGAAAAATCTACTTTCTTTATGTATCTTATTATCTCCCACTCTCATCATTCACGTGAATGTCATTGGGCCCACAACATTTTGGAAGAGGGAATAGGACTTTTCATCCATGCTCTGTACACGATACATTATTTTATAAAGCACTATTATTTTTCCTCTTACTCACCTTTCCCCCCATCAATTGGACTGCCTCAAACACTGTAATGTATGCTCATAAGGAATTGCTCCAGACTCTTTGTTAATATTGGTCATCTTTTTTCTGCATCTTTTCCAACTCTGCAGTATCTTTATTTATTTTTTAAGAGATGGTGATCAAAATTGTACAAAGTATTCTAAGAGTGGTCATGCTGTAGATTTATACAAGGATGCCTGATATTGGAAGCTCTCCCCCCCCCCCCAAAAAAAAAATCCTTTTCTAATGACTGCCAAGATATAATGTCCTTTTTTCCTTACAGTAGACCTATATTAGAGCAAAAATTTCACAGGCCCCTCACAATCCAAGGTCCTTTTCTTTGCCTTTGCTGGTAATTCATCTCTGGTTAGTACATATAAGATTATTCTGTTTCTGGTTTTTGTTTCCCAAGAGTGATAAAACACCTTTTTTGTTAATTTGAAAATAACATTTTATGGCCAAGAATGAACAAAGAGGGGAGGGGAAAAGAAGAAGAATCTAAACAAACAACAAAAACAACAAAAACTCATTAGGATTGCTTTGGGATCCACTGAAATGAATGGGATTTAGATTAGTCACAACTATTGTACATCCTGTTCGTTTCGGTAAGCTTGCTATATGTAGGAATCATATTGATGTTAACTTACTGCTTGTAAATGTTTCAGGGGTGGTACATTTCAAAGGTAGATTGTTATGCTTTACATGGGTGTTATAATTTTGACAGATCCTTAGAACTACAAGCACCACTATCACTTTTGAGATTAGACCCATAATGTCTATGTCTACTGATGAAAAATTCCCACCGCCCCTCCCCCTCCATGCAAAGGGTATTAGGTAACTTTTAACTGTGTTGGACTTAGTGTGTTTCTGTGGAAGTCTGCGATCTAGTCATTCTTTCTCTGTGCTTGAAAACAGAGAGAAGCTCAGATAAAGCAGAGGTGGCTTATCAGATTTTCTGTTCATGCCATGTTTTTGGCTGAGTACTGTAGAAATGAGCTGGAGAGGTAGAGAAGCACAGCACTGTTCAGTTGTTATCATCAGGCTACCACGCTCAGTTCTTAAAGATCAAATAGACTTTCCTACATGTCTGAAATTCTAATCTTTCCATTTAAGTTAACACGTATGCTTTTAGTGCTGATGTGATGAAAAATATAATATTTTGGCTGCAATCCTAAAAAAGGGACATAGAGAAAATAGTGTACTTTCCACTACCACCCCAGAGGCTTCTACATGCCCAAAGCCATGCTCTTTTTGGCAGGGCGGAAGTATCCGTGAAGTTGGTTTTGACTTGGCTGCTTTTCCTCCCAATTGATTCTAAAATTTATTAGGAAGCCCCTTCCAAATTAAGCAGAAGCATTGTAAGGTATCTGAAGCATCTTAATTTACTTTTGAGTTAGGAGAGAGGTTGGGAGTAAACAAGGCATCGAGTCCAACAGGTGCCTATCCTCTCTTTCCCTCCCCATCACATGTTTCAGAAGTCAAATCCTGTCCCTCCTTGAAGTTGAGTTCCCTAAGGGAGAAAGAAGCTAATGAAGAAACATCTATGATAATTGGGAAGGGCTAAGAAGAAAGATGGGACTGCGGTGGCTTAGTGGTTAAGATGCTGAACTTGACAACTGGAAGGTTGGCAGGTCAGCAGTTTGAGACCTGAGTGCTGCATGATGGAGTGAGCTTCCGTCTCTGGCCCAGCTTCTGCCAACCCAGCAGTTCAAAAGCAAGAAATTGCAAGTAGATAAATAGGTACCACTTTGGTGAACAAGTAAACAGAATTCCATGCACTCCAGTGTTTAGTCTTGCCTGACACATGTCCATGGAAACATCTGCAGATGCAGACAGTTCTTTGGCTATAAACAGAGATGAGCACTGAACCCTAGAGTCGGATACGACTGGCTTTTGAGCAAGGGTGATGTTTACTTTTACCTTTAAGAAGAAAGATACACATTTAGATTTTTCTTTTCATGGTTAAGCTTTATCAGAGTTGCCATCAAGCCTGGAGGGAAGAATCTGTGCCCTTCTTACTGCATCTAAAATTCATTCCTAGGCTCATAGAATTGTGACCCTTAGTGAACTAGATAAGCCTGACTTGAGTTGATATGGAGATTCTGGGAAAATTTAGGCCTATTCATTTTATAAATGCAAATACACACAGCCTAGATCCAATTGAATTGAATTTTGTTATTCGTAATCTTAACAAATCTTAAATGTCAATTGCAGTTAACTGGGCATTTTTTGGGAGTGGGACATGACGGTATCCTTATTTTCAAAATCTTCAGCGAAAGATACAGCAGGCAAGTTGTCTTTGTAGGGGCTGCTTAATTAAAAGTTGCATCATAGCCACAAAATATGCCATTCCCTAGGTTAACAAGATATGCTTTAAATATAATATTTAAATTAACCATTTTGAAAAATAAATAAATCTTGATGCCACGTTCTTGTGTGGTGGGTTTTAGCCTCAAGTGAGCATGCTACCCAAACACCAGCTAGCAAAGACAAGCCCTTGGAGATATTGTGTTTTCATTTTTGCAGTTTTCTTCTCAGCTGCACAAAAAATGTAGGATCTACTAGAACAGGGGTCAGTAAACTTGGCTCTCCAGATGTTCTTGGACTTCAGTTCCCAGAAGCCCCAATCAGCAGGTGTATTGACTTGGGCTTCTGGGCTTCTTCTTTCATTGGTGTTGCATTTAGGGACTCCAATTCTCAACCTATTCAGGGCCCTCCAAGTGACGTAGGGGAGGTTGAGTTCCTCAGCTATATCCTCCTTTAATGTTGTTCCTTCTTTTGGTTTGATCTAGTGTTAGAAAGATTAGCTGGCAAGGTTGCCACCTTTGGTATGCCCGATTGTATTCACAATCTTCAAGGAGGCACTTTCTGTGTACCCCAGGCTTCTGGTAATTGAAGTCTAAGAACACATGGAGAGCCAAGTTTGCTAACCCCTGTACTAGGCTATTACCTCTGTGTAACAAATTGCAATTTTTATACACTTCCGTTACTTTTTTATCATCCCACTTAAGCAAACAGCTAAGTATATTTCGGCTGCTGTAAAAATGAGAACTAACCATTTCTTCCAGCCTTTAGACTCACTATAGTTTTCCTTATTATCTCACTTGCAAAGTCTTAGTGGAACTGTTAGCTTGTGAAAGATTCTGATGTGCTTTGGAGATAATGATGTAGCTTCATACATCAGACCTAGACTGCATGTATAGCTGGAAGCTATCATTACAGTATAGCAGCGCTGTGACTAACCTTTTGCAGGCATTTGTTGACTTACACATTGGGCTAAACTGGAGATGGGGAGGTAGGAATTCCCCCAATGTTGCTGTGTGTCACCAGTAGTCTTTCAGACCTGTGTGCATGGTGCTTGGAGCTCTGTAGTGATGTTGGTAACTGCTTTTGGTTGGATGCAATACCTTGACGAATCTAGGTTCCCAACCAGAATAATTGGTAACTGTGTTCAGTTCCACACAGTTGGATAGTCTCAATGGAACATAGATTCTTGAAATGCTGCCTGGTGTGGAATCCTGTTTTACTGGGCATGGGCAGGGATTATATGGGCTGTCCATCCTTGTTCTTAGGAGCCCAAATCAAAACCATACAAATGCCTGAATAGTGTTCTTGAAGTGCATTAAGTTGTATGTAGAAAAGCATAGTAAAATCTGCAGTGTATGGCAAGAAGATATGTATCAGAGGCAGTGGTGGACATCAGCAGGTCCGCACCAGTTCTCCAGAACCGGTAGCAGAAATTCTGGCTGGCCCCGCCCATCCAAGTTTTGAAATAAAGTAGTCCTAATCTGGGTGCAACACAGGGCTTTCCCCCTGACCATACCCACCATACCATGCCCACAGTGTGGTAGTAATTTTTTTTGGAGCCCACCACTGATCAGAGGCCAGGAAGTAGGAGTATGTTCAGTACTGGGCATGAGGGTTACTTGTGGTATTCAGACCAAATACAGTAATGCAACTAGTAAACATTTAAGCCAGGGATCCTCAATCTATGGGCCATGGCCCATACCCTCATTCCAGCTGCCATTGCCGCCACTGCTGCCACCTCAATCCTTGTCCCCACCAATTGGCTTGGCGTATTTTTAATGGCGCTCCATAGCAGGGTGGATGTCATAAGGCTTACAATATCCACCCTGCTACAGAGCGCTATTAGGGACATGCCAAGCCAAGTAGAGGGGACAAGGATTGAGGTGGCGGAAGCAATGGCCGTGTTCGTCTTTCTTAGGGGCCGGTCTGGCTGAGTGCGGCTTTCCCAGTGGACGCACGTCACCGCCCACAGTTTTCCCAGGGGCCACTCTAGCCAAGTATAGGTGAGAAGTACAGTCTGAACCCCTTCTTCACCCAGTAAGCAGGGAAGCAGTGGGTGGGGAGTGGTGGGTGGCTTGGGGTGGTCAGTGGTGGCGGCAATGGTGGGGGCTCGCGGCAGCAGTGAGACCACCAGTCCGGCCCCTCAACAGTCAGAGAAGGCGTGAACCAGCCCCCAGCTTAAAAAGGTTGAGGACCCCTGATTTAATCAAACCAAAAGGCATTGGTAAGTCAGTTGTTTGTGGTATAGGTGTGGTAGTGCTGCACAATATCTCATGTACTCAGTTAGTAAACAAGATCCAGATGGTTAAATGGAAAAATCCATTTGTTTATGAAGCTCTCTGATCTTTGTTCAGATTTTGATTATGCAAAACATCCATATTTCAAACTTCCTGTCATTCAGTTTACATTAAGACACAAATTTCCAAAACCTGTTATGATAGAATATAATTTCTACCATGTCGTCCTTTTGAAGGGAGATGTTTTTCCTACTTTGCTGAATGTATAAAGTTTTCCCCACAAACATAATTTGTACATGTTACATTTACGCGTGTTTTTTTTATTCGCGCATTTTCTAAGCTGACCCTGTCACAGATCCCATGGCAGATCTTAAATATCACTGCAATTTTAAAATAACAATAAATAAAAGCAATGTGGTAACATTTGAGATGCAATAAATAGAAATAGTTCAGCCAACTAAAACAGTACAATAAATTAAAATGTCTGGGCCGATAGAAATGGCTTGGTGTGGTGTTGAAAGAAGTGTTGAAAGAAGCATAATGTTGCTGTCACCCTTCTCTTGTTCATAAGGGTATTTTGAAATCACCAGAAAGGTTATTCCATCTCTGCTGTAAATGAGACTCAGGGGAAAGCTGACACCGCATGTTTTCATTATAAACCTATAATGACATTTGTGACCCATAAATGCAGGAGTATTTGTGGCCCTCCAGATGTAGCTGAACTGCAGCTCTCAGAACGCCGGCATATTGGTGGTGCCGATTAAGACTGGCAAGGGTTGCAAACGAAGACTATGTGGAGCAGGGGTGCCCAAACTACGGCCCGAGGCCCCCCGATACCAATTCATCCAGCCTGCGAAGCCCTTATCCTTCCTGGAAGCAGAAGTAAAATGCGCACGTTTTACAGGCACGTTTTACTTCCACTTCCAGGAGCGACGAGGGATTCATGGGCTGGATGAATTGGCATCAGGGGTCGGATCCAGACCCCGGACCATAGCGACCAGCTTCCTGAACCACGTGACCGGCCCATGGCCCGAAAGTTTGGGCACTCCTGATTTGGAAGGTCCCAGTTGCCCTTCTGTGCTGTAATGAGAGATTCCACATGGAAATCACAGAGCAGGATTCATTCTCTTGCTTCCGGGATATATTAGGGTAGTTGGAAGGCGTGGGAAGGCCTGTTGCGTTTGAACACAAAAGCTGCTTCTCTACTGCAAGTTTCTGTACTATCCAAATTAAGATCTGTAGAGTAGAAGCTGTACAAGGGACAAGTCTCTTGTGTCTTTCCCATGAGATTTGTTGTCTGGCTCTTATCTAGTTAGGAAAAATGAAGTTCTTGTGATGGAAATATGATTGCTACATGGTTGAAATAACTTGATAACTGAGGCTGAAGCCCAGGGTGCCTCCTGCAAAAATGAGTGGGGTTAAAGTCTTAATAGATATGATGGTTGTTGCCACGATAGTATATCAAGAGTGTCGTAATGATGTAAAAACTTTTCTATCCTTCACACATTTCTTGTATTATTATTTTTTATTCTAGTGCTGGAGTTGGCAGGACCGGCTGCTTCATTGTAATAGATGCCATGCTAGAAAGAATAAAGCATGAAAAGACTGTAGATATTTATGGCCATGTAACTCTAATGAGAGCCCAGAGAAATTACATGGTTCAAACAGAGGACCAATACATCTTTATCCATGATGCCCTGCTTGAAGCAGTGACATGTGGAAATACCGAAGTGCCAGCCAGAAACCTGTATGCATATATTCAGAAGCTGACACAGATAGAAACAGGAGAGAATGTCACAGGAATGGAACTGGAATTTAAGGTACAGTACTTCATTTAGGGGGTGGTTTCCCATGGTTTTTATAGCAATATGTATTATGCTAGGGCAGTGGTGGTGAACCAGCGGCATACATGCCAGAGGGGGCACTCAGTGGGAGCACTTCCTTCCTCCCCCCAGCAAAGAGTTTGCCCCACTCCTCTGTGGCATGGATGGCAGCCTGTTGAGTTTGAGCACTCGGTCTTTAAAAGGTTCACCATCACTGCGCTAGGGGAAAAAGATAGATTGGGTTTCAAATAAATGTAAGATAAAAACACAGACTTTGTAGATGTTGCTGTAGAAGATCTAAATGATAGCTGTTCTTAGTATAACATTTAACAGAGTGCTTTAACATGTCTTTTCCCTCTCTCCTGCAGCGGCTAGCCAGCTCAAAAGCTCACACTTCAAGATTCATCAGTGCCAATCTTCCATGTAATAAATTTAAAAATCGCCTTGTTAATATTATGCCATATGAATCCACAAGGATATGTTTGCAGCCTATTCGAGGGGTAGAAGGCTCCGACTACATCAATGCCAGTTTTATTGATGGATACAGGTATTCCAAAAAAGGTCTTTACCAATGAATTATTCCAGCAGACAGAATGAGCGAAGTCCAATATGAACAGCAACTGGGATAAATCAAATTAGTCCACCACAACTAATAGTCCTCAGTGGGCCATTGGTTTCAGTGGGTCTACAAAAGATGGAAATTTCATTTGATTTAGACTAGTTTATTACACAGATCTTCTTTTCCCTATGGTGTTCGCTGCTCAAAACTCTTTCAGTCATTTCAGAGCCACTATATAACAATATTCCTTCCAACATCCCTGAAGTTCCTGTAGGATAAGTCTGCAGTGTAAGTTCTAGTCATGCGGTATTGCTCAAGTTTCCATAAGAGTAATGCTCTTGGGAGAAAGAACTATGCTAAGTGTTTCTCTTTCTGAACTTATTTTCTTTGACATGACATACCTTCTTGGATGGTGTAGAGGAGGGGTGCCCAAACTTTTTGGGCCATAGGCCGGTTATGTGGTTGAACGAGCCGGTCATGTGGTTCCTCCCACAGGAAGGAGAAGTTAAACATTCCTGCACATGTGCAAAGTACTGTCATAAATGTACCCACGGCTGTCATAAACACATTTATGACAGCCACGGGTGCTTTACAGCACCATTTTGCACATGCGCAGGGACATTATCTTCTGCTTCCAGGGGTGGCATGGGCTGGATTATTATGTGCCATGGGCCGGATCTGGCCCACAGGCCATAGTTTGGGCACCCCTGGTGTAGAGGGATACACGCAGGGATCTTTCCCTAAAATTGTTTTTGTATGAAATATTACCAGACCCTTAGATACCGTCCTATGAAAGTGGGAAGTCACAGAATAACAATTTGATTATCCTTTATTCTAATATAAGATATTGTTCTAGTTCTAGAATTCAGGAATAAAATAGGGAGCAGATAGTACATGAAGATATCATGATAACTAGCAGTACACGTCTAGCACCTGGTTATTTCAGGATTGTGAACAGAAATGTAATGTGTACACTGAACATCTGCTTGCTGGCGGCAAGTATGGGCATTTGTCTAGGCAGCCTTGAAATCATGGACTAATCCTCCTACATTCAGATCATTGTGTCATGAGTTCCAGATCTTCCCTCTGTTTGCTGATGCTCTTGGGCTCCTGAAAGAGTTTAAAAATAGAAGTGCTTTGGAGCTATAAGTCATAAGCTCAATAGGCTATATGACAGACAGCCTTGGCTGTAAAAATGGAGCTGTACCACTAAGTGTTTCCTAAGTGCTTTTTTTGCGACGCACCAAATTGAGCTATTAGAGTTGCATTAAAATTTAAATAAGATAAAGCCATAAATCACAATATTAGCAGAGCAACTTCTTCCACAAACGTCCAAAAGTAAAACAATGCTATTGCTTGGTTAAATAGTCTTTAATATGTTTTTAATGTGCTTACCATCAATAATTTACAGCTGTACATTTGTAGAATGATATTTCAGGGGAATGTTTACATGCAACAAGAGAGTCTTTGATTTCCTTTGATTGGTAAATATTTGCTCTTGCATTTAAACATAGGCAACAAAAAGCTTATATAGCTACACAGGGACCTTTGGCAGAGACAACAGAAGATTTCTGGAGGATGCTTTGGGAACACAATTCAACCATTGTTGTCATGCTTACTAAGCTGCGAGAAATGGGCAGAGTAAGTATGTTTCTGGAAAATAAGTTCCCAAAATTATTTTAACAGAGGAGGTACAACAGGAGTAAGATGTTTGATGAAATTAAAGTATTTTTCTTGGATTTAATTTTATTGACTATTAATAAATAACTTCCGTAGCAGTCTCCCCAAAGTTTCTCAGTGATAATATAAACAATGACAGATGATTTTTCCTGAAATGGTGCTTGTTCATCATAACCGTTCTTCTCCTGCATAGCATGCAAGAAATAGACTAGGTCAATGGTGCCGAACCTTGGTTCTCCAGCTATTCTTGAACTTCAATTATCAGAAGCCAAAATCAGCACACCTGCTGATCAGGGCTTCTGGGAATTGAAGCCCAAGATCAGCTGGAGTGCCAGTGTTTGCCACCACAGGACTAGATGCATTTGGAGACTCCCACTCACCTCACATAGTGTTATAGTAACCTAGTTGTAACGAACAGCAACTGAAATGCCACACTCGTGTCATAGCCATTTCAGTTTAGACTGTCAGCACAGGCTCAAGACATTCAAGGTTTTCCCATGGGCTTCATTCTCATGCAAAGAAGAAGATCAGAACTGGGTAAAGGCTACATCAGAACGATTCTCACAGATATTTATTTTCCTGTGTGCAAGAAATATATTTGAATGGTGCACTCAGTCTCACAGTCTGAAATAGCAAAAGCCAGACACAGGATCACCATCTCATCTGTTGTTTGGGAGTCGTGGTTCTGCAAAAACCTAGGGACACTAGTTGCTCTCAAGATTCTGGCTTGGTGAGGTAGGCATCTGACTAAGGATTGCCTGGAAGACATGTTTTGTGGAAATGGAGAAAATAAATCACTGATACAGAACAGAACACAATGATTATGATTTTAAATGATGTTTAAAATAATTACAGACAGTAGTAATTCAATGACTTTGTGTTATTACCATCACTAGATGAATAAAAGCACTCAGTTTTGAGTACAGGTTTCATTGTCATTATATTTAAATATGGGCTTGAATTTTTGCATTTTACCTATCATCCTAGTGTAGTCCCAACATTCATGCTGGCTGACATCCTAGTAAATATAAATTCTGTAACCCAGGACTTTTTTCACTGGCTACACCAAAATGGAGCATGCCACCTAAACATTTATTCTCTTACAGAAGACTTTCCAGCCATGGAGGCACTTTTGCCTCTCTCAGAAGAGAAAAGACCAAATCTGGCCATAACTAACCATGGCTTGGCTATTACAAGGAAAATAAAATTTAAAAATTAATCATTTACCCTGTTTACTTAGGAAAATGCATACAGTGGAAGGGACAAGACATTAATAATAATAATTTCATATCAGAAATTATTCTGGGTTGAAAGGATTTTTGAGGAAGAATCTCCGCTCAGGGAACGTCCAAATGAGACTCCTTTCATGTCCACAAGAGCTGGGACAGAGACAGGCGTTCTATCCATCATGCAGTACCCAGGTCTCAAACTGCCGAATTGTCAGCTTTCCAGCTAACAAGGCAAGCTTCTTAACCACTGAGCCACCACAGCCATTAATGATCAAGCAGTATACGTTTGCAGACTCTAGAAGACATTGGATAACATCTCGGGCAGTGTCCTTTCAACCCAGAAAGCACCTTTGTGTGCTTCTGACACGATTCACAGGCACTTTCAATTGACTCCAAAATTAAGCTTGAAAAATCTAAGCATTTCTACTGACACTGTCCTGAGCCTTCACAACATTCAGCTGAATGCTTTGCTGCTTCTCTGTGACAAATGTTTCATGAAAACTTGACTGTATGCTGTGTAGAATGTAAGAGGCCAACCTTCATTATCCAGCCCATTGTCTTGTTCCATAATAATTAAGGCCTGTTCTGATTTTCATCAGTGCTCATTCAGAGCAGCTGTAAGACGATATACTAAACAGATTCCTCTTGCCATTGCCATTTATACAGTCCTTATACCAAATGCATATGAAATTGTACCCTCTTCTAGTCAAGAAAGAATGTGGGAATCATCATCACACCAGTTTCAAGGGATTTAGTGGTGTAGTTGTGCTGAAAACCCTGTTGCTTGCAGATGCTCTGTATTGAAACAGTTTGAGCCTTTTTCAAATGATTTCCCAAGCATCGCTTTTGCATATCACCAAAGGCACTTGTCACCGATGAACTTTTAAGAGGCAAACCAGAAGCTCATCCCAGACTATAGAAACTATGGGAAATGCTTTCCTGGCCAGACTTAGTGAGACATGACAGATGGAAAGGTGACAATGCATCAACTGAAGCACTGTGTTAAATTAGAAGATTTAGGGGGGGGGGGACCTCACCAAGAACCAGCACTAGACTAGGACTTCTAGAAACTGAAAACAGCATATATAAAATGCCAAAATGCTTTGCTTTCTTTGTGCACTTACAATCTAGGAAGACATAAAAGAGTTGTCGGATGCTTTTCAAAAGTAAAGGTTGATGCATAAAAAGAAAACAAACACAAAATCCACATTATGATGATATCTTTATTAAGAACATCAAGTAGTAAATAATAATGACTGCATGCCAACAAGTCAATTTTAACTTATGGCTGTCTCTAATGGTTTATCATTCCCATCTTCTGGGGGTACCTTGGGACTGTACAGTTTGCCCAAAGGCACACAGGTTAGCTGTTCTCCTCAAAGGCTCGGTGGGAAATCGAACTCTCAATCTCTAGCTCTGCAGCCACATACCTGAACCATTGAGCTATCCAGTTAAGGAGTAGGTCACAATTGTGACTTCTTCATGAGTCAGTGAATAAAAAGTTTTCCTAAGACTATAGCTGGCCTATGTAAGTCAGATAGAGCTATACGACACAGGCTGAAATCCAATAGAAAGATACAATTAAAGTAGACCCATTGAATCAGTGAACCTACTCTACTTGTGATTTGCTAATGAATTTCAGCCACAAAATGAGAATCTAATATCAGTCAATTCAAAAGTCCCACTCTTTATTGCAGTTCTGTGCTAGCTGATACTTTACAGTTTGCGGTATTGGGCTTTGGGTCATAGATAGATAAATCTTTATTGTCATTGTCCCCTTGAGGGAACAACAAAATTTCTCTCTCTCTCTTTGAAAAACTGCAATTCTGTATCATAGACCACAGCTTCTTAAATTCTGGGTCCCAGCAAATTCTTCAATAGCGCACACCAATTAAGGATCTTATTTTTATTCCCATGACCCTTTTTTTGTCCTTTCACTGACAGCACATCCTTGCTGTGCTGTGTGTTGTCTGTAAGGGACAAGCTTGCTTCCTTTTTTCTGATCTGTATGTCATGCTTATTTCCCCCCCAACATATAGGTTGACTATGTATATGAGGCTAGCAAAACATAAATCAAAGTGTGTTGAAAACTTGAAGGCAGCTGCAGAACACAAACTATCCTGAAGGTCCCATATAGCAATGGAATTGCATAACAGTTAGTTTTGTGTTGTTGTTGTTGTTTTGGGGCGATGGCGTCCCGCATAACAATTTTCCCTATAGAAAAAGTCGTACAACAATTTTTCAATGGGAAAAAAACACTTAGCATCCCATAGGGATGATTGGATGCATCCCATAGGGAAAATCACTATACGATGCATATGTTGTATATCAATTGTTTCGTACAACAACAAGCCCCGTGGAACGGATTAAAATTGTTATATGAAGTACCACTGTACTAGCCTTTCTGAACCTACTGTCCTCTCAGTAGTGTAGGTCTGTGACTCTGATAGGAATTGTATTCCAACATACCTAGAAAGCAACAGATGGGAAATCTTCAAACTGATTTGACTATTTGCCCCTTGAGTGACCTTTGAACCTAAGAAAGGTTCCTGCTTTAGCCACATCAGTTACATGTGGAGAATCCAAATCAAAAGTCTAGCTATGCAGAAGGAGTTATGTGTGGAGACCTGTCTCGGTGAAATAAGAAATCCATTTTTTTTATTTTAAAAAAAAACAGTTGCCAGTCACATGGAGATACTCCTGGCTAAAGGATCACTATCTTCTGCAGAGTCAGCTCTCCAGAGAGCGTTCAGTTAAACCTTTTAGTGAATACTGAAGAATATTGTTCATGCCCAGCAGTATCTCAGCTCAGTGAAAATAGCCAAGTAGGCCTCTTGTTCAGAAGAATCAAAGGCTGTAACTCACTAAGAAAGCTCAGTGGTCACCCAGGGCAAAATATGCATCATCGGCTCCACATCACAACAGCTTTCCTTTCTGATTGGATCCCAATGATGCCAGTTTAGATAATGGTTTGAAATGTCCATCAGATCTGAAGCAAGCAGATGAAGTAGTCTTGGGAAGGGAAATAATTTCAACTGCAAATGTGGGGAAAAAAACTAGAATTCACATGTCTTTCTAAGTATGAATGTTAAAAAAAATTCTTCAATATTCATATAAATATTTAAGTTTATTTATATGTGGTTAAAAAGACTGACTGCTCTATAACTGTTCTGTATGGATATGAAAATCCTGAGGAGAGAGATATGGTGATTCAGACACAAGCAGCACAGGATTATCAGATGTAATCTCATGCAGGAGATCTGCATGATGGTGGGGGGGGGGGGGGGAGAGAAGACTGTGCTTAGCATTTCTAGCCACTGTTGCTTCATGACTATTTATTCACACACATGTATAAATTACTTAATGAATTCACTACCATCAAATGTAGTGATTGCTATGATGAAACAATGTGATGAGGGTGAACTATAACATCTGGAACAGGGATGCCCAAACTTTTGGGGCCGTGGGCTAGTTATGTGGTTGAGCAGACCAGTCACACAGTTCCTCCCACCAAAAGCGGAAGTAAAATGCACCCACACACGTGCATAAACGCATTTATGACAGCCACAGGTGCATTTACATAGACAAAAAGTAATAATCATGAATATAAACCTTTTCAATGTTCTTCTGTATATTGTCTTAATGAAAAACTAATCCGGAATAAAGAATTCAAATAACCAAGGGTGATGGAAACGATAAATCTATATTGTAAATATTACTCAAAAATGCTTATCTTCAGCAGAATATATACAGAACTGAAAATAGATCGTAAATAATGCTCAAAAATGCTTGTCTTCAGCAGGATATGTACAAAACTAAAAATAGATACATTCTCTATGTCCTCATATCATGTGGTAAAAATAAATCACTTTTACGGTCCTCCAACGAGGTAACTCAATGAAGTTCTTACGGAGTCGAACTCCCAAAAGACAATTATTGTTTTGGTCCTCCAACTAGGCTGTTAGATTTTATTCTTGCGGAGTCGAACTCCTGTGATATAAATCCGACACTCCCGGCGTCTTATCCGGTTATAAAGACATTTCATTTCTATTTCATCAGGGGAGTAATCTGTCCATCAGAGAAATTGTACAAAATATGCTGATTAAAAGCGTACCTTACCACACATGCACGCGCTCACTAGAACATTTTCCATGATCAATACCTTAATTGCATCCTCTCTGCCTCCTTCATTTTTTCTCTATGGTGCTTTAGGATGTTATCCCATGCTGCCTTGGTTCCCCTTAAATACATCCCTATTCGCTAACACCTGTGTAATCATGCTTTTACTGATTAAACTGGCAACAGCTGTGCGTATCCAGGATACTTACAAAAAGCATGATAGGTCTGATTCTAAATTTAAACCCTTCGGATATAAGGTGTTCAGCCTGTGTATGTAATAAGCCTCCTTTTGTAGCAAAAACTGTTCTAAATTGATGCCACTTCCTCTAGTCACACGCAGTTTCTCCAATACTACAAACTTAAAATCAGTGTCTTGGTGTTTGCTGGCAATATAATGGCTAACCAGGGGCGCCTGTTCTACTTGACCCCTGATCCTCGAATGATGTTCCATCAGTCTGATTTTTAATTTTCTGGAACATTTGGGCACCCCTGATCTAGAAAGACTCTTCTTGCCCAGAAGCAATACATTGTTTGCTGAGGAGCCATGGGGAGTAAAGGCAGTGGTCTTCATGGATAGCTTGCAGACATCCTATAACAGTGATGGGGAACCTTGGCACTCCAGGTGTTTTTCAACTTCAATTCCCAGAAGTCCTGATCAGCCGGAGTACTGACTTGGGCTTCTGGTAATTGAAGTCCAAGAACACCTGGAGGCCCAAGGTTCCCCATCACTGCCCTGTAACATCTAGTTCAGCACTGGTGAGTAAAGCATTTGGCAAGATGGTCTTTGATCTCATCTAGCAGACTCCATTTTTAAAACAACACAGGACAAGGTTTCAAATTTCACTCCTTTTGGAAGGGGTTGTTTTCAAGATAAGAGACATTATTAGAAGGCAGCTAATACCCTTGGAAAGTAGGACAAAGTGGAAATATAACAAACAGGCAACTCAGTATGTTTCCCCCCACAGGAGAAATGTCATCAATACTGGCCAGCAGAACGCTCAGCGAGGTATCAGTACTTTGTGGTGGACCCCATGGCAGAGTACAACATGCCACAGTATATCCTAAGAGAATTCAAAGTCACCGATGCCAGGGTAAGTTCAACAGACCATGTTTTCTTTGCCTTATGGTTCAGCATTAAACATATTTGCCTTACTTTTTTAATAGATATATTTCAGAGTTTGGTATCTCATTGTACTCAGCAACTAAACTGTCTTTCTCATCTGAGACCTGCCATTGAATTCTCACTGCTTCCCACTCCCAACACATATGCCCGCATCTATCATCTGTGATTTCTGTCCAAAGATGTCTGTTGTGTTTGTGTTATGTGCCATCAAGTTGAACCTGACTTGTATCATCACTATGGCATGTAAGGTAAGTGAGGTATTTAGGGAATAGGCTTACTAGTACCACCCCTTGCATTGAGTTTCCAGGGCTGAGCATGGGTTCAAACCCAAGTCTCCTCAGTCTGGATGATCACTCTGTCCACTACACCACAATGGACATCCCAGGTGTGTATTACCTAGCAGTAACTTGTTCAAAAGATCAACTGGCTCCCTTGGATTCTTAAATAGGAAAGAGAAGTTGTGTTGTGTTGCAAGTCATTTTCAAAGTGATGTCAAAGAAGCCCAAACTTATACATGACTTCCTCCAAAAGCTCAGTATCGATATGAATGATCGTAGGAGATGAACTAGAGGTATGTGGCTTCTCATAAGACAAAGTCCATGCGGTGAGAGAACTAAGCTAGTAATTCTGCTCCTCATGATCAAAGAAGGATGGAGACCACCGTACATCTTAAATCACCACTAGATAGCCTATTTCAAAAGGGAAAACATTTGTGTTCAAACTTAATTCTCGATCAGCACAATTTTAATACAAAATCACTGTTCAAAAGACCAGTGTTACTATTTCCCACCATACGGTCACCTTCCTGCCTCCTGGAACATTTTTATAGCTCTTCATCACTTAAAGGCTTTAAGCATGTTGTTGTTGTTTTGCAAGGGCCCTTTAGGTCATGTGAGCTTGAAGGTTAATGTGGTGTGATTTAAAAACTGTAGAGCAAATAGCATTCTTAAGGGAAGCTTGACAAGCTTTCCACTTTATAATTTGATTCTTGGCATAGTTTATTCCTCAGTGCTCTAATCTGTCTGTGGAGAGGAGCTACGCAGCCATGACCCTGGACTGGCTAATTTTCATTTTGCATTTCTTATCTGAACAGCTAAGTTAGAGGGTTGGAGCTGATGTAAGATTAACTGTATATAAACATTTTATAGACACTGCAATAGCCATTTTCAAACTGTGATTTGCAGCTCTTCACCCTTGATGGTAGGATAACCCCCTATGGAAGCCCAGCAGTAAAAATGTTGATTAGAGAAACATAGCAGTTTTCTCCCTGTTTATAATAAGGGACAAAATGACTGCCCAGTTTAAAACTCCAGTTCAGCATTCACAAATTCTAGCCTTTTATGAGCACGAAAAGGCTTCCAACATCCCTTTTTGCATAGACACAGGAAAGCAACCAAAAGGGCTGATTACCAAACCACAGTTATGTGGGGTATCGCCATTGCATAACAAACGCTTTGTTGTGCAAATATTTCATTATACGAATCATTCGCTATGCGGGGTACCACTGTATATAAAATTCTTCTCTGGTTTATCTACCCTTTGAGGTAGATCAGTTTGGCAGATGTTGGTCAACACAAGGTCACCCAGTGAAATTCAAGTTCAGTGGAGAGTTGAACCTGGATCTCTCAAATTCCATACTGATACATATCGACACACACACCACAATTCAGATATCACTTCAATTCCTCCACCATTACGTTTACCATTTCATAAGTATTAATCTTTTCTGTGTGCATTCTCTGGTCAGAAAACAAATCAGTTTAATACCAATTACCTGTCATGTTTTGTAAATCATAAGTTTTGAAAGCATAGCTCAAGGGTTCCCAACCTATGGCCCATGGGCCGAATCCAGCCCATGGGCTGAATTTCTGCCAATGCCAGAAGTGCCCTGATGTCACTGGACATGCCAAAATTGCCGCATTTTTTTGCACTGAAACACTGCAAAAATGTGGCAAAAAAAATCAAACGTGGCACAAAAATGTTCCTCCCTCCCTCCTCCAAGGGAAGCAGTGGAGGTGGTGAAAATGCCTGGAAACACAGCACAAATGCATGTGCTGCCGCTGCCGCCACCACCACCACCAGGAAGAACCATGTGACCAGCCCCTCAGATGACTGAGGGGACGTGGTCAGGCCCCTGGCAGGAAAAGTTTGGGAACCCTGGCATAGTTTTTCCCAAAAGAACTAAGTAAATCTGTGATATAGATGGAAGACGGCTGTTCTCACTTGAACCGGAAGGAAAGATCATCTTTGGTTGCTTGAGCCCTATTTCTTTTCTCCAACGACCAAGTCGGGTTGTAAATGGCATTGCAATGGAGAGGTATCCAGGAGTCTTGGCATTGGAAGGATTTCCTACAGGGGCATCCTATGAGTCCATATGCAAACTTCTGCAAAGACATATCCATGGATGATATAGAATGAGAGCATCATTTAACATATTCACAGATTTTAGCTGCTACTTGTGGAGGATGTGTTAGCAATCCTATTCCTAAACAAGTAACCCAAATTCTGGTGCCAAGGGTGGTTGAATTTTTTCAGTTGTCAATTCAGTATTTCAATTAAACATTTTCCATAATTCATTTGGCTTTTTCTTTGACAAGAAGTCAAGCCTGTGCCCCAAATACTTGCACGTTGGGTGTGCCATTTCAGCAGTGCAGATTTTGCCCCAGCAAATACTGCCCACACAGCTTCAAACTTAATCAGCACCATTTTAATACAAAATCATTATTATTTACAGCCATGAAAATGAGACATTTGTGTTTTGGAGAGAAACTCTAAAAGTAAGAAGTTTGACATGCTTCTGAGTATCGCATATAAGACGTGAGCTGTACCTTTTTGACAGTACCTTTTTGACCTTTTGTCCCAAAAGTCACTACAAATAAAGGTAATGGGAAATTGTAGCTAAATGTACCTTTATGTACATAATATTCATCACAATTTTTTTTACAAAATATTCTCTATGTATTGGCCACCTCTTTTTATACACACACACACACACACACACACACACACACAAAGTCTTCTCCCCCACTCATGGCAAACACGTTCCAAGATAATGTGTTGTTATGCAATGTTTCCTTTGCATGGCAATTTGGGAAACACTTTGTAGTATCTTTTTCAGTGGAAGCAGTAATATCAGCCTCTCCATTACTCCTGTGCTGTAGTATGAATTGCAAAATATGAATGATTTACTCAGTGGCTTCCTTCATTTTGCTGTACACTTAATATTGCCTGAAAACTATCAGGGTCAATAAGTTGGGCCAGTAGCACACATTCTGCTCCCACACCAATGATATCTGTCAAAAGCTCTCCTATACTGTGCATAGTCTTTTCAAAAGACGCCTGACCTTATCCATTGTGACAGGGAGATGGGAATCCAGATGGCCGTCCAGTTTGAAGGAGTAGGCAGGAAACAGACTGTGTTAGCTGTTTCGATCACACAGCTGCCCAAAGGGGTGTTCAGGCACACAACGAAAATAACAATATTTATTTGTTGCTTTTGCTGTCTAATAGTGACATGGCATTGTAACCAAAAGAGTCAGATAGAATTAAGCCCCTTGGTAGTTGCTGGGGATCTGATCCAAATTTGTTACTCTAATCTTGGCATTCATTCTCATTAAATGACAAGACAGGCAGTTTGTCACAGCAGCAGTTTCAGAAGAGTTGATTTCTAGACAGCTTTTGTTGCTAGCATTTTTATAAATGTAGATCATTAAAGCAGGATAGAAGTATACTATATAGGCTCTTATTTTGGCATCTTGTGGCAAATAGTGCTAGAATGTCTCAAGAGATGGTTAGAGCTAAGTTATCTGAAGGTACTAAGTTATTTTATTTGTATAGTATTTAGCTTAAGGTTTCCCTTGCTCGAAAGCCAGTCGTATCCGACTCTAAGGTGCAGTGCTCATCTCTGTTTCTAAGCCGAAGAGCCAGCGTTGTCTGCTTCTGCAGACGGTTCTGTGGTCATGTGGCAGGCATGACTAGACACCGGAGCGCACGGAACGCTGTTACCTTCCCACCGAAGTGGTCCCTATTTATCTACTTGCAATTTCTTGCTTTCGAACTGCTAGGTTGGCAGGAGAGTATTTAGCTTATTATTCTATAATTTTAATTGTTGTGAGATGCTGGGGGGAAAGGCAGAAACAGGTGCTATTGATTATGAGATGACAAAATTGCATCACATCCCTCAACATCCCTGACTGCTCCTTGGAAGGACAAATACTAAAGCTGAAGTACATTAGCAACCAAATGAGAAGAGAGGACTCACTGGAGAAGGCCCTGATGCTGGGAAAGATCAAAGTCAAAAGGAGAAGGGGTGGCAGATGGTGAGATGGCTAGATGGCATCGTTGACTTAGTGGGTGCAGATCTGGGCGAGCTTTGGAGGATGGCAGATGACAGAGGAGCCTGGTGTGCGGTGGTCCATGGGGTGACAAAGGGTCATACTCTACTGTGTGACTGAACAACAATCCCTGAATATTTCTGATGGGACAGTTGTTTGTAGAGCCACTACTACATTATTAGAATGAAATGGTCATTTGTGGTTTCACCAGCAGGATAGATTTGACAACTCATGTTGTGTGCTGTTTGGGTAAATTGGTGGCATTTAAGTAAAAGTACTTCTGATTAATTAAAAATGCTCCTTGGTTGAAGAACATCTCAGAGTTCTGCTAGAAATGGCCAGATAAATGGCTATTATTGTCTTTTCCCAATTATACACATCATCATAGTACTTAACCGCAACATGCTTTAATCCAGGGGTTCTCAACATTTTCAAGCCAAGGGCCAGATCACACTCCCTCAGACAGCTTTAGGGACCAGATGGCCATTTTGTCCTGCCTGGCTCTTCCAGGTGTGGTGGAGGCAGGGGGGGCATATGAAATGGTATCATGGGCCACATCTGGCCCCCAGGCCGTAGTTTGAAAACCCCTGCTTTAATCAGACAAAGGGGAAGTCACTGCCATTCAAGGTATTTTAGATGAGCAAGATGAATTGAAAGGTCTACATCAGGGTAAATCAAGCCTGTACTTTTTGATTTGTCTTTATTGATGCCACAGATTATAAACACACACTCTTCCCCTTTCAGACATGTTTGCTGAATGATGTACCTGTGAAATTTGAAGGATAATTCGGATGAAGTAGTGGAATAACATGAGCCAAGTTTATTTTGATTTCCTATTTTCAGCAACCTATATTCACCTCCATGTCAAGGCAATCACAACTGGATGCCTTCGTCGGGGAATAATTATTTTTTTCTTGCCTCCAGCTTCCAAGCTGCTTTATCGGAATTCCCATAATCATTGAAGTTATTCATTGGTTTCATTCTGCAGAAAGTGCCATTTTAAGAGATTGGCATCTGGCAATAGCTTTTCCCCTCCTCTCTCCCATGCCGCGCCTCAGTTATTGCTTACAGGCACAGTGACATTGCATCTGCCATTTCTTCTACCCTGGCAAGGAAGGAGATGTGTTCTGAACGTACGAGGTATCCAGAAGGCATGATGGTTAAGAGCAATATCTCAATTTGTGTCAGTTCTATTAAATGTTCCCATTTACACAGACTGACAATGTATGGAAATGAGCAGACACAAGCAGTTGTCATCAAATCCCTTGGTTTTGTGTATACTTGCATTCTGCGCACACATCAGGCAAGGAAAACGCCAAACACAAAAGATGCATTGCATGTTTGTGGCTGAGGCTTACCATGGGTTTTATTATTGATGCAAGACGGTCAGTTTTCTCACTGCACTAACGCTATCCCTGCCCCTCACCCCCAGAAGTTGTATGGGACTAGATGTCTTGATTCGATTTGATTTATTTGGTTTGTATGCCGCCCACTCAGCATACACCAATTCAGGGCGGCTCGTAAAAATCACAACATAAATTAACAATATTCAAAGTAAATACACAATAATACAATATACAAAATTCAATCTACAAAAAACAACACATAATAATATACAACAACACAATACTATAATATAATGATAAAGTCACAACCACATAGAAAAAATCCCAAAACAAGGTCCGGGGGTGGGGTGGCAGGCGTCCTCACCCTCAAGGCGGGACCGTCTTCTGCCGCTTGAGTAAAATAATAGAGTACAAAATATAATAGAATACAGTGGCATATAACAACAATACATAAGTCAGAATATCATGTCATCGTAGAAACAATATACATCATAAAAGTGCAAAGAGAAAAGCATTTCAAAGCCTAACATCATTTCAAAGCCTGTCTTCATGTTATGCATTGGGAACTTGAACTTTTATCATCCTAGGTCATTGGTGGATATGACAGAGGTCAAGCATTATGTAGTCCTGTGAAATGGTAAAAAGTGAGAAATGTACAGGTAAATGTCTTCATGAGCATACAAGTCTCTCTTTTGCAAAAGGCAGTCTTGATGACCATTTCAGTCAAAAAGCCAAATTGGTAAAAAGCCACTCACCTGTGGCAAATATGAATTGCCTCTGGGAAATCAAACAGTAATGTTTGTATAAACTGGACGTGTTTAGTATAGGTATGTGCAGGTAGCTAGATGGATAGCAATTTGTGTGCAATAATAACTTCTGTGGATTTGTTCATAAGGCTGGGTAGAATCATATTGAGTTCATTTCATCCCTAGGTTGTGCCTGGAAAGGAGATTCTTGACTTGGTGTGTTGCTGTATCTCATCGGTTTCTTGCAGAAGATAGGATGGAGGCATTGAGCCCAACTTTGCTATGATCCATGCATTGTGCCATGTGCAAACTCTGGGGCTCTAGGATGGCTTATTTAATTGCCTTTCCACTTGCCATGCAGATATGCCCAAAGGGCACCCAAGGCTGGATTTTGTTGACACTGTAGCCAAGGCAATGCTTTCTGCAAATATTGAACAAAAGAGGGGAAGGCTTAACTAGCTCACAGTTTTCTTGTCCTTTGAGTCTGTTTTTCCAAGATCTAAATGTCAGACAACATCCTTGCCAGTGCAGGGAGTAATTTGAGCGTCACTGTGGTTAATGAAATTGCACTCTTCTGTCACTGCGGTTTTGCTAACTACAAAATAAGGAAAGAAACACAAGCTTCATCAGCACTGTAGTCAGAAGTGTATTATCTATTCTTGCTCGTTGCACAATCTTTTCCTTGCCAGTTTATCCCTTCTCTGTCTCTCCTAGATCTCATTTTCTGCCTTACTAAATTTCATGTCCTATATGTGCATCTTTCATTAAAGGATGGCCAGTCCCGGACGGTACGGCAGTTTCAGTTCACCGACTGGCCTGAACAAGGAGTGCCAAAGTCAGGAGAAGGATTTATTGACTTCATAGGCCAAGTTCATAAAACAAAAGAGCAGTTTGGACAGGATGGGCCAATCTCAGTTCATTGTAGGTAAGTGAAAGAAACACAGGTGTCACTGAGAATGGTGGCGATTTTTTGAGATGAAAGGAAATGATGGGATAGAAAGGTAATGTGTTGAAGGACAAAAGCAAGTAAGACCAGGGTAGAAGGTATGGTGAAGAATGAGCATGTAGTTCAGGAAACTATCTATTCGAACTTTACCTCAGGAAGAATCTGACAACATGACCTGTGAACATCATTACAGGTTCTGTTTCCTGTTTAGGATGTGGAAGTAATACTAGAACTGATCTTTTCTGCAGGATTCAATCCTTGTCCTTTTCAGGGTTCCTGCAGGCCAGTTGATCCCATGTAGCCTGGTTTCTTGCTTAAAGAGTTCTGAACCCCACAAACACACACATTTGCAACCATCCTTTTCACTTCCCCTGCAGTGCCACCACTGGTTGGGTGGTGCAAATACAGAAAAAAATGCACTAAATTAATTAATTTTACTGTATTTTCATGTATTTTAATTATTGAAACTCACAAGCAGCAGCTGCATTTCCAACTCTTGGCTTACACTCGGGTCAATCTATTTTCCTAGGGTTATAAGCCAAAATTAGGTACCTCGGCTTATATTCGGGTCAGCTTATACTGTACTCGAGTATATACGGTACAAACTTCAAGTAGAGAAAACTCCCAAGAGAAGAGGACAGAAACATAAGTAGATAAGGAAAAACTGTTTGGTGTGGACAAAGAAGATAAGGAAAAACTGTTTGGTGTAGCCAAAGTAGATAAGGAAAAACTGTTTTCCCTATCACACAACACTAGAACGAGGGGGCACTCCATGAAACTTTTGGGTACTAGTTCTCAAACAAATAAGAGAAGTACTTTTTCACCCAGAGGATCACTGGTCTATGGAACTCCCTGCCAGAAGAAGTGGTGACAGCTGTCAGTCTTGACAGCTTCAAGAAAGGATTAGACAAGTTCATGGAGGACAAGGTTATCAATGGCTATAATTATGGATACTTAAGGACAACCTCTGGGTTGGAGAGATAGGCAGGATATCTCTCAATGCCATTTCCAGGGAATCCTAAGCAGGTGAAGGCATCTGCTTGGGAATAATACCCTGAAGCAAATGGTGAGCCACTGTGTGAGACAGAATGCTGGACTGGATGGGCTGTGGCCTGTTACAGCAAGGCTGTTCTTATGTTCTTAAAAACACCTTCAAATTTAGCTCTCCACTCTTTCCTTCAGAAACAGGCCCAAGATATCAACCCTGTGATTTATGTAGTGGGCCATACCATTAAAATGGTAAGGAGCCCTGGTGGCACAGTGGTCAAACTGCTGTACTGCAGCCAAAATGTTGTGAATTCAATCCTGATGTAGACCCAGATTGACTGAGCCTTCCATTCTTCTTAGGTCTGTAAAATGAGTCCCCAGGATGTTGAGTGCAAAAATGCTAAACTTGTGAACCGCCCAGAGAGTGTGCTAAACACTATGGAGCGGTATACAAGTGTAATGGCTATTGCTAAGAATCCAATATGTTTTTGGCTAAATACTGGGTGGGGAACAGAAGGGTTTTAAAAATGTATTTCCCTTTCCTTTCAAAGAGTTTTCTGACAATGTATTAAATTCTCAAAGAACTAGTGAAAAATGTATTCTGTTTTCTCTTACTTATTAAATTGCTTTGTAAATCCCATTATGGATTGCAAAACTAATTTCATAAAAATGTTCTCATTTTAATGCATGGAACTGTGTGTTCTGTATAGCAAAAAACTCTCCATTTCTGCAGTTGTTTGGATCTTTCCTATAGGCAAAATAACCACTCTCACTCTCCCAGCCCCCACCCCGGTCTTCCACTGTGTTTTCCTGGAGTTCAGCATCTGGTGTTCGGGCTGTGGGAAAACTGTTCATGAATAGAAGTGGAAAGCCATTGATATTGTCAGAAAATGGTCATGCAATATTACAGTCATCGCCTGAAATATTTATGGCATGGCACGTATAACACACTGTATCTGCAGCAAGAGTCAGTCAAAATGCTTGCTTTCTCTCCCCCCTTCCTTCTGGATATAACAGTGCGGGTGTTGGAAGGACCGGCGTGTTCATAACCCTGAGCATTGTTCTGGAAAGAATGAGATACGAAGGTGTTGTAGATATTTTCCAGACTGTCAAAATGTTAAGGACGCAACGGCCAGCCATGGTACAAACAGAGGTGAGAAAAACTGTAATTCGGATAAATAAGCCACTGCAAAATAACATGACAAGTGTTCAGAACAGTGTTTTATTTCATTGTTCTCTTGTAATATCATGGTGTGGGTCAAAGGAGAGTTCTAAGCTGAATCCTGTGAGCATTGCCCAGGGTAGAAGCAAAGAATCAGAGTGTGCCCAGGCTAGCAAGTGGAGGAAAGGAAAAAGAGGAGGAGGGAACTGTGAAAATGAAAGCACCTTGAGAAGAAAGGAATTAATTAATTTTGAGAAGAAAGTACTGGTATTTTTTCTCCAAGAAGATTGTGTTCTGCACTGCCGGAGGAGAGGGAAGTGGGATTGTAATGGTCAGTCATTGAAGAAGCTGTGTCATGTATCCTGTATACTTGAGTAAGGCTCATCTAAGGGCTGTGGTGGCTTAGTGGTTAAGACACAGAGTTTGAAGACTGGAAGGTCAGCAGGTCAGCAGTCGAGACCCAAGTGCTACACAACAGAGTGAGCTCCCATCTCTCTACCAGCTCCTGCAAACCTAGCAGTTCAAAATCAAGAAATTACAAGTAGATAAATAGGTAACACTTTGGTGGGAAAGGTAACAGTGTTCTGTGTGCTCCAGCAACTAGTCATGCCTGCCACATGACCACAGAGTTATCTGCAGACATAGACAATGTTGGCTCTTTGGCTGTAAATGGAGGTGAGCACCCTAGAGTTGGACTCAACTTGTTTTCGAGCAAGGGAAAGCTATGGGAAGAATGAGTTAAGCAGTAGCTGTACATGTATTCCAGCATTCAGGACTCGAGTTAAACCTTTGACACACAAAGCACTAGGCAGAGTACCATTTTCTCTGCAATTTGTAATGGGTTGTGTTTGTTTTTACACGCAAGAGATAGGTATGAGTAGTCCATGAGTGTTTTTTTTTTTTTAATGCCAGAGAAATATGTGACTGCTTTCCTTTATGGTGAGCACAGTGGCACAGATAAGCGACAGCTGGTTTGTGGTCTTTGTGTCCTGGATGTGATAGATGAGTTGTTTGCATCTATGATGACAAATGAGAAGTGACTTTTTTTTCCAGGAGAGAAATTCCCAACATAAAGTGTGGCAATGCTCCGATTTATCTTCTGTGAGTGTCTGCTGGGAGATGTAGACAGAAAATTCCCTGTTAGGGTGCAAAAGGTTTTTTCCCTCATAATGACCAGATGCTTTGGGACTGCACTCCCAGAGGTAGACAAAGTAGAAAGAGGTGTATCAAAATGGATAATTGGCTTGGCTCCTTTTTTGCTGTTTATTTTGAAATTTTAAATAAATTTCCGTATTTCAGGTCCTGATAAGTAATCATTGTTTAACTTTATCTCTTTCCCCTATTTATCCCCCCCCCCAGTTAATGCATTGAATAACAATTTTTTGAATATGATTCAGTGACTATTTTCTCTCATTACTTAAATGTTTGTTGGCACTTATTTTAATAAAGCAGCTAGACCATCATCTGAGAGTTCACAGGTCTGCAATTCACTTCAGTAAGAGAATCTGTGCTATTAAGTTCTTTAATAACAAACAAACAAAAAAATTAGTCAACTAGACTGACCAGATTTAAGGAAGGAAATGCTGGTGAAAAACCCAGGAAGAGAGCAGTAATTGAAGATTTCCTGCTTTAATTCACATCAACAAAAAATGCTTTCTTAGAGCCCAAAGTGGTAAAAAGAGGAAGTAAAGAAGAAGAAGTGCCTTCCTAAAGTTCCAACCATAGGTTTTGTGGACTTCCTTCATTTGCTTCATTATTGCAGCGGCTTTCCAAAGATCTTCCCAAATGTCTTGCTGGGAAATGAAGCGGCATCTTTTGTTTCTGAGAAGGAGGCACACCGCTAGGAAGGCAAAAAGGGATGTAGACACTAATCCACTAGAAAGGCAAAAAGGGATGTAGGCACTAATCTTTTGGTACATGAGAATACGGGATAAAAACAAAGCATTCCATGGCCATGGAAAGGAAGAATTATCTTACATTGTCATTAACAGGGGAGAGCAGTGGTGGTGAACCTATGGCACATGTGCCAGATGTGGCACTCCCAGATATCTCTGTTGGCATGCACTCCATCACCCCAGCATATAGTTTGCTCTTCACAGCAGCCCAATAGGAGTGCTTCCTCTCTCCCCCCAGCACAGAGGTCACTGCTCAGCAGCCCAATGGGAGCGCTTCCACCCCAGGACAGAGTTCACCTCACCCCTCTGCCCAGCAGCCCAATGGGAGTACTTCCTCCCTCTCCCAGCACAGAGTTAGCTCACCCCTCTGCCCAGAAGCCCAATGAGAGTGCTTCCTCCCTTCCCCAGCACAGAGTTAGCCTGCCCCTTTGCCCAGCAGCCCAATGGCAGCACTTCCACCCTAGGACAGAGTTCACCTCGCCCCTCTGCCCAGCAGCCCAATGGGAGTGCTTCCTCCCTCCCCCAGCACAGAGATAGCCCACCCCTCTGCCCAGAAGCCCAATGGGAGTGCTTTCTCCCTCTCCCAGCACAGAGTTAGCCTGCCCCTCTGACCAGCAGCCCAATGGGAGTGCTTCCTCTCCCAGCACAGAGTTAGCCCACCCCTCTGCCCAGAAGCCCAATTGGGGTGCTTCCTCCCTCTCCCAGCACAGAGTTAACCTGCCCCTCTGCCCAGCAGCCCAATGGGAGTGCTTCCACCCTAGGACAGAGTTCACCTCGCCCCTCTGCCCAGAAGCCTGATGGGAGCACTTCCTCCTCCCCCCCCCAGCACAGAGTTCACCTGCCCCTCTGTTCAGCAGCCCAATGGGAGCACTTCCTTCCTCCCCCACCACAGAGCTGACCCCCACCCCTCTGTTTGGGCACTCAGTCTCTAAAAGGCTCACCACCACTGGGGTAGAGTGAAGCAAACAGGACATTTGATGACCTGGGGACCAAAGAATTCTCAAAGATGGGAAAAGAACCCCATGACCCTTAATTTCTTTTAAAGAACAATCAACTTGAAAAAATAAACCATTTTGTACTGGCAGTAACAACATCACTACAATAAAAAGGTTTTAGAATCTATAATTGATACTGCTCCTAATTTGAGCTATTATGATATTTATAATTATCATTATTACCCCAGCTCCTGCCAACCTAGCAGTTAAAAAGCAAGAAATTGCAAGTATTTATTTATTTATTGTTTATTTTTCTTATTTATATTGCCATCCAACTCAGAAGACTCTGGGCGGCTCATAGAGAATAAAACAATTATCACAGTTTAAAAACCAATAAGAACCCCATTAAAACAACTACCAAAAGTTACCCCAACCCCTACAGATTAAATGAGAGCGAGACCTTTTTCTTACTAAATCAGCCAGCAGGCAGGGGTCACCGCATCGCAAAATTGGGCAAAATAGCCCAATTTATATAGCCCTCCAACTCGAAATGACTCTGGACAGCTCACAACATTAAAATCAACATAACAGTCCAAAACATTAAAAACCCATAAAAAACAAATTAAAAATACTACAAGGATTAAAAGGATGAGGGAGTGATATTGCTATATCAGCCAGCAGGCGTTGGTCACCACATCACCAGTGCCCCACACCTGCTTTGCCAGCCAGGTTTTTAGTTCTTTCCTGAAGGGCAGCAACTCTGTCTAGAGCAGTGATGAGCAGTCTTGGCCCTCCAGCTGTTCTTGAACTTCAATTCCCAGAGGCCCTGATCAGCAGGAGTGCTGATTTGGGCTTCTGTGAATTGAAGTTCAAGAACAGCTGGAGGGCCAAGACTGCCCATCACTGGTCTAGAGTCATAACTCGATTGGCAGCAGGTTCCATAAGGCCAGTGCGGACACGGAAAAGGCTCTCCTTCTTGTGCTAGAGAGACAATCCCCTCTAGCCGATGGTACAGTTAGAGAGCCCCTCCGGTCCACTCTGGTGGGATGGACAGATGTTCTTGGGATGATGCGTTCTCTTTAGTATCCTGGCCCACTACCATGTAGGGCTTTAAAGGTCATTACCAGCACCTTGAATTGCACCCAGAGGCACACTGTCAACTAGTGCAGCTCCTGAAGTACCGGCAAGGCATGGGCATACCGCCCGTACCCCATCACCACCCGAGCAGCTGCATTCTGGACCAATTGCAGCTTCCGAATGGTCAACAAGGGCAGCCCCACGTAGAGCACATTGCAGTAATCAAGTCTGGAGGTGACCAGAGTGTGTGTGACCATGAGCAAGGAGTCCCGATCTAAGAGCAGGCTTAACTGGTGTATAACATGAAGTTGTGAAAAAGCCCTCCTGGTCACAACCTGCTACCTGCTCATTAGGCAGGAGTCATGAGTCCAGGAGGACCCCCAGATTATGCACCAGGTCTGTTTGGGGCAAAATACCCCCATCCAGGGCCAAAGTTAGTAGCTCCTGAGATAACGCAGGGGCCCCTGACCCACAGCCACTCAGTCTTGCCAGGATTCAGTTGTAGCCCATTGTCCCGCATCCAGACCCTTACAGCCTCCAGACACCTGGATAGGACTTTGACAGCATCGCTTGGATATATAGGTACCACTTTGGTGGGAAGGTTAACAGCTTTCAATTGTCATACCTTCCACATGTCCATGGGAGTGTCTTTGCCTATAAACAGAGATGAGCACTGCACCCTAGAGTCGAATATGACTGGCTTTCGAGCAAAGGCAACCTTTACCATTGCCTCTTATTTGCATAGTTAATTGCCTTCATTTTTCATCTTCCCTTGTTTTTCATCCTGACCTACGAATAATTGTGATCTTACTGATATGTTAGAAATGAATGCTAAATATATTAGGAATGAATAAACGCCCTTAAAACAAAATTAGGCTGTTTTAAAAGAATTGTACCATTGAACTTAATAATCCACTGTGACAAAACTGAGTAGAATCCATTTTCCATTACCAATATTACTGCTGAGATGTACATCTTAGCAAAATGAAAACCATTTTCTTTATATCCTATTAGTTTCTGGGGAAGGGAATACATATGAGATCAGTCTGTAGTCTTGTTTACTAGAATGTTTTGGTGTTGTGTATATTGTGTGATGTTCTTTCTTTTAACCCAGTTTTTAATAGTTGGCATTCTGTTGTTTCCTCATTGCCATGGCAGTTTGTCTTACATGAAAACAAGTGTAATGTGTATTTAGGACAATATCCAAAATCTGAGCACTTAGTCTGCCCTGGGAACAGCAGATATATACATGTTTGTAAGAAAATGATTATGATTTCCCTATAAGACTCACCCACAGAATGTGAAAAGCGAATAGTGTGGGGCACAAAACAGGCCAGTTGCAGGTCAAAACCACCACAAAATTGCCCCCACACCTCTAGAGGATCTATGGGATCTTTTAACATGAAGAAGAACATCTGGGAGAGAGCCCTGACCACAGTTGTGCCCCCTCTAAAGTAGTGTTTCCCAAACTTTGGTTTTTGTACTTCAGTTCCAAGAAGCCGAAGTCCTTTCCCCAAGGCACTGATCAGCAACAACACACAGTGTGAATGTGGAGAGACACAGAATCTGGCTCATTTACTGGTCTCTGATTGCTGCCAGAGACATGCACCGATGAGGACTTGGGTTAGGGCAATGAACAACAAAGCAAAGAGTGTAGCTTCATTTTGGCAGCCCAGGGCTTGATCGCTACACAAAAGAAGAACTGATCAGTCAATGTACTGACTTAGGCTTCTGGGAATTGAAGTCCCCCGCTGTGGGGCATGTGCCCCATTTTGGGAACCACTGCTCTAAAGCCTGATAACCCTGTGCCTCTTGTTCACGGGTCAAGGTCCCACAATTTGACTCCGCTCTCTGCCGTACCTACAGGTAGCTGTAAACCCAGTTTTTTAAAAAAGTACACTTGATTACCATGTGTCACTCTGCCCAGCAGCCCAATGGGAGTGCTTCCTCCCTCCCCCAGCACAGAGTTAGTCCGCCCCTCTGCCCAGAAGCTCTGATTAAGCCCACAACTAGATTGGGACTCATTGCTCATGGTCACACATGCTCTAGTCACCTCCAGACTGGACTATTGTAATGCACTCTTTATGGAGCTGCCCTTGATGATCATTCAGAGGCTGTAACTGGTCCAGAATGCAGCTGCCCAGGTGGTGTTGGGGTGTGGGCATTATGCCCGTGCCTCTCCACTGCTTCGGGAGCCGCACTGGTTACCGGTATGTCTCCGGGTGCAATTCAAGGTGCTGGTAATAACCTTTAAAGCCCTACATGTTAGTGGGCCAGGATACTAAAGAGAACGCGTCACCCCAAGAACATCTGTCCATCCCACCAGAGCAGACTGGAGAGGTTCTCTTATTGTGCACCAGAAGGAGGGCCTTCTCTGTGTTTGCTCCAGCCCTATGGAACCTCTTGCCAATCGAGTTACGACTCCAGACGGAGTTGCTGTCCTTCAGGAAAGAACTAAAAACCTAGCTGGCAAAGCAGGTGTGGGGCACCGGTGATGTGGTGACCCCCACCTGTTGGCTGATATAGCAATATCACTCCCTCATTCTTTTAATCCTTGTAGTATTTATAATTTGGTTTTTTTATGGGTTTTTAATGTTTTGGACTGTTATGTTGATTTTAATGTTGTGAGCCACCCAGAGTCTTTTTGAGTTGGAGGGCTATATAAATTGGACAAATAAATAAATAAATACAACGTTACATCAAACCATGACAAAGATGAGATAAGAAAGCAGAGAACTTGTGCTAGAGCAAAAGGAGATCAGTCCATGTCCCTCCTGTTTCCCTAATCTTAAAATCTTAACCCAGCCTTCCCTCCACCCCACCCCATAACACCCTCCAGCCACAAAAGTTATTTGGTAGGGTCCACAAGTCATCTAGGGATTTACATTGTATGTGATGACTAGGGAGGGAGGATATTCATTTTTCTGTGGGCACAATTGCAGCGTTGGATACAGCTCTAAAAAAAACCAAAAACCACAGCCTTGTATCTGTATCATGTCTATAACTGGAAAACAGTAGACTTCTTTTAATGTCTCTTCCTCTTCTTTCCTCCCAAAGGATCAATATCAGTTCTGCTATCGAGCCGCACTAGAATACCTGGGCAGTTTTGATCACTATGCAACGTAAAAATAAATAAACAAAACAAAACCAACCCTGAACCATCCTGGATTTTTAACTGTGGGCCCTTTAAGAACCAGAGAGCCTCTTCTGAGCCATACAGTGTGCTTGAGAAGTACTTCTTAACTCCTAACTAAAGACCAATTAGTGGGAAACATTAAAAGAAAAACTGTTCCAGGTGGACCAACAATTTACAGTTCAATAAACCCAACCGGAAACATAATAAAACGAATCCTGACTGGTTGAGGCATCTGAAGGGTTTCATTTTACAGACTCCTCAAGGATTCAGCTTTAGTTGAAATGAAAGACAAGAAGAAGGTCTAGCGAAGAATGACCATCTCGTCCCGGGATTGTATGATAGTGAACAATGCAGATCTTTCTTCAAAGAGTCCTGCAATTCAGTGCAAGATGTTTGTCAAAAGGCATCCCCTGGCTTCTCTGAAAGAAAATAGGCTCTACTTCAACAGTTCCCCTTTTCCTCCATATTGCTCATCAATAACACTTTGGGGGGTGGGGTGGGAAAAGGGCGAATGTTTAAAGAAAGTCCTTGATTTAGTTTTTTAGTATTGTAAAGATACTGCTGACCTGTGCTTCATTTTTAACTGTGTAAACTTTTTCCTTTTTTTTAAACTAAAGGTTTATCATTCAATGAAGTGAATTTTAAAAAGTTGCATAACTGTTCATTTTTTTTGTTTCAAAATGGTAGATTTTTTTATGCTGTAGAACTGTTACCTGTAATATCTTGCTGTAGAAATGTTAAATAATCTTGAAAATTATGCACATTTTTGTGCAGCCCTATATATATCTCTAGGACCACATTCTCATTTAGAATTTGCTTTTCCATTTTGATTTTTAATACAAAATATAAATCAGTTAATCTACATACAGAAGGTTTTCTTTTTTGTTTTTCTTTTGGAATCAACAGGGAAGCGCAAAGTATAAAGCTGCTACTAACACACACACATACACACACCTGTCTCCTATCTATGAATATATGTATATCTCTCTCATTATCTCTCTATCCATCTACAATAATACATGTAGATTGATAGACAGGAATGTGCATTTATATAAATATATAAATATATATACACACATATCAGTTCTTCCATGACTTGGATGTATTGAGGAGTGGGGAGAAATCCAAAAAGCTACATTTGTTCTATTCAGTATTTCCAACATCTCTGCGTTTCTAAGTTCTGTTTAAAAAAATTGTGTTATTGCTTTGTTTTTTCTGGTTGTTGTTTTTTAGGGGAAATGCGGAATGCACATCAGTGATACTTGAAACTCAGTTCTGCCGGGGGGGATGAGGGATGGAAATCATGTGTACACAAATACAGAAACACAAACCAAACACACATTTATGTTAAAGCTTCCAATGAAGTTTGGTATTTCTAACACCTTAGTGCAATAACAAACCGTACTCAATATAGGAAGTGTGCATGTGGGAAAGGTCAGTGCATATCCTCTTAGCCGAGGAGAATGTTGTAATATAACAGTTGTCAAGATGTTTTTAAAATGTATTCACTTGTATAATTGTCTGCAGTATATAGTACAACATTTGCATTGATGATGTATAATGGGGCAAAGCCAAATTCATTTTGCTCTGTTAAATCAGAAATCTTTTGTGACATACAGCATTCATTAGAAATGCTGTTGTGGGATTTTATTATTATTATTTTAGGTTTTGCATTTAGAGTGCCTTATATTTGATGCCTACTTTGATAGCATTTTTCTTCAAGTTTTGTTTTACCTGTATTTGCATTATTTGGAATCATACTTCTCTGTTGCTCTTTTTTTCACCACTTTGGTTCAAGCATTACCTTTTCAGCAGATATAGAAAGAGGTCTTTTGACAATATGCATTCCTGATGTTTACCCAAGCATTAAATATCAATAAATGTTTGTCCAAAGCAGTTGGGTAATCAGGGGACATTTATCTAACCACAATTCCTGGCACCAAGCAAGTTCCGATGAAACTGGCATTCATACCCATCACACTAGTTACCAGAAGGCAACCTTACCTTAGTGTGAACAGAAGCAAATGCTCTTAGGAGCAGCAATTAGAAGGTTTTTTACATTCATACTCCATTCATGTGGATTTCTTCGGAGGTCTGGGCACATTCACTCTACTCAGGCTAAGAGGCCTCCTGAGATCAGCTAGATCAGGCCAGTGGACATAGGGCATGCATGTGAACTACATGTGATTTCCCCTCCCTTTATGGACAGCACAAGACAATGTCTGAGACACTATAATGGAAGCCATTTGCTCTTGCATCGGTCTGGGTTAACCCCGGCACCGTGTTTGACCACAAATATCAAACAACTCTTTTACATGCAGTTTATTTTATTTTTTAAGAAACCCATTGAAATTAGCTTATCTTGTTTTAGCATTTTTTCCCATTATGTCCATCACAATCAGAAATAAATATACTAAAAGACCAAACACTAGAAACAATTCTTTTAGAGCACTTATATATGTGTGTTTGTGTGTGCGTATAAAATTAAAGGTCAACAAGTGGGTGGGTGGGGATTGAACCTATATATGTATAATAATTAAAAATTATTATAGAAGGCTACCTCAGCATGAGATTCTCTAACTTACACCCAAACCAGACATGAATGTGCACTGTATGTTTCCTTTTATTATCTTTTCTGGGTTTTTTAAAGAGTGCCAGGTTATGTGGTAAATTCATGCTTTCAGCCAAAACTACAGTCAACAGACATTCTTGTTTGCAAAAAATACTATATTTTAGAAGCAGAGAGGAAACATCATGTCTGTGTAGGGCCTTCTCTGTGAACTTGATTTCAAACAGCAGAAGACTTGGAAGCACCCAAAGCAATATCACCTCTCCATGGGAGACACCATTTTTTTTTTGGCATGGGGTTTCTTTTGTTGTCACTCTGTGTTGAAACCAGAAGTGCAATTGCCTGTTGGTGGTGGCCGCAGCCTATCACAGGGCTTTGGAGACTCCAGGAGCCCTGGTGGCGCAGTAGTTAAACTGTTGTCCTGCAACCAAAAGGTTGTGAGTTCGATTCTGACTAGGACACAAGGTTGACTCAGCCTTCCATCCTGTCAAAGTCAGTAAATTGAGTACCCAGCATGTTGGGGGCAAAATGCTAATTACCTTGTGAACGTCCCAGAGAGTGCACTAAGCGGTATAGAAGTGTGATTGCTTCACAGCACAGGAGAGCTGTGAAGAAAAGCCCTGTGCAGACATACACTAGGAAGGGCCACTGGTTAGGAAGGGCCACTGATCACAGGAGGGATTAACAGATTAGGCCTTCTTTCCTACCTTCACAAATCATCTGATTTTCACCAGAAAAATCTGGGACAGATCACTTCGGATGGGTGACCACAAAACAAAACAAAAGGGCAACCTTTACCGATCAAACCAGCTATTTGCTTCTCTAGAGAATTCCATTTGAATCATTGATGTGCATTCCATTTCTGTGCAATGGTTTCTTGTTCTCTCAAGTAGATTTCCTTCCCCCTCCCCTCCTCTTCTGTTGTTTTTCTTTCTTGTATATAATTTAGTGAGGTCTCATGATCTGCCATCTATTAAAGCTCAGAATTTTCTTTCATCAGCATAATCGGTACGGTGCTATTATTTACCTACGTATGTGTAGTTATGTATAATTTTGTAATTAGTTTGACGAAGAAGAAATTGCGCAAAATATATAAAAAAATTATTTGTACAGAACTTTTATTTTAGCTCTTTTTAAAAAAAGAAAAAAATGAAAAGAAACCTGGTTTGCATGGTTAGATGGTGAGGATGGCTGGGGGGAAAGGGATGGGGTTCCTCTAGGGAGGTTTGCACTTTCTATACCTTTGTACTATGCACTACCCTCTTGATTCTACACCCAATAGTATTATTACTTGAACCCATCTGTAACAAAACTGCTTACGAAAAATCCACTTGTGTGTATGTAAATAACACAAAACATGTTAAAAGGTGGGGGGGGAGTTTGCAGGGGACAACAACAAAATGCAGGTTCCCCCTCTCCTTTTTGTATTTCTTCCCCTCTCTCTTTACAATTTTAATCTTCCTTCTCTCGCTTTCTCTCTCTTTCTCTTTCTCTCTTTTTTAATGTTTAATTTTGACTGCCCTGATACTCCAATAGAATATCAGAGGGCTGCAAGTCCCGTCATCCATCTTGTTACGTGGCTTTGCCATTCAAGCTTGGAGTGTCCTTTAACAAAGATAATACAAGTTGTGTTCTTTGCTCTCGTTTTGGATGCCTAGACTGAAAATTTTTAAAAAAAATTCCTTGTAAAATGGCTTGTTTTTTAAAAAAATCCAATTACCTCTAATTAGTAGTACGCGTAAATGTTTTCCAGAATGAAAGGCGTGCTTTTTATTTTCTTACTTCGTTACATTGGTGGCGAAAGAAAGTCTGTATGGAAATCAGTTCTTTGCTGACACAAGTTCCATTTGTTACAAATGAATTCTAATAAAAATCTCAGTGTTATGCAGTCCTGGTCGTTTGTTGTTGTTTTTTCCCTTAAGGCTCGCTTTCTGAAATTAAAAACAAACAAACCTTTAACTCGATGATTAAATTCTCCCAAGGGCTTGTAACTCCATAACCAGGCACTCCAAACTTCACTATCTCCAAGCCATTCCTAAAAGACAGCAATATTTTGAAGTAATATTTTGAATGTCATGGAAAAGGTAAGCCCAAGGATCCCCTGTACTCATGTTTTTAGTGTGATGTTAAATTTGTGGTGAGCAAATGAAAAAGAGGAATGGGGCTCCTATATTGTTAATAGCTGAGTGGAGGCAGAAACCTTAGCAGGTAGAGCTTATGCTAAGAGCTGCATCTGCTGAAATTTCCTCTTTTAAGCGACTTACAAACACAAACTGTCTTCATTTCCATCTGGGCATCCTAGTTGGATCACAATTCAGGATATCCAGGTTCAAGCTCTACAGATTGATCAAAATTGAGGTTATTTCAGGCCAGTCATCCTTTGAGCCATATTGTGAGAATAAAGGAGCAAGGAGATAAGCCACTGTAGGAAATCATATAGTTATATCTGATCAATAATACTGCAGTTGGCCACATATGGCCTTGGAAGGATGCAGCCACAGCTTCTGTATTACTATGAAATGCCTTGGGGCAGTTTTTGTGGACTGCATAGTACAACTGCTGTGGAAAGGAAGTATCTTAGGCCTTGAATAAAATACAGGTGAAACTCGAAAAAATTAGAATATCGTGCAAATGTTCATTCAGTTCAGTAATGCAACTTAAAAGGTGAAACAAATATATGAGATAGACTCATTGCATGCAAAGCGAGATAGTTCAAGCCTTACCTTGTTATAATATTGATGCTTACGGCTTACAGTTTATGAAAACCCCAACCCCTCAATCTCATGTACCCCATAATCACATATTCTCATGCACGCTGTACGCCATGATCATCACAATTATAATGAATTAAGGCATGCCATCTCTCGCTTTGCATGTAGTGAGTCTATCTCATATATTTGTTTCACCTTTTAAGTGAAACAAATGAACATTTGCACGATATTCTGATTTTTCCGAGTTTCACCTGTATGTGGTGGCCTCATGATAGTCCTCTAAAAGCTTAGAGGGTTTGTTGTTTTAGAAATAGCCAGGGAGGACACTCAATTTCAAGACAATATTCACTATTCCTGCTCAGACATTTTCTCATTGAACTCTTCTCCCTCAAATTATTTCCTTCCCCTGTTCCAAACACCGTTTGCTTCAATGCAACCTTGGCAGAATGCAAGGAACTTTTCTGGACAAATTGCCAAACCCACTCCTTGCGTCTCTAGTCCCAAACCAGAGCAGCTCAAATCAAAACATATCAAACTTGGTAGAGATCACATTGGAAACAGCCTGACGCACATCCAGTCATTCTGGTGCCTCAGGGTGTGACTACACATGGAGGTTGGCACAAGTAGACTTGAGTTTTCTGTCCTGAGCCCCTTGCAGTTTATGCTGCTGAAGCCGCTGATGTCACTCAGCCAGGAAACAATTAATTATCCCCAGAGACCGGCATCGCAAGAGCTCACAGGGAACCCAAAATTCACTGTAATTGACAGCTGGAGCAAAGCCTCCTACCCAATTAACACTTCCCTCCCCCCTCCCCTTTTCATCCATGGACTTTTTTTTAAAAAAAATGACAGGTGATTCAACACTGAATGGACATAACCTGTCAGCCCAGGGCAGTCTTTTTCCATGGGTTAAAAATAAATAAATAGGCATGTGGGTGTGAAAAACTTCATAGCAGAGGAAACAAAGAAGCAAAGCAATTCCTTCAGACTCTATGTGGAAATCGGATGATATTTTCGAGTAAAGACGCAAAGGACTGTTTTGATGGTTTCTTTTCAATCCATACCTAAGTGGGGAGGGGAAGTGTTTGGCAATTAAGAGCGCTGAGCAAGAATATTTTTGGCATTCTGGATTAATTACTCTTGCACAAACATATGATTTCCCCCCCTAATAATGCAAATGAATTGTTAAATTTCTCTTCAACTTCTGCTCAGGCCAGAAATTTCTTTGATAGCACATCTTTGTGCCTCCCAGATGGTGCTAAGATTCTCCCTGCCCTGACTGATCTAACATTTGTTACTCATAATGGGACAGTTACAATTCCTGCCCACCTGAATTCACAGCAACATTTGCTGGCTGGCTTTCACAAATCTGCCCAATAACCACCTGAAAATGAGACTGCTTTAAATCAGCGAGATTATTTCCCCTCCCCACACATATCTGTCAAGTATTTGGCTGGGATTTTCTGTATTTCTGTGCTCGTTCAGCCCCTTTCCCGCCACCATCCTGTATTTTCAATGCCTGGGAAAGTAGCTACTGTGCATGCATGCCACTGCCTCTGATGGCCACGCATGCCCAGTAACCCATTTTCTGGCAAAGGGGTTTCTGTGCATGCGTACAAAGGTTTCTGTGCATGCACACCGCTGCCTCTGATAGCCATGCATGTGCACTAACCCATTTCCTGCCCGGCACCTGGAAACTTACTGCGCATGCATGCCCGGCTCCCATATTTCCAAAACTGCGACTTTACAGGTATGTCCCCACCACCCTATGTCAGGAGTTCCCAACTTACAGCCCACAACACCATTCCAAATGGCACATCACCGTCACCCCCACACCTGGAAGTAGAAGCGGGCGTGTTTATGTCAGTCATTAAACATGCCAGCACAAATGCACCTGTGGTTGACATAAACACAAGTGGGCGCATTTATGTCAGCCGTATATACGACCGTTTCCAGGGGTGTGGTCCAGCCCACTCAGCTGTTCCAGGGGCATGGTCAGGCCCATGGCGCAAAAAGGTTTGTCACCCTGGCTATAAGTAATATGCTTTTGAGGGCACCCTTTAATTCACTGCCTGTTGAATTTGTGCAACTTCCTTATGGCAGCAGATTGAAGAAAAAGCCCTGGAAATATTCTAAGAGCAGAGACAAGCAAACACGTTTTCTTTTCCAATGAAAACAATATGTAATATAGTCAACACTATTTGTGGCTCTGGAACATAAATCTTTCCAGTCAGCTTGCACCTATTTTCCCCCAAACTATGAAAATTCAATTTCTTAATCATGTATGCAACAATTAAATGCACAAACTGTTTCATTAGTTTTAGCTCACCGACATTCAGACCTTCTTTGCAGGCGCACCCCCCAAAGAAAGACTCAGACACCGGTATATGGATAAAGGCATTGGGCCACTTTTATTGAATAATGCCCAAGTCCGAATTATAACTTTCAATTGGTACTCATCCAATTATAATTCTTAAGGCAAGCAGGCCGCAGTAACACTGGTAAGCTTCCTCCCAAAATTGCCAATGGCAATTGGCTACAATGTATCCATTTGTATCAATTTGTTTGTTGACACAAACAAATTGTTGACTGTAGTCAATAAACTATCTACTGACCCCACCCTCTGATGTGTATCCGTCAAATCACAGGGTGATGCATGCTGAAAAGCTCCTGCCATCACCCCTTGCCTGGTTCGTCGTTGACCGGTCAACGTTATTAAACTTGTACCTGTCTATGTGTTGGCCAGTCAATTGCGAACCTGCCGGATACCTATGGGTCATAAATATTTACCTTACCAGTGCTACCCGCCTAAGTGACCAAAGTCAAGAGCAAAAAACCCCCATGTCAAATCTTAGCAACAGTGTGGGATGGGCAAAAAAGCCAGAAACCAAGGGCCAATTGTAGGTTCAGGCCAAAAATTCCCACCCGGCCCCGAAGCAACCAAAATATCACACTGTTCACTAGGGAGGGGGTGGAGGGAAAAACTTCTCCTCTCCGTCGCTATTTCTAAAATGGCAGCTCGTCTGCCTCGTGGCCACCCCTTTTATAGAGGGGTGGCCACGCCCCCTAACTCACCCGGATGTCTGAGTCCAAGTGGGGGGGGCATTTTGGCGCCGCGCTTTCATTGCAGGCGCACCCCCCAAAGAAAGACTCAGACACCGGTATATGGATAAAGGCATTGGGCCACTTTTATTGAATAATGCCCTAGTCTGAATTATAACTTTCAATTGGTACTCATCCAATTATAATTCTTAAGGCAAGCAGGCCACAGTAACACTGGTAAGGTTCCTCCCAAAATTGCCAATGGCAATTGGCTACAATGTATCCATTTGTATCAATTTGTTTGTTGACACAAACAAATTGTTGACCGTAGTCAATAAACTATCTACTGACCCCACCCTCTGATGTGTATCCGTCAAATCACGGGGTGATGCATGCTGAAAAGCTCCTGCCATCACCCCTTGCCTGGTTCGTTGTTGACCGGTCAACGTTATTGCACCTGTACCTGTCTATGTGTTGGCCAGTCAATTGCGAACCTGCTGGATACCTATGGGTCATAAATATTTACCTTACCAGTGCTACCCGCCACACGGGGAGGCTTCAATGAAGACTCACCCCCCCCCAGACCGTCAGCTCGGTCAACAGGCCTGCTTGCAAATCTTCCAAAAAGAGGTTCATACCTCTAGCCGACAGGTGGACCCCATCCCCTGCATAAAGATCATAATTTTGTAAACTAATGGTGGGGTGTCGGATGACCATCCCCAAACCCTTGTCTGCCAAGAACCGGGCAACTGCCCTGTTCACCGAGCGGCGAGCGCGGTCAAGGGCACGGAGGTCAATACCTCCCCTGTAAGCGTGACGCGGTATGATGTCCGACCATAGCAGCCTTGTGGACGGCCACACATAATGCAAATAAGCTAGGTCACTGCAAATCGTGAATTTTAAAGAAAGGCCAGTGACCTGGGCGAGGTCATTGCCCCCGAGGTGCAGTACAAGGACATCAGGCGGTTCAGCATCCCTGATGGAAAAAAGGAATGGCAACAGTTCCCGCCATCTCATTCCACGCTTACCGTACCAACGTATGCATGCGGATGCACGCAGTCCAAGCTGGGGTCCCCACTCTGTCGCCGCAGCATACTGCGCTGCCCAGTGCACGTAACTGTGGCCCACCAGCCATACTGCCACCGGTGTGCGGGGACACACAGGGTCTGTAAGAGAAAAAGAGAACAGTGACTTAACTGGTACTCATACCTGAAGAGGGCGAACATATAATGCAAAACGCATAGATCCCCATCTTCCCATATGGCGGATATCAGCCTCAGAGTACCCAAATGCAGCCGCAGTTGAAGCAGCACCTATCCTAAATGAATGGGTGCCATAACGAGCCCCAGGGTGGCCAACACTGGATAGTTCCATACCGGTCACCTTCCAAAATTGAAATTTAGTAAGGGGAGACCCATCTTGGTGGCAGAAAAACGGGCCAGGGTGCGTGCCACGCACTGCCAAGAACTCCTGTAGGGCACCAACCGGACAGATGTCTGCAATGGAACATCGTAGCAGTCTAACTCCACTGCCTACGCCGTGCTGATCAACTTTTGAGGACCGTATCCTCAACTGAGCCCACTCATTAGAAACATAGACATCGTCGAGTTCCAGTGCCCTACGAGTCGCATCCGCCTTAGACAGTAGTACCAACTCACTGATGCGGAGCGCTCCAAAGAAGGCCACCGTGGTAGCCGCATGAAAAAGAGCCACCTCATACCTGTCAAAACACAGGTTATGCCAGCCTCGTGCAAGGTGGGTAAGCACCCCCGGAGAAATTGGGTGGCGAGTGTCCAGGCGGCGTCCACGTTCCCGTGTCCACCCCTCCAAAACATGTCGTATGCGGAAATCGTTCACGCTGTCAGCAAAAGCCCTCACCTTGGCCATAAATGCCAGTGCTGACAGCCTGGATGCTATAGTGCGGGGAGCGAGGCCCTGACTGTGTAGATAAACCATAAATTGTAAAACTTGTTCCACTGGAATGGGCCACACTTCGGGCAACTGAAGTTGCACGTAAAAAATTATAAATTGAATGAAAGCATGCTGATACGCCTTACGCGTGCGGGGCGCCAAAGACATGCTGATCGCCCGGTTCACCTCTCCTTGCCAAATGTCCAAATCTTGGCCGGGAGTGGCGAGGGGAATTCCTCTGCGTCCGGAGCCAAGGCGCGGAACCGGGGGATCTGCAGGCGGGATAAAGCATCGGCAATATCATTATTAATACCTGGTACATGTCTGGCCCTAAAAAGCACATTCCGGCGTAGGCTACGTAACACAAACTGGTGAACTAACGCCATCACCCTGGGTGATTTAGACATCTGAGCATTAACAATGTGCACTACCACAGCATCGTCACACCAAAAATGGACCACTGAGTCGGCCCACTCCTCGCCCCATAGCATCAAAGCTCCCAGGATTGGAAAGAACTCAAGGAATGTAAGATCGCGGAGGCGATCTGTGCCCCACCATGCTGGAGACCATTGGCCATAAGCCCACCTCCCCTCAAAGTAAATCCCATATCCCAGGGAGCCGGAGGCATCCGACTGTACTTGAAACCTAGGGGAAACTAAAAGGTCGGATCTCCAAAAGGAGACCCCGTTGAATTCCTACAGGAATGTGAGCCAAACCAAAAGGTCAGCCCTCATGCCCCTGGTCAGTCGGACCCTATGATGGCGCCTTGACAGGCCAGACATGGCGTCACATAGGCGCCGAGCAAATGCTCTGCCAGGCGTGACCACCCTGCAGGCAAAGTTAAGATGGCCATGTAGAACCTGAAGCTCACGAAGTGACACTTTACGCTTGGCCAGCAAGGCCAAAACCATCGCGGAGATCCGGGTGACCTTATCGATGGGTAACCGGGATGCCTGTGCGACCGTGTCAATTTCAATACCCAGAAATGTGCGCGTAGTTGATGGGCCCTCGGTCTTTTCGGGCGCTAAAGGGACACCCAGTTCCTGCATTAGCGTCTGAAATGTGGTGAGGAGACGCGTGCACGTGTCCAAGCCCCGTTCACCCCCAAACAAAAAGTCATCGAGGTAATGGGCTACAGACCGACCCGGACCTGCGAACAAAGGCCCACTGAAGGAAAGTGCTAAAACGTTCAAATGCTGAACATGAAATAGAGCAGCCAAAAGGCATGGCCTTATCTACATAAAACTTCCCTTGGAATCTAAAACCCAATAGCTCAAAGTCCCCCGGGTGCACTGGCAACAATCGGAATGCCGATTTAATGTCACATTTTGCCAGGAGGGCACCAGGACCACAAGAGCACACCATACGTAGGGCTTGGTCAAAAGACGTATACCTGACCGAACAAAGGTCATCAGGAATAGCATCATTGACAGAGTATCCTGCCGGGTACGATAGATGGTGGATTAAACGAAATTCCCCCGGGGCCTTTTTGGGTAGCAACCCCAGAGGGGAGACCTTCAGGTTGGGGAAGGGTGGTACAGAAAAGGGGCCCGCTACCCTCTTGGCCTCTACCTCTTTGGCAATACTCAGGGCAGCCACCTTCTCCCTACCCTTCAGGGAAAGTAAATTGGGGGCATCTTGGGGTCCCCGCACTCCTTTGAATGGGATACGGAAGCCCCACTGGAAACCCTCCAGGAGGTACCTCGCGTCCTCCCTCCTTGGATAAGTTGAGAGCCATCGCTCCAACATATACACATTAACTGGGGAGGGGGCCTTTTGTCTGGCTAGCTCCATCAGCAAAAGCTCTGCCTGCTCCCTGTCCACCTCTACCTCTGCCCCGTGACCCACTGGCCCGCGGGCACGCGGCGGCGGCGTGGGGGCCAGCGCAAGACGGACACTTGTGTTTGTATCGGCACTGCCGCTTATTGCACACGCCGTTAGCCGAGAAGCTCCAACACAGCAAGCGGGCTGGAACCCCCTGCCCCACCGGCTGGCGGGAAGCCTGTGTTGGAGCAGCTCGCTGCACGGCATGGCCACAATGGTACCTATCCCCAGGCGCCGGACGCGTGGGGGTCATGTACAAAAGCCACAATTTCTGACAGGGCTCATCCCATCTCATCTCCGGGTGCAAGGGCACCCTCATTCTAAATTCCTCATTGTAAGCCAACCACAATGGGCCAGGAAAATCCACCATCGCCCTGTAAATATTGTCCAAATATTGGACCATAGGAATGGCCAGGTCAGGCCGGGCCCTAAGGTACACCGCCATATAAATAAGATATGCGGGCAACCAGTTGGCCCAGGTGCGTGGTGGCTTACGACGGCGGGACAGCTCTTTATCTCTGTCATCCTGTCCCTCTCTCTCCTCCTTAGTGGGTTCACGGTTCAATAGGGAGAATATATCCACGTACTCCCCCCGCCAAATCTTTTCCCTCGTGACCTGGGACAAATGATCACCAAGGGGCAAGGAATAACCAGCCGTCAGCAAGGCCGTCACCGGCACATTAGGTACACGGGGCATACGCAGCGGGACCTGGACGATGCCCGGCACTGCCCCGGGGGCGGAAACCCCCACCCCCAATGTTGTGCCAGTATGGAACCAAGGGGCACTGGGATAGGCTGGCAACTGATGCCCACTCGCCTCAACTTGACGAGGCCATGGCCACTGAACCCCACCACTGGAAGTGGACTGTGATGTGGGTGCATTAACTTGAACCTGATACCCACTGGGGGTTCCGGCCCATGGCGGGCGTCGGAGCTCGCGACCGGAATCGAGCTCTGGGGCCACACCTGACCACTCCCCGGCTGTAGCTCTGGACGAACAGGGAGCTGCGAGACACCGGCAGGCGCAGGCCGGAGCGTCTCAAGCAGCTCAACCCGGCTGGCCGCCTGTTGCAGTGTGGCAGCCGTCGAGGTAGCCGGTGGACACGAAGGGCCCCCAGCAGAGAGAGAAAGGCCCCCTCCCATGGGGTTGTGTGCAATCCCCAAGGATGCCTCAAGCACAGCTAAACGTGTTAGCAACGCATCCACTGCCACAGATCCCCCAGTATAAAGCGGGCCGGGTGGGCCGGACGGCCCACTAGGTATTTGACCAGGAACCCCGAAGTGAGAGCCTGGGCCAGAATAGGGCCATGCCCAAAACTCCAGCCCATGAGGGGCCGGAGGGGGAACGTGCTGTGCACCCGCACCAGGCCCTCCCCCGCTGTCCTGACCCATGGCCGGCAACTGCGGTCCGAGGGCCGAAGCCCCTGAAGGGCCGGCCGAAGGCTGGCCAGCCGAGGGCCAAGTACCAGCCTGCATCACCCCACCGGTATCGGTGGGTAAAGCTGGGGTAGTGCCCTGCCGCGGGGGCGCAGCCCTGGTCCTCCAACCTGAGGGCTGCCCCCGCCCTGCGCAGGGCCCACAAAAGTCCTCCCCTTTGGCTGTGGTTTCATCGCCGGGGCCTTCCGTTTGGGAGGCATATCTGGTAGAAAGAGCAGGATCCCTTTCGAGGGATCAACCTAGCGCCAAAAAACACAGAGCAGCCAGCAAGCCAAAGGCTCTGTGCGAATCCTTCCTTCCCAGCCGGGAAGGACCAAGGGCTAAAGAGCCGAAGAGTCGAAGGAACAGCGACGGAGAAAACTTCTCCTCTCCGTCGCTATTTCTAAAATGGCAGCTCGGCTGCCTCGTGGCCACCCGTTTTATAGAGGGGTGGCCACGCCCCCTAACTCACCCGGATGTCTGAGTCCGGGTGGGTGGGGGGCCTGCAAAGAGCGCGGCGGCCATTTTGGCACCGCGCTTTCATTGTAGAGTAGGGCATCAGTGTCTCCAATTTTTAGACTGATCATTTAAGATGGGTTTCCTTTTTCTTGGTAAAGTTTTGTTTGTTTTAGCTGATGATTGAGTAGGGACTCACCTCCCTCCCAATCTCTCATAACGTTTAATTCACTCAAATGCAGGATGCAAAAAAATGCCTTTAACTTAAAAAAATCCACATCTCATCACTTATTTACTTACAAATATTGGCCACATTTATCATAGTATAGTTGTAAATATCAAAATAAAAAAGCTGAGTGTTGACTTTTTAAAACATTATTTAGTAATGCCCCTCAAGAATCACCAAATGCATCCAAATGATGTCCATATTACACCTTGCATCACTAGTTATACAATTTGCCAGATGATGTAATAGCATGACTTGTCACTCATATATACTGGAAAAACATTAGAACTGTTATGAAAAAATATTAAGGAAATACATTAGAACTATTAGTTCTGAGGCAAGAAAAAAGTGTAACGCCTACATTCTCTTCTGTCAAAGAATGGTCTCGAAGCCAATGTGGAAGAACAGAAAATCATTTTCAGAATACAGTGAGATGTACCCAGTCTTCCTTTTAGGGAAAGTTTCACTGGCCTCCTCTTCTGCAACCACCGAATCAATTCTGCCTATCATAATAGTAAGCATATTATAAAGATTTAATAAAGACCAAGGAAGATGGCAAGCTGCTCGTATGTTTGGATTACAGTGAAATCCACTTTGTCAGTGGTGGGCATCAAAAAAAAATCCTAACACACTGTGGGCGTGGTCATGTGACTGGGTTGGCATGGCCTGTTGGCCATGTGACTGCTCTTCGCTATAGAGCTATGAAAATAGAATCCTCTTCTATTTTCATCACTCTATAGTGAACCTCTGAAGCCATTTCCCCCTTGTCCAAGTATTTTCCAGGGCTCCATTTTACCCCGAAGCATATCCCCAGCCCCTCCCAACACACAGTTCACTCTGAAGTGGCTGGGGATGTGCTTTGGGGTGAAACGTAGCCCAGGAAAAGCCATGGACAAAGGGGAAATGGCTTCAGAGGTTCGCTATAGAGCTATGAAAATAGAAGAGGCTTCTATTTTCATAGCTCTATAATGAAGAGGCCCCTCCGAAGACATTTCCTCATTCCTCCAACCTGGGCTCTGTTTCACCCCGAAGTGCTTCCAGTCCCCAGCCACTCCGGAGTGGCTGGGGATGTGCTATGGGGTGAAATGGAGCCCAGGAAAAGCCTTTGATGAAGGGGGAAATGGAGCCAGCCTCCTCCGAAGCCTTTTCTAGGAGGAAGAGGAGGAGCTAGTGGGCAGGGCGGGGAGGTGGGCAGTGCCAGCCATTTTTACTACCGGTATGTGCATACTGGTGTTGATGCCCACCACTGCACTTTGTATTTTTAGATGGTGAGAGACTTTGTGGCTCGGAACCTGTTGCCTCCTGGCTCCCTGTCCATGCTGGGAAGAACTGTGGCCATTTTGTGAACCTCTTTCCTGTGTCCCTTATGCTTTTCACTCTTTTGCAATCCAAGAGGTTTAGTCAGTGGAAGGGAAATTGATATTTTAGTTGTAGCATTATCTGAAGGTCTTCTGACTTTTAGTCAGTACTGAAAAGAGGGAAAATGTGTTTTAATTTCCTTGGAGGTGGTTGCCTGTATCCCTATAAGTGTGTTGCTTTTGTTAGAAGGCCCATAGATTTTTTCCATTGATTGAGATGAAGTCATGCCCAGGGGCCTAAACTAAATTTAACACAAGCTGAAGTCTTACAATGGCTAATTAAAATATCTCTGCTGTGATCCTCACCTTTCTGACACACACCCTGTTAAATGATTCTTACAAACATGCATGTACCAAGGAGGATTTAAGTTTGGCCAGTGACAAAGCCAAGAAGACAGCTTCATTTTGGCAATTTAAAGTTTGATCTGGACACGAAAGAAGAACTGACAAGCACCTAGGAAAAAAACCATAATAGGCAAGTCTTGTTAGGTACACAGTTAATTGAAACAGCATGTAAATCATAACATAGTTTGTCCTTGTGTAATAAGCAAGAAAACACAAGACATTTTCTCACAGCAGGAAGGCATGATGTTCTTGTTGATGAAGATGGTCTCGAGAGAGAGCGTGAACATTTTAAAGACCAATGTTTGTACAATTACACAAACTTAAAAGCAATAACTGCTGCATGTTCCTGTATGGACGTTTAAAAAGCATACACTCTGGATGGGTTGTTTCTTTCTTTGTGATCAATCAGATTATGCTTTTGCATTTGCTGTAGCTATGCATTTAGCTTTGCAAAAACATTAGAGACAATTTGTAAACAATGATGCAAAACAATTTAAAACAGCATAATAGCTGCTAATGTTTATAACGTCTGCACTATTTTTGTTTAGGTATTTTTGAGAGCTGGCTGGATTGCTCAGTGGGGTAGATATCTGGCTGCGGAGCCAGGGATTGGGAGTTCAATGCCCCACTGTGCTTTTTTGTGAGAAGAGCCAGCCTGTGCAGTTAATGAGCAAGTTGTGCAGTCCCAGGGTGCACAAGAAGAAGGGAATGGTAAATCACTTCTATGTATTCTGTACCTAGAGTATTCTGCAAAAAGTCATCATAAGACAGCATTCAATTTTTACTAATGTATCTATATACTGTATTAATAAAACAGAGGTATGGTCTTGTATGTGCTCTAAAGAAACCCACACCCCTGGACCAATCTTGCTGAAAATTGGCAGACACCTACCTTGGGCTTGCGAGATCAGCACTATGGGGGTCACAAACCCATTTGGGGGTTTATGCCCCCCAAATTTGGACGCAAAGGAACATCCCCACCAACAGGAGAAAAAGCAATGAAACAGCCAATCGCAGCCCACATCTTATTGACGTTAGTCCCCTGCAAATGAGAGGCCAGCTGCCATTGGCTGTCCAACAGGCCCCATCTGTGCGAAGAGGAAAGGAGGGGGAGAGGTAGAGAGAGAGAAGTGCCACTGGAATTTAAGATGGCGGCATGTGTGAGAGTCTGGTGCTGACAGAACCCTTTTCCCGCCACCTCAAGCACCACGTCCTGCCCTGTCTTTTCCTGCCGTGCAGGGCAAAGGCTCCCCTGGGTGGCCAAGAACCCCCCAGTGACCTCCTGAAGGAGCCAAGCCAGTCTCCCCCCCCTTCAGCCATACTTCTTCCTGCCTCCTCACCCCACCCCGTCCATTCTCTTCTTGTGCACCCAGCCCACGTCCGCCTAAGAAGGAGAGGGCGGGGGTCGAGAGTGCAAAATGACATCAATCCACTTCATGGTACATCCACTCCTGGGCACCAAGGACCAGCTCAATGAGCAGTGAGGAGGGAAGGGAGGCCAAACAACACCCCCCTCCAGGAGGGGGAGAGAGGACAGAGCCCCTCATGCATGAGGGGAGGAGCCCCACATGTTTGGGTGATTTGGGGAGGGAGATGCACAAAAAAGGGGGGAATCTGGGAAGGAAACCACCCCAGATGCTCTCCCCACCTTCTCCCTTTCCCCTATGAGGGCAAATCAGGTGGCTATGGGATGATGGACCAACAGGACATGTTGACAGAACTATGCTTCCTTTAAAGAAAAAAACTCGAGCAAGGCCAAGTAATCAGCTAGAATTATTATATTTTTTAACCATTCCCAATAGCCATTGCCGTAGTATGTCAAACATGAAATGAAACGGGTGACTGTTCACTTCAGTAAGGGAAGAGAGCTACAAAATGAAATGCAATCGTCAAATGAGTCCATCAGCAAAGGGTTATTTATACCCCTGTCCAGCCTCCTGTCTCTTTTCATCTAACCTGCCTCATTTTGCATGAGTACTAGTAATTTCTGATGTAAGTTACATATTTTTATATAGCCAGTAAGTGGCTTGATGATCCTAAGAAAGATAAAAATCAGCTAAAATGATAACGATGACTGTATCAGAGAGGAGACTTCTCATTGTGATGTCAACATCCTCACTGTATGATTCCCAATACATTGGGAAGGAAGAGGCACTGCAGAGGCCCACCCAGTCAGCACCATTGATTATATATCAGGGCTAGAAAAGCCAATTGCAAGTCTGGCCAGGTTATCTTGCTATGGTAATAGAGTAGACCATTGTAGAAATCTGATCCATGTAAAGATTATCAGCCTCATCTAACAGAGCAGTTTATAGCCCCAGATCTTTTAAGAGAGCGTTAAAAGGTCTGATGAAGTCCAGCTTCATTAGGCAGAGTTAGGAAGAAACAGAGATAGAGAAATAAAGAGGAAACAGACACACGACTGCTGTCTTAGCTGAACAAAGGCATAATCATGGCTTCTCTTTATTCAAGCAGAGTATAACAGAAACACTAAGGCACATACAACCAATTAGAAGTGTCCGAAGAATGTCCGAACCCAAATAAGGAGAATACTTTCTCACTATTCTACGCATGCCCACAATCAAGCGTTGTCTCTCAGTAAGCAAAGAGGCTTTTGTTTACAATATGTGTCAGAAGACAGGAGACAGAAACCAGATACATTCCTACAACCATACTGCCAGCAACTCAACGCCAAGCATCAGGTGGCAGTTAACTGACCTGACAACCCTGAGGACTAGTGGCCTTGGTGAAGTCTGCAGGGAAGGGTGATGGTTCCCAAGTGGATTAAATCCCACTTGAATCCATCTTGATGGAGGGCAGCAGCTTCATCAACACTTGCCTGGGGCTGATGCATTCTTTGAGTGCCAAAAGGGCTCATGACCAAAAAGTGACTTGCGAAGCTGGATCAGTGGTTATGGGTGTCAGGCTGTGATGCGGAAGGCAAATGAAAGGCCAATGCATTATATTTGCAGGACAGTCTTCATGGCTGATTGCCATGATGATCGCCAATATTCAGAATCAGATACGGCGCAAGAAGAAGAAGAAATGCCCATTAAAGGGTAAGGGAGAGAGGAAGGCTTTCAGTGAATTTTTCACCCATTTGAAAGCCTATTTTTCAGATGAGAAATCCAGGCAGACTCTTTGACTTCAGTTGATGTGCTGGTTCTCTTTCCTTCTTCAGTGCAAGGATATTGAGTCTTGTTTTCCCCGTACCCCCCACCCAGATGTTCCTTTAGTAGAAGCCATGACATGGTTTTAAAGCCATTAATTTGCTTTCCAGACAGAAAAGTTCCAAGTACTCGCATGAGAAGTTATCGAAGGCTCATAAAGAGAGGCTGAGAGTGAATAGATTTCTTTGTCAATGAAGAATGTTTAATTGATTATATAATTTCACTGGTATGTTCTGTCTGTTAGTCTCCCATTAGAAGGTCCCCCCCCCCCTACTTGATAGTCAATTTTAAACTCCAGCAATGGCAGAACATATTTATTTACAATTTTCTGCCTTATGAACAAATAGTTATTTGCAATTTCTTTCACTAAGGGAAGCGTATTACCCCAGGGGAAATGATTAGCTCTCTTTTGGACGCATAGCCTGTTTATTTTTGTTTATTTTATGTATTTATTTATTTTGACCTCACACATTTTCTCACACTACCACAGCCTGTGAAAGGGATACCTGAAGAAAGCAAAGCTATGACCTCTGACAGCACTTCACATTTCTGCTGACCGGCTTGATGGGGGTCTTACAATTAGAATCAGGATAGTGATTACAAAACCACCACCACAACAAAGCATCTCTCTGTTCTTCTTTAATAAGTAAGGAGATGTTGATATTCTAACATGGATTGTCTGATTCAGGTTCAATATTCTGGTTTTGAGATCACACCTTGTCCCACAGCTCAGAAAAGAACAAGACAAGGAATCTACTCTGCTCTTTCTATTTCACTTCTCATAGTAAGGCCTATTAGTATACAATTCCTGGAGATTGAGCAACAGATGTCAAACATCAGATTATTTTTTTGCACTATTTAGTAGTTATTTGAAGGCTGTATCTGGCTACAATCATGAGAATATACACTATTTAAATATTGGATATTGTCAGGAGCTCTGGACACCTTTATTTCTTCTTTGATTATGCTGCCCACTGTATGTCTGTCTTGGGAAGACACTGAATTGACCTACAATGAGTGGGTGCCTAAAACAGGGTTTTGCTGTTAATTTTAATTGTAACCTTTTTCTCTCTTCTTGTTCTTTCTTTCGTCTTTTTCAATGAATTTTACAGTGCATGCTTGTGAATCACCATATTTTTGAATGTGTTTTGTTATGTGGCGGTCTTGTGGAATTTTGTTTTAACCTTAAAGCCACCCAGAGTTGTTCTTGGACTCATGGAGTAGCATATCAATCAATCAATCAATCTTAATGATCAGCTTGCTATTTAATGTTACATTTTTAGAAGAAATGCTGGTTTGGCTTGGTTTTTCAGATATGAATTCAGATTTATAACAAAGAAAGCAATTGACAGAATGGAAGCCTGACATCTGGCCTGGAAAAGGATGCTGTTATCCAGATTTGGAGAGATTATAAATGGTAGCGTAACCTCAATTAATATGCAAAATCAGCATTGGTTTTTAGAAATGAGATTTTCTGATGCAACATGCTGAATTAATCAGACCTCTTTCTCTGCTGACAACAGTGAAAAGCAGTTTAATCATCTTTTTACTTTTACTGTGCAGCTTACTTGCCAGCCATCATTCCCAGAAGATAAGCCTTAGCAAAGTCCATTAAAAGACCTCTCCAGTGTCCAACGTTTGAAATGCGAGAGTCAGAACACACCATCTGCCAGGAACAGCTCTGAAAGTCTATTTTTGCATTCTAAGCCCATTTCTATGACCATGATTCATGGCCCATCTCAGATGCCGATTCAGAGTTCTGATCTGTGTGTCTGCCCTGACCCTCCATTCAATGAGCAGTTTCTGTCAACCTCACTGTCCCTTACCTATAGATACTGTACAATGTGCTTTCTCCTGCAACACTTAGCATTCATTGGGCCAATTGAAGTGCTGCTTGGATATACCCTAAACCAAATATTAAAAAACAAATAGGTCAATCTTAAAAGAAATCAACCCTGACTGCTCCTTGGAAGATCAAATATTGAAGATGAAGTTAAAGTACTTTTGATATCAAATGAGAAGAGAGGATTTACTTGAGAAAGCCTTGATGCTGTGTTGAGTCCAGACAAAGAAGTATTCTAACCAGCAGGATCGGGTTAAACTCAGTGATTTTTATTCAGCTCAGGTTCCAGACTGGGGAGTATGTACAGGGGTGGCCAATATTTTGTGGACCGTTACAAAGCGAGATACATTTAGGCGGGCTTCCGGAGGACACACAAAGTTCAGTCTTTCCCACTTTGACACATCTTTGAAATTGGCTGCCTTTAGAAATGGCGCACTTCCGGGTTCCCAGTTTTGGTGCAGTTTAACATTTGAATAGAATAAAACCTTATATACAACATGCTGGGAAAGGTCAAAGGAAAAAAGAAGGAGGCAGCAGAGAATGAGATGGCGAGATGGCATTGCTGACACAATGGGCACAAAGCTGGGTGGGTTGAGGAGGATGGTGGAGGATAAGGGTGCCTGGCATGCAGTGGTCCATGGGGTAGCGAAGGGTCGGAATCAACTCTGTAACTGAACAACAACAAAGAAATGCTTTAAAGCACACTGCAGGAAGAAACACAACACCCTGCTGAGGAACCCAGTGTTCAGAGGAATGTTTCTGGAACATCAACCTAAACTCAGTTCAGTTCTGTTCCAGTTCAAGCAAAGGCACCATGCTTACCTGTGAATTTTTAGTAAACAACCTTATGTGTATGTTCTTCTAAAATTGTGAGCAAATGGCTTCTTGGAAATGTCTTCCAATTGTTGGAAGTATTTGGAAGGACCATTTTACCAAATTTCTCTCTCTCTCTCTCTGTAGATTATCTCATAGATGGAACTTGGTATTAGCAATAGAAGTAGCATATCTGTTTTCCCTTTCGGTTTTACACCAGGGATTCTCAACCTGCAGCCTGCGGTGCCATTTTATTTGGGAGCCCCACCCGCCTCCACCACACCATAAATGCCATGTGGTGGAGGAAGGGCAAAATGGCCATCTGGCCCCCAAATCTGCCTGAGGGAGCATGACCCAGCCCCCAGTTTTAAAAGGTTGAGAGCTCCTGTTTTACAGGATGGTAGAACCATTCCACAAAGCAGGAGAAGGTATGGCAGCCAGAAGAGTATTCAGAGACAGTTCTTAAGGAGATGAAGGCTTACATTTGTGAGGGCAGAAATGAATGGGGGGGAGGGGAATTAAATTTTCTGGTGAAAGTGCTTGGAGAAATTTTAACACTGCTTTCTTCTATTGACTCCATTTTATTCTGTTTACCTCCTCCATCCCTTGTTCCATTTTATTCTCTTTACCTCCTCCATCCCTTGTAAGTAGATAACTTACTCTTTTGTTCTTGATTTCTGTGTAGCACTCGAAGCAACACATGCTAAATCCTGTCTCCCCTTCATCAGGGCTACTGTCTGAACTGTACCACTAATCTAGACTGTTGTTTCATTTAACCTTATTGGTTCAACTGCACACAAACTGGATCCACACATTAACACCACTAATCTTGATTAATATTAACAATGTAAAATTAAAATGATTGAATAACATTAGCCTGTCAATTAATCCCAGCAGACCCTGTCAGAATGTCCTAATTTGCCATCAACTAATTGATTTATAGAGAATGGAGGGACATCAGCACTAGCAAAGCTCACAGAGCAAACCAGATTCTGTGTTTTTTTTCTTTTCTATGTTTCCAGAGAAGGGGGGGGGAGAGAGAGAGAGAGAGAGAAAGAGACTTGCTCCTGTAGGAAAGATGGATATGCCTACGGAACTGAATCCACCATTGCCTCATTGTATATTGGAAATGAACAGCCGTTTGTGAATGATTGAATGCTTTGGTGTGTAATCAGCCACAGCAGCCATTTATCGCGCCCATATATTATGGTGCAACAGAAATCCTTGCTTATAAAATATATGCTGAGAAATAAACCAAAGATCCTAGTGTGGGAGTTAGCACAAACTTTTAAAAGCAGCCGGCTCCCTCCAGAATTCTAATTTCATTAACCAACCAGCTACACAAAGGATGTGTTTTCTTCCTCGTTGTTCTTGCTGCTAATTTCCGTGGTTCTAGCAGAAAGCTAAACAAATCCTTATCTCAGTTGCACATGGCTTCTTGGAAATGATTTTCAGAAAAGGCACACTAAGCCGATGCCTTTCTATTAACACCTGCCCTCCGTTGGCCTACGTTTATTTAAACTCTAACAGTTTCCACCAATGCTACTCCTAAACTATGCCAAAAAAGCAATGCAAGCAGGGGGAGAGGAGACAGCACACTGGTTACTGTGAGACTGGGCAACTTCTGCAGATTTCATCCAGCTGAATGTTTTGTCAGATAGAGGAGGGATAAAGATACTGTACCAGAGTAGAATATTTCACAAAGCCTGCATTTCCCAAGAGAGCTTTTGGACAAGTAACCTGTTCGGGCATCTCAGTACTTAGTAGGGAGATGGGGGTTCCAAATGTTAACACTCAGCTATTAGCTAAATAATGATAGATTAATCAGCCTCTTCTTTCATCAGACCTTTTCTTTTCAAAATTCCTCCCAACTAATATCAGTGTAAGATTAAAGCCAGACATGTTCACCAACATTGGTAAGGAAGTAAGCATACTAAAAAAAAATCTCCATTGGTGCTGGCATGATCCAAAATCCACACCTGGGAGAAGAGGGCCCATTGAAGATATGTGCACTAGCTCAACTGAATAGCTGGCTGCATTAACTACCACACTGAAACAGCAAATCCAGCTTGCAGGATGTGTCAGTCAATGAAACAATGAAGTTGGCTACATGGGCTGTTTAGCCCTCTAGTTGGAGCACTAATGGGATGGGATGGACCACTCCTAAATACAGCAATCATTTGGGGTACCCTATACAAAGTTAAGCCCCCAAAGTTAAGGCCTTGGGACAAGCCAAATCTGTTCAGGAGGGATGGGTTGCATTTGAACCATGATGGGACCAGATTGCTGGCACTCAACATCAAAAAGGCTGCAGAGCAGCTTTTAAACTGATAACTGGGGGAAAGCCGACAGGAGCTGGGCAGCATCCGGTTCGGGAAAGTGTGTACTTGAGTAGTGAGGAGGATGCAAAAATTACTGAGCAGAGCGGGGATCTAGTCACTAGCATTCTAGCAGAAGGATGCAAGAGGCAGTCTAACAATGCAACTGGACACAAAAGACTGTGTCAGAAAAGCATATATAAATGCTTGTATACAAATGCCAGAAGCCTCTGGAACAAAATAGGGGAGCTGGAATACTTAGCAATAGATAAGAATATTGATATTATTGGTATCACTGAAACCTGGTGGACGGATGATAACCAATGGGATACAGTTATCCCAGGCTACAAACTGTACAGGAAGGATAGGAAGGGGCAAATGGGAGGTGGTGTGGCCTTGTATGTCAAAGAAGTGATAAAATCGTATGAATTGGAATATCTAGGTGATTTGGAGTCACCATTAGAAGCTCTGTGGGTAAGAGTACCAGGCCACAAGGATGGTCTAACAGTAGGCATATACTATCGGCCTCCGACCCAAACTCTTGAGGGAGACTGGCAGTTGGAGAATGTTGTAAAGGAGGCATCCAAGAAGGGAAGCCTGGTTATAATGGGGGACTTCAATTACCCTCACATAGACTGGGTGAACTGTTGTTCAGCACATGATAAAGAGATAAAGTTCCTAGATATGCTAAATGATTGTTCCCTGGGACAGATGGTTGAAGACCCAACTAGAGGTACAAGAATCCTTGACTTGATCCTGAGTAATACTCAGGATCTGGTGCAAGATGTTAATGTGACTGATCCAATAGGGAACAGTGACCACAACTCAATTATGTTTAACTTGATCATAGACCGCAAGACACTGATAAAATCTAACACAGAGACCTTAAATTTTCAAAAAGGAAATATCCCAAAGTTGAGGAAAATAGTAAAAAAGAAGCTGAAAGGGAAAATTGAGAGAGTCCGAACACTCCAAGAGGCATGGAGGCTGTTTACAAAAACAATAACAGAGGCCCAATTGGAATGCATACCCAAAAGGGAAAAGGGCACTGCCAGGTCCAAGAGGACTCCAATGTGGCTTACAGGAGCTGTTCGGGAAGTGATCAAGAGCAAAAAAAGCTCATTTAGAAGATGGAAGCCTTGTCCAAATGAGGACAGCAGGCAGAAACATAAATTCTGGCAGAACAAATGCAAGGCAACAATCAGGAAAGCAAAGCAAGACTTTGAGGAGCGTATAGCTAAAAATACTCAGAGAAATAACAAAGACTTCTTTAAGTACATTAGAAGTAAGAACCCAACTAGGAAGGCCATTGGACCATTAGATGACAATGGAAGGCAAGGGGTTATTAAAGAGGAAACAGAGATTGCAGAGAGACTCAATGAATTCTTTGCTTCAGTATTCACTGAAGAAGACAGAGGCCACATGCCCAAAACAGAGCCTATCTTCGTAGGGAGGGAAACCGAAGAATTAAGCCAGATAGAAATAACCAGGGAGGAGGTCCTTGCCTGTCTTGTTAAACTAAACACTAACAAATCACCAGGACCAGATGGCATCCATCCACGAGTTCTCAGAGAACTTAAAGATGAAATTGCTGATCTCCTAGCCAAAATATATAATCTTTCCCTCAAATCAGGCTTTGTGCCTGATGACTGGAAGGTAGCGAATGTAACACCAATTTTCAAAAAAGGATCCAGGGGTGATCCAGGAAATTACCGACCTGTCAGTTTGACATGTGTCCCAGGTAAAGTGATGGAAACCATCCTAAAAGATAGAATTAATAGGCACATAGAAGAGAAGGCGCTGCTAAAGGAGAGCCAACATGGCTTTTGCAAGGGCAAATCATGCCTCACTAATCTGTTGGAATTTTTTGAAAGTGTCAACAAGCATGTGGATAAGGGGGATCCAGTTGACATTGTTTATCTGGACTTTCAGAAGGCTTTTGACAAGGTCCCACACCAAAGGCTCTTGAATAAACTTACCAGTCATGGAATAAAGGGACAGGTCTTGTCCTGGATCAGCAACTGGCTAAGGGACAGGAAACAGAGGGTAGCACTAAATGGACACTTCTCCAAGTGGAGGGAAGTAAAGAGTGGGGTCCCCCAAGGTTCAGTACTGGGATCCCTGCTTTTCAACCTCTTCATAAATGATCTAGAGGTAGGAGTAAAAAGCAAGGTAGTCAAATTTGCTGACGACACTAAATTATACAGGGTAGTGAAAACTGTGAGAGACTGTGAGGAGCTCCAGAGGGATCTCTCGACACTGGGGGAGTGGGCAAAACAGTGGCAAATGAGTTTCAACATTAGTAAGTGCAGAGTGATGCATGTTGGGGCAAAGAACCCCAATTACATTTATAAACTGATGGAGTCTGAACTCTCTGCGACAAACCAGGAAAGGGACCTTGGTGTCCTGGTGGACAACTCAATGAAGGTGTCAACCCAGTGTGCCTCAGCAGTGAAAAAAGCAAACTCAATGCTAGGCATCATTAGGAAGGGTATAGAAAATAAGTCAGCAAGTGTCATTTTGCCTCTTTATAAATCTATGGTGAGGCCCCATCTGGAATACTGTGTACAGTTCTGGTCGCCATACCTCCAGAAGGATATTATGGAGCTGGAAAAAGTGCAGAGGAGGGCAACCAGAATGATTAGGGGACTGGAACACCTTCCTTACCATCTGAGACTGCAACGGTTGGGCCTCTTCACTCTTGAATGACGACGTCTAAGAGGTGACCTGATTGAAGTTTATAAAATCATGCACGGTGTGGACAAAGTAGATAAGGAAAAACTGTTTTCCCTATCGCATAACACTAGAACTAGGGGACACTCCATGAAACTTTTGGGTACTAGTTCTCAAACAAATAAGAGAAAGTACTTTTTCACCCAGAGGATTACTGGTCTATGGAACTCCCTGCCAGAAGAAGTGGTGACAGCTGTCAGTCTTGACAGCTTTAAGAAAGGATTAGACAAGTTCATGGAGGACAAGAATATCAATGGCTATAATTATGGATACTTAAGGACAACCTCCGGGTTGGAGAGATAGGCAGGATATCTCTCAATATCATTTCCAGGGAATCCTAAGCAGGTGAAGGCATCTGCTTGGGAATACCCTGAAGGAAATGGTGAGCCACTGTGTGAGACAGAATGCTGGACTGGATGGGCTGTGGCCTGTTCCAGCAAGGCTGTTCTTATGTTCTTATGTCTTCCTAACATACACCTGGCCCCTGTCAAGGTGCTTTTGCTTTTCTAGGGTGGATAGAATCACTTTGGTTTGCATCCATTTCATTTTTTTTATTTTTTTTTATTAATTTTTCAAATTATATAACATACATTTAAAGACATAATAACAACATTCAGAGAAAAATAAAATAAAACAAGTCATCTAATTGCATATAATGAGAGAAAAAAATAACAATGAATATACATATACGAGATAAAAAATGAAAAAGACAAATATATATATATATATATATATATATATATATATATATATATATATATATATATATATATATATATATATATATATATATATATATATATATATATATATATATACATACACACACACACACACACACACACACACACACACACACACACATATACAGATACATACTTCATCACCCAGTGCTATGTACATTGTCCTAGGAGGTTGTGGGGTCTCCCATTTATTTCTGTTATTCCCAAAATTTCCTTTGGTCTGGTGTCAATTTATATATTCCATCTCTCGTCAATGAATATTCAACAAATTTCTGCCATATATTCCAGAATCTGTTTTCTTTTATTATACCTTTCTTAAGGTTTAACTCCCATGTTAATTTTTCATTCAATGCGAGATTCCACATCTGCCCATACCAGTCCTCCACTTTTATCGTTATATCACTTTTCCAATTTTTTGCAATACACATTCTTGCCATTACAAGCATCATAGACAACAGCTCTTTCTTATCATTATCTATGTTGACGTTATCTACATCTGTCAATAAGATGGCACCTGGCCCCAACTTGAGGCGTAATCCCATAATTTTTCCTATCTCGATCTCAATTTTTATCCAAAAATTTTCTATCACTTTACATTCATACCACATATGAACATATGTACCCAGAAAATTTTTACATCTCCAACACATTTTATTATTCTTCTTATCTATCTGGTGCAGTCTCATAGGGGTCAGGTACCATCTCCATAGCATTTTGAAATTATGTTCCTTTATTCTAGCCGACAGGGATCTCATAATTCTTTTTCTCCATTTATTTTGCCATTCCGTTTCCGTTATCTTCAGATTCAGATCCTGTTCCCATGTGCTTCTTAATATTTCTTGTGGTTTACCTTCTATATTTATTATTTTGTAGATTTTACTAACCAGCCCTTTAATTCCAATCTCCTCCTTCCTTATTTTCCATACTAATTCCTCAAATTCCGTCCTATCTCTTTCCAAGCTCCGTTCCCTCCAATATTTATTATTCCACTTATTCAACATTGCTATCTGAAACCAATTCAACTTCATCTGAATATATAGCTCTCTTTTCTTCCCTTCATCTTTACAAACTCGTATCCAATCTTTCAACTGAAGAACCTTATTTGTCGACAATATTTCTCTCATCTCATTATCCATTCTTATTGGAAACTTTTTAAAATCTTCTATTTCAATTATCGGTGAAATATTTGGGGCCAATTTCTCTTTTACTTTCTTCCATACTCCCAACATTGTTCTCATCATTCTATTTTTAACCAATATTTTCCCTGTTTCCTTATCTAAAAAGAGGCTCTTACCCACTTCCTTTACTTCCTTCATTTCAATTTCCTCCCAAATCACCGACTCCTTCATCAATACCTTAACTACGTTCTTTATCTGAAATGCTTTGTAATAATTCTTTAAATTAGGTATTCCTAGACCCCCTTCTTTTTGGGATAAGTACCACATTTTCTTTAAAATTCTAGGTCTACGCCCTCCGTTGCAATAATTATCAAATATTTTTTGAAATTCCTCAATATCTTTTTCCGCCATTTGGATTGGTAAGGCATCGAATAGAAAATTTAATTTTGGTAATAACATCATTTTAGTCAATGCTATTCTGCCAAACCAAGACAACTTCAATTTTTGATATTGTGAGATTTTAGCCTTGAGTTCCTTCTTTTGTTTATCATAGTTTAATCTTTTCAAATCCTCTAATTTATCAGAAATATTTATCCCTAGATATTTCAAATTCGTTTTAATCTGCATTTTAAATTCATCTCTAATTTTCCTTTGCTCTTCCTTTTCAATATTGCTTAAGATCAGTTCTGATTTTTCCCAATTTACCTTCAAGCCTGTGATTTGTTCAAAAACCTTTAAATGTTTTTGGATCCTTTCCATAGTTCTTCTAGGCTGTTTCATAATTAGCAAAGTATCGTCTGCATATAAACTGATTTTATTCTCCATTATGCCTTCTATGCTTTTGTCCTCCCTTATTGTATTAGCTAATATTTCCATTGCCATTATGAATAATATTGGGGATAGGGGGCACCCTTGCCTTGTTCCTGCCTCTAATCTCAGCTCCTCCGTAAAACCATCATTCACCCTAATTTTAGCATATCCTTGTTGGTATAGTTGTTCTATTGTTTTTATGAACCTATTACCAAATCCATAACTCTTGATTATCTCACTAATTGTTACCCATTGTAAAGAATCAAATGCTTTGAAGATATCTAATGATAATAAACCTACTTTCTCTTTATTCTGTTTTGCCACATCTATTAAATCTAATACTCGGCTTACTAAATCTGCCATGTGTCTCCCTTTTACGAATCCGGCCTGATCTTTATTTATATATTTATCCATAAAACTGTTTAATCTATTTGCCAATATTGCCGTAAAAATCTTAGCATCTTGATTTATCAGGGAGATAGGTCTGTATGATTCTACTTTTTCTAAATCCTTTCCGGGTTTTGGTAATAAAACAATTATAGTTCTGTACCACGATATAGGTATTTGTTCCCCATTAAGAATACCATTATACAATTTTAACAATTTCGGAGTTACTATATCCTTGAACTCTTTATAAAATTCAGCAGGTAACCCATCTTCTCCTGGTGATTTGCCTACTTTCAATTTATTTATTGCTTTTTTGATCTCTTTTTCAGTTATTAATTCCTCCATTCTTTGTTTATGCTCCTGACTTATTTTATTTTTAATTTGCATTTCCAATCTATCTTTTAATTTATCTATATTTATCTTCTTTTTAGAGTATAGGTCTTGGTAAAATTCTCTGACCACTTTACATTTATCTTTGGTCTTATTATATCTTGTGCCTTCCTTGTCTACCAAAATCCCTATTTCCCTTCTACTTCTTTTTTCTTTGGCCGCTCTTGCCAACAATCTTGAATTCTTGTTACTATATTCAAAATATTCTCTTTTTAAATATACCAAGTCTCTTTTCACCTTTTCCATGTCATTCCCTATTAATTCCTTTCTTAATCCCTGCATCCTTTCATAAACCTTTCTATCTTTAGTTGTTATATGTTTCTCCTGTAACCTTTTAATTTCTTTTTCGGTTTCTTCTTGTTTACTTTTTAGCTGTTTGTTTCTGGTACTTGCCATCTTAATGCTTTCACCCCTAAATATTGCTTTCATTGTATCCCATACTGTGCCAATTCCTACTTCCCCTGTGTCATTCCAGTTCCAGTTTTCTTCCCAATTTTCTACCATTTGATCTTTACACTTTTTATCTCTAAACAGACTGGCATTATATCTCCAATTTTTCACAGTCTTTATGGCATCTATTTTCATTTCTAACATAACTTTTGCGTGGTCCGACTCTTTAAAAATCCCTATTTCTATATCATCTAAACTATTTGTCAGATTATCCGTAACGAATATGTAATCTATTCTGGAGTATGTATTATACACTTGTGAGAAGTATGTGTAGGCCCTTTCCGATCCTTTAAGTATCCTCCATGTGTCTTTCAACCCCAAAGACTTCATCCAGTTGTTCAAAACATACATTTTCTTTCCGCCTACACATCTCGTTGTATTTGTACTATCTATATTTGATCCTATTAAATTGAAATCTCCCGCTACAATCATTTTTGTTGTTTTTTCCTTCTCGAGTATTCGATATACCTTATTTAAGAATCTATTTTGATGTTCATTTGGTACATACAGATTCACCAGTGTTATTTCCTCTTCCTCTATTTTCCCCTTTATTATCAGATATCTACCTTCTGGGTCTGATATAGTTTTTACCATCTCAAATCCCAATCTGCTTGATATCAAAGTTGCGACCCCCCTAGCCTTTGAAGATCCATATGCTTTTTCATAGACTTGAGTCCATCCTAAAAATAACTTATTGGTTTTTTCTGAATTCTGATGGGTCTCCTGAAGAAAGATTATATCCGGTCTGTCTTTTCTAAGCGCCGCTTCCAACCTCCTCCTCTTCACTTGACAACCAGTACCTTTCACATTCCATGTTATTACTTTTACATTCCTCATCTATTATATTTCCCACCCCATTTTTTACACTTCCCACTTCCTCCTACGGACATGTGATTAACATATAACATTTCCTTCACCCAATACATATGAATAATAAAAAGAAATAAGAAAGAAAAAACAGCTAAAAAAATACATTAAACAATCCACTACTGTCCCTCCCCATTTTCTTTTAACAAATGGCCTCTGAATTTCAGAGAGGGGAGGGGGGGTGCGATCAATCATAGGAGCTTGGGAGAGATCAAAACCTACCCCTCGCCCGGAACAATTCCTCCTTCTGCCCCTTTTGGCATATTCTCATTTCCATTGCTATCCCGTCTTCTATAACCACCTGATATAATCAGTTCTTCTTTCAAATCAGACCACTCTTTAGTTCCTGCTTCCAATAGCTTAGCATCTATCATTACATCCAAGACATTAGGACCCTCTCCAATTAAATAACGTCTTCCTAGATGAAAAAAGCTTAATTGTCGTGGAAATTTCCAGTTATATCTTATTCCCTTTTCCTGAAGTCGTTTTGTTATTGGCTTCATCGATTGTCTCCAGTAACGATCCTCAATTGGAATGTCATTATACACTTCAATATCATGGCCTTCCACTTTTAGAACCTCTGCTCCTTTTTCCCGTATAAGCGCCATTAAACGCAATTTATCCGACACATTGGCAAATTTTAACATGACATTTCTTGACCCAGTTTTGCCTCTTCTTGACCCCAACCTGAATACATTTACAACCTTCTGCGGCGTAAAGCCATCTTCCATAATTTCGTCGAGCCATTTCACAATTCTTTCTTTTAGTTTGTCTGGGGAGTTCTCTGGGAATTTTCGTATTATAATGTTTGCTCTTCTTAATTGTTCTTCTACATTTTCTAATCTCTTTTCATGATCTCCAACCTTATTTTCTCTTTCCTTTTCTCTCTTTCTCATGTCCATAACCTCTACTTTAATCATTGCCTGTTCTTTTTTAATAACTTCTTGGTCTGTTTTGAGGTTATTTATGTCCTCTTTCGTGTCTGCAACTCCTTTCATAACATTTGCTATCATATCTTGCAATTCTTGTTTCCAATCTTGTTTAATACTAGCAATCATATTTCCAATACTGGTCCCCAGGTTATCAAATTTCTCATTAAGGATTTCGAATTCAGATTTAGGTCCTTGCGCCCCCCCCATTGCCGATGTTGTTGGTGTTGTTACCGTGGCTGTAATTACAGTCGTTGTTGGTGCTGTCCCTGCTGTCGCTGCCGTGGTTGTTACGGTTGTTGTGGCAGTTGTTGTTGTTGTAACTTTTGCTGTTGTTATCACAATTGATTTTACTGCAGATGGAGCAACCGTAGTTGGTGAGATTATTATCTTCTGCTGCTGTTGTTGCTGTAATTGTTGTGCCATCTTCTTCACTGTCTCCTGTTCCTCCAAATCCTTTATCTGCATTGATTTTTTCATCTCTTCTTCCTCTTCGTCCAACCTTGTGAGTCTTCTAAAACTCCTGTCTGAGGACGTTGGTCTCTGCTCTCTTGTCCAGGCCAATTTCTTCTCCTTCTCCTTCCCTCTCCCCTGTCGTTTCATCCAAATATATTTCCAACTACTTCTTATTTATCAAGTTACATAAACAATTTATCATTCAGGCTTCACCTTTTAATCTAAATTTAGCCAATTTCAATATATTTATTTCCAAAAACAATGTTTAGCCCTTATCCTCTCCTCCCCCTCCCTCTCTGTCATATATATGTGTGTGTATTTACACACACATATACACACACATGCATACGCAGGTAATCACCCGGCACTCACTCAATATGAGGGTGATGGAGAGAAAAAAGTCAATGTTCCAATTCAAGCCTAATTAATTTCCCTTTTAATTTTTGAATATTTTAATGTTTTGTTTCTATTTTTATTTATCTTTTCCCTACCCCCATATAAACAAGAGAAAGCAAAAATCAAAAAAAGATAAAAAGACAAAACAAAAGAAAAGAAGAAAAAAGGCCAAGGAAAAAATCGTATTTTAAAATTGAAAAAAAATAATAATAATAGTAAAAAATGTAAAAATAAAAACAATTAAGAAAAGTCCTCAAACTTTAACGCAAAAAATAAAAGGAGTAGTAGCCAACTTTATTTTTCTGGTCTGAAAAAAAAATACAAAGGTAAAAAGCGCTGACGAATCAGGCTCCTACTCTCCACAGTCCCAGACTAAACAGCAGTTTATTTCTCACAGCACTAAGCCACAGCACCTTCTTGCTTCTCTTTATGTCTCCAAAAAGATATACCGAGGCAGATTTAAACCAATTCCTTTTTCTTTATGAGCCAATACTCCAGGTCCACAACTTACACAACGGCAAAAGCAAAAAGGGAAAAGGAAAAAGAAATAAAAGAAAAAAGAAAAAAGCAGGAAATATTTATGTTGTCCTCCTTACTTAGCCCCTGGCTTATCAGCTCCCACCGGCTTAGCACAGTACAAAAAAGCTCAATCTCTTTTCCTCCTCTTACTATTTCCCTCTTTAATATTCTTTGCCAAATTGCTCACCGTCTTGCTTTCTCCACTTCTGCTCTTGCTCTTTTCCAGCGCCACAAAACTCCGTACGTCTCCGATTGGGAGGGCGGCGGGGACGCGCTAGGTCCACTTCGGCTTACCTCTTTCCGCACCCCGCCGAGTTTGCCCTTTTCGATCCGGTCGTCCTCTTATCTATTTTGCCAAATATTTGTAAGTCAATTTTTTCCGGAACGCCGATCTCCTCCCGTTTCACTCCTTCCGTATTTCAGTCAAGAGCTCCGGGGACTCGTCGCCATTATAGGTCGCCCATCCCCCCGCTCTCTCCAAGATCGAAACTCTGTTTTATCTCTTTTTCTCGGCGCTGCATTAGAGCCTCCAAAGTATTTACCGTAGCTATTCTTCCTCCTATTTTTTCTAATCCATTTTTATGCCGGTTTCAGGAACTATTAACACTTTTAATAGCCACTTTCACTTCTCTCCTTTCCGAGCGGAGAAAAAGTTCGTCCCTCTCAGCCCTCCATCTTGACACGCCCCCGGTTTGCATCCATTTCAGAGGGTAGAATCACTGGAACTGAACCAAAGGAAGCTTTTTAGTTTGAATTTGCCAATATTATGAAGTGGCTTAATAAGTGTGTCACTTCTGGATGCTGGTAAATTGATCACTTCTCCTGCTTGACAAAAGGCAGAAGTGATTTTTTTTAAAGAAATCTGTTGAAGACTATTAATGCAGTATGTCAGATATAAATATTTTTTAAAAATATATTTTATTTGCCTTGTTGGTAAAAAAAATCCCTTGCAATAAAATCCACAGTGGTAGCTTCAATGATAGTCTTAACCAGTCAAAAAATGATTTTCACTTCCCCTGCTCTCTGCTGAGAGGAGGAAGTGAATAATTTGTCAATATCCAGAAATTGCTTGCTTATAAGTCACTTTACAATTCTGATTTAGGAACTAGTACTCTCTAATTAAGTCTAAAAAATTCAAATTGGCAAACACTAGCTGGCTTCTTACTACTAATGTGCCTACACCCAATGACTGTAACGATGGCCTCTGTTGGTAAACATTCTCTCCTTAAATGAACTCCCTTACTCCTGGCCTTCAAAAATACTTCTTTAGCAAACTTTTTAGAGGAGATTGGATAAAATAGACCTCCCAAATCAGGTGGACTAGTCTGGTCCTGACTTAAATCTACCCCATCGCTAATTGAAATTATTCATGTAGCTTCATGATCACAAGCAAGAATATTATCTTTTGTTTCCCAGGTCTAAGACGTTTACTATCATGGATCAACTGAATTGCTTTTTGGCATTTTTTACATAGATATTTTTAGCTATCACATTTTCAGAGCAAAAATCATGTCAGTTTAGACTCACCCAGAGCTACTTATTTGTGCCTTCTTGTTTAAATTAAATGCCACCAATTTCTTATAGTGGAATTGCAATCTATTAGGAATAAATAAATTCTCCAGATTTATTTCAAACACCCGATGGCAATAATCTGCAGTATGGGCCATTAAGTTGGAAAATGTAATCAGTAAATTAATGCCATTTTTGATTTATGATGAGAGAGCAATGCAGTTGAAAACTACAGCAGATGAACTTTCTTTACTGATGTGGATTTTAAAGACGCAAATATTCCAAAGAGAGTTAACTGGATCATATTTTAAAAGTTCTGGGAGCTTATATTCATGGAAAATAACAGGCCACAATATGAAAATAGAGCATCTATTTATTTTACTTATTTTTTATATGATATTATTTATATGCTCTCTTTCTCCCCATAGATGATCCCCAAAGTGTCTCAAAACAATTAAATTCACATGATAATAAGTCAAAATACAATACAAAACTATTTAAATGGCATATTTAATGTATAAAAGATGGTATCCATGTCTACAGTGCAATCAATCTATATATATAAATCTAAAAGGTATGTTCGTATGTCCTGCATGCGTCGTCCCACCCCCCGGCGACACACACCCATGAAAATTTAACTGGGCCTACCTTGCACATCCCGTCAGTCAAAGAGGGGGGTCCAGACAAGGATCACAGCCCCACCAGCAAGGATCACAGTGGCGGCGCTGGTGCACATGCATGCAACAGAGTGCAGGCGTCACAGTCGGGTGACCGGTGCAGGTGATGGCATGTGCACACATGCCAGTGCATGGGCATTGCATCCGGGAACCCAACACTGATGCCCACATGACTGCCGGAGCTGAGAGACAATGGACACCTGATGCAGGCGCCTGCGTGACCATGACGCAGGAACAAAATCGGGTGCCCGATGCAGCCACTGGCGTGCGCATCCGGTGCAGGACTGGATAGGCTGGTGTGCATGTGCACATTAGCGTACATGCACCACCACAATGCGGCCAGTGGCCAACTCCACAGGACCAAATGGTGTGGTGTGTGTGTGCATGTTAGCGCGCACGCGCCACCACAATGCGTCCAGCGCTGATCACGGCCAGACGCCCGAAGCCAGACCACGACCGAACAACAACCCCTGGCCAGGTAGGAAACACGGGGGGGGGGCTCCACCAACTCCCCTCCCCCAACCGCCCCAGGCAAAGCCGGGCAAAAAGACTAGTTAAATCTAAACCAAGAGTTCTAAAAGCAGAAATCCAGAACTTTGACAGACCGGACCTGTTTGTATAAGAGACACAGCACTACGTACAGAGAGGCCTGAAGCATTATTTTGGGGTGCCCTATACAAAGTTAAGGGGACTGTGGTAGTTTAGTGGTTAAGAAGCTGAACTTGACGACTGGAAGGTTGGCAGGTCAGCAGTTCGAGACCCGAGTGCCGCATGACAGAGTGAACTCCTGTCTCTGTCCTAGCTCCTGCCAACCTAGCAGTTCAAAAGCAAAAAATTGCATGTAGATAAATAGGTACCACTTTGGTGGGAAGGTAAACAGCGTTCCATGCACTCTGGTGTCTAGTCATGCCTGCCACATGACTATGGAAACATCTGCAGACACAGACAGCACTGGCTCTTTGACTGTAAACAGAGATAAGTACTGAACCCTAGAGTCAGATATGACTGGCTTTCGAGTAATGGAAACCTTTACGCAAAGTTATAATACACCAGAAACCCCTCATTCCACACATATCCCCTACAGTTTATTCTTACCCACCAGCCGGACCCCATGCTAATGGTCATGACAGGTTGGGTGAAGTTCCTTCAAAATTTTAGGCATTTCCAAGCATAGCACCACACAGACACATATGAGTTCCTGCATGCAGTTGTCTTAAATTCACTCTTATGTAGTAACACAAAACAACTTTTGAGTTCAAGCAGCATACCTGAACCAGGTTTCCTGGTGCAGCTATGGAGGCAGCATTAACTTTGACTTCATCCCCATAGTTTTCTGCCCCCCACATTGATGATAGCATTCTCTGCACTCTGAAAGCTACTGTGTCCTGCTAATGCTGAGGTGATACTTTGTGGAAATTTAGATGAAAACTGGCTGCTTAGCTGGCCCAGAATTCCTTAAATTATTATGAGAACCCCCAACTACCACTTCCAATTACCAAGTCACGGTATTTGTGTGGAACAAAGCCTAGCAACTATGAAACCCAATCTAGACAAATATGAGGTACAGTGGTACCTCATACAATGATTTTAATCCATTCCACGGGGCACATTGTACAAAACAATTGCTATACAATCCCTATGGGATGCATCATACAACAATTTGTTTTCGCCAAGTGGTTTTTCCCATTGAAAAATTGTTGTATGGTTTTTTCCATAGGGAAATTGTTATGCAGGACCCCCCCCAAAAAAAAACCAAAAAAACAAAAACCTAATTGTTATGCAATTCTGATGCTATATGGGGCAATTGTTGTATGAGGTTCCACTGTATTCCCAACAGCAAGGTTACCTGTGTTCATGATGGCCTGCACAGGTATTAGGTATCCTAAGATGCGTTGTTTCATGTTGAGATAGCCAAGCCAACTGTTTCTTCCTGTCAAACAGTGGGAAGGATTTTACCACATTTTAGGGTCAGGTGCATGAAAATATATGGCAATGTTTCCTCATACATATCCATAGTTCTTCAGGAAAAGGAAGACAATAGGAAAGCCAAAATATGCACTAACTGAAAAGGAAAATGATATCTGTACAGAGGCATATAAAGAAAACTCAGATATCTTTTTTAAAACAGGATTCAACATAAGTGGGCAGTTACTCTCCCCCACCCCTTACACTTGGAGAGAGCTTTAGAAAAATCTCTTCCTTGCAGGTATAATGATGAATGTGAGTTAAAGGGACCAGCCAATTTAAACACCGTGATATATGAGTCACTGAGAATGTTGATCTTGTGTGTGAGGTAATTCAAAGCAAGCTTCATTCTACCACTGGGATATGGTGTAATGTCTTGAGTAATATGAATGACGGGTGAATGACTGTAGCTGAGGGTCTAGCTGGATAGCATGTTGGATTGCCTGCAGGTGCTCTAAAGTGTAGAAATCACAGGTAGCAAAGCTCACACATCCCGTTGGAGGACTAAATGTGAATTGCTGTCAATGTCATGTGTGAAAAGGTTACGTTCTGGGTACAGCATTGTTTTTCTGATTAATTAGATCATCAGCATGTGCCACTGTAATAATTAGATAGAAGGCAAATGATTTCCCCCTAAGACTATTCTCAAGATTTACTTGTCTCCACATATTCAAGATAACCCTGCCTTTTGATTTTCATTAAGAGGGCTGCAGACTGTTTTAGTGGCAGAATTACAACTTTAGACAGTGGGTCTAAGAGTATTTACTTGGAAGTAACGGCTGCTTCATGCATAGCACAGCAATGTTCTGCTGAGTGCTATTTTCAACATCTGTTTAAACTATGTATATTTAGGTATAATTGGTGGGTAAGATAAGTAGCAGGGCAGAGTTGTTCATCCTGTCAGAGAAGTATTAAAAGAATGTCAAGGTAAAGATCCAAAGTAGTAACCCACCAAACACTAAGAAGCACTGCACTGTCTCTTATCTCAGAGCCTTTGTATTAAAATTGTTTAATCATAGACATGCAAGTATCTCCACAGAAACAGTTTGTGATAGCCAGTTACATTCCAGGTTCCCCAAATGGGCTATGATCTAAAACAGGGGTTCCTAACCTACGGCCCATGAGCTGGACCCTGCCTGTGATGCCATTCAATCAGGCCAGTCTCCTTTCTCCCCATACCTGGAAGTGAAAGTGGATGCATTTACACATCTGTGGGCGAGTGCCTGCACATGCGCAAATATACCTGCGATTCATAAATGCGGAATTGGGTGCATTTACAACAGCCATAAATGTGCCTGCTTCTGCTTCTGGGGGCGTCATCCAGCCCACTTAACTGACTGGGGGTGTGGTCAGGCCCACACACAAAAAGTTTGGCTACCCCTGGTCTAATAGTATTTTTGAGGCGGTAGTTGTGACTAGATTTTTGGTATGACCAATTTAAAAAACAAGCAAGACTGGGAAGCATTTTAAAAAAAAGGGGGGGGGGTGATAATAGCAGGTCAAAGAAAGCCCAAATACTCAAATGGGAAACATTGGGTAGATTGGTTTTGTACTCTCCATGGACCAAAATGGGCCTACAACCAAACATCCCCCTTCTTTGTTCTAGTCCTCTCCTATTCCTCTTTTGGGGAAGGAGGTATGGACGGAGTTCAGACATAAACATTGAGTCTCATAGTTGGAGAATAATCTCTTGTATGATTCACAGTACAGTAATACCTCAGATAACGCTAAAACTTGGTTCCAAAAGTCTTAGTGTTATCTGATTTTTTGCGTTATCCAATGCATGCATCAGACAATGCTTTAAAAAGCCCAGAGAAGGGGCCACGGGTATGCCTGTCTGCTTCCCTTTCCAGAGGGCCAGAGGGTGAGTGCAGAGTGCCAAGCACCTGGCCACTTTCCTTCCCAGAGGGTCGGAGGGTGTGTGCAGAGACACCCTCTGGCCCTCCATGAAGGGAATGGGCCAAGCGAAAGGCAGCTAGTGTACAGGCAATCTGTTTAGCTGCTGCCTTCCAGAGAAGGCAAGGTGGAAGGCCCACCTTGCCTTCTCCGGAACACAGCCGGTGTATGGGCGCTCCCTTTGGCTACTGCCTTCCGGAGAAGGCAAGGCGGGCCTTCCGCCTTGCCTTCTCCAGAATGCAGTGGCCAAACAGAGTGCCCGTACGCCGGCTGCATTCTGGAGAAGGTTTCATTGAAATCTATGGGACTTACTTCAAAGTAATATTTTTAGAACCAAAATTGAAATGAGCTAATTAATTGCTAAGATATCCCTTGCGTCATGAAATGATAGGTTCCCTGCACTTGTTCCCATGTGCTTACTTTGTGATAATACCAGAATTAAGCTTCTTTTGAAATCTGAAATGACTTCAAGAGAGGCCCAGAGAACATATTACTTCTTGGCTTTGGTATCCACTATGTATGCAGTACCAACAAAGGTTCATTTCCTGTCTATCACAGATCCCTATATGGGATAACAGCACAAGTTAATTATGAGGAATACAACTCCTCTGCCTTTCATGTCATGAGGGATGAAGAAATGGCTGCCCCAAAGTCTTATCTCCAGATCTGCTGATGGGGATGCAATATAATCATGTTATCATCATGCTATACTTGTGAGCAGAAGAAATATGTTGAGGCTAATCTTATCTCATATCTGACATAATCCTAGTAAGAAATAAATTAAAACCATTGGTACTGGCAAGGGAAAAATCCTGCTCAGTATTTTAATTTAAAAGTCTCATCATAAACCTATACCGACCCTGAAGATAGAAGTAAAAAGGGAGGGGAGAACTGAGACTCATTCCTTAATTGCCTTGTTGCACTGGCCTCTGAAGAAGATAAATGGTTTGGGTTGGTTCTTTTGGGGACCCCTGCTCAGAGATCTTGTGGTCTACTAGATTAGAGGTCAAATGAGAAGCAAGAATTCAAAGAATGTGAGGAAGAGCTACAATGGGATATTGAGAGGCAGAAACTGTGTATGATGGCAATCCTGGAGTGGGGAAAACATGGACCTTGTCCACCCATGAATTCTCTTTTGAGATAATAGAGTTTAATAATAAGCAATCATTTACAACTAAAATGAGAGGACAATGAAACTGTGTGTTTTGGAAATGCCAAGGTAGTTGTGTTTAAACCTGAGCCTAAACAGATGCGTTTTTCTTCTTATCTGTGACCAAATTGCAGTCTATTTCAGTTCTTTTCTGTTATGTATCTTTTCTTAGCATTGACCATGATAATAAATAAATTAGATCCCATCTATATAGTGCTGTTTCATGTGCTATAGTGTTGTTGTTTTTTGTTGATTGAACAACAGCAGTTCAGTGGGGGAGAGCCTGAGACCAGACTTCTACCCACTGTAGCCATGTCAGCCCTACAAACACAAAAATTACTTGGGGTAGGGCAGAATCAAAATAGAATGTGGCAAAATACCAACTTCTTGATCTTTCAGGGGAATTAGGAGAAGGCTTTTGTGGGGTCATTGCAAAATCACCACTTCTGGAGGGGTTGTCGTTGTCGGCGGTGGCGGCATCAGTGGCAGCGTCGTCGTCGTCGTAGTCGTATAAAGGGGAATCAGACAAATGGGTTTCTGGAGAGCAAAACAGATCCTGGAGGGCCATGTGTTCTATGTCGGACACTCCTCTCTCAACTGTCAACTCTTTAATCCATTTTCAGTTTATAGAACCCTTTGTGCTGAGGCACCAAATTATCATGACAGGCAGTTATGTGCCTCTACTGAGAACCCATAACTTAGAGGGCCATGCTACCTCGGCAGCTTCCTCTTTGGAATCTCTGCATTGCTGCCAAAGTGCTTCTGACTTTCTCTGACAGGGCCAAAGGGAGCCCAGCGAGAGGAGCCAAAGCGGAAACTGCTGCGGTGGTATGGCCCTTTAAGTTATAGGTTCTCAGTAGAGGCATGCGGCTGCCCGTCCTAGTAACTTGGCACCCCAGCATGGGCCTGGATGACAATCTTGATGCAGTTCACCATGAGAAAAAAAATTATGGACTACAAAAGACAAAAGCAGAGTAAAAGCACCAACCAACTAATTAATCAATCTATCAGCAAAATTAGTATATTTCAACATTTGTCCTTTTTCCTTCTAAGGAATAAAAAAATCAACAAAAAATAAAAAAATGAAATTGTGGGTGGCTCAAAACATGAGAAAATTATCTCCAAATGGACACAGGGAGTTTTCAAATCTTTGTAAAAGGTTTTCAAAAACCCTTAACTTTTAAAACTGTCCTTTTAAATATATATTTTTGTGTGGGGTTCGAGTGGCAGAAGTCACAGATGACAGGTGTATGCGTGTTGGGAATGAGGAGGCATGAGAGCTCACAGGCAGGTCTCAATGTCAGTTGTGTGTGTGTGTTATGTGCCATCAAGTTGGATCTGACTTGTAGTAGCACCAATAGGGTGTAAGGTAAGTGAGATATTTAAATACAGTAGTAGTCTTACCAGTACTGCTCCTTGCATTGAGTTTCCATGGCTGAGGTCAAATTCAAACCCCGGTCTCCTGAGTCCTGACTGATCACTCTGTCTGCTACATGAACTGGTCTTCCCAGGTTTCTGTTACCTAGCAGTTACTTGTTCAAGAGTTCCACTGGCTCCCTTGGATTCTTGGGTAGAAAAGAAAGGTTGTGTTGTGCTGCAGGTCATTTGCAACGTAATGTCAAAGAAACCCAAACTTACACAAGACTTCCCCCAATAGCTCAGTATCGATATGCAGAATATTAGGAGATGAACTAGGGGTCTGTGGCTTCTCACAAGACAAATACCATGTGGAGAGAGAAGTAAGCCAGTAATTCTGCTCCTCATGATCAAAGAAGGACTGAGACCACCATACACCTTAAATCTGTCCCAGACAGCCAGGGATACCTTAATCAGTGGTGTTTGGATCCCTCTCAAATGCAAGAGTACTGAGGGTCTTCCTACCTCTGTTTTTAATATATTGTGCTTCAATAGTTCATTTTCTCTATGTTTTAATTGCGTTTTAAATATTTTGGCTGATTTTGTTCTGATATTAAAAACTAACTTTTCAAAATACAGTTTTAAATATATCACTAGGGAAAAATCAAGCATCCATATGTCATAATCCTCATATACTGTATTAAAAAATCCTTCTCTCCACCCCTATTAAATGACTAGAGGTTCGCCCACTTATTTAGCCAATGATATTTAATATTTCTTTCTCTGGCTGCCACATCATTGTCTGAATTGTTGTCTTTCCTTCTCATAATAGGCAGAGAGACCCAGCCAATAGTGAAAGACTATTTAGTATTCAGATTATATAATTTCCATTTAGCATTGGTATTAAGAAGAAAGTTTAGGAGAAAGTGGAAAACACTAGTTGCTGTTTAGAGCACTAAATCTATCCTACTTTCTTTCAGTGGACCATAATGAGAAGGCACAGTCATATACTCTGCTATTAAACTACTGTCATTATCATCCCCATAATATATCCAGATTTTAGAGGTCATATACAATTTAGACATTAATTGATCCAACAAAGGATGATGCAGCCTTGAATTTACAAGACCTGAGCAGGGCTGATGATGACAGGACCTGGTGTGTGCGCGTGTGTTGTTGATTCACAGGGTCAGCATAACTTGGAAGTGATGTGACAGGACATAACAAGAATGAGAACAACCTAGTAGGGACTCTCATATATTTTGTTTGATTCTGAGCTATCACTTTGAGTCAATACAGGGAACATGTAGTACAAAGGGGAGGTAACAGCTTTAAAACTTATCTTCACCACCAGAGAAAACAGCACAGTTGGTGGTAGGAAATTGGTCCCGCCTCTATTGCCAAATCAACATCTGCCATTAATCTATGCTTTTGAAGGGACTGTTAGAACAAATACAACATTGTTTTTAAAGTAACACCTCTCTCTCTGTGTGTATGTGTGTGACAGACAGATGGACAGATGGAGAAGCGTGGACTTGGGCATCTTGGCATTTCACAGTTTTCTATATTGGAGCATTGTAGATTGTTGCCTTTAGGTGCTCCTTCCCTCCTCTTCAAGGAGGCAGATTGATATTTTATCTTGTTTTTCTGCAATGGATGGACGCCCCTGAGGGTGTTTCCATTTTGATCTTCGACATACTTGCACAGAGAAGCCAACTCTATTCTGAATGGATTTCTTGGAACAGTAAATGTAAGTTTTCCCTCTTACTTCACACTGGTCATCCTGAACGCTGGCACCTGTTCATACCCATATGTTCACTTTCCTAGCCAGTTGCACTTTAAGGTAAAGGTAAAGGTGACCCTTGCTTGAAAGCCAGTCATATCTGACTCTAGGGCTCAGTGCCAAAGAGCCAGCGCTGTCTGCATCTGCAGACGTTTCCATGGACATGTAGCAGGCATGCCTCAATACTGGAGTGCATGGAACACTGTTTACCCTCCCACCGAAGTGGTCCCTATTTATCTACTTGCAATTTTTTGCTTTCAAACTGCTCTTAACATACCACAGATTCCAATGAGGACTTTTAATGGTTTCAAACTGACAAAAATGCATGGCACAATTAAGATTAATTTTATCCCTTGACCCAGCTGTCCTTAACAACTACAGGCCGGTTTCCATCCTGCCCTTTCTGGGTAAGGTTTTGGAGAAGGTGGTGGCACGCCAGCTGCAGATTGTCCTGGAGGAAGCGGATTATCTAGACCCCTTTCAATCAGGATTCAGGCCCGGGTATGGTACTGAGACGGCATTGCTCATGTCCCCTTTAGACAGCTCACTTCTAGGTCCTCTCTTTTTCCTTTCAAAACTATTTCATTTCCTTCTACTATAATGCTGCATCTTCAGGCTAAAGACTCACAGAACACATGTTCTTTCTTGAGCAGTCCATATGGGAAGAGAAGGAAACATGAAACATGCCTTTAGATAAGAAGCGATTATTACTTTTAATCCTCATTCAATGTTCACTCCTTAGGTCATGTTACATCACAGGCCAACAACTTCAAGTCTGAAATTTGTTGCTCAATCTCCATCCACATGTTAACTATTCAAATGACAAAATGACTTTTCAATTTCATAGCTGCAGCTTCCTCCATGCCCTGCCATGTCCTGAATCTAAACTGAAAGAGAAGAAAGAAGGAAAAATTATAGGAAGGATGCAAAGCGAGGCGAACATTTACCCCTCACTGGAGCTGTATCCATAGCAACAGGAACTATTCATTTGCTGTCTCAAATAATGCGTTCAAGCCTGTCTCGCTAACAATTCAGTAGAAGACATTGACAAATGATCACTATATTCAGCCATCCATTTTAAATACACAGTCTATTTGGCTGAATTTTAATTTGGCCAATTAATACCAAACTAATAATGCTATCTGATGAGTTGTTCCTCAGCAGAAAGAAATAATTTCTTGCTACATCTCTTGTAAGCACATACGTACAAAAGATTGTACTCCTTTTACTCTGAGTTATTGACTCTAGCACTTAATTTGGTATTTGCAATACCACAGCTACAATTGTCCCCATTCTGCTTCAAGTGGCAATTCTGAGGTGTCCTGTCCATCCCACTCCATTTATCACCAAGGTCTTCATTCTAAGTAGGGCAGGGGAAAATTGAGTAACTCCCACATCAGTGGTGACAATCCTGTTCACTCTCAGCAGAAAGTTCCCATTTTTGTCTTACATGACTTCAGCATACTTCTGGCTACTTCAGCATATCATGGCCGTACTGTATTTCAGTTTGGTTTTGAGGCCCACACACACTTCATAATGAATTGAGTTTATATTTGTTGGCCAGAATCCTATAGGTGTTCACATATGTTTTGTATAACTTGCCATAGCTAACTGTGGCTAAATGATAAGGTGTGTGGTCATACACCCACCTGTGTAACCAGTATATAACCCAACAGTCAGCTGCAAGTCATATAGCCTTATAGGAACATGAAAAGAATTATCTTTTCCATTTATATACAGTCAACACAAGACAGCTATTCTTCCCTATAAACCCTTGTGAGGTAAATGAAGCTGAGAGTGCTTGAGTGCTCTAAGCTCATCCTAGAATGGGGATTTGAAGCTAGGTCTAGAAGTGCTAGGAAGAAATAAATCATTATTGTAATGCGCTCTACATGGGGCTGCCCTTGATGACCATTTGGAGGCTGCAGCTGGTCCAGAATGCGACGGCCCAGGTGGTGATGGGGTGTGGACGTTATGCCCATGCCTCATCACTGCTGTGGGAGCTGCACTGGTTACCCGTTTGCCTCCGGGTGCAATTCAAGGTGCTGGTTTTGACCTTTAAAGCCCTATATGGTAGTGGGCCAGGTTACCTTAGAGACCGCATCGCCCTAAGGACGTCTGTCCGTCCAACCAGAGCGGACCAGAGGGGCTCTCTAATAGTGCCATTGGCCAGGGGGGCTCGCCTCTCTGGCACAAGGAGGAGAGCCTTCTCTGTGTCTGCACCGGCCCTTTGGAATCTCCTGCCTGTGGAACTGCGTCTCCAGACGGAGTTGATGCCCTTTAGAAAAGAACTAAAAACCTGGCTGGCGGGCCAAGTTTGGGGTGCAGGTGGAGGGGTGGCTTCCATTGGGTGGTTAATATAGGGGAGGATGCCTGCCCCATGGTTTCTTCAGTTCCTGCACCCCTCTCTTTTTAGGGGTGGGTTCTTATTGCTGGTTTTTATCTGTTTTATTTGTTTTTATCTGTTTTTACCCACTGTTGTGAACCGCCCGGAGTCGGCTTTGGCTGAGTGGGCGGTATAAAAATTTAACAATAAATAAATAAAAATAAATAAAAAGTGGATGGGATACCTATAGAATTATTACAGGCCACAAAAATTTAATTAGTCATTGCCATCACCATCACCATCACCATTGTCTTCCTTGCCCTCCTCCCTCTCCCTCCTTCCTCTTCCTCCTCCTCTGTGTCTAGGCCAGAAATGAAACTGCCAAAATGAAGGCACCTTTTGATGAGTTAACTCTGCATTTCATTTTGTCAGACCTAGAGTGAGAAAGATTAGACAGGACAACAAGGTTGCCGTTACCAGAGTACGCCTGTTTGTGGTTCAAAAATATCACAAGCTTGAGGAGGCTCTTTCTGTGACATAAGAATATACCATCAAATTTGCAAAACAAAGCAGTGGTCCACAGACTGGAAATGCTCCATATACATTCCCATCCCTAAGAAAGCAAATGTCAGGAAATGCAGTAACTATAGGAGTCCTGGGAAAGAGAAAAGCAGCAGGAAAAGAAGAATGCCAAATGCATGATGGATTTTTTCCTTCAGGGAAGACACAGGCTGTAATTTGCAGGAGTTGAGCAGGGCTGCAGAGGACAAGACATTCTGGAGATCTCTCATCCATAGGATCGACATGAAACGGAGACAACCTGACAGCACATAACAACAACAACCCTTCACCTCACCTGGTCCTTATCTAATGCTCTATCTTCACTGCTGCCTCTTTATCCTTAACATTTAGTCCAGTCAATGTCAATGGGTATTCTCTAAAAAAGGAAGAAGTCTAGATCCAGGCCACTCCTTCTTGCACGAGCCAGTGATGGAAACCTTTCAACAGCTACTCAGTGCAGCTTTTCTGGACTGAACAGAATATAAATAGAGGAAAAGCAGCTTTCTTTAGTCTGTTTCCCATCATGGCATTATCTTTGTTCACTAAGTGGGGATGAAACTGAAGCGTGCTAATGTCTCACCCTACAGGGTACATTTCCCGTAGTTATGCTCTTCAATAGCTGAATGATTAGCTGAAGATCCAAACACTTGATGAGTACAAAGAAATACGTGAAGGCTGCTTGAAAACAAAAGACACACAAAAAGTGCTTGAAGGAAGCATTTCAGCTGTCTAATGAGCTGCAAAGGTTTTATGCAGAACAGGACTCAGCACTTCTAGGTAGCAAGAAATTATTTGCTAAGATTCTCTCCACCACCAGCTGAGGTTTGCAGTTCTCCTGTATGCAAGTCATGAAGCTGTTGTTGGTGTGACCTCATTTCAGCACATTATGACTGATAAAGCATCTAATGAAACTAAATTGATTCGCTTTGTGAAATCTGGGTTTTGACTGGGGTAATTGTAGACCCCATTAGGCAGCTAGTTGCAAGCAGTACTCTGCAGGTGCTCAGGTGTATCCAATGATACAAGAAGAGGCAAAATATTTTCGAACATCATTCAACAGCTGCTATCTCCTGAAAGCCAGATTTGGCAGGAGCTAAGTAATACTTAGTGATATCTGGCAGCCAACGGACACACACACACTTACCACCCCTCTCTATATTTCCTTCTGTCCATCCCATCCCTCTATCTTGCTCAAAAAACAAACAAACAAGGAATCTTGATTAGGACATGCCTGTGTATGACTCTTATTTTTTTAAAAAAATACTATCAGTGAACTGGAGCATTTGGCAGTGGAACCAAGGGTTAGAAGTTAGGCTAAATCATCGGTTTGTCCTACAGCACATGATGGGATCTTATCTTATCAGGGTACACTCTTGGCTTTGCACCACTGAAAGTATCCAACTTCGTAGCTTGTCCATACTGTTCCTTTGTCTTCCAGCTCTGCCAGAGCTTTGTTGTCACAGCAATCCTGCATCTCTTTTTTTGTTCATACCATTGTGTAAAAGTCCGGGTCGGGAGAAATTCTTAGCCCCCAGGGCCATAGCCAGGGCCATAGCCAGGGAGTGGCCAGGGTGGGCTTGGTCCACCCAGAGTTAGCAGTTTGCCCACCCTGGCAAAGTTCTGTTTCCCATAGGAATGCATTGGAAAAATATTCACCCACCCACATCTAGAATCCTGGCTATGGCCCTGTCAGCCCCTTTCTGCCAACAAGAAACAGTCATTCATGTTGTTGGTATATGAAACAAACCAAACATTTATTCAATGCTATTTCATAGGCAGACCCTTTCTCAGGTCAGCAATCCAGTCCACAGGCCATATATCTGTAGGCCAGTCCAGTCCATATGTCCACAGGCTTTCTGCCCAATGTACTCTTGTACCCTGAAAGTAGGACCTTATTAACATGTTATAGTCCACAGCACATAACTGCTGTGATTGTTAGAGTTCAGAGGAGGGCAATTTCCAGCCCTTCCTGGATCTCTTTCATTTCCCCATAAAATCCCAGATAGGTCAACCAGGTAGAAAAGAGGATGGAGTCCATGTATCTTTAATAGTTATTCAGAAAAGAGAAATTTCTGAAGTTTTCTCCTCCACACAACTATTACAGGTACATGAACTCCATCCTCTTCTTCATTTGTCCATCCCAGCAACATGGTCCAATGACTAACAGCAGGTGTTCAACATGCACTTTGGAGACAGATATCAAAGGAGCATCCATGCAGCCTAGGAGTAGGTTTGCAGTACCACAAGTGAGCTTATGGGTCTTTCACCAAAAATAAAATTAATTATACCAAGTATTTGTTAAGGGCAGATTTACAAATAGATTTAGTTTGAGTTATTACTCAACAGTATTAGCGTCATGTTGGCAGAAAGAAGTATTGACTTCTTTCATACACTTGACAAGAAGGTGCCAAAGCAGGACTGCTGTTGAACATCAAGAAGACAAAAATCAGGACTACAGAAAAACTGCACAACTTTAATGTTGACCATGAAGAAATTGAAATAGTTAAATATTTTTGTATACTTTGGTTCAATAATCAGTCCCAATGAAGGCTGCTGCTAAGAAATCAGAAAGAAAACTGAGACTCAGAAGGAGAGCAATGAAGGAATTAAAAAAGATAATCAAGGGTTAAGATGTGTCACTGGAGACCAAGATCAAGATAATTCACACCACAGTCGAAGGGTAAGGAAAGATGCAAAGTGTGCAGGAAGAGGCAAATTAGGATGTTCCTTATCACTATGTATAGATGCAAAAGCCGGACAGTAAAGAGAGGTGAATTTATATATATAAGAAGGCAGGATTCTCCTGAAAAGACAATAATGCAGGGTAAGACAGAAGGCAGCAGGAAAACAGGAAGCCCAAACATGAAATAGATTAACTCTGTAAGTCTTTAACTTAAAAAAAGATGGACAGGGTTGTTTAAGATATGAGATTTTAAGGATCTCTCATTTATAAAGTTACCTTAAGTTGGAAACGGCTTGATAGCATGTAAAAATCTACATGCTATCAAGCATGTAAATCAGTGTTGCACTGTGGCCGGTTCTGACCGGTTCTACCAAACTGGTAGTAAAAATTCCAGGCCATGCCCACTTGTCTGACCATGACCACCTGTCAGTCTCCCCCTCCCAGCGCCGCCGGAAAAGCGTCCCATTTGCCTCCCCCAGGGGCCGAAGGCTTTTATCTCCGCACTTCCCTTGTGCCTTCGGCCCTGGGCAAGGCAAATGGGACACGTTTCAGGCGGCACTGGGAAGGGGAGCCCAGCCAGCGCCAGCCTACCAAGCAGCCCTGCTAACCTCCCAGCAGTGCCACCAGCAGGGATTTATTTCTGGCAGCGCTGGGAAGGGGAACCCAGCCAGCGCCAGCCCACCAACTCTCCGCGCTCACCTCCCATCAGCGCCGCTGCTCTGGGACTTCTCCATCCTCCTCCTCATCTCCACGAGTGAAGAAAGAGAGCAAGGTAGGTTTCTTTTTTGTTCCTTGTGGGGCACGGCGGGGGGTTTGAGGCCATGCCCACATATAGCCACGCCCACTGAGTGGGTAGTAGAAATTTCCACAGTGCATGAGTGATGTAAATAGTTCAACATAATTATCCCCCAGGTTTTGCATTTAAAGCAGGTTAATTTAGAAGAGAAAACGAAACAAGCAATTATTGATATTATTGGAGAGTCCAGGAAGTCTTCTGTGTTACCTAGAGATAAGCTAGTTGTATCTACTTCTGATAAACTCATACAGTACTGACATTGCTGAGTTCAGACAATTAAGGTACATAGTGATAACATTCATTATGGATTCCCCATGCCCATCTGGCATGGAAACGGCCCTTGCAGAGGCCACTTAGGTGAGAAGGCTCCCGGCCGTGGTTTCTGCGGGCAGAGAAATTAAGGGGGGTGGATTAATGATAGGGTTTGATTCACCCAATTCCTTGACCTGACCAGCGGTTCTGCTGAGAGAGCGAATATCTAACTCTGTTACCCATTAGAGTAATCCCTCATCTCCAAGTCTCAGTCTTATCCCAGATGCAAACAGAAGCCATGTTTACCCCCGTCTAAGCTCCAGACAATGGTGTTTTCCCTGTCAATGTTTGTCCGTGTTAATTAACTTCTCTTAGAGAGATTCCTCATTAACCTGAGCAAATAGGTGATGTGATTTCTGTCAGATGACGGTTTTGCCACCGTTGCGCTTTTCCTTCTATATATGCTGAAGTTTTCCCTCAATAAACTACTGATCTGATCTCGCTCCATACTGCCTCGTATCGTTTCTTCATCAGTCTCCTCCGGGACCTCCGGCCCTCTGCGGCCCCGATTCCTACACCTGGTGACCCCGACGTGATCTACTCGTGAGTAAGCGACCCCCGAGCGGTCTACCTCAGAGTAAGTGATCACATGGTCCGGTTCTGCGCTTGAACCGTGCCCGACCATCCCGGAGGACAGCGCGGCGCTCTGGTCGGTAAGCCAGCCCATCGGAGGGACGGCCTGCGGTGAGGCAGTCCGAGAGGCTTTCTACAGTTTGCTCCCGACTTTCGCGGCGGCTTGCAGGTTACGGAAAAACGCGTTCCACTCAGGGTCTGCTGTGAACCCCTGACAGCGCAGTGGCCACCGAGGGCCCATGGCCACAGTCCACGCTCCGAGCTCTACCCAGAGAATCGTCGCCAGAACCTATTACCCTGCCCAAAGACGCGTCGACTCGTCCCGAGGAGGAAACTTTGGAGGACCCATCGCAGGTAATATGGGGACCTGTCCTCAGCGACAGTGTCCATCCGCTAGCCAAAGAACTCGTGAGGGAGAGTTCAGAATCCTGGCCAGGGTGTTTAAGTTGCGTTTTCACAGCGGGGAGCTAGCGAGACTTTTGGTGTACCTAGGGGAACACTGCCTGCTTTACCCAGAAGTAGGTACGTTAACCCTCGAGCTCTGGGATCAGATAGGAGACTGCATTCAGCAACCCCCGAAAGCTCCAAGAGGCGTAATTCGCACATGGAGTAAATGTAGGAAGCTCTTAGTGGAGATAGAGCCAGTCCGGATAGAGGCCAAAGAACCCCCACTTCTGCCAGTCACACCAGCCGAGCCAACGGCGCCTACGGCGCTCTATCCGTCACTCCAGTTTAGGCAGAGTAGCATAGGGAGCTTTCCCTCGGTGACAGCTGCAGACGTCACCGACGGAATGCAAGGAATGAGGAGCGCAGGCGCTTCTCTGACGGCTACAGGCTCCCGAGTTACCAAGAGTCCCCTTCAGCGTGCACTTGAAGAGGAGATTAGGAAGGGGGAATTGCCAGCAGAAGAACTAGCTGAGCTTAGTCAGATATGTCCAATTCGCATGGAGATGGATGCCCTTACGGGGGCCCAGCAGATAATTCACACACCAGTCCCGTATAAACTGCTCATGGCTATACGGAAGGCCATTTCAGAAACTGGGCTCCAAAGTCGTTTTACTAGGGGCACGCTTCAGCAAGTGTGCGAGAACACCATGTTCATTCCCCATGACTGGAAGGCCGTCATGCGGATGATGCTCACCCCTAGCCAGTATTTAATTTGGGACAGTGAGTTTCGCCTTGAGGCTCAGACAAGGGCTGCCAGGATGGGAGGCGCAGTACTTCCTGACCAGCTATATGATTCAGGTGCCTTTGAGCCCATCGATGCCCAGATCAACCTGCCTCTCGCCACTCTCCAGATGTCGGCCGAGGCTGCCTTTAGGGTGTTTTTCAAGGTCCCAGCTACTGACAAAGCGGCTAAGAATTACACCGCTATTAAGCAAGGAGCCCAGGAGCCCTATATGGACTTCATCAATCGTTTGGAGGAAGCAATTAGCAGACAGATTGATAATGAGCAGGCCCAGCAAGAGCTCATGATGAAGTTAGCCAAGGACAATGCCAACTTGGACTGCCGTAAAATCTTGCAGTCCCTGGGCAATCGTCCTGACTTGACCCTTACGGACATGATTAGAGTTTGCGCCGACGTTGGCACAGAATCCTACAAGATGGGTTTGCTAGCGGCAGCGGTGCAAGGGGGTAGGAGACCCAAAGGAAAGAACCAAGGAGCATGTCACAATTGTGGCAAGATCGGTCACTTCACTAGGGAGTGACGATCCAAGGGAGGCGGACAGAAGCCCGGCCGTTCCAAGGCTCCAAACACCCTCTGTCCGAAGTGCAAGAAAGGCTACCATTGGGCCCGAGACTGCCTGAGTTCGGGAAACCGGAACGCGGGCATGTCTCTGGCCCTGGTCCAAACAGAGGCTTCCCTCATTCAGAGCTCACCAGAGCTAGACTAGATCCCGGTCACCTTCCAGGCATTACGAGGGCGCAGGCCAGCCCCAAGGGTAGCACAGGGCTAGATTTGACTTGTCAGGCAGACGTTACATGCGACCTGCCAGGCACGGTCTATCTGGTGGACTCCCAGTACATGGGTCCACTGCCCGAAGGCTTTATAGGTTTAGTTTTGCCCCGTAGTGTAGCTGGAGCACGCGGAATTCTTGTAATTCCAGGAGTCGTTGACTCCAATTTCTCAGGCGTTCTCCAAGTTCAGCTTTGGACTCACCTGCCCCAAACAATTCACAAAGGAGACACCTTAGCGCAACTGATCATGGTTCCTTGTCACTCGCCAGCAGATAGCCAGGGAAGGCTCAGTGACAGCTCCGAGTCCCAGTCAGAGGACCGCTCGAGCGCCAGTGAGGCAGTACAAGGATACCAGGTCTTAGTGACAGTGGAAACCAACATTGAGTGGAAACAGCGCCCAGTTATCGAGGTATTTTTGAACAAAAGACCGTTCTCAGGGTTACTCGATACCGGAGCGGATGTGAGCGTGATAGGCAGAGGCCAGTGGCCAAGGGAGTGGGCCATTGAGCCAGTCTCCGATGTGTGGGGGGTAGGCGGCATTCAGGAAGCGTTTAGAAGCCGGGAGTGGGTGACAGTCACGATCCCAAAAGCTGACGGCACGGCGGTAATTCGGCCGCACATTCTTGACGTGCACATCAACCTTTGGGGGCGAGACATTTTACAGCAGTACGGTGCTACGCTTACCTTCGGGTAATGGCGTTGCCACTTAAATGGCTCACCGATACGCCGGTCTGGGTAGAACAATGGCCGGTAGTGGGAGAGAAATTAGTCGCCCTTAAGCAGCTGGTTAAAGAGCAGCTAGATGCAGGACATATAGAGCAGTCCACTAGTCCTTGGAATTCGCCAATTTTTGTCATTAAAAAGAAGTCGGGGAAGTGGCGACTCCTCCACGATCTCAGAGAGATCAATAAATGCATACAGCCAATGGGTCCGCTTCAATGCGGCATCCCAAATCCTAATATGATTCCCGAGGGGTGGGAGATCCTAGTTGTAGATCTCAAGGATTGTTTTTACACGATTCCCTTAGACCCCAGGGACCAGGAAAGGTTTGCCTTTACGGTGCTGGTTGTGAACCACAGTGAGCCCACGCAGCGTTATGCGTGGAAATTTTTGCCACAGGGCATGCTCAATTCGCCCACCCTGTGCCAAATTTATGTTCACAACGCACTGGCAAAGTTCCGAAGCCTTTACCCTAAAGCTTTAGTTTGCCATTTCATGGATGACATCTTGGTCGCAGTGCCGCAACTCGGCAGCGAAATGTTTTCAGACCTCCAGGCCAGCCTGGGGGAGAAAGGGTTACTCATTGCCCCGGAGAAAGTGCAGAGAACCGAGCCCTTCTCATACTTGGGTCATCGGCTTCTCCGCTCCTCCGCAGCACCAGTTTTGCCCCAGATCAATTTACAGGACTCAGTCACCCTTGTAGAATTGCAGCAAGTTCTGGGTAATATTAATTGGGCCAGACCGTATTTCCGATTGGATACGGATCTTCTGAAACCGCTCTTCTTGCTGCTAACTCTAGGTAAGCAGCCAGCAGACCGGATACACATTTCTCGAGAAGCGCGCTTGGCTCTCGAGAAAGTGAACCAAGTTCTCAGCCAGAGGTGGGTAGATAGGATTACCCCAGGGCCATATGCTCCGATCCTGAATTTGTACATCGCAAGGGCAGGATCCATGTTCACTGGAGCGCTCGGAGTAGATACCGAGAAAGGGGCGAGTATCGTGGAATGGGTGTACTTGCCGAACACCTCTTCCCGGAACATCGTTCCTCCCCAAGAGCTGGTTTCCGCGGTGGTCTACCGCGGAAGGCTGAGAGCTAGGGACATTTCAGGGCACGATTTAGCCAAAATTGTAGTTCCGTTCACCAAGGAACAGATTCAGCAATTAATGCAGCTCGGTGACTCGCTTCCAATTGCTTTGGAGGGATTCACCGGATGCTTGGCATACCACTTGCCAAAGGACCCCAGACTTGTCTCACTCCAAACGCAGACAGTCAGCTTGTTTGAATTGCTCTCGCTTGTTCCGCTTCAAGGAGCCAGGACAGTTTTTACTGATGGTGGTCGCACGTATGGTGTCCTGACCTGGCAGGAGGGCCAAGCTTGGCGCACGCTGTTAACTCTTCCACAGAAGTCCGCACAGTGGGCAGAGTTGGCAGTGGTGAACCTTGCTTTGCGCACCTTCGCCAAGGAACGTCTAAACATCATTACTGACAGTCAGTATGTCAGGAACTTGCTTCACAGTCTACCAGGAGCATACATTACTCCCGCGATAGACAAGAATTTGCTTAGCCTGTTTCTCACTGCTCAATTTCATTTGCGAAACCGCACGGAGCCGCTCTATATTGCCCACATCCACAGTCATCAGGACCTCCCGGGTCCGATTTCCGTGGGCAATACCAGAGCGGATGCGGCGGCAAAGGAGATTCAGCAACGTTCAGTGTTGGGTGTGTTTACTACTCCAATTCAGAGTCATGCCTTTTTTCACCAAAATGCCAAAGCGCTCGCCAGACAATTCAATCTGCCACTCTCTCAAGCCCAAGGCATAGTTCGCTCTTGCCAGCATTGTGCAGGGGCACCGGGGGGGCCCTCGTGGGGAGTCAACCCACGAGGGACAGAGGCTAACCAAGTGTGGCAGATGGATGTCACGCATGTCCCGCAGTTTGGCAGATGGCAGTACATGCACGTTTGCATAGATACCTTTTCTCAGTTCGTTTGGGCAATGGCGCAGAAAGGGGAGACTGCTTCCCACGTGGAGCAGCACCTCCTTTCCTGCATTGCGGCCATGGGCAAACCTCGGCACGTTAAAACCGATAACGCCCCGTCCTACTGCTCCAGGCAGCTGGCCGCCTTCATGGCCACCTGGGACATCAAGCATACTTTTGGCGTTCCTTACAATCCGCAGGGGCAAGCGATTGTGGAACGGGTCAATCGGACGCTCAAGTCCTATATTGACAAACAAACAGAAAGGGGGGAGCCACCAGCCCTCCCCAAGTCACAGGCTCAGGCACAGCATTGCCTGAATAAGGTATTGTTCACTTACAATCACCTTAATGTTTTTTCGGAATGCACGCCGCAGGAGAAGCACTTCTGCCATTCGGAAGCTCTCCCGTGACCGATGGTCCGATACCGGGTGCCACCGGACCCTTCATGGAGGGGCCTGGCACCACTCGTAACCTGGGGAAGAGGGTATGCTGCAGTTATGTCTCCTACAGGTGTCGTCTGGATTCCAGCTCGGTGTGTCAAGCCTCACTTGGAACCACATGGCGTGGACCCAGACCGATCCGAGTCCGATCCCGGAGATGGAGGACCTCACCCTGACTGAGAGGACCCGTCGGGAGAGACAGCGGTCGCAGGGGACAGCACCGAAGATCACCTGGGGGATGGTCAAGGCCCTTTGCCATGAGGCCCAGGATGCCATCCAGCGCGAGGAGAGGGAGCCGACACCGGAGAACCTCGTGGCTGCAGTTTTTGCCCAGATTCATGCCAACTCCATGGCAGTCACCATCATCCTGATCCTCTCCCTACTTGCGGGGGGAGGCGCTCAGGCCGCCTTGTTAAAGGCCAACGATTTGTTGCCAGGCGGAGACCTCTCTGGCAGGATGCAGTACAACATATGGGAAAGGTTGGCGGGCCTCGTCAACCAGTCTGATTTTTGCCTGAGACAGGACATTGGTTCTGCCTCTATCCTGAGCACCTGCCTCATCCCAGTGTGCCATTCTCCAGGCGCATACCCCAGGGATGGGGATTGGCTCGTGAAACGGATTTTCAGCCCATACAACCCAGCGGCTTCTTCGGAGTACGCCCGTTGGGAGATGTGGCTCACCATGACTTTGCCGGCTGATGCAGCCACTCTCCACACTCCTCGAGTGGCGGTCAGCCCGAACTCCACTTGTGCTCGAATGACCGGCTGCTCCGCAGTCGGTCGAACCCGGCGCCGCTGCCTCTACGTTGGCAGTGGCAATTGGACTTGTAATAACCCAGTGAAGCTTGGTTCAATGTATGCTCATGTTACGTTACCATCTGGTTGGTTCTTTACATGTAATCAGTACACGTGGAACTACATTCCTGCCAATGTATCAGACGCTACTTGTTGTATCAGTCGTTTGACACTGTTGCTCCCTACTAAGGATATGGTTACCCCAAGCACAAATGTTACAAATGTTTCAGCACCCATACGACACACTCGCACAACCCAGTTAGACAGCTCATGTGAGAGCAGCTTTAGAGTTATGAGTCCAGCCGAGTATGTCTCGTTGGCAGTCAGCATCATTGGCATGCCAGGCTTAGCCGTCGGCAACGCTCAGAGGATTAGTCGATTGGCTTGCGGATTAGCTAAAGCCATTAACCACACCTCCTCTGCGATAGCGCTGCTCAACCAGGAGCAGGCAGAGCTTCGCCATGCCATACTTGACAATCGAGCGGCTATAGACTACCTCTTATTGCTTCATCATTTGGGTTGCGAATCTTTCCATGGTATGTGTTGTTTCAATCTTACTGACAACTCCCGCAAGGTACAGAGTCAGCTTGCGGCCCTCCACACCATAGTAGAGGGCATAAGGGAAGGTTCTGCATGGGGAACTTGGTGGAGTTCATTGTGGAATTGGATGTGGTCGTGGATTCCGTGGGGGTGGCTCCAGACAGTACTCAAGGTGGTTGTGGGGGTGATTATACTAGGCATAGCGATCTGCTGCTTTGCGCAATGTATTCCCTCACTGATCTCGAAGTGCCGCCCCAAGAAGGAACCTCGAAGCGTCATTCCCACTCAGCAGCTGATGCCTCTCTTGCGCAGAGTTGCCGGTCAGGCTCTTAAGTAAAACAGAAAGGGGAGATATGGATTCCCCATGCCCATCTGGCATGGAAATGGCCCTTGCAGAGGCCACTTAGGTGAGAAGGCTCCCGGCTGTGGTTTCTGCGGGCAGAGAAATTAAGGGGGGTGGATTAATGATAGGGTTTGATTCACCCAATTCCTTGACCTGACCAGCGGTTCTGCTGAGAGAGCGAATATCTAACTCTGTTACCCATTAGAGTAATCCCTCATCTCCAAGTCTCAGTCTTATCCCAGATGCAAACAGAAGCCATGTTTACCCCCGTCTAAGCTCCAGACAATGGTGTTTTCCCTGTCAATGTTTGTCCGTGTTAATTAACTTCCCTTAGAGAGATTCCTCATTAACCTGAGCAAATAGGTGATGTGATTTCTGTCAGATGACGGTTTTGCCACCGTTGCGCTTTTCCTTCTATATATGCTGAAGTTTTCCCTCAATAAACTACTGATCTGATCTCGCTCCATACTGTCTCGTATCGTTTCTTGATCAGTCTCCTCCGGGACCTCCGGCCCTCTGCGGCCCCGATTCCTACAATTCATAATAGTTCAACATGTCCAGGTAAACAGTTTTTGTTTGCTGGCAGCTCATTCTTGGTGGGACACTTTTTATCTTGTTTCTGGTAGGTCCTTGGGTTGTTCCTAGGTAAAGGTAAATGTTTCCCTTGCTTGAAAACCAGTTGTATCTGACTCTAGGGTTCAGTGCTCATCTTTGTTCCAAAGCCAAAGAGCCAGTGCTATCTGCTTCTGCAGATGTTACTGTGGTCATGTGGCAGGCATGACTAGACAGCGGAGTGCATGGAACACTGTTACCTCCCCACTGAAGTGGTCCCTATTTATCTACTTGCAATTTCTTGCTTTCGAACTGCTAGGTTGGCAGGAGCTGGGACAAAGACAGGAGTTCATTCTGTCCTGCAGTAGGTTGTTCCTAGGATGGCTCAATATGAAGCAGAGCAAGACTGTTCACAATAGGGAAGGGCCACAGGTCAGTAAGAAGCACATGACTAGCATAGGAATTGCACCAGATTCCATGTTCTTCCATGCACTAAAATCTCCCCCTGTCCCAAACTGTGCAAGATTTTTGAACCATATATATTTGACTTACATCTAGATTTTACAAGGGAGCAGAACCTTTGCTAAATCTGTTTGATATTTCTGAAGGATCATTTCCTCACTGAAAATTTAAGATATGTGTCTATACATCCCCCACCCCCTAGACTGGAATTCTCCAGTAGCTTCTAGTATTTTCACACTGTCTATAGAATTATTCCTAGAATAATTCTGGCAGTTGATCAATGGTGAAATTGTGCAGTGTTTCACCAGTCTATATTTTATTAATTGTAAAAGTGTTAACATATTTTACATGTGCATGACTTCACTGCTGATAAAAATTAAATTCTTATGCTGCTTCATATTCCAGCCAAGACATCTGCTTCTGCTGTGACTACTGAGATGGAATTCAGGGGTACCTCCTTATAGAACCAAAGAACCATAGAATAACTGAGTTGGAAGGGGCTTTTTATGCCATCAAATCCAACCCTTTGCTCAATGCATGAATCTGAATCAAAGCAGATATGATAGATGGTTGTCCAGTTCTCTCTTGAATGCTTCCAGTGTAGGAATATCTTTCTTTTCTTTTGAGAGATATAATTAATTACTGAATTATTTTAGTCAGGATGCCTTTCTTCATGTACATTCATGTCTTAAATTGGTCTTGGCCATTTGCGCATCTTTAGTTCAGTCAATAACATTACAAATACTTGTTTGTTTACTTATTTCCATTGCTGTTCAGCTTCACATACGTCCTTTCTCAACAAGCCCTCAGGGTGGCTGAAAATTTATAAAATATATCAGGATAATTATAAGTATTAATAAAACATAGCAATTAATTTTAATACATGGCTGAACTGAAACTACTAAGCATCACAAAGCAGAAAAATAATGACAGAATGTCTTAACACTGCAGTCTATGTCAATCTCAAGTTTCTGCTGCAACAAGAGCAAATTTCCTTTAGAGAGTCAATCCATCTCATGTTTGTTCTTCTTCTTCAAAAAAAAGTGGGCCGTACTGTTGAGAAGCCCCTGTACTTCTGAAATAAATCAAAGAAGGAATTTTACATTCCCAGTGAAGACTCAAGTAAAGGAGAATGATGTGACAGAAAACTACAGGGCTAGAGGCCCTATTATGCCTCAAAAAGATTTAGAAACAGCATATACATTTCAGAAAGGGGCTAATGTGCTCATTTTTGCCTGCTCCCATATGAAGTTACATCGGCTAAAACCAGAAACATACAATCAATAACTAGTGGAGGATCACTTCTCTTCAATTGATTTCAGGCCAGGTTTCAGGATTGTTCTGTCAATAAACCTGAAGAAATTTGGTCCCCAATCAGCATATTCTTAGAATGATAGGAGCGCAAGACACACACAGAGAGAGATTGCGAACATAAAAAGAAACAGAAAATTAGAATGGGCATTTAGAGGAGAACTGACAGAGAAGAAGAGAGGAAATGGTTTTGTTCTCCCCAGTTAACTTTCAACAGGTTCTTCCCAATTAACTATATCACTGACTGAAAACTACATGCAGTCACCTCTGAGGTCCGGACTATATGGCCAGAGACAAAAGTTAAAAGAGAAACCCCACATTTGTGCATTGTACAGTGTTTCAATTCTATTTCCCCATGTTATTTTTAGAGACATGAGTGTTTATGGATTTCTTTTCCTTCTCAGTCCCTCCCCACAAAAAAACCCTAAATTAAATTCCTATATTTAAAACATATGTTTATATTTCTTTTTGCTTCTTTAAAAATAAGGTGTTGAGGGAGCATTTTACAACCCGTGGTCTTTCCATGTAGTCTCCTTCAGGGCTCTACATACCTCTATATAATGTAATATCAATATGAAGCTTCTGGAAGATCTCATACAAAGCTTTGGAAGGAGATGCTGTCAATATGCTGACAACACTGATTTTTTTTTTTACAACAGAGCACCTGTGAGAACATACACTAAATCAAAGACATACAGTAACTAATGTTAGTTTTAATGGACCAAAGTTGTCATGGTCAATAGAATAAAATCTTTACAGAACATTATACCCAGTGGTGGGATTCAGCTGGTTTGCACCGGTTTGGCAGAATCAATACCTAATTTTTTGTTGAGTTCGGTGAACTAGTTGTTACATTATTTGAATCCCACCACTGATTAGACCTAGTAAAACCTTGGATAACACTAAAACTTGGTTCCACAAGTCTTAGTGTTATCGGATTTTTAAAGTTATCCGATGCATGCATCGGATAACGTTAAAATCCTATAGTATGCATCGGATAACGTTAAAACTCCATAGAGATACATTGTAACTGGCACAGGTTTTAGCGAACATTATCCAATACATCCCATAGGATGTTAATGTTATGCGATGCAATTTTTTCCAGATTGCTTAACATTATGCGATTTTAGTGTTATCTGATGCAAAAGTTATCCAAGGTATTACTGTACTTGGGTGTTCAACAATTTTATTTTATTTGTTTATATCATTTATATGCTACCTTTTCCCCCATAAGAGAAAGGTGGCTCACATAAATTAAAACTACATTCACAGATTTAAAATGCCATTAAAAACTTTATTTAAAAACAATTAAAGATTAGGTAAAGGTTGCCCTTGCTCAAAAGCCAGTCGTATCAAACTCTAGAGTTTGCTACTCATCTCCATTTATAGCAAAAGAGATTAGGTAAAGGTAAAAGGTAAAGGTCTCCCTTGCTTGAAAGCCAGTTGTATCTGACTCTAGGGCATACCTGTCAACCCGTGGCTCCGGAAAAATGGGACCTGCACACATCGCTTGTGCGCAGGTCGCTTTCCACGCATGCGTGGAAGGGTTTTACCCCTTCCACGCATGTGCGGAAGCGCTACGACGCTTGCACAGCCCCTATGCAAGCGGCATAGCACTTCTGCGCATGCGTGGAAGGGGTAAAACTCTTCCACGCATGTGCGGAAACGCTACGCCACTTGCGAAGTGGCTGTGCAAACGGTGTAGCGCTTCCACGCATGTGCGGAAAGAGTTTTTCCCCGCTGCCAAATTACGGGGGTTTGGCAGCGCAGGGCGGGTTATGACATCAATGGACATCAAATTACGGGGTTTTCCCGGCCAAATCGGGATGGTTGACAGGTATACTCTAGGGTACGGTGCTCATCTCCATTTACAGCTGAAGAACCAACGCTGTCTGAGTTTGCAGATGTTTCTGTGGCCATGTAGCAGGCATGACTAGCACAGAGAACACTGTTACCTTTCCTACTGAAGCAGTGCCTGTTTATATACTTGCAATTTCTTGCTTCCAAACTGCTAGGTTGGCAGGAGCTGGGACAGATGACAGGAACTCACTCTGTTGTGTAGCACTCAGGTTTCAAACTCATAACCTGCGGACCTTCTGGTTGTCAAGCTCAGCATCTTAACCCCTAACCCGACCCAGCCCCATAATTAGTCAATATTAAAATCAAGATTAAAAAGAATTTTAACACAAATTAAAATGTTTTATATCTCTATCTAAATTTCATAAGTAGAGTGTGCCCGAGCCCTCCATGTATTTCTTAAAAGCCTGCAGGAGAAGAGAAGTCTTCGCTGGTGATGAAAGAACAAGAGAGAAGGGACCAACTTGGCCTTTGGGTGCATTCTAAAGCCATTGAGAAGGCTGTGTGGGCAACATACCAGTCAAGTATCCCGTATTGGCTGGGATTTCTGGTATTTTAGTGCTCGTTCCTCCCCTTTCCCACCGCTGTCCCATATTTTGAACAGTGGGGAAAGGGGTTACTGCACATGCATGCCCATCAGAGGCAGTTCTGCGCATGCGCAAAGGTGTTCTGCACATGCGCAAAGAAGTTGTTGCTGCGCATGTGCACCCGGACCGGAGCAGTTCCCGTATTTTCCAGAGCCGTGCTTGACAGGTATGGTGGGCAATCATATGAATACCAGAGTGGGTTCATGCCTCACTGTGCTCCCCTAATGCCATGTGTATTAATGTGGCCTTTCCCACTTGCTCAGCTCTGGATGTAGGACACAGATGTCTGCAGAGAAGAGCCCTTTGAATGTGTAGTTATATAAATGAAGCGTCTCTGGAGTCCTTCACGTACAAATCTATTTGATCTGGCCCAGTTGAACAAAAGCTCTCTTCCTTTTCCTTTAAGACCTTTAAGTGGGAAATAAAATAGAAATTTTCAAAGGCTAAAAATGTTATAATCATTTCCTGGTTCTGGCCAAGTTCAAGAACCAGAAATATCGGAATGCCAATGGAGAGATGCTATATTTGTCAGTGTCACCAGCTGGGACCTTAAATAGAATGCCAGAGATCCCATGAAAGAACATATTCTCGTTAGATTCCTTTGCCAAGTTTTACAGATGCTTTAATGAGTGAGGAAGAATTGGAGCAACAACATTTTCACCAGCAGTATTCCAAGCTCTCTCTAAAACCATCTACTGAATTCCTTGAATTCATTTTCTAACTATTCCTGCCAAATTAAAGACCAATAGCAATGGGTTTGGGTGTGTGTTATGTATGCATATACAATGTTACTTTAAATTTATGAATGTAACTAGTCCACAATCACAATGTATCTCAGCTGTTAAGGAACGTGAGCAAGCCGCCCATAGAGGGCAGCTGCGAGCGTTCAGTCTCACATGGTCCACATTGCCCAAATCACAAACAGCCGCGGGAATTTCCCCACATGATCAGGAGCTACAGAAAACAACTGCAGAAGAGAGGCGTGACCTGGGCGAGGCCACGCCGGTAGCAGCCAATAAGCTACCGTGCAACAAGATTCAAATGTATGGTGTTATGGTATATAATGAGATGTATCTCCCCCATTACCTCATGTTCGTGCTGAGCATCAATGAATAAACCTGTGTTAGTCCTTCCTGCGACTCCTTCTTTGTCTTCCGTGCAAGACACCAAATTGGCGACGAAGGTGGGATCGATGGCGAATCCCAAGGTCAAGCCATACCAGTTCGATGTCAGCGAGCCCGAACAATGGGAGCTCTACGAGTGCCAGTTTCGGCACGCCATGGAGGCTGCAGGCGTCGACGACGGCGCGAAGATGCGCTCCCACTTCCTGTCTCAGGAGGGGCTGGCCACGCTGAGGATCCTGATGACCCTGGTGGCCCCCCGGAAGGTGGACGAGGTGCCCATCGACCGTATCCTGGAGAGACTGCATGAGCATTTCCAGCCGCCCGTCTCGATTTTCCCAGCCCGGGTCGCGTTCCACAGGCGAGACCAGCAACCGGGCGAATCCGTGTCTGCCTATGCGGCGGCCCTCAGGCTTGCAGCGGTGCATTGCCAGTGGGACGACCTGGACCAGGCCCTCCGTGACCGCATGCTGTGCGGCTTGAGGGACGAGGAGCTTCAGAGGAGGCTCATGACCCACGACCATCGCCTCACGTTCAACGAGGTACTGCGGGAGGCGCAAGCAGCCGAGGAGGCCAGGAGCGGCGTCCGGCTATTCAAGTCCCGAGGGGCCACGTCCGAGAGGGCCAAGTCACCAGTGCAGGTGGCCCGGCGGACACCAGCCAAGATGGCCTGGTGGGCCCCCAAGCCGCCCGCCGCCGCACCAATGTCGTCCGAGGAGTCCTCCACGACAGCGGATCCCTACTCCAGCGAGGACGACGACGTCCAGAGGATCAAGAAGCGAGGTGAGAGGCGGCAGACCCGAGAACGGCAGGACCGCCGCTGCGACGGTTGTGGGGCGGCCCACGACCGCACGAGGTGTCCGTTCCGGAAGGCCGAGTGCCACAACTGCGGCCGAAAGGGACACATCGCCCGAGTATGCAGGCGCGGACGAGTCGAGGACAAGGGCAGTCCCAGCCATTCCCAGACGCACCAACGAAAGGCGGCCGGCACCAGGAAGGTCTCAGCCGGCCACAGCGAGGACGGCATGAACCGCGTGGGCCTGGAGCACCAGCGGTTCTTCATAGAGGTACTGTTGCAGTGGGTCCCAGTGAGGATGGAGATAGACTCGGGGTCTTCTTATTCCATCCTGTCCCAAAAAGAGTTTATGCGCATTCCCCCAGAGAAACGGCCCAAACTGCGGGCCATGAGATCCAACCTACGGGACGTGCAGGGAAATGGGATCCCAGTGTTGGGGGTGGGGAACTTCAAGGTGAAGTTCAAGAACTACTCCGAGAAACTGCCCCTAGTGGTCCTAAAAGGGGGGAGGTGCTGCCTTTTGGGAACGCAGTGGTTTGCTCCCCTGGGGATCGAACTGTCCGGCATTAACGCCATCGAGACTGACCCAATGTGGGACGTGTGCGACGCACACCCGGACGTCTTCAAGAAGGGGCTCGGAAAATACAAGGGGCCCCCGGTTTCCTTTGAGCTGGACCCAGAAATCCGGCCCATCCGCCTCAAGCCAAGGAGAGTGCCCTTCGCCCTCAAGGACAAGATTGAGGCGGAACTGGACAAATTGGTGGGGCAGGGGATTTTGGTTCCAGTTGACTCGGCGGAGTGGGAAACGCCGATTGTTACAGCCCTCAAGTCAAATGGGGAGGTCAGAATTTGTGCGGACTATAAATGTACGATAAATAAGGCCATTCGGCCAAATGCATACCCGGTGCCCGTGGTCAGCCATTTGCTGGCCACGCTACATGGGGGGAGGTTTTTCGCCAAGTTAGATTTGGCCCAGGCATATCAGCAGCTCTCTGTAACCCCGGCTGCTGCCGCCGCGCAGACGATCGTAACGCACAAGGGGGCGTTTAAGGTAACGCGCCTTCAGTTTGGCGTGAATTCGGCCCCCGGAATTTTCCAGTCCCTCGTGGAACGCCTTTTAAAGGGGCTTCCAGGCGTCCTCCCATACTTCGACGACGTGTTGATAACAGCGGGGAGCGAATTAGAGTTAGCCAAGAGGCTAGATGGGGTTCTCTCAGTGTTCGAGAGGGCAGGACTTCGATTGAGGAGGGACAAGTGCGTATTCTTCGCGAGGGAGGTAGAGTTTCTAGGGTTTAGGGTAACCCCGGACGGAATCAAACCCTCCTAGTCCAAGGTAGCGGCCGTGAGAGACGCCCCTCGCCCCACCGCGAAACCGGAGCTGCAGTCATTCCTAGGGCTCCTAAATTTCTATCACTCCTTCCTGCCTCGGAAGGCATCGGTCGCGGAGCGACTGCACGCGCTACTTAAGAAGGATGCGGTTTGGCGGTGGGGGGACAAGCAGGAGAGGGCATTCAAAGAGCTTAAGTCACTCCTGTCTTCGGATGCGGTCCTGACCCATTTTGATCCGAAAAAACCAGTGGTGCTAGTCTGTGATGCGTCCCCGGTGGGGGTGGGGGCGGTCCTGTGCCACGTGTTGGAGAGCGGGAGGGAAGCCCCGGTGGCGTACTACTCAAGGTCCCTCTCAAAAGCCGAGCGCAATTACGCGCAAACAGATAGGGAGGCCCTAGCAATAATCGCGGGAACCAAGAAGTTCCACGATTTTTTATACGGCCGCGAGTTTACGGTAGTGACGGATCACAAGCCGCTGCTGGGGATCTTCACTACCGGCAAACCAACCCCACAAATTCTATCCCCCAGGATGCTGCGTTGGGCCATTTTTCTCAACGCCTACCAATATGAGCTGGTCTATCGCCCAGGGAAGGAGATCTCCCATGCGGACGCCCTGTCCCGATCCCCTCTCCCTAGTTTAGGGGACCCCACGTGTGAGGTAGAGCAGGAACACCAAGTCCTGCTGATTGAGTCTCTCGACTCACCCCCAATTGTGCCGGCCGACCTCGCCAAGGCCACGCCGGCCAACAAGATCCTGGCCCAAGTTAGTTCCTGGGCTAGAAAAGGGTGGCCCACCTCTCCCCCCGAGGAACATTTCAAGCCGTTTTTCAGGCGCAGAGTAGAGCTTTCTCTGGAAAGGGGCTGCTTACTCTGGGGCCAGCGGGTGGTTATCCCAGAAAAGCTGAGGGCCAAGGTGCTGAGGCTACTGCACACCAGCCACCCTGGGATCGTGCGCTCCAAGGCTCTGGCCAGGAGTTTCTTTTGGTGGCCCCAGATAGACGGGGACATAGAACGCCTAGTGGGCACGTGCGAGAGCTGCCAGAGCTCTCGGCCCGAGGAGTCCCGGTTACCCCATAGGGAATGGGATACGGCCCGCGGGCCATGGTCCCGGATCCATGTCGACTTCGCCGGCCCCTTCCGCGGGTCCATGTTTCTCCTGGTAGTCGACTCCTACTCCAAGTGGTTGGAGGTGATACCCATGAACAGCACGTCCTCTGCCGCAACCATTAAAGAGTTGCGAAAGCTGTTTGCCTGCTTCGGCCTGCCAGACGTCCTTGTGAGCGATAACGCGAGTACCTTCACGTCGGCAGAGTTCAAGACGTTTATGGAGAGGAACGCCGTCAAGCACATAACCGCTGCCCCGTTTCACCCCGCCACAAACGGTCAGGTAGAGCGCCAAGTGCGCACTACGAAAGACGCACTGCGGCGCATGGGTCCCGGTGAGTTGAACCTGCATCTGTGCCAGTTCCTCATCTGCTACAGGACAACCCCTTTAGCGTCAGGTTTTTCCCCAGCCGAACTCCTCATGAGGAGGCGTCCGGTAACACTGTTTGACCGGATGGATCCGTCCAGGGTGGAGGATGAAGGGAGAAATATAAGCATAGGGGGAGAGAGCTCCAAAAGTTTTGCGGTAGGGGACCCGGTTCACTGCAGAAACTACGCGGCCTCGGGGCCAGCATGGGTGCCAGGGACAATTGTTGAGCAAACGGGGCCGGTATCCTATAGGGTCGAGACTAGTTCAGGTCTACTCTGGAGAAGGCACGCTGACCAACTCTGAAGGCGAGTCACCGGCGAGGGGGAATCAGCGTTAGGGTCCTCCCCCACCCGCATTACCCAAGGGGGAGACACGGCGGAACCCGCGGACACGGATGCATATCCTGGGTTCCCAACCACGGAGGAGGATACTTTGAAAGAGAGGGATCAGTTTGATGATGATTATGAGTTGCAGTACCAGGGGGGTGTAGCGGAGTGGTCCCCCACCCGTCCTAGCGAGAAGAGGGGTTTCAGTTCAGCCCCTGGTACTTCCAGTCCCCCTAGCCCTTTTGTTTTGGAGTATACAATAGCTCCTGCTCCCCGGAGACCAACACCCCCAAGACAGGCAACAGGGGCGAGTCCGCCCACCACAGTCTCTAGAACGCCCGGACAGGCAGCGGGGGGTGGCGAGGCCACGAGGGCCTCTTCGTCGGTCCTGAGATTCGTACTGGGGGGGTCCCCAAACTCCTCGAACGGCAGGCAGGGATTCACTTCCCAACTATTCATTCCATTCCCGTCCCCCAATGCAAGGTCACCACAGACGCCACACCGAGCCGCTAATGAGTCCCCCCTTTCCATTGCAGGGCAGGACTCCGCGGAACCAGGAGCCTCCGGCTCCCCTGTGTTAAGTCAAGCGGCCGCACGCCCCAGGCGCACGTGCGGTAAGCCACAATGGTTGAGGGACTTTGTCCCATCCTAGGGGGGAGGGATGTTATGTATGCATATACAATGTTACTTTAAATATATGAATGTAACCAGTCCACAATCACAATGTATCTCAGCTGTTAAGGAACGCGAGCAAGCTGCCCATAGAGGGCAGCTGCGAGCGTTCAGTCTCACATGGTCCACATTGCCCAAATCACAAACAGCCGCGGGAATTTCCCCACATGATCAGGAGCTACAGAAAACAACTGCAGAAGAGAGGCGTGACCTGGGCGAGGCCACGCCGGTAGCAGCCAATAAGCTACCATGCAACAAGATTCAAATGTATGGTGTTATGGTATATAATGAGATGTATCTCCCCCATTACCTCATGTTCGTGCTGAGCATCAATGAATAAACCTGTGTTAGTCCTTCCTGCGACTTCTTCTTTGTCTTCCGTGCAAGACACCAAAGTGTGTGAGGAATGGCTTGCGGACATTGAAGACTCTGGTTTTGCATACTGTTTGTAAAGATGCACTGGGAATTTGTTGGGTTCACCTTTTATTTTGGAAATATCCAGTATAAAGTGGCCAAGGACAGCAATGAAAGGGAACACACTCTCCCCTGAAAATCTAGATGTTGATGAAGGGTGCAATTTGGGGGGAAAGGTTGGCGCAGTATCCAGTGCAAAGTGCATATGCTAGAATTGCATACAATCAGATCATGCATACAAAACTCCCAACTCACATTTGGTCCTGAGATGATACACAAAAAAGAGACAAATGCAAGCGCGGCGCCAAAATGGCCGCCACGCTCTTTGCGCCCCCCCACCGGACTTGGACATCTGGGTAGTTAGGGGGCGTGGCCAGCACCCTTTAAAAGGGGTGGCCACGAGGCAGCCGCGCTGCCATTTTGCGAAGCGACGGAGAGGAAAAGTTTTTTCCCCAATTGCTCCGTCGCTCTTCCCTTTAGCTGGGAAGCCTTTTTGGGCAGCGGTTTCTTCTGCGGTTCCTTTCTTCGGCTTCCAGTGAATTGCGGCGATGCCTTCGAAAAAGAAGGCCATGGCGAACGCGGTTCGCACTTCACGGAGGCGCCAGCCGGGTCGGAGGACCGCGACTGCGCCCCCTCAGCAGGCCCCCCTTCTGGGGGCGCCCACCGGGACCTGCGGGATGGGGTCGATTGCACCCTGGCCCGAGGCTGGGCAGCCTCAGACCGGCCCTGCAGGGGATGCGGCCCTCGGCCCGCAATTAGCGTTGGGGGTTATGTAAACGTGGATGCCCTGCTGGCCCGCGTAGCGGCCCTCGAGGCATCTTTAGGGGTAGTTACTCCATCCGGGGCACCTTTTGGTTTACAGGTCAACTCAGCGCCTGCAGGTCCTCGGCAGGCGGCCGAAAGGGTTGAGCTGCCTGGGGCGAGTAGGTCGGCGCCAGCCGCAGCCTCGCAGCTCCCCACGCAGCAGATGCCGCCGGCAGGTAGTGATCAGGCCCCGTCTACGAGCTCGGTTGCGGTCGCGAGCTCCGACGCCCGCAGTGGGCCGGAACCCCCAGTGGGGGTGGCCCATGGGGGTGCAACTTGTGAGTATGCGGTCCAAACTAGTGCACCCACACCACAACCCACAGCGGGGGGAGGTTTGCAGTGGCCGTGGCCTCGCCTGGCTGGGGCGGCGGGTCAGCCGCCGCCTGCCCAACTGGGAACGGCTCCTGCGCTCCAGGGCTCCTCTTGGGGCGGGGTACCCGGTCCCGCGGGGAACTTACTAGGGGTGGCGGGGCTGGTCCAGGCTCCTTTCATGGTGCCTAGTGCTGTCACTGTTCCGGTGTCGGCCTTGCCGACGGCAGGTTATTCGTTGCCCCTCGGGGACCACCTGGCCCAGGCCACCAAGGAAAAGATCTGGCGGGGGGAGTACGTGGACATTTTCTCCCTCTTGAATAGAGAACCCACCAAAGAGGAGAGGGAGGGGCAGGACAAGAAGGACAAGGAGCAGGCTCGTCGACGTAAGCCACCACGCACATGGGCCAACTGGTTGCCCGCGTACCTCATATACATGGCGGTGTATCTCAGGGCCCGGCCTGACCTGGCAATTCCGATGGTCCAGTATTTGGACAACATATATCGGGCAATGGTTGATTTCCCTGGCCCGTCGTGGTTGGCTTACGACGAGGAATTCCGTATGAGAGTGCCCCTACACCCAGAGATGAGGTGGGATGAGCCCTGCCAGAAGCTGTGGCTTCTGTACATGACCCCCACGCGCCCGGCGCCAGGGGAGAGGTACCATTGTGGACATGCGGTCCAGTGAGCTGCTCCAGCCCAGGCACCCCGCCAGGTGGCGGGGCAGGGGGTTCCAGCCCGCCTGCTGTGTTGGAGCTTCTCGGCCAATGGTGCGTGCAACAGGAAGCAGTGCCGATACAGGCACGAGTGTCCCTCTTGTGCTGGCCCCCATGCCGCCTCCGCGTGTCCTAAGGCGGGCGGCCTGCGGGGCAGAGGTAGAGGTGGACAGGGAGCGGGCAGAACTGCCGCAGAGGGAGCTGGTCAGGCAAAAAGGCCCCCTCCCCAATTAATGTGGACATGTTGGAGCGTTGGCTCACGATGTACCCGAGGAGGGTAGACGCAGCTTACCTGCTTGAGGGTTTCCAGCAGGGGTTTCACATTCCTTTCACAGGGGTCAGGTCCCCTCAAGATGCACCCAACCTGTTATCACTCAGGGGAAGGGAGGAGGTGGCTGCCATGAGCATTGCTAAGGAGGTTGCTGCTGGCAGGGTCGCTGGCCCTTTCCCTCTCCCGCCATTTCCCAACCTCAAGGTGTCCCCGTTGGGGTTGGTGCCCAAGAAGTCGCCGGGGGAGTTCCGTTTGATACACCACTTGTCTTACCCGGCTGGCCGTTTGGTCAACGATGCTATCCCTGACGACCTTTGTTCGGTCAGGTATACATCTTTTGACCAGGCCCTGCGCATGGTGCGCTCATGTGGCCCGGGTGCACTACTAGCTAAGTGCGACATTAAGTCCGCGTTCCGTCTCCTGCCAGTGCACCCGGGTGACTTTGAGTTACTGGGTTTCAAGTTCCGGGGTGAATTTTATTTCGATAAAGCCATGCCTTTTGGCTGCTCCATTTCATGCTCGGCATTTGAGCGCTTCAGCACCTTCCTCCAATGGGCCTTTGTTCGCCGGTCAGGGTCCCGGTCTGTAGCCCACTACCTTGATGATTTCTTATTCGGGGGTGAACGGGGCTGGGACACGTGCACACGTCTCCTGAATACATTTCAGACGCTAATGAAGGAACTCGGTGTCCCTTTAGCGCCCGAAAAGACTGAGGGCCCTTCAACGAAGCTCACATTCCTGGGGGTTGAGATTGACACGGTTGTGCAAGCATCCAGGTTACCTGCTGATAAGGTTTCACCGATCGTTGCACTCATTTTGGACTTGCTGGCAAAACGCAAGGTGTCCCTTCGGGAGCTCCAGGTCTTACATGGTCACCTCAATTTCGCTTGCAGGGTCGTCGCACCTGGCAGGGCATTTGCTCGACGCTTGTGCGATGCCATGACTGGCTTGGCCAGGCCCCACCACAGGGTCCGACTGAACAAGTGCATGAGGGATGATATGCTCATTTGGCTCCAGTTCCTGAGGGAATTCAACGGGGTGTCCTTTTGGAGGTCCGACCTTTTGGTTTCCCCTCGTTTTCAGGTTCAGTCGGATGCATCAGAGTCCCTGGGTTATGGGATTTACTTCGAAGGGAAGTGGGCCTAGGGCAGTTGGCCGCCAGCCTGGTGGGGCACGGGTCGCTTGCGCGATCTCACGTACCTGGAATTTTTCCCCATTCTGGGAGCTTTGATGCTATGGGGCGAGGAGTGGGCCAATTTGGTCGTTCATTTCTGGTGTGACAATGCGGCAGTGGTCCACATTGTCAACTCACAGACGTCTAAATCTCCAAGGGTTATGGAACTGGTTCGCCAGTTTGTGTTGCGCAGCCTACACCTCAATGTGCTTTTTAGGGCTAGACATGTTCCAGGTATTAATAACGATATTGCTGACGCTTTGTCCCGCCTGCAGATCCCCCAGTTCCGTGCCTTGGCCCCGGACGCAGAGGAATTTCCCTCACCGCTCCCGGACGAGATATGGACGCTTGGCAAGGAGAGGTGAACCGGGCGATCAGCATGTCGCTCGCCCCCCGCACGCGTAAGGCGTATAACCATGCATTCAGTTCATTCAGGGCCTTTTGTGCCCGATCACGGCTGCCTGAAAGTTGGCCCATCCCAGTAGCTCACATCCTCCAATTTATGGTTTACTTACATGCCCAGGGCTTAGCCCCCCGCACCATAGCATCCAGGCTGTCAGCGCTGGCATTCATGGCCAAGGTGGGTGGTTTTGCTGACAGCACAAATGATTTTCGCATACGACATGTTTTGGAAGGGTGGGTGCGGGAACGTGGGCACAGCCCGGACGACCGCCACCCTATTTCTCCAGGGGTACTTACCCACCTTGCACGGGGTTGGCATGACCTGTGTTTCGACAGGTATGAGGCAACCCTGTTTCACGCGGCTACTACGGTGGCCTTTTTTGGAGCGCTCCGCATCAGTGAGCTGGTGCTACTGTCTAAGGCGGATGCGAGTCGTAGGTCACTGGAACTCGAAGATGTTTATGTTTCCAATGATTGGGCTCAGCTGAGGATACGCTCCTCTAAGGTGGATCAGCACGGTGTAGGCAGTGGTGTATGACTGCTACGATGTTCCATGGTAGACATCTGTCCGGTTGGTGCCCTACAGGAGTTCCTTGCACTACGTGGTACGCACCCTGGCCCATTTTTCTGTCACCAAGATGGGTCTCCTCTCACTAAATTTCAATTTTGGAGGGTGACCGGTAAGGCACTAGCCAGTGTTGGCCTCCCTGGGGCTCGTTACGGCACCCATTCATTTAGGATAGGGGCGGCTTCCACCGCAGCGGCGTTTAGGTACTCTGGGGCTGAAATATGCAACATGGGACGGTGGGGATCACGATGTTTTCAGTTGTATGTTCGCCCTTTTCAACAGTGAGTACCAGTTAAGTCACTGCCCTTTGTCCTTTTTTCCTTGACAGACCCTGGGTGTCGTCTTACACCGGTGACAGTATGGCTGGTGGGCCACAGCTATGTGCACAGGGCAGCGCAGTTTGCTGCGGCGACAGAGTGGGGACCCTGACTGGGACTAGGTGCATCTGCAAGTCTCAGGTGGTACGGTAAGCGCGGAATGTTATGGCGGGAACTGTTGCCATTCCTTTTCTCCATCAGGGATGCTGACCCGCCTGATGTCCTGATTATACACCTCGGGGGTAATGATTTGGGACAGGTCACGGGCCTATCACTGAAGCATGCGATTTGCGGTGACCTGGCCTACCTGCATTATGTGTGGCCCGCCACAACCCTGCTTTGGTCGGACGTGATACCGCGGCACGCTTACAGGGGAGGGTTTAACCTCCAAGCCCTTGATCGGGCTCGGCGCTTGGTGAACAGGGCTGTCACCCGGTTCCTTATGGACAAGGGTTGGGGGCGCGTCATACGACACCCCACCATCAGTCTCCAAAATTATGAGCTTTACACAGGGGATGGGGTCCATCTGTCGCCGGGAGGTATGGGCCTCTTGTTAGGAGATTGGCGAGCAGGCCTGTTGACCGAGCTGACGGTCGGGGGGGGGGGGCGGTGAGCCTTTATTGAAGCCTCCCCGTGTGGCGGGTAGCACTGGTAAGGTAAACATTTATGACCCACAGGTATCCGGCAGGTTCGCAATTGACTGGACAACACTAGACAGGCACAAGTTGGTTAACGTTGTCCGGTCAACGATGAACCAGGCAATGGGGTGATGGCATGAGCTGGGCAGCAGGCATCACCTCGTTATTTTACGGATACGCGTCAGAGGGTGGGGTCACTAGTTAGATTATTGACTACGGTCAACAATTTGTTTGTTGTCAACAAACAAATTGATACAAATGGATACATTGTAACCAATTGCCGTTGGCAATTTTGGGTGGAACCTTACCAGTGTTACTTCGGCCTGCTTGCCTTAAGAATTATAATTGGTTGAATACCAATAGAAATTTATAATTCGGACTAGGGCATGAATCAATAAATGTGGCCCAATGCCGTTATCCACTTTTACCAGTGTCAGAGTCCTTTATTGGGGGGTGCGCCTGCAATGCAAGCGCGGCGCCAAAATGGCTGCCGCGCTCTTTGCGGCCCCCCCCCACCGGACTTGGACATCGGGTAGTTAGGGGGGCGTGGCCAGCATCCTTTAAAAGGGGTGGCCACGAGGCAGCCGCGCTGCCATTTTGCGAAGCGACGGAGAGGAGAAGTTTTTCCCCTCCACCCCCTCCCTAGTTAACAGTGTGATCTTTGGTCGCTTCGGGGCCGGGTGGGAATTTTTGGCTGGGACCTACAATTGGCTTTCAGGTCCTGGCTTTTTTGCCCATCCCACACTGTTGCTATGGTTTGACATAGGGGTTTTCTTGTTCTGCTGTTGACTTTGGTCACATGGGCGGGTAGCACTGGTAAGGTAAACATTTATGACCCACAGGTATCCGGCAGGTTCGCAATTGACTGGACAACACTAGACAGGCACAAGTTGGTTAACGTTGTCCGGTCAACGATGAACCAGGCAATGGGGTGATGGCATGAGCTGGGCAGCAGGCATCACCCCGTTATTTTACGGATACGCGTCAGAGGGTGGGGTCACTAGTTAGATTATTGACTACGGTCAACAATTTGTTTGTTGTCAACAAACAAATTGATACAAATGGATACATTGTAACCAATTGCCGTTGGCAATTTTGGGTGGAACCTTACCAGTGTTACTTCGGCCTGCTTGCCTTAAGAATTATAATTGGTTGAATACCAATAGAAATTTATAATTCGGACTAGGGCATGAATCAATAAATGTGGCCCAATGCAGTTATCCACTTTCACCAGTGTCTGAGTCCTTTATTGGGGGGTGCGCCTGCAATGTCTTTCCTCAGAGTTCTTACTATTTTTAGCAAGAGAGAGAACAATTACGTCTGTTCTGTCTACAATTGGCTGTTAGAGATTCTGCCCTGTTTCTCTCTGTCCCAAATAGGTTGCCCTTGTTTGATGTATTTACTGGCAATTTTAATGTTTTGTGACTGTTTTTATTGTGAGTTTTATTAATAATTATTAATAATTTTTGATTGTTTTATTGTTAGTTTTATGATGTTAGCCGCCCTGAGTAGGAATGATCTTTTCTTAGAGGGGTGGAATATAAGTGTAATAAAATTAATAAATAAATAAATATATCTTCCCATACTGCTTAAAGCAGGGGTTCTGAACCTACGGTCCGTGGTCCTAATCTGGCCCATGGAACTCATTAATATGGCCTGTGGTGGCCACCCTGGCACCTCCAGAAGCTCCCATCACCACCGGAAGTTAATCATTTACTGCAGTGTTGGCAGCAATCATGCCATTTTTGCAGCTTCTTGCACAGCCTCCATCACTTCCCAGGGTGGCAGGAGGCTTTTTGGAACATTTTTGCTGCATTTTGGGATTATTTTTCTCCACTTCTCTCCTGCATTTTGGCACCTAAACAGTGGCAGATGGGGACTTCCAGTGCTGGGTGGAGCTTATGTCAGCACCTTGGTTCACACCACGGAAGCTGGAAGTTCCCAACCGCCATGGTTTGGCTGCCAAAACACAGCATAGATGCAGCGGGGAAAAATCCCAAAACAGAGCAAAAATGCTCTGGAAAGCCTCCCACTGCCCTGGGAACCTTCAAAGGCAGTGCAAGAAGCCACAAAAACAGTACAATTGACAATGGTGCTGGTGCCAAAACCATAATCAGTAGGCACAGCCACGCCACTGGCCCGCACAGATGAGCGTTGATGGCTTGAACTGGCCCCTGGTAGGAAAGCATTGGGAACCCCTGGCTTAAAGCATTTGCTAGGTACTGCACTGGCTCAAGTGGCTAAGACACTGACTGGAAGGTGGGAGGTCAGCAGTTCAATTCCCGAGTACTGCAAGACAGAATGAGCTCCCGTCTTTGTCTCAGCTCCTGCTAACCTAGCAGTTCGAAAGCAAGAAATTGCAAGTAGATAAACAAGTGCCACTTCGGTGGGAAGGTAAACAGCTTTCCATGTGCTCCGGTGTCTAGCCATGCCTCCCACGTGACTATGGAAATGTCTGCAGAAGCAGACAGTGCTGGCTCTTCAGCTTTGGAACCGAGATGAGCACTGAACCCTAGAGTTGGATACAACTGGCTTTTGAGCAAGGGAAACTTTTACCTTTACCTAGGTGTGTCACAAGGTAATTAGCATTTTGCCCCCCCCCCCAACATTTTATTGACTCAGAAAGCTGAGTTAACCTTGGCCCGATGGGGACTGAACTCAGTTTGTGAGCAAAGTGCCATTTAATCACTCCACCACAAGGGCTCTGTGAATTCTAGATCAATCTTTGAATTCCAGACCACATGTTTTAGTTGATAAAACACACAAGTGTTTCATGGCCATGTGAGAGCAAGAAGTCCAGAATGTCCACAAGCATGTTTTGATAGAAATAGGTAAATTTGGCCAAATTGTCATTTTAATCACTCTTGCCTGGCATGGCTACAGTATGTCATATATTTTAAATTGCTCTTTGTAGACTAGCACTGGCTCTTTGGCTCTATATAGAGATGAGCACTGAGCCCTAGAGTTGGATGCAACTGTCTTTCAAACAAGAGCTACCTTTACCTTTACTAGACTAGGTAACTAATCAAATGTTTGATATTTAAGGACACCAGCTTACTCAGACAACTAAGCAATGAGCTCCTGAGATATTTTTTTAACAATGCAGTATTGATGAAAGAAACTCTCTGAGGTCAGCTGGCATGTTTAGTCGAGGAACTTTTAGAATCTGAAAAGTTAATCAAGCGATGTGAGACTTTTCCAAATGAATATCATGGAAGATCTCTAATTTAGGGACCGAGGCTGTTATTGTGATTTCATTACTCAAATTACCTGAAGACAAAATGCAGGCAGCCTCAGAAAATCTCCCATTAGTGAAACTTGTGACACATTTCCTGCACATGAAGTCATGCATACATTTGAAAACTGTGAACAGCTAAAAGATATACAGTTGAAACATACAAATGCTATTTATTCAAAGGGAATGTGCAGGGAGTACATACTGTACATAAGGAAAATATATAAACAAAGCCGTACATTATTGAAATTGTATACCAAAATGAACAGGGATTCCCCTGTGAGAAGAAACAGAAATATTGCAACCTGATGTGAAGAAAGAGAATTCAGACAGGAATCCAAGAAACATGGCGAAACTGAGACTTTAGAGCTGTTTTTTTGTCTCTAGCCAATATGTGTACATTGCTTGTCATGGTAACTTTCCTCCTCAAAGTGAAAGATAAGAGAAAATTAGCATATCATCCCTTTCCCCCCTTCGCTTGGTTCTTAAGAATATGAGGTCAAATTATGATCTCAGGTCCAGTAGCTAGAAGTCATATTTTAAAATGTTATGTACCTTAGGTAAAGGTAAAGGTTGCCCTTGCTCGAAAGCCAGTTGTATCTGACTCTAGGGTTCAGTGCTCATCTCTATTTATAGCCAAAGAGACAGTGCTGTATTCATTTGCAGACGTTTCTGTAGACACGTGGCAGGCATGCCTCAACAGAACACAGAACTCTGTTTTCCTTCCCACAGAAGTGGTACCTATTCATCTACTTGCAATTTCTTACTCTGAAACTGCTAGGTTGGCAGGATGTGTAAAGTACATAACATGTGTACATGTAAGGATGTGTAAGGTACATGTGTAAGGCACAGAATGTGTAAGGTACATGTGTAATGTACCTTACACATTCTATAATTTGTCTTTCTTCATCCAGTGTGACATGTTTAATAGGAAAAAAGGGAGTGATATGAGAACAATTTCATTCAAGGAAAAAAATGGACAAATCTCAGTCAGATCAGCTTTGATTTGGATTTCTGCATTGAGCAGGGAGTTGGACTCATTGGCTGCAAAGACTCCTTCCTACTTAATTATTCTATAATCATCATGTGCTATCAGTTCTGATTTAAAGCAACATTTTTCAGGATTCTCTTGGTAGAGAATACTTGCAAATGGTTTACTATTACTTCTTCTGGGTGTATCCTGGTACTGGACATCTTTCTAAAGGCTACACAGGCTCACAGAAGGCACCGTCGAGGATCAAACTTCCAACCTCTAGCTTCACAGCGAGATATCTAAACCACTTTACGTTCAATTTCTTTGAATTCTCAGCTAGAGAACCACAAATATATTCAGCCCCTACAATGAAATGATCAGATAAATTGCTTTTCTTATCCTGTTACACTGCTAGAAACAGGTACAGGGAAAACCTGCAAATGTAGATTACAATGGCCTTATTTGTAAAAGACCAGGAGATAATTTATTTAATCTGAATAAAGAAAGCCACACAGAAGTCAGACTGTACAGCTTCTCATTAAGGAATACTGTGAAACTGATATTCTCATTCATTCAGTTTTACAATCTGGAATGCCCAGGCTCTTGAGAATCTCTCCATGTCATTTCCCAAGGGTTTATTCTAGTTGCAGCATATGACAGTTTGTGTCATTGCAGCTGAAGAAGTTTGTCAAGGAAAGAATAGCCACACACATTTACCGTGTGACTGTTAAAACTTCCTAAAATCTCTTTATGTATTGCATGTTACTACAGCCTTATGAATCAGAAGGCTATCCAACATGAACAAATGCTTAATCATATCCAGAGCTTTGGTGTAGCTGAATTCTTCTCACTTTTTAAAATAAACTATTAACTCTGACTAATTTTTCACATTGTATGATACTTTAATCCTAACTGCTCAACATTTTCATTTAAACATTGTGTTGTGTTTTCTGTGAAAATCCATTGGCTTTCCTGTGGTTTCCTGTGCAATGTTCCTTCATTGCATGAATCTTATGTCTTGCTTGTATGCTGAAATTTGAATAAACATTCAAATTAATTGCACATGTGAATGGCCTCAGATCATCTTTAGTTACACTATCTCAAGCAATGGAGCAAGAGTGGCCAAATGGCATGTTTTAGGAGACTGGTCTCCTATTTGTTTTTTGTAACGCATGTCATCTTTCTGGTAATGAATATGTAGTTACCTTTCCCTCCCTCATTGAGTGTTCCTGGCCAAGCAGGGAAAGCAGGGGCTTTGACTGGTAAATGCATCTAGTCAGTCCTCTCTCATTTTTAAAATTAACTTGTTCCCAGGGGGTCATTCTCTAAGAAAAGATGCAAACCATGCAGTGATATCACTATAAATGAATGCCAAGAAAGATATGGAATGAATGTCATGTCAATTCTGTATCAACTTCAGATATAAAGTCAATCTGAAGAGTGGACATTTTGAAATCACTGTTCAGACCATTTTTATGAAATAACTGGATGTTGCCTAGCTAGATATTTCAACAGAACTTCATTGGCTTCTGTTTATTTTCTTTCTCTATATATGTACAGTATTTGGGATTTTTATCATATATATTTGATTGTTATGTTTTATGTTCAAACAAATACCCATTGCCCAGGGTGTTTGTTTTTTGCTAGGAGGGCAGTATATAAATTTAATTAAACAAACACCTTGCACCTGGGCCTGCTTCGTCAGCGACAATTACTGACTTGCGCACTGCACATTAACCTTCACAGTTGAAAATTTTGAAATGGTAGTCTGTGTTTCATGCATATCAAAAACAAAACAAAAAGCCAAAACGTTATGGCGCTTTAAGGACTAACTGCTGTATTTTAATGTTAGCTTTCATGGATCAAGTACACTTTGTCAGACATAATTCTCACTCTTCAGTGTGAAAAATTAATGTCCAGTATTAATTTTGTCACAACTGGAATGGCTTGGAAATATTTAGAAAGTAGGTAACTGTTTTTAAAAAGTAACTTTCCAAGCTCTGTTTCACTAGTGATACCACCTAGTCCCTCCTCCCATAGTCCTCACCTGGGTGGCGGGTTCTTTTCAGATTTTCTACTCTGGACACTGTGGATTCCCCGTGCCCGGTGGGCATGGAACGGCCCGCGCAGAGGCCACTTCGGGAGAACGCTCCTTGAGCCGTGGGCTCTGCGGGCAGAGAAATTAAGGGGGGTGGATAAATGATAGGGTTTGATTCACCCAATTCCTTGACCTGGCCAGCGGATCTGCTGAGAGAGCAGATATCTAACTCTGTTACCCATTAGAGTAATCACTCATCTCCGAGTCTCAGTCTAATCTCAGGCACAAATAGAAGCCATGTTTACCCCTGCCTAATCCTTGGACAATGGTGTTTCCCCATGTCAATGTTTATCCCAGTTAATTAACTTCCCCCAGAGAGATTCCCAATTAACCCGAGTAAACAGGTGATGTGATTTCTGTCAGAGGACGGTTTTGCCACCGTTGCGCTTTTCCCTCTATATATGTTGAAGCTTTCCTTCAATAAACTACTGATCTGATCACGCTCCATATTGCCTCGTATAGTTTCTTGATCAGTCTCCTCCGGGACCTCCGGCCCTTAGCGGCCCCGATTCCTACACCTGGTGACCCCGAGACGTGATCTACTCGTGAGTAAGCGACCCCCGAGCGGTCTACTCAGAGAGACACATGGCCCGGTTCTGCGCTTGAACCGCGGCCAATTGTCCCGGAGGACAGCGCGGCCGGTAAACCAGCCGGTCGGGAGAACGGCCTACACGGCGAGGCACTACCGAGAGGCTTCCTACAGTTTGCTCCCGGCTTTCGCGGTGGCTTGCAGGTTACGGAGAAAACGCGTTCCGCAGGGTCAGCTGTGAGCCCTGACAGCGCAGAGGCCACCGAGGGCCCGTGGTAGGGGACCACGCTCCGAGCTCTACCCAGAGAATCGTCGCCAGAACCTATTAGTTGCCCAAGACGCGTCGACCCGTCCCGAGGAGGAAACTTCGGAGGACCCTTCGCAGGTAATATGGGGACCTGTCCTCAGCGACAGCGTTCGTCCGCTAGCCAAAAAACTCGTGAAGAAGAGTTTATAATCCTGGCCAGGGTATTTCAGTTAAAGTTCCACAGCAGAGAGCTACCGAGACTTTTGGCGTACCTAAGGGAACACTGCCTACTTTACCCAGAAGTAGGTACGTTAACCCTTGAGCTTTGGGATCAGATAGGAGACTGCATTCAGCAACCCCCGAAAGCTCCAGGAGGCGTAATTCGCACTTGGAACAAATGTAGGAAACTCTTAGCGGAGATAGAACCAGTCCGGGTAGAGGCCAAAGAACCCCCAGCGCCAGCCGAGCCAACGGCACCCACGGCGCTCTATCCGTCACTCCAATTTAGGCAGAGTAGCGTAGGGAGCTTTCCCTCGGTGACAGCTGCAGACGTCACCGACGGAATGCAAGGAATGAGGAGCGCAGGCACTTCTCAGGTAGCAACGGGTTCCCTAGCTACCAAGAGTGCCCTTCAGCGCACAGTAGAGGAAGAACTCAGGAAGGGGGAATTGCCAGTAGAGGAGCTAGCAGAGCTCAGTCAGATATGCCCTATTCGTATGGAGATGGACGCGCTCACGGGCGCCCAGCAGATAGTCCATTCCCCAGTCCCGTATAAGCTTCTCATGGCTATACGGAAAGCCATTTCAGAAACTGGGCTCCAAAGTTGTTTTACTAGGGGCACGCTTCAGCAAGTGTGCGAAAACACCATGTTTATTCCTCATGACTGGAAAGCCGTCATGCGAATGATGCTCAACCCTAGCCAGTACTTGATTTGGGATAGTGAGTTTCACCTTGAGGCTCAAACTAGGGCTGCCAGGATGGGAGGCGCAGTACTTCCTGACCAGTTATATGGTTCAGGTGCCTTCGAGCCCATCGATGCGCAGATCAACTTGCCACTCGCCACTCTCCAGATGTCGGCAGAGGCTGCCTTTAGGGCTTTTTTCAAGGTCCCTGCGACCGGCAAAGCGGCCAAGAATTACACCGCAGTCGAGCAGGGAGCCCAAGAGCCCTACATGGATTTCATCAATCGCTTGGAAGAGGCGATTAGTAGGCAGATCGATAATGAGGAAGCCCAGCAAGAGCTCATGATCAAGTTAGCCAAGGACAATGCCAATTTGGACTGCCGTAAAATCTTGCAGTCACTGGGCAATCGTCCTGACTTGACTCTCACGGACATGATTAGAGCTTGCGCCGACGTTGGCACAGAATCCTATAAAATGGGTTTGCTAGCGGCAGCGGTGCAAGGGGGTAGAAGACCTAAAGGAAAGACCCAAGGAGCATGCCACAATTGTGGCAAGGTCGGTCACTTCGCTAGGGAGTGCCGATCCAAGGGAGGCGGACAAAGTTCCGGCCGTTCCAAGGCTCCGAACACCCTGTGTCCGAAGTGCAAGAAAGGCTACCATTGGGCCAGAAACTGTCCGAGTTCGGGAAACCGGCGCACGGGCACGTCTCTGGCCCCGGTCCAAACAGAGACTTCCCAGATTCAAGGCTCGCCAGGGCTAGACTAGATTCAGGTCACATTCCAGGCACTGCGAGGGCGCAGGCCAGCCCCAAGGGTAGCACAGGGCTAGATTTGACTTGTCAGGCAGACCTTACATGCGACCTGCCAGGCACGGTCTATCTGGTGGACTCCCAGTACATGGGTCCACTACCCAAGGGCTTTATAGGTTTAGTTTTGCCCCGTAGTGTAGCAGGAGCACGCGGAATTCTTGTAATTCCAGGAGTCGTTGACTCCAGCTTTTCAGGCGTTCTCCAAGTTCAGTTGTGGACTCACCTGCCCCAAACAATTCACAAGGGAGACACCCTAGCGCAACTGATCATGGTTCCTTGTCACTCGCCAGCAGACAGCCAGGGAAGGCTCAGTGACAGCTTCGAGTCCCGGTCAGAGGACCGCTCGAGCGCCAGTGAGGCAGTACAAGGATACCAGGTCTTAGCGACAGTGGAAACCAACATTGAGTGGAAACAGCGCCCGGTTATTGAGGTATTTCTGAATAATAGATCATTCTCAGGCCTGTTAGATACCGGAGCAGATGTCAGCGTGATAAGCAGGGGCCAGTGGCCAAGGGAGTGGGCCATTGAGCCGGTCTCCGATGTGTGGGGGGTAGGCGGCATTCAGGAAGCGTTTAGGAGCCGAGAATGGGTAACAGTCACAATCCCAAAGGCTGACGGCATGGCGGTAATTCGGCCGCACATTCTTGACGTGCACATCAACCTTTGGGGGCGAGACATCTTGCAGCAGTACGGTGCTACGCTTACCTTTGGGTAATGGCGGTGCCACTTAAATGGCTCACCGATACGCCGGTTTGGGTAGAACAATGGCCGGTAGTGGGAGAGAAATTAGTTGCCCTCAAGCAGCTAGTTAAAGAACAGCTAGATGCAGGACATATAGAACAGTCCACGAGTCCATGGAATTCGCCAGTTTTTGTCATTAAGAAGAAGTCGGGGAAGTGGCGACTCCTCCACGATCTCAGAGAGATCAATAAATGCATACAGCCAATGGGTCCGCTTCAGTGCGGCATCCCAAATCCTAACATGATTCCCGAGGGGTGGGAGATTCTAGTCGTAGATCTCAAGGATTTCTTTTATACAATTCCCTTAGACCCCCGGGACAGGGAACGGTTTGCCTTTACAGTGCCGGTTGTGAACCACAGTGAGCCCACGCAGCGTTACGCGTGGACATTTTTGCCACAGGGCATGCTCAATTCGCCCACCCTGTGCCAAATTTATGTTCACAACGCACTGGCAAAGTTTCGAAACCTTTACCCTAGAGCCATAGTTTGCCATTTTATGGATGATATCTTGGTCGCGATGCCGCAACTCGGCAGCGAAATGTTTTCTGACCTCCAGGCCAGCCTGGGGGACAAAGGTTTACTCATTGCCCCGGAGAAAGTGCAGAGAACCGAGCCCTTCTCATACTTGGGTCATCGGCTTCTCCGCTCTTTCGCAGCACCAGTTTTGCCTCAGATCAATTTACAGGACTCAGTCACCCTTGTAGAGTTGCAGCAAGTTCTTGGTAATATCAATTGGGCCAGACCGTATTTCCGATTGGATACGGATCTTTTAAAACCGCTCTTCTCGCTGCTAACTTTAGGTAAGCAGCCGGCAGACCGGATAAAAATTTCTCGAGAAGCGCGCTTAGCTCTCGAGAAAATTAACCAAGTTCTCAGCCAGAGGTGGGTACATAGGATTACCCCAGGGCCATATGCTCCGATCCTAAATTTGTACATCGTACGGTCAGGATCCATGTTCACCGGAGCGCTCGGCATAGACGCCGAGAAAGGGGCGAGTATCATGGAGTGGGTGTACCTTCTGAACACCTCTTCACGAAACATCGTCCCCCCCCCCAAGAATTAGTCTCCGCGGTGGTTTACCGCGGACGGTTGAGAGCTAGGGACATTTCAGGGCACGATTTGGCCAAAATTGTAGTCCCGTTCACCAAGGACCAAATTCAGCAATTGATGCAGCTCGGTGACTCGCTTCCAATTGCATTGGAGGGATTCACCGGATGCTTGGCATACCATTTGCCAAAAGACCCCAGACTTGTCTCACTCCAAACGCAGACAGTCAGCTTGTTTGAATTGCTCTCGCTGGTTCCGCTTCAGGGAGCCAGGACAGTTTTTACTGATGGTGGTCGCACATATGGTGTCTTGACTTGGCAGGAGGGCCAGGCTTGGCGCACGCTGTTAACTCTTCCACAGAAGTCCGCGCAGTGGGCAGAGTTGGCAGCGGTGAACCTTGCCTTGCGCACCTTTGCCAAGGAACGTTTAAACATCATTACAGACAGTCAGTATGTCAGGAATCTGCTTCACAGTCTACCGGGAGCATACATCACTCCCGCGATAGACAAAAATCTGCTTAGTCTGTTCCTCAGTCATCAAGACCTGCCGGGTCCGATTTCCGCGGGCAATAGCAGAGCGGATGCGGCGGCAAAGGAAATTCAGCAACGTTCGGTTTTAGGTGTTTTTACTACTCCAATTCAGAGTCATGCCTTTTTTCACCAAAATGCCAAAGCATTAGCCAGACAGTTCAATCTGCCACTTTCTCAAGCCCAAGGCATAGTTTGCTCTTGCCAGCATTGTGCAGGGGCACCGGGGGGCCCTCGTGGGGGGTCAACCCACGAGGGACTGAGGCTAACCAAGTGTGGCAGATGGATGTCACGCATGTTCCGCAGTTTGGCAGATGGCAGTACATGCACGTTTGCATTGACACATTTTCACAATTCGTTTGGGCAACGGCGCAGAAAGGGGAGACTGCTTCCCACGTGGAGCAGCACCTCCTTTCCTGCATCGCGGCAATGGGCAAGCCGCGGCAGATTAAAACCGATAACGCCCCGTCCTACAGCTCCAGGCAGTTGGTCACCTTCATGGCCACTTGGGATATTAAGCATACTTTTGGCGTTCCTTACAATCCGCAGGGGCAAGCGATTGTGGAACGGGTCAATCGGACGCTCAAGTCCTATATTGACAAACAAACAGAAAGGGGGGAGCCACCAGCCCTCCCCAAGTCACAGGGCCAGGCACAGCATTGTCTGAATAAGGTATTGTTCACTTACAATCGCCTTAATGTTTTTTCGGATTGCACGCCACAGGAGAAGCACTTCCGCCATTCGGAAGCTCTCCCGCGACCGATGGTCCGATACCGGGTGTCACCGGACCCCTCTTGGAGGGGCCCGGCGCCACTCATAACCTGGGGGAGAGGGTATGCTGCAGTTATGTCTCCTACAGGTGTCGTTTGGATTCCAGCTCGGTGTGTCAAGCCTCACTTGGAACCACATGGCGTGGACCCAGACCGACCCGAGTCCGATCCCGGAGATGGAGGACTGTTGGAATCTGATTCATGTAAAGATAATTAGCAGCCTCATTAGCAGCAGTTTATATCCTCAGATCTTTTGAGATAGAAACTTACGAGTCCACGAAGTCCAGCTCCATTAGGCTCAGAGTAAGGAAAGAACAGAGAGAGACAGAAAAAACATGACTCCAGTCCTTGGCTGACAAATGATACTACACCTACTCTTTATTCAGGCAGAGTATCACAGAAACGAAACTTATTCTAGCAGAGTATAGCAGAAACGAAACTTAAGCTAGATAATCAATCAGAAAGTCAGAACCCAAATAAGGAGAGATAAGGAGAATAGCAAGCAAAGAGGCTTTTGTTTACAAAATGTGTCAGAGGCAGCCTGACAGAATCCAGATGCATTCCCACATGTCCTCCTTTTTCATTAAAATTTGAGAGAGAGAGAGAGACGGCTAATCATACCCCTGCATGTCATCATATACATCATCACTGTCCTCCTGGACATCATACCCCTCCTGACTCCTGGTACTTTGTTCCGGAGGGTGATACCACATTGAGTACAATTGCCGTCATGCAAAACTCGATGTCTCCCTTCTACGCAATGGACATGTGTTACACATAGAAATAAGATTAGGAATACAAGTAATGCAAAAACACAAAGGTATAAAGCAGATAATAATAATAAACCCATAAAAGAAAACTTGTCTAAGGACAGATAAATCAGGCAACCAAGAAGTCACCCAATCAAAGAGATTAACATCAGTGCGTACATTGTTAATAATGCTCTCCTGTAAATTCTGAAGTTCTTTCTCAATAGTATTATTCAGATAAAATAACCCAATGCTGCACATTGATATTGTCCTGGATGGAAATTCGTGGCAACTCCATTAAAAAAGAACCACATGTTGGGATCCTTGATTTGCCATCCATTGCAAATTGAACCACTATCTATAGCAGAATAATCAGGAGTAAACATAGGAAACACATCATATATATCTTCAATAGTAGTGTTAAACAAGGTATAATTAAGCTTATAAGAACTGTTATAACTACCCCATAACCAAAAATAATCATCACAACCCGTATAATTGCCTACATTCTGCAAAACCCCTTTTGCTTGAGTCCAGTACTTCCATTTACTATTCCAGACTCCAGAACTATGACAGCAGAAACAAAGTCCTTTAGTGTATTTCTTGAATGTCATGCTTCGCCAGCGGGTGTTATTAAATTGTTCTGGAGGATTAGAGAAGAGTGTAGATCTATCAAGATGTTGCAAATGTCCAATAACCAACTCTGGCGTGTTGAACAATGCCGGAAGAAAAGCCATTTGAGACACTGCCAGTGGATGCTCATAGTATAACGTTGCATTCTTACCATGAACTTCAAACATATAGTTAGCATGACGAATCCAAAAGTTGGGATTGCCCCATGAGGCATTGTTCTTACAGCTGGAAGCACAGTAAGAAAGAAAAGAACAAATGTCAGCAAATTTAGTCTACTGGTGAACCACCATCCTGGAGCTGAGTAACCTTCTTCTCTCTCCATGGGCGGATCGCTTGAGCAGGAATCCACACAGGTCCTGAGGTTGTAGAAACCGCTGCGTATCCTCGTCCCCAGGTGATTAGAGGTACAGGACCTTTCCACTCAGGATCGGGTTGCTGCCGATAAACGACCAATGGCTTAGGAAGACACTCCTCGGTCCTGAAATGCAATTCGACTGGAGAGTGTGACCTGTTATGGGGAGCAAGAAGAAAATTAAGAGTATACAGTACTTTAGCAACAGCTGTAGGTATTTCAGCCACAGGAACCCCTCTATCTCCCACTTGCTTGTGTAACAAATTTTTGAATGTTAGGTGGGCTCTTTCAACAATCGCCTGTCCAGTCGAGTTATAGGGTATTCCATGGGTTAGCTTAATGTCCCACTGACGGCAAAAGTCCTGAAAGGCAGAAGAAACATATGATGACCCATTGTCTGTCTTAAGGCTTTTAGGTTTACCCATTGCCGCAAACGAACGAATGCAATGTTGTATAACATGTCTGGATGTTTCACCCCGTAAGGGTGTAGCCCATATAAATCCAGAGAAGGTATCAACAGTCACATGTAACTTAGAAAGCGGAGCCAAAGCAGGTACTTGCGTGACATCCATCTGCCATAGCTGATTAGCTTCTGTTCCTCGAGGATTAACAGCATCAAATGGCAGGAATATAGGAGACTTCGTACAGGAAGCACAGGACGACACAATGTCCCTAGCCTGTGACATAGGAATGGAAAATCGTTTATGCAAAACCTTAGCAGATTGATGAAACATTGCATGACTGTCAATGGGGTTGTCAAAGAGAGAAAAAACCTCAGCAGAGTCTCGGAGAGCAGAATCTGCTCGTGCATTGCCCTCCGTCAAATAACCTGGGATCCTTGTGTGAGAGCGTATGTGGGCAATAAAGAATGGGACCGTACGGTTGGAAAGAAAACCTTGAAGCTGTTGGAATAAGGCAAAAAGATCCCTATCCATCGATGGAGACAAATAAGCTTGAGCTAAAGTAAAAACAAGGCGGTAAACATATTGAGTATCCACAATCAGGTTAAAAGGCACATCAGAAAACGTAGAGAAAGCAAGTATGACCGCTGCCAGTTCCGACCGCTGGGCCGATGCTTGAGGTCCTGTAAAAACAACCTCCCATTCCCCAGTAGGACCCTGCCATGTAAGGACTCCACGGGAGGGGGAGCCATCCGAGAAAAGAGTAACGGCATGCAAGATAGGTTGCATGCAAAGCGGGGATGACAGGGAGTAAGAAGTGAGATTCAGCAAGGTAAACCGCTTATCCTTGGGGGGGTTAAATTTAACTTGTCCCACAAAGTCCGCCATGGCCACCTGAAATGCCTCAGAATGCTGTAGCAAGGCGGTTAGCTGATCCTGTGAAAAAGGAAAACAAACAAAGTCAACGTCATAGCCAGTCAAATGCTTTGCCCTAGTACGGCATTTGAGGAAAAGATCAGCAATCGCATCAGGCAGGCAATAACAGTTTTTCGAGGGAGTGTGCGCCAAGTGTAGCCATTCCACGATGGCCACCTTCTGAGCGTTGACAGGCGCGAACAAAACCGCAGTGGGCAGCCTCGGTGTAGGAAGAAGAGCGCATGCCAGCGCAACGGTGCCTGAGGGCACCCGATCCACAGCGATGGTATGCAGCTTTTCGTTGAGGCGTTGAAGAGCTGTACGCATCTCCGTTGTGCAGGGAATGATGTCCGCTGGAGAAGTGTGTCCAGAAAGAGCAGCAAAGAGTGGTGACAGTTCCTCCGTGCTCAGGGCCAAGAAAGGACGAGCCCAATTTATGTTCCCTAGCAATTGTTGCAATTGTACAAGAGTGAACTGCTCTGGAATAGCTATTGTTGGCAATAGCGGAGTCGAAGCTGTAGCTGAGAGCCTATGTCCCAGATATTGGAATGGATACATCCGCGGCACTTTTTCAGGAGCTATGATCAAGCCCGCTTGTTGCAAAATGTTTGCTAGGTCCTGCAGGTGTTTCTCCGTGACTTGTGGACCATGCAATAAAATGTCATCTGTGTAATGATAGACCTTAACCTCTGGATGACGTTGCCTGAAAGGTTCCAAAGCCTTGTTCACAAAATGTTGGCATAGAGTCGGCGAGTTGGCCATACCCATAGGCAAGACACACCATTCAAACCGTTGAGTAGGATGTTCATTATTGTATACTGGCAATGTAAATGCAAATTTTTCTCTGTCTTGTGGCGCTAGCAAGATTGTATAAAAACAGTCCTTCAAATCTATGACCATGAGTTGATGGTCTTCCGGAATCATGTTCGGATTAGGAAGTCCAGATTGTAGAGGTCCCATTGGCAAGATGTGCTCATTAACTTTTCTCAAATCATGTAACAATCGCCATTTTCCAGACTTCTTTTTCACCACAAAAATCGGAGAGTTCCAAGGACTAGTGGTTGTTTGAATATGTCCCAGATTTAATTGCTCCTGTACAAGGGCCTCCGCCGCTTGGAGCTTTTCTCTTGAGAGCGGCCATTGATCCGTCCACACTGGCGGGGTGTTTTTCCATTGTAGTGGAAGCGCATGCAACGGCGCTGCAGGGGAGGCCCGTATCAAAAATTTGTCTGCAAGGTACACCCTGTTTTAGCCAGGAGATCCCGGCCCCACAGAGTAATAGGAATATCCATAATCAGGGGGTGAAGAGAAACTTTTGTTCCCCCTGAGGTCTCAAAGACGATTGGATGAACACTTTGCTGTGCTGGCTCATACCCGCCCACCCCATAAACTTCCCTACAGGGGCGGATGGCCCATCCAGTCGGCCAATCTTTTTTTGCCACCACTGAAATATCGGCTCCTGTATCGACCAATCCAGACACTGAACGTCCACCCATAATCAGCGAGCGGGTCGGTCTATCCTCGGTGATTTGTATCACCGCCATAGCCGCTGTTACAGTCCCCTCCTGGGATGGAGTTACAGTGGTCCCTAGTGGGAGCAGATGAAGGCGTCCTACAGGTTGTCCCTTAGGCAGGGTGAGATGTTGCGTGGCTGATGCAGGGATGACAATTTCTTGGTGACCCAATGTAACTGACCCTGCTGCAATGTGTACAGAAGCGGGTAAGGCGTCTGGGCAAGGAAGAACGATGCCCATCATGCCCTGGGGAATAACATCATCAACCAGTGTGGGAAGAGCCTCCACACACCCTGGCATAGTAAAGGTACAGTCCTTAGATAACCTCAATAAAAGTCCTTCTTTTAGAGGATGGTTTTTTCTATATCGTGAAATCATTTCTTGGGCAAGTTCCATATCTTCTGCCATCTCTTCCAAAACTTCCTGTATTGCTTCCTCACTGACCTCTGGTAGCCCTATTATTTTGCCTGGGCCCGAGCCTGGCCCGCACTCCCATTTCCCTGCTGCTGTGGAGAAAAGTCAGAGTCTTTGTGCTGAGCAGCTGAGGGGTTGGCATTAGGATTTGAGTGGCACTGATTGGCCCAATGGTACCCTTTCTGGCAAATGGGACACTTCCTTGAAGGGCGTGCTGCCTGCTTTTGAGAGAAGCGACATTGTGCTTTAAAATGTCCTTCTTTTCCACAGCCAAAACAACGTTTGTTTTGAGCCTGAGTTGTGGGCAATTGAACTGCAGCTGCCAGAAGTTGAGCCTTGTAACTGTGAGTCCCCACATTTTGACAAACTTTCATCATGTCTGCTATAGATGTTCCTGGCCTAGCATAAACAGCTGTCAGAGCCCCTTTACAATCCTCATTGGCATTTTCAAAAGCCAGTTGTTTCATGAGCATTTCCCGTGCCGGCACATTTTCCACCTGGCGGCTGAGAGCAGTCATGAGTCTGTTAATGAACTCAGTGTAATCCTCTTTAGGGCCCTGCCTTATTGCTGCAAACCCAGCAACTGAGCTATCTCCTTTGGAAGGAATCTTACTCCAGGCGCGCATGACTATCTGTGCAATCTCTCCCAGCTGGGCATCAGTGAGTGCCAACTGCTGTGTGGGGTTGGCAAAATTTCCCTCCCCACATAACATATCCATCGTGAGTGCAGGGCGTGTATGGTGTACCTCCCAAGCCACATCCCTCCACTCTTGCAAGCAGAGCATGGCTTCTGCAGGAGGCAGGAGTGCTTTAATCATCTGTTTCCAATCCACTGGTAGCAATTTTTGAGAAGCAATGGCTTCCAACAAAGCTTTCGTAAAAGGTGCATTAAACCCATAGTCACGTATGCTGACTCTTAGTTCCTTCAGATATTTGTAATGGAGGGTTTCATATCTATCTGGGACTGCCGGTGCATTGCCCACAGCCGGAGCCCCCCTTATCACTGGGTATAGCTCAGGAGATTCCACATCCAGTACAGCTGCCGTTAAAGCAGCAGAGAATTGTGTTTTGGTAGGGCTAAAAGTGCTTGATTGCTGCAAGGCAGGATATAATGTCCCATCTTCTTTTCCACCTCCACCCCCATCAGGGGCCTGTTGTTTCTCATATGATGGAAGGGCAGTTGCCATAGCCCCCCCTTTATCTGGAGGCAAAAGCTGTGGGAGGGGGCCATCAAGCCTCTGAGAGAATAACATATTCTTTGGAGTGAGTCTCTGAAGGCAGTCTCTAACTTCCTCCCATGTAAATAATACTGATCCAGAAATTCCATTATGCTTCTGCATTTCTCTCCCAATCTGTTTCCACTGTTGTAAGTCCAGACCTTCATATTTAAACCAAGGACAGATTTTTTCTATAGCTTTAACTAGCTTTTGTATCTCGCTCTCATCAGCCTTTCGCCCGTTGTTAATCAAAAGATCTGAGATATCTTTACAAAGTTCATGCATTTGCGACGCCAGCACACATCCCATAATTCAAAAAAATAATATTTTTCTTCACTCACCTAATGTGGGACCCAATGTAGAATTGGATGAATTTTGAGCGCTCGATTGACCCTTCCTCCGGTCTGACCTTTTGCCTGGTCGTAGGTGAATGAGACCTTCCCCGGTCGCCAATTATGAGGTGTTAATTGCTGAAGCAGAGTTCAAAGCATTCCTTTGAATTTCATTCAATTGCCTCACAAGGGGCGCCACTTGTTGGAATCTGATTCATGTAAAGATAATCAATCAGCCAGCCTCATTAGCAGCAGTTTATATCCTCAGATCTTTTGAGATAGAAACTTAAGAGTCCACGAAGTCCAGCTCCATTAGGCTCAGAGTAAGGAAAGAACAGAGAGAGACAGAAAAAACACGACTCCAGTCCTTGGCTGACAAACGATACTACACCTACTCTTTATTCAGGCAGAGTATCACAGAAACGAAACTTATTCTAGCAGAGTATAGCAGAAATGAAACTTAAGCTAGATAATCAATCAGAAAGTCAGAACCCAAATAAGGAGAGATAAGGAGAATAGCAAGCAAAGAGGCTTTTGTTTACAAAATGTGTCAGAGGCAGCCTGACAGAATCCAGATGCATTCCCACAGAGGACCTCACCCTGACTGACAAAACCTGCTGGAGGAGACGGCCACCGACGGTGCCGAAGATCACCTGGGGGATGGTCAAGGTCCTTTGCAGTGAGGCCGAGGACGCCCTCCGACGCGAGGAGAAGGAACCGACACCGGAGAACCTCACGGCTGCAGTCTTCGCCCGAATTCACGCCAACACCATGGCAGTCACCATCATCCTGATCCTCTCCCTGTTTTGCGGGGGAGGCGTTCAGGCTACCTTGTTAAAAGCCAACGATTTGGTGCCCGGCGGAGACCTTTCCGCCAGGATGCAGTACAACATTTGGGAAAGGTTGGCGGGCCTCGTCAACCAGTCCGATTTTTGCCTGAGACAGGACATTGGTTCTGCCTCAATCTTGAGCACCTGCCTCATCCCAGTGTGCCACTCTCCAGGCGCATACCCCAGGGATGGGGATTGGCTCGTGAAACGGATTTTCAGCCCATACAACCCAGCGGCTTCTGCAGAGTATGCCCGTTGGGAGATGCGGCTCACTATGACTTTGCCGGCTGATGCAGCCACTCTCCACACTCCTTGAGTGGCGGTCAGCCCGAACACTACTTGTGCTCGAATGACCGGCTGCTCCTCAGTCGGTCGAACCCGGCGCCGCTGCCTCTACGTTGGCAGTGGCAATTGGACTTGCAATAACCCAGTGAAGCTTGGTTCAATGTATGCTCATGTTACGTTACCATCTGGTTGGTTCTTCACATGTAATCAGTACACGTGGAACTATATTCCTGCAAATGTATTAGATGCTACTTGTTGCATTAGTCGTTTGACACTGTTACTCCCCACTAAGGATATGGTTACCCCAAGCACAAATGTCACAAATGTTTCCGCACCCATACGGCACACTCGCACCACCCAGTTAGACAGCTCATGTGAGAGCAGCTTTAGGGTAATGAGCCCTGCCGAATATCTCTCTTTGGCAGTCAGCATCTTTGGCGTGCCAGGCTTAGCCGTCGGCAATGCAAAGAGGATTGGTCGCTTGGCTTGCGGCTTAGCAAAAGCCATCAACCATACCTCCTCAGCGATAGCGCTCCTTAATCAAGAGCAGGCAGAGCTTCGCCATGCCATCCTTGACAATCGAGCGGCTATCGACTATCTCTTATTGTTGCACCACCTGGGTTGTGAATCCTTTCATGGTATGTGCTGTTTCAACCTTACTGACAACTCCCGCAAGGTACAGAGTCAGCTCACGGCCCTCCACACCATAGTCGAGGGCATAAGAGAAGGTTCTGCATGGGGAACATGGTGGAGTTCATTGTGGAATTGAATGTGGTCGTGGATTCCGGGGGGTGGCTCCAGACGGTACTCAAGGTAGTTGTGGGGGTGATTATACTAGGCATTGCTGTACAGGAAGGATAGGAAGGGGCAAACAGGAGGTGGTGTAGCCTTGTATGTCAAAGAAGTGATAAAATCGTATGAATTGGAATATCTAGGTGATTTAGAGTCACCATTAGAAGCTCTGTGGGTAAGAGTACCAGGCCACAAGGATGGTCTAACAGTAGGCATATACTATCGGCCTCCGACCCAAACTCTTGAGGGAGACTGGCAGTTGGAGAATGTTGTAAAGGAGGCATCCAGGAAAGGAAGCCTGGTTATAATGGGGGACTTCAATTACCCTCGCATAGACTGGGTAAACTGTTGTTCAGCACATGATAAAGAGATAAAGTTCCTAGATATGCTAAATGATTGTTCCCTGGGACAGATGGTTGAAGACCCAACTAGAGGTACAAGAATCCTTGACTTGATCCTGAGTAATACTCAGGATCTGGTGCAAGATGTTAATGTGACTGATCCAATAGGGAACAGTGACCACAGCTCAATTATGTTTAACTTGATCATAGACTGCAAGTCACTGATAAAATCTAAAACAGAGACCTTAAATTTTCAAAAAGGAAATTTCCCAAAGATGAGGAAACTAGTAAAAAAGAAACTGAAAGGGAAAATTGAGAGAGTCCAAACACTCCAAGAGGCATTGTTATTGTTTACAAAAACAATAACAGAGGCCCAATTGGAATGCATACCCAAAAGGAAAAAGGGCACTGCCAGGTCCAAGAGGACTCCGATGTGGCTTACAGGAGCTGTTCGGGAAGTGATCAAGAGCAAGAAAAGCTCATTTAGAAGGTGGAAGGCTTGTCCGAATGAGGACAGCAGGCAGAAACATAAATTCTGGCAGAACAAATGCAAGGCAACAATCAGGAAAGCAAAGCAAGACTTTGAGGAGCGTATAGCTAAAAATACTCAGAGAAATAACAAAGACTTCTTTAAGTACATTAGAAGTAAGAACCCAACTAGGAAGGCCATTGGACCATTAGATGACAATGGAAGGCAAGGGGTTATTAAAGAGGAAACAGAGATTGCAGAGAGACTCAATGAATTCTTTGCTTCAGTATTCACTGAAGAAGACAGAGACCACATGCCCAAAACAGAGCCTATCTTCGTAGGGAGGGAAACCGAAGAATTAAGCAAGATAGAAATAACCAGGGAGGAGTTCCTTGCATGTCTTGTTAAGCTAAACACTAACAAATCACCAGGACCAGATGGCATCCATCCACGAGTTCTCAGGGAACTTAAAGATGAAATTGCTGATCTCCTAGCCAAAATATATAATCTTTCCCTCAAATCAGGCTTTGTGCCTGATGACTGGAAGGTAGCGAATGTAACACCAATTTTCAAAAAAGGATCCAGGGGTGATCCAGGAAATTACCGACCTGTCAGTTTGACATGTGTCCCAGGTAAAGTGATGGAAACCATCCTAAAAGATAGAATTAATAGGTACATTGAAGAGAAGGCGCTGCTAAAGGAGAGCCAACATGGCTTTTACAAGGGCAAAACATGCCTCACTAATCTGTTGGAATTTTTTGAGAGTGTCAACAAGCATGTGGATAAGGGGGATCCAGTTGACATTGTTTATCTGGACTTTCAGAAGGCTTTTGACAAGGTCCCACACCAAAGGCTCTTGAATAAACTTACCAGTCATGGAATAAAGGGACAGGTCTTGTCCTGGATCAGCAACTGGCTAAGGGACAGGAAACAGAGGGTAGCACTAAATGGACACTTCTCCAAGTGGAGGGAAGTAAAGAGTGGGGTCCCCCAAGGTTCAGTACTGGGACCCTTGTTTTTCAACCTCTTCATAAATGATCTAGAGGTAGGAGTAAAAACCAAGGTAGCCAAATTTGCTGACGACACTAAATTATACAGGGTAGTGAAAACTGTGAGAGATTGTGAAGAGCTCCAGAGGGATCTCTTGACACTGGGGGAGTGGGCAAAACAGTGGCAAATGAGCTTCAACATCAGTAAGTGCCGAGTGATGCATGTTGGGGCAAAAAACCCCAATTACATTTATAAACTGATGGGGTCTGAACTCTCTGCGACAAACCAGGAAAGGGATCTTGGTGTCCTGGTGGACAGCTCAATGAAGATGTCAACCCAGTGTGCCTCAGCAGTGAAAAAAGCAAACTCAATGTTAGGGATCATTAGGAAGGGTATAGAAAATAAGTCAGCAAGTGTCATTTTGCCTCTTTATAAATCTATGGTGAGGCCCCATCTGGAATATTGTGTACAGTTCTGGTCGCCATACCTCCAGAAGGATATTATGGAGTTGGAGAAAGTACAGAGGAGGGCAACCAGAATGATTAGGGGACTGGAACACCTTCCTTACCATCTGAGGCTGCAACGGTTGGGCCTTTTCACTCTTGAACGACGGCGTCTAAGAGGTGACCTGATTGAAGTTTATAAAATCATGCACAGTGTGGACAAAGTAGATAAGGAAAAACTGTTTTCCCTATCGCACAACACTAGAACTAGGGGACACTCCATGAAACTTTTGGGTACTAGTTCTCAAACAAATAAGAGAAAGTACTTTTTCACCCAGAGGATTACTGGTCTATGGAACTCCCTACCAGAAGAAGTGGTGACAGCTGTCAGACTTGACAGCTTTAAGAAAGGATTAGACAAGTTCATGGAGGACAAGGGTATCAATGGCTATAATTATGGCTACCTAAGGACAACCTCCGGGTTGGAGAGATAGGCAGGATATCTCTCAATGCCATTTCCAGGGAATCCTAAGCAGGTGAAGGCATCTCCTTGGGAATACCCTGAAGGAAATGGTGAGCCACTGTGTGAGACAGAATGCTGGACTGGATGGGCTGTGGCCTGTTCCAGCAAGGCTGTTCTTATGTTCTTATTATGTTCTTATATTGCGTTATGCTGCTTTGCACAATGTATTCCCTCACTGATCTCGAAGTGCCGCCCCAAGAAGAAACCCCGAAACGCCATTCCCGCTCAGCAGCTGATGCCCCTCTTACGCAGAGTCGCCGGTCAGGTCCTTAAATGAAAATTAAAGGGGAGATGTGGATTCCCCGTGCCCGGTGGGCATGGAACGGCCCGCGCAGAGGCCACTTCGGGAGAATGCTCCTTGAGCCGTGGGCTCTGCGGGCAGAGAAATTAAGGGGGGTGGATAAATGATAGGGTTTGATTCACCCAATTCCTTGACCTGGCCAGCGGATCTGCTGAGAGAGCAGATATCTAACTCTGTTACCCATTAGAGTAATCACTCATCTCCGAGTCTCAGTCTAATCTCAGGCACAAATAGAAGCCATGTTTACCCCTGCCTAATCCTTGGACAATGGTGTTTCCCCATGTCAATGTTTATCCCAGTTAATTAACTTCCCTCAGAGAGATTCCCAATTAACCCGAGTAAACAGGTGATGTGATTTTTGTCAGAGGACGGTTTTGCCACCGTTGCGCTTTTCCCTCTATATATGTTGAAGCTTTCCCTCAATAAACTACTGATCTGATCACGCTCCATATTGCCTCGTATAGTTTCTTGATCAGTCTCCTCCAGGACCTCCGGCCCTTAGCGGCCCCGATTCCTACAGGACACAGTAGGCAGGGCTGAGGCTATTGCATCATGGGAAGGCCTGTAAGTAAGGAAACACCCTCTGTGATCACACCACAAGTTGTTTCTAAGTACTCAGGTTTTTTTTTAAATTCAGAGGTCCAAGAATCTGAAGTATGGCCTTGATCAACATCCCAAATATATCCTCAAGAACAAGAGAAACAAACTTGTAGGTATTTTGAATCTGTTCTTTGCACCATTTAAAGCAGGAGTTCTCAACCTTTTTAAGGAGGGGGCCAGGTCATGCTCCCTCAGACAGCTTTGGGGGCCAGCCGGCCATTTTGCCCTTCCTCCACCACATGGCATTTCCTGGTTTGGTGGAGGCTGTGGGGGGGCCATATGAAAGGAGGCTGCAGGCCACATCTGGCCCACATGCTGCAGGTTGAGAATCCCTGATTTAAAGAGTAGCACACTTATGTATGATAGGATAATGACAGGCAAATATTGAAGTAATTGTGTTCTCTCTAATGACCCACACTCTCTCAAATGGACAAATCACATCTGACAAAATCTATTTTATGAGTTAGGCTCCCTTCCTCTCAAACTCTGATTGCTTCAGGAGGAAGGGTCTCCCTTGTCACACAATATATTAGGCCCATTGTTCATTCTGAAAAAGGCAGGGAGTGGAATGACAGCACGAAGACTCATGAGCCTTCTTGTTGTATAAACCCTGGCAGCAGCATAGGACACAAAAAACCCATATCCCAAACATTCACTGCCCTGTTGTTATGGCATCACAATAGTCCATCCAATAAAATCAGGTTTTGACTCTGAAATCTCAGGGAATGAGGTGCTGTTGATCTGAGAAACATAAGTGTGTGATTGTGTATTATATGAGAGAGGAAAGAAAGGAGAGAGAAAGGGACAAGTTGTGGGGAGAGAGGAAAATCTTGAGAAAAAATCTGCCAGTTAAGGATTTCACCATCATCTTCATTTCTCCATAGAAAACTCCTGCATTAACTCTAAACATTTAAATAAGTTCTGATGATTTCTTCAAAACCACTGAGTTATCAAACACCTTTCCCATAATAATATATTGCATTTTATCTTCATAAATTACTAAACATTCCATTTATGGGGTGGATGGGGGTTAACTACTGTTTTTAGCTGCTGTTGTTTTTAGCTCATTGTTATTTCAAAATTTTTGTATTGTTGTTCTCTTGCCTTTGCATGTTGTTAGCCATCCTGAGTGGTGTTCCCCACCAGGAGGGTGGTATACAAATCTGCAAAATAAATAAATAAATGAATGAATGAATGAAGGAAGGAAGGAAGGAAGGAAGGAAGGAAGGAAGGAATGCTACAATTTATATTAGGTTTTATGAAGAACTAGCTGATTACCTGGCCTTGCTCAGGTTTTTCTTTTTCCTTAAAGAAAGTATAGTTTCTTCAGTGTTGTCGTCTCCAGCCCGGAAACTTAAAGTTCTGTCAAGCTACAGCCTCCTTTCGCTGTAGAAAGGAGGCCACTGTTTGAATTTTCCAGCCAGACAGAACTACAGGTTTATGGGCCTGAGACACCGTTGCTGAAGAAAGCTTTACCGGCAGCGTGTCCTGGCGGTAAATTCAAACCACTGTCAAGCTGTGCCTTCCTTCCTTCAGTGAAAGGAGTGCACATCTTGACAGAACTTTAACTGTACAGGCCAGAGACGCTGCTGTGGATGAAAGCTGTGGCTGCAAATAGCGGCCACAACTATCTTTAGCAGCGGCATGTCCCGGCGGAAACTTCAAACCATTGTCAAGCCACGTCCTCCTTCCTTCAGCAAAAGGAGGCCATGGCTTGACAGAACTTTTAGTTTACGGGCCAGGGATGCTGCCGGGTGGAAGATTTGAACCACTGTCAAGCCGTGTCCTTCGGCCCTCAGCGGAAGGAGGCCGTGGCTTGACAGAAATTTAAGTTAATGGGCCAGAGATGCTGCCAGGTGGAAAATTCAAATCGCTGTCAAGCCGCATCCTCCTTTCTTCATTACTTACTTGTAAACATCACCCTCTGTGGCCTTTGTCACTTTTATGTTGTACTGTCAAGAAAGCCTGGAAACCGTCCTGTCAGTAAGTTCTGAAGGAAAAGTGCAGCTGCGTTGGCTGCATTGGGATCGATTAGGGAAAACAGAGGCTGTCGTGCGCATGCTCAGTACTGCTGTTTTGTTGCTTTTTCTCCTGTCGGTGGTGTCCCCTTTGCATCCCACTTTGGGGGGGCATAAACCCCAAATGGGTTTTGTGACCCCCACAGTGCTGATCTTGCAAGCCCAAGGTATGTATGTGCCAAATGTCAGCAACATTGGTCCAGGGGTGTGAGTTCCTTTAGAGCACATACAAACCCACACCTTTGTTTTATAGATATAGATTCATAGTATACAAAAAGTATACAAATATGAATATACAGTAGAACCTCGGATAAAGTCCAAACTCCATTCCACAAGTTTGGACTTTATCCGATTTTGGACTTTATCCGAATCAAATGGCTGATGCATCAGATAACATCCAAAAATTGACTTTATCCGAGGTTCCTATCCCAAATACCTCAGATAACATCCATTTTTAGCGGTTTTGGACTTTATGCGATGTATCACGTGTGCATGAAAACCACGACTTTATCCGAATCAGAGTTTATGCGAATTGGACTTTATCCGAGATCCCACTGTATATATATTCATAATATGCGAAAAGTTTAAATTGGGGCACTGGAGGTCCTTTTCGTTTGTTAGTTTGCTTGCTCATCTATCTCTTTGTTTAAAATCCTGCTGTTCTTCACACACCCTAGCAAACCCATATCAAATATGTCCCTTGTGGATAAAAGCTATGACTCTCCCTGAAAGGCACACTTGAAAATAATAAAAATTAGTTTTCTCTGAAGAGGGATTATGCATTGCCTTCAAACAGAGAAAGCAGACATTTGCATGCACATCAGAGCCATATAATTTTACTGAAATTAAATGCATAAAAGGCATGCCACTGAGCAACTAAGGAACATAGCCATGAGCTATGATATTGCTGTCTGCTCATCAATCTTTAGTGGTTCTTATGATTTATTGACCAACACCTGGCTTTGTTTCCACCAGGACATAGTGGCTGTTTTCTCAGCATGGTGTCAATAGAAAGACTTCTGTGATGCCTTTACAATTATGGGGCTGCCTTCCCAGTGGGTTGCTTCTGATTTCAGGGAAGTCATGCTAATGTCTTACAGAGTATCTTAAACAATTCAAGGCTGTTGGATAATGTGATGCAAAATTGCCTCAAGCAGATTGGATCACACCTGGGGTTCAGCTGCTAACACTATTTTAGAGCAATTGTAACCCTTCTAGTATATTATTTGGTAGCCTTTGCTGTGTTAGATTGTTAGCTGTTGTTTTCGTGGCATCCACAATCTATATAACTAAAATCAAGGTCCGGTGCTGTATGTCCCTTATACAAATCCACACCCCTGCACTGATCGCACTGAAACTTGTCACATACATACCTTGGGCTGAAGAGACGGTCACTGCTGGGGTGTCAAGCACCATGGGGAGGGGTAGGCCCCCTAAATCAATCCGCAAATGGGATGCCACCACCGACAGGAGCAAAAGCAAGGGGGGGGAGCCAACCAGGGAGATTGTGATGTCATCGCCACAATTCAACCAATTCCCAGCTGACCAGATCTGGGGCTCCATGACATCGCAGGACTCCCTCATACAAAGCGACACCCCTACACCAATTGCTCTGGAAACTGTGTGCATGCCTAACTTCAACATCTGGGGCGGCCGGCGTGGGTAACCGCCAGTCCGCCTTGGGGTCCTTGCCCCCAAAAAAGGGATGTAATGCCCCTTGGCCGGCAGAATCAAACAGGGGAGGTGACTGCACATGCGTGAGAATCCACACATGAACCTAATCCTGCCTGGTGTTCTAGGCTGTGGCACATGCGTGAAATTCCACACATGCGCCAAAGTCTATCTGGCATTCCAGGTGGCGCACAGCCTAGCCACCAGTATGGATAGCGGCAATTACAGCCATTATGGCCGCCCCTGCCCCAGCAACTACTATTGGCGGGCGGCCACCACGGCATGGCTCCTCTGCACTCCTGAGGCATGCCTCGGGGGAAGGGAGAACCCACAGCTGGGGGGCGGGTGGAAGACGGTACCGTGCTGCCACCTTCCACAGGCCTCCACCCCCCAAATGGGTCCTCTGCCCGCCCACCCAAATCGAGCCTCTGTTCAGCCTGACACAACCCACAGGAGGATGGAGGGGAGGGCTGTGATGGCTACCCACTGACTGTAGTCACTGGGGAAGCCATCGCCTGTGGCTGAGACAACGCCTCATGGCGGGGCTGAGAGAGCAGCCACAATGACAGCAGACAAAAAGGTAAGGCTGCTGGGGGGAGGGGGGCAGGCCCGGGCCTCTCCTTGGCCCAGGTAGGGTACCCCCAGTCAATGATGGGTCCTCTGCTAGTATATTACCTAAAAGAAAGGAGGGAAAGCAGACTTTCTACCATAGATAAATTTGTGATAGCAACCAGCACAGCAGATAAGAAAAGAGTTAATGGGAGGAAAAAATTGCCCAGTTTGTTTACATGACAAAGTCTTCTTTCCATCCAGTTGAAAACTCACACTTCCTTAAAATGGCTCAGTCGCTGAGACCAGGGTACAGACCAGCTAACAGAGCAGATGTTGCAGGGAAACTGCTGGATAAAGTATATGACAAAAATGGAGCAATGTGCAACTGCTCTAAAGGGTAAAATTGTTGAGCTGAGTCTTGATGGGTGGAGTAATGTCCACAAGGACCCTGTTATACATGCTTGTATAACAACAGAAGAAAGGAATGTCTTCCTTGCAGGAACAACTGATATGTCACGAAATGCACATACAGCAGAAAACTTACAATCAGTGGCAGCAAAGGCTATAATAACACATGAACAAAAACCTCAAATGTCTAATACACAGTTTGGCCACAAACAATGCCGGAAATATATCTACGATGAGAAGAAATGTAGAAGAGCAGGAAGCTACTTCTCCTAACCAGGGCCTTAAGTGTTCAAGAAATAAAAGTTAATGTCGTTGAAATTGCTAAATACTTCTGTAACAATCATTTTGTAGCAGCTCTGAAAAGAATGGGTGGAACTAAGCTAGGGCTCCCACAAGGTGTTTGATGGAATTCTGTAGTGGATGGTTTTGGGCAGTATATCAAGAACCGGCCTATTCTGATGACAATCTGTGAACAAATTTTAGAGAAAATAGATGTCACTGTCACAGTCAAAATCCTTAACTTTTGGCTTAAGAGAAATGCTGAATAAAACCCATTTCCAAAGCTTTAAACAAAAACAGAACAATATCTGTTTTGTTCCTGAAGTTGTTGAAATCTGGAAGTAACTGAGTGAGTACTTAAAAACAAAGCAACACACTGATGGAATTAAACTGCAAGTATTAAAAAACTAAATGGGACAAGCACTGTCTTCAGTTTATTTCCTTGCAAATATTGTGACTAACTGGTTCAAGCCTTCAGTGCGGAGGAAGAGTTATTAGCTATGACATGGGTATCTGTCAGTCATCCATCTATAATGCCAACTATGCCATTAAAGATAAGTTTGCTGATGATGTTTTTAAAAAGTCACACCAACGAACTGGTAGAGGTCACTTAAGCACTTGGATTTAGAGCAGTGGTTCCCAACGTGGGGCCCAGGGGGACTTGGATTCCGAGAAGCCCAAGCCAGTACATTAGTTGATCAGTGCTTTGGGGAATTGACTAATGCTTCTGGGAATTGAAGTTCAAAAACCAAAGGTTGGTAAACACTGATTTAGATACTGTTGAAGTAATGTTTTCACTTTCAGCAGCAGTAACTTCTTCTGCTGGTGTAGAAAGAATGTTTAGATTTTAGACTCAATCATTATAAATTATAAATTGAAAAATCATTTAGGACCCAGTAAAGCAGGAACACTTGTTTTCCTTTTTCCAAATTATGAACTAATAAGATGAAGATGAGTGAGCTACAGAGGATAATATATTAGGTTTTCATGCATGGATCCAGCTGATATTTTGTTTACCCACATCAGCTAAATCCTAGCCGTGATGCCTCATACAACGTCCAAAACCTTGCTGCAATGCCTCGTACAACGTCATTTCCATAGAGATACATTGTACTGTAACAGCATAGACTTCAGGGCAAAGTCAAGGAAACAGACAGGAAACTGACAGAACTTTAAGAAATCATTGTCTAAAGGCTAAATACATTACAAAAACATGTCAAACAACCCTGATTTTAGGTGACAAACCATACAACAAGTTTTTAACTTTTGAAAACTTTATGAAGTGCAGGTTTAAACGTTAACATGTCCCATCATGCAGCACAGTGTTAATCTGCAGCCATGCGGCCGATCATCCATTTTGTACAAGCTACTGTAAACAATTACTGGATGGAAGCAAGGACAAAATGGATGCCAACATGTCCCATCATGCAGCACAGTGTTAATCATCCAAACAGCAGCAAACACCAAACAATTGCCCACCCCACCAAACAGTTCCCCCTTGAAAAAAGACCAACATAGGAAAAATTATGGAGCATACAATCTGTTTTTAAAAACCACAGCAGCAACACCAAACAATTCAAAATCGTGCTCAAAACCACTCCTAAACACTCTTTGCCTCGTGCAAAACCCACAAGAGCAATGCACGCATGCGTCCTGCCTTTTATACTGCCCAGGCACAATGCAACCAGGGAAAACCCCCAATGCCTCATACAAAGTCGCAGCGACTTTGTATGAGGCAACTTTTTTCAAGGAATTAGGCGATGTTGTATGAATTCAATGTTGTATGAAGCTGACTTTGTATGAGGTATTACTGTATATCTATATCTAAAATTGTTTTAGTTAAATAAAACCATTAAAATCTTTATTATTCAGGCAATTATTTTTTCCCCAGAAAAGTACAACAAAAAGTTATCCAAATATGAATGATTAAGGTTTCCCTTGCTTGAAAGCCAGTCATATCTGACTCTAGGGTTCAGTGCTCATCTCTGTTTCAAAGCTGAAGAGCCAGCGTTGTCTGCTTCTGCAGATGTTTCCGTAGTCATATATGGCAGGCATGACTAGACATCAGAGTGCACGGAAATTAACATATTAAATTAGATATGATTATAACATTATTGTGAGGTGAACTTTCTATCTATGATATGTTTCTAACAGCATAACCAAATCAGTAATTTTTTTGATAGAGCTGTAAAGAATGAGTTTGTATGTAGAAAACCATGATTTAAATTTAGTCTTACTGATTCCGAGTTCTGTGTCCTTCCATGCTTTTTACTGTTGTTGCTGTTTCATTATTTATTAATTGTGCCACTGTACAATATGGGACTGCAGTGGCTTGGTGGTTAAGATGCTGAACTTGATGACTAGAAGGTCAGCAGGTCAGCTGATCTAAACCTGAGTGCTGCATGACGGAGTGAGCTCCCATCGTCTGTTCCAGCTCCTGCCAGCCTAGCAGTTCAAAAGCAAGAAATTGCAAATAGATAAAAAGGTACTGCTTTGGTGGGAAGGTAACGGTATTCCATGTGTTCCAATGTCTGTCTTGCCTGTCACATCACTATGGAAATGTCTGTAGATGTAGTCAACACTGGTTCTTTGGCTGAGCACCACATCCAGTGATGCACTGAAGCAGGTCCTGTCCTGTTCGGAAGTACTGTTAGTGGAAATTCCCCCAGGCCATGCCCACCTGGCTAGCCACGCCCACCTCCATACCCCATTGTGTTGGCCCCGCTCACAGATTTGGCCCCACCCACAGAGATGGTAGTAATTTTTTTGGAGTGCATCACTGACCAGATCCTAGAGTCAGATATGCCTGGCTTTCAAGCAAGGGTGAATTTTACCTTTTACTGTACAATATGTCTGGCCTTGAATGAACGAAATGAAACAAAATCTAGACCAAAGTGACAGGATGATCACCTTCCACCAATGGCTTTTGAACTTCAGTTCCCATCTTCCCCAATACTTGTTATGCAGGTTTGAGCTGATGGACAATGCACTCCAACAATGTCTGAAAGGCTACATATTCTCTACCCCTGTTATAGATTTTCATACCATGGTTCTGCACTTGACAACTCATGAACCCCTCTGCCTTTTTAAAGAAGCCATGGGTGGCATGGCTTCCGTTCAGACTTCAAAGACCTAATCTCTTGGAATTCTTGGTGGACATGTAAGCAGTCAGTAGTGAAATGAACTTAGTTTCTTCTTTCTGGAAAAAAAAATTATCCAAATAAAAAAATAATACCCATGACTTACATACAAATGGCTTTCTGATTACATATGAAGGCAAAAATTGTTAAAGTTGGTGTTGCAAAAAGCGATGACCCACAGATTTAAATCTGAAGTTAAATTGTTCCCAGTTCTGGGGTGGTAGTTACAAATCCTGATGATAGGCATAAATCAAGGTAACATGCAGTTCAGGTATAATGGATGTAAAAACCCCTTGACGATATATTGATGTCCTAAGCCGTCAGTACTTGACCAGTCAAAGTGGAGCACACAGACCTAGTTTGTTAATCTGAAATGCAAATATACTGAATTTACAGGCTGTGTTTTTGTGCATTTATTTCAGCTGGGAAGCACTGCGAGGCATCGTAAGCTTCCCTATTTTGTATAATTTATGCAAATACTTTTAAAAAAAAACCTTTCTGTTCTCGGAAATCTACTGATAACATGGCATGTTTGCTGGATTTTCAACCAGTGGGCTGGCTGATACTTCCTCCTGTTATTAAGAGATTAGCTCCAGCAATTCTTGGACCCGCCTCTTTGAAATTTGATCACTGATCTCGTGGAGTTTCCCCTAAGTAGATAGCTCTCTGTTCAGTGGAAGTTAAGCTTCTTCTCACGGGATGATGTTACAAGTCAAAACTGAGCTCTGATTAATTGGTTAGGCTCATGGAGAATTAATAAAGAGAAAGCACAACATGAGCGCAGAAAATGTGAATAAACAAAATTGCGTGCAAAGTACAGTACATTTCTTCACTAGGCACTGGAGAAGTGGAGCCTTGGGAATGATCTATTGTTACTGTTCAAAACACAGTACTTCAACCTCTCTATCAGTGGTGGCTAACCTTGGCACTCCAGGTGTTCTTGGACTTCAATTCCCAGAAGCCCTGATCAGCAGGAATATTGTCTTGGGCTTCTGGGAATTGAAGTCCAAGAACCCCTGGAATGCCAAGGTTAGCCATCACTGTCCTATATTATTACTACCATAAGATTGCATCTCAGACTTGCAAGGGGATGTTGCAATTTATCTGCATCAAAGAACACTTGAAAATCGAACAGTGGTGCCCCCACAACAAATTTAGGGGTGGGATAGCCCTGTATGGTCCACAGGCTGCCTCTGTACCCCAACAGTGATCAGATTTTCCATGTTGTTGCTAAAGTAAATTTAGCTCTCCAGATATGGATGATTTGCTGCCTTACCACGTTTGGCCATGATGGCAGGGGAGCTGATGGGAACTGGAGTCTGGAAACAAGTGACCCAGTCTTGCTTTAATTGTTGAAGTTGTTGCAAATTGTTTCTGTTTTCTTAAACCCTCTTTGTAGACTTACTATGTTTTCACCTTACTCTCTCTTCAGTGAACTCAGGATGGTTTTCCTATGTTTCATGCTCATTAGAACAATTTGATATGATTTGAGCTGAAAGGCAGTTTAAGTTGAGGGTCAGTGAGAGACTAGCTAGCTCAAGATGAGTAAATGTTTGGGCTGAAGGGGAATTTATATGACTCTTTGTTCAACACTGTATTGCAAATGTTGTTATCATAAGCATCCCAATAGAAGAAGCTGGAATGACTTTAAATAAAAACTTATATGGGATTATGTACATATTTTCATATTATCAATATATTTATGTGGTCCTACCTAAATGCCATCTGAGCAAAATTTCTGGAAGTAAGTTCTTTTGGTTCATTCTTGTTTCCTGAAAGATCCCTGGCACAGCAAGAATTAAGAACATGGAAATTTATGCACATATTACCCGCTAGGTCAGATCTTTGTTGGGGGGCGGGAGCTTGAGAGATCTCATTAGGCAGTGATGCCCATCTCTTGTCAATTATGTTAGGCCAGGACTAAAAGTCACCAAAGCATCCTCTATCGGTTTTCTTGGACAAGGTGAAAGCGGAGGGCACACATCATGGCCCGCCTAGCCAGTGAGTGACATGATATCCAAATGGCTAAAAAAACCACATGCAGATGGACTTGATTTCTTAAGTCCATTTGCATGTGCAGAAAGTCATCATGCTTACCAATGTGCAAACTCCTCAATGAACAATAACTCCAAGGTATTACTGAGTTACCAACTTAAATAACTGGCTAGGTTACATCTCAAAATCACTTCACCCAGCATCTCAGTTTTGTTTGGTTGTTATCAATTTCCCAATTGAAATAACTGGGTTTGCTTAGGATACATTTCAAAATCAGTTTCCCAGAGCTCCTTTTGTTTGCTTGCTTGTTTGGTCTGAAAGGTCTCCAAAATAGAAAGAACTAGAAACATGAAATTTTGCAGTGATACTACCAGTTTCATAACTTAAATAACTGGGTTGGCTAGAATACAAAATTAGTTTCCCCAGAGACCATGTTGTTTGTTTGTTCTCATAAATCTCAGAAATAGTAAGCACTGGAATCATAAAGTTTGAAAGGATACTCCAGAATTTCTAACTTAAATAACTGGCCTGGGTACATCTGAGAACCAGTTTCCCCATAGCCTCCTTCTTGTTTTGTTTGTCCTGAAAAATCTCCAAAATGGTAAGAGCTAGGAACACAGATGTTTGAATGGTTGTTACAGAATCCCTTACTTGAAGAACTGGATTGGGTATATCTCAAAACCAGTTCCCCTCAAGCCTCAAATGAAACCACTGAAACTTACCTTACAGTAGTACTTGGACATAGGAATTTGTTTGACTCTTCTGTTGAACTGGTGCAAGCTGAATGAGTACTGTGCTTAAGAGAGGAGGAGAAAGACAGGAGATGGGAGAACTGCGATGCAAAAGAAAGAATTTGATGGACAAGAAAGATGAATGGGGTGCTGAGGTGAGAGCAGGATGCATGGGTTTATAATATGGTGTGTGTGAGGGAGAGGGAGAAAGGCCCATTTAGTGGGGAAATTGCAGAAAAAGGAGAAAGAGGTTGGGGTGGTGGTAGGATGGAAATAATGGGCATTGAATCTAGGCAAAATTATCTAAAGAATAGAAAGTACAGGGATATCAGAAGTGAATTCAGTATTGTGTGTTCCTCTGATATGTGGCTTGGCTTGCTCTGTGACCCTGGTCTGCTCAATGTTAATTTCTCTATTTCAGATATTTGGCAAATTTGGTTATGCTCTGAGTACTAGGGAACAGGAGGAAGAAAAAATATTGTCACAAAAAGAGAAAACATTGGGGTGGAAGGCAAGAAAGAAAGTACTGAAACGTGAGGAGCTGAATGAATACTGGGATGGAACAAGGCTATGATGAAAAAACAGTAGTTGGGCCAGAGGAAGAAGACAAGCAGGTTATTGGAGTGGAGAGTGAAACTCACAGGGTTCTAGCCTAGGTAAAGCCAAATAGTTTGGTTGGGTGTGGGATCCGCGCACACAATTGGCATACTGTCCCTGACAGAACCACAGCTTGGGCGAACACTCCTTGGAGCCCTGGGTCTGAAGGGACAGAAATTGGGGAGCAGATTAAAATTCATAGTTTAATTCACCGATAGCGAACCTGGCAGGCAGCTCAGACAATAGAGGGTGAAAGATCACCAGGTGATGAACTCGATAAGCATGTAATGGGTAATCTTGTATCCGCAGAGGCTCTGAGTCCAAGAGTCAACCTAGGCACATGTTTACTCCCGATAGCAGTAGACAATGCATGTCCCCCGGTAGTAAACTAGATAGATAAGACCCGGTGAGGTCACCCCTGATGAGCAACTTGTGTAATCTTAAAATGCAGACCTGCAGTTTTCCTGTAATGGCCACGTGCAACCTATGCACGTGGTCGAGCTAGGCAGGGTATAAAGATTAGAGCCTTTTGATCAATAAACACTGGTCTTCGCTCCATCTTGCCTCATGTGCCTTTACTTGAGCAGTCTCCTCCGGGACCTTCCAACTTGCCCCGGGCCCCGATCCGACATCTTTCAGCCCACATCAGGCCCTGATTCAACATCTGGTGACTCCAACATGATCCAGGCCATCCGGCCCAACATGATCCTACTCGTGAGTAACTGACGTCCTTGGTCTGATTCTATGCCAGAACTACGTCCAAGCCTTCCCGGAGGTTGCGAAGCAGTTCAGGTCGGAAAGCATTCCAGAGGCAGAGCACGCTGCAAAGCTCTGAGGCATCTTGCGCATTGGAAACACGTTCCGCTCTGGGTCAGCTGTGAACCCTGATGCCATCACAGAGGCCACCGAAGGCCTGTGGCAGCAGTCCATGCTCTGATTCCTTCCCAGAGGTTCATTGCACTGAATCCAGTTACCTACACCTAGACGTGTCGACTCGTCTGGCGGAGGCAACTTCAACGGACCGGCAGGTAATATGGGGACTTGTCCACAGAGGCAGCATCCAACCACTAACCAGAGAGCTCACTTAACGGAGCTCAAGGCCCTGGCCAGGGTAAACCATACTCATATTCACAGAGTCCAGTTAGCGGATCTTTTGGTGTATTTGGGGGAGCACTGTCTGTTTTATCCAGAAACAGGCATGTGAGTAGGGGAAAAACTAATCGCCCTAAAGCAGCTGGTTAAAGAACAATTAGACGCAGGACACAGAGAACAGTCCACCAGTCCCTGGAATTTTCCCATATTCATCATTAAAAAGAAGTCAGGGAAGTGGCAACTCCTTCACGATCTAAGAGAGATCAATAAGTGCATTCAGCCAATGGGTCCGCTTCAATGCGGCATTCCAAATCCGAACATGATCCCCGAGGGTTGGGAGATCCTGGTCTTAGACCTGAAAGACTGTTTTTACACCATTCGTTTAGATGTAAGGGATCGGGAAAGGTTCGCTTTTACGGTGCCAGTTGTGAACCACAGAGAGACTACGCAACGTTTCGCGTGGAAATATTTGCCACAGGGGATGCTCAATTCGCCCACTCTGTGCCAGATTTATGTTCACGATGCACTGGAAAAGTTTCAAAACCTTCACCCCACAGTCTTGGTAATGTCTTTTTATGGATGATATTTTGATCGCAGCGCTGCAACTCGGCAGCAAAATGTTTAAAGACCTCCAGACCACTCTGGGGGAGAAGGGGTTGCTCATTGCCCCGTAGAAAGTTCAGAGAAGCGAGCCCTTTTTATACTTGGGCCACCGGCTTCTCCGTTTTTTCGTGGCACCAGTTTTGCCACAAATTAACCTCAAAGATTCAGTCACTCGTATAATTGCAACAGATTCTGGGGAATATCAATTGGGCTACACCGTATTTTAGGCTAGATACGGAACTCTTGAAGCCACTCTTCTCGCTGCTAACACTAGGTAAGCAGCCAGCAGATCGGATACACATTCCGCAAGAGGCTCGCTTGACTCTCGAAAAAGTCAACCAAGTTTTCAGCCAGAGATGGGTGGACAGGATTAGTCAGGGGACATATGCTCCTGTTCTGAACCTGTACATAGTCCGAACTGGAGCCATGTTCACCAGAGCTCTAGGCATAGACTCCGAGCGAGGGACAAAAATCATGGAATGGGTGTATTTACCACACACCTCTTCTTGAAACATCGTCCCTCCACAGGAACTGGTTTCCGCAGTGATTTATCAAGGAAGGTTGAGAGCAAGGGATATTTCAGGGCACGATTTAGCAAAAATCGTTGTCCCATTCACAAAGGATCAGGTCCAGCAGCTAATGCAGCTCGGTGACTCACTTCCGATTGCATTAGAAGGATTTACAGGATCTTTGGCATACCATTTGCCGAAAGACCCCAGACTTGTCTCGCTTCAGGCGCAGACAGTCAGCTTGTGTGAGTTATTGTCCCTGGTTCCTCTTGTGGGAGCCAGGACAGTGTTCACTGATAGGGGTAAAACATATGGAGTTCTTACTTGGCAAGAGGGACAGGCTTGGCACACGCTTCTGACTCTTCCGCAGAAATCCACGCAGCGGGCAGAATTGGTAGCGGTGAACCTTGCCTTGCGCACTTTTGCCAAGGAACGCTTGAATATAATTACAGACAGTCAGTATGTCCGGAATTTGCTTCACAGTCTACCGGGAGCCTACATCACTCTCATGATAGACAAAAACTTGTTAGGTCTTTTCCTCACAACTCAATTTCATTTGCGTAACCGCACCAAAGCGCTCTATGTCGCCCACATTAGAAGTCACTAGGATTTCTCTGGCCCAATTTCCATGGGCAATAGCAGAGCAGATGCAGCCACAAAAGAAATTCAGCAGAAGTCAGTTCTGGGAGTCTTCACGACTCCGATTCAAAGTCATGCATTCTTTCATCAAAATGCTAAAGTACTTGCACGGCAGTTCAACTTGCCACTTTCCCAAGCTCAGGGCATAGTCCATTCCTGCCCACAATGTGCAGGGGGTGCCCTCGTGGGGTGTCAACCCACGAAGGACAGAAGCCAATCAGGTGTGGCAGATGGATGTCACACATGTTCTGCAGTTTGGGAGATGGCAGTTCATGCATGTCTGCATAGACATGTTTTCACAGTTTGTCTGGGCTACAGCTCAGAAGGGAGAAACGGCTTCCCATGTGGAGCAGCATCTCCTCTCCTGTTCCGTGGCCATGGGCACACCACAGCACGTGAAATCCGACAATGCTCCGGCTTATAGCTCCAGACAGCTGGCCACGTTTATGGCCACCTGGGACATTAAGCACACTTTTGGTGTTCCGTACAATCCACAAGGGCAAGCGATTGTCGAGCGGGTGAATCGGATGCTCAAGTCCTACATTGGTAAACAGACAGAAAGGGGGGAACTAGCCCTCCCCAAAAATCAGGGTCAGGCACAGCATTGTCTGAACAAGGTACTGTTCACGTACAACCACTTCAATGTTTTCTCAGATTGCATTCCGCAGGAGAAGCACTTCTGTCGCACGGAGTCTCTCCCATGCCCTCTGGTGCATTATTAAGTGCCACCAGATCCTTCTTGGAGGAGCCCAGCACCACTCATAATGTGGGGAAGAGGGTATGCCGAAATTATGTCCCCTTCAGGTGTTGTCTGGATTCCAGCTCATTGCGTGAAACCTCATCTCGAGTCCAATGGTGTGGAGCCAGGCGTTCCTGGATCCACTGCCGGAGATGGAGGGATTGACTCTGACCGAGGGAACCAGGCAGAGGAGGCGACGACAGCTGATGCCAGCACCAAAAATCACATGGGGAATGGTCAAGTCCCTGTGCCAGGAGGCGACTGACATCGTGCGGCAGCAGAATGCAGAACCAACTCCAGGGAACATCGTGGTTGCGGTTTTTCCCAGATCTCCTTTAATTCCTTGACGACGATCATCTTGATCCTTTCCTTGCTTATGGGGGGAGGGGTTCGAGCCGCTTCATTTGAAGCAGAAAATCTGATGCCTGTTGGAGACCTCTCTATCTGGCTGCACTACAACATCTGGGAAAGATTGGTGAACCTCATCAATCAGTCCGATTTTTGCCTGAGGCAGGCCACCGACTCTGCCTCTCTCCTTAGTACTTGTCTCATCCCAGTGTGTCATGCCCCAGGTGCGCACATCAGGCACGGTGACTGGTTAGTGAAGCGGATATTTGGCCCGTTTCACAGGATCATGTATTCGACATATGCGCACTGGGGAACCCAGGTCACAAAAGTCCTACTGGCTGATGTGGTCACTCTGTACACTCCCCGAGTGGCGATCAGCCTGAATTCAACTTCTGCTCGCATGACTGGCTGTTCCGTGGTCAAAGGGCCACATCACCGTTGCCTCGACCCCGGCAACAGCACTTGGACTTGCAATCACCCAGAGACTATTGACTCAATGTTTGTTCATGTCGCTTTGCCTTCAGGCTGGTTTTTTTACATGTAACCAACACACATGGAACTATATTCCCGTAAATGTATCTGATTCTTTCTGTTGTATAAATAATTTGACACTGTTGCTTCCCACCAAGGATATGGTTGTCCCAAGCACCAACATATCTGCCCACACACGGCACACTCGTGGCACCCAGCTGGATAGTTCGTGTGACAGTAACATTAGACTTTTGAGCAAAGCTGAATACGTCTCATTGGCGGTCAGTTTGTTCGGCGTGCCGGGCTTAGTTGTAGGCAAAGCTCGTAGGATTGGTCAACTGGGTTGCGCGTTAGCAAAAGCCATTAACCACACCTCGTTGGCAATAGCGATGCTCAATCAAGAGCAGGTGGAGCTTCGTCATGCTATATTGGATAATTGAGCAGCTATAGACTACCTCCTGCTCTTACACCATTTGGGTTGCGAGACAGTCCATGACATGTGTTGTTTTAACCTCACGGACAACTCTCGCAAGGTCCAAAGTCAGATCAGAGATCTCCATACCCTGGTTAAGAATATCAAGGAAGATGCCACGTGGGGATGGTGGGGCTTGCTCTGGTCATGGTTTCCATGGGGTGGCTTCAAACAACGCTCAAGGCGATTGTGGGTATTGCAATTTTGGGGATAGCAGTTTGCTGCTTCGCACAATGTATTCCCTCATTGCTGTCAATGTGTCCCCCATGGAGAAAACCCCAGGATGTCCTCACTCCATGTAAGCTCATGCCACTCCTATGGTGAGCTGTCTGTCAAATAAAGGGGGAATGTGGGATCCGCGCACACAATTGGCATACTGTCCCTGACAGAACCACGGATTGGGTGAACACTCCTGGGAGCCCTGGGTCCAAAGGGACAGAAATTGGGGAGCGGATTAATAGTCATAGTTTAATTCACCGATCACTGACCTGGCAGGCAGCTCAGACAATAGAGGGTGAAAGATCACTGGGTGATGAACTCGATAAGCATGTAATGGGTAATCTTGTATCCGCAGAGGCTCTGAGTCCAAGAGTCAACCTAGGCACATGTTTACTCCCGATAGCAGAAGACAATGCATGTCCCCCGGTAGTAAACTAGATAGATAAGGAACTTCCCCCCAGTGAGGTCACCCCTGATGAGCAACTTGTGTAATCTTAAAGTGCAGACCTGCAGTTTTCCTGTAGGCCACGTGCAACCTATGCACGCAGTCGAGCTAGGCAGGGTATAAAGATTAAAGGCTTCTGATCAATAAACACTGGTCTTCGCTCCATCTTGCCTCGTGTGCCTTTACTTGACCAGTCTCCTCCGGGACCTTCCAACTTGCCCCAGGCCCCGATCCGACATCTTTCAGCCCACATCGGGCCCCGATCTAACAGTTGGGGCTTCTAAAAAACATCATATCTACACAGAATAATTCCGAGTAAGCTCTTGCAAGAAGAGATTTCCCTCACTTAAAGTAAAAAGGAGTAAAAGAAAAATGCTGTTTCATTAATAAGAACTGCTCAGGGTCAGCCTGAAGTTGTTTTCTGACCATTAATATTGATTTTTCCCTTTTGTAACAAGTGAGGTATCCAATAACTAGGAGTAATGACTCTTGTAGAGCAGTTCCCATCTTGCATCTCAACACACGGCTCAACCCACTTACTTGACCATGTCAGTGCATGTTCTATTTTTTGTTCTTTCTCTCTCTCACACATACACGCAAAAATAGGGAATACTTTTTTCCTGCCCCGCTGTAAAATGAGTTTCTGTTTTGTAAATGCATTCTGTGAAAGTGTCATTGTATATTACTAAACCTACTTTTAAAATGCTAGTCAATCCTTCCGATTCTTGTATTGTTGCAAAGGCCAAAGAGTCAGTAGGTCAAAGTGCAAATAATATCAAATGTAGCAATCGTACAAAAGCTCCAGTGAGTGCTGTCAATTTATATCATGATTCAATTCCTGCAGACATACAATAGCGCTGGTCTGCCTGTATTTTAACAAAAATCAACAACAACAAAAAACAAGAAGAAAAAGAGTAGCCGCTTTTCTTGCAACAATACAACAAAAAGCATGTTGAGATGAAAGTGTTTATAATGCAAGAAATAGGATCAGTGACCGCAAACCTTGGCATTCCAGGGGTTCTTGGACTTCAATTACAAGAAGCCCAAGTCAGGAATCCTGCTGATCAGGGCTTCTGGGAATTGAAGTTCAAGAACATCTGGAGTGCCAAGGTTCACCATTATGGAATAGATCCTGTTCTTCTGTTTGCATCTTCTTGAAACACATTTCTATCTGTGTGCAAGACTGACCTGATATATTTTGCTGTCTGAGGCAAATAGCCTCTCCAGAAAGTCAAAATGTAGAGCACACAAAGCCAGCCAACATATTTCATAGAATCATAGAATGACTGAGTTGGAAGGGGCAGTTTAGGCCATTGAGTCCAACCACATCCCCCTGCTCAATGCAAAAGTCTAAATCATCCGACCATTCTCTGATATGCTTCAGTACATGACCCTGTCATATTTGTGTACTTTCTGGGTGTGCATCTTTGGTTGATGTGTCCCGGTTGGTATTTCCACCTAGTGGGGCCAGGGTACTTAAGAGACTGCATCACCCCAAGGATATCTGCCCATCCCATTAGAGAAGACCAGAGGGGCTCTCTAATTGTGCCATCAGCTAGAGAGGCTAGCCTCTCTAGCACAAGAAGGAGGGCTTTCTCTGTGTCTGCTCCAGCCTTGTGGAACCTCCTGCCAACTGAGCTTCATCTCCAGGCAGAGCTTTTATCCTTTTGTGAAAACCTCAAAACCTGGCTGGCGCAACGGGTGTGGCTGGTGGCTGGGGTGATAGCCACTCCAGGCTGAGCTCCCAGCTTTCAGTGTTTTAGTGTTAGTTTTAGGAATTTTAGGATGTGGCACTGGGGAGGGTATTTAAAATTAAAAATTTTTAACAATTTAATATTTTAACGCCTTTTATTCTATTGTTCTGTAGAGTTTTTAACTGTGGCGTTTTTATATGTGTAAGCTGCTCTGAGTAATGTGATTAAATAAATAAATCTCCTCCCCCTATTGCCCCTCCTGATGATCTTTCTTGTGGTACTAGCTGTTTCTGCCTTTCCTTTTTAAAGAAAAGGATGTAACCATTGTGCCATAGCACAAAAGTGAAAATTCACATTTTAAATCCATTAAAACCAGAAAGAATTGCAACAAAAAGGTGATGGGCTGAGAATGGTAGGTAAAATAAAGAAGGAAGTGAGCAGAGAGTGAAGGGAGAGGGTAGAGAAGGTATCAGCTGCTCTTGCATTCTGCGTTTTTTTAAAAAACAAAATTAAAATGAGAAAGCATTGCTGCCAACCTAAGAAGGTTTGAGAGTAGTTGGTGGGTAAAACAAGAAGGGAGGGGAGAGTGTGGAGGAGATATGAGCTGTTCCATATTTTGCACCATAGTGCAAAAGGAAAAACTGAAGAAAATATAATAATAAGTGTATGCTTTCAGGTCATTTTTGACTTATGGCAACCCTTTTCAGGGTTTTCCAAGTAGAGAGTACTCAGAAATGGTTTATCCATCCCTTCTGCTGGGTGTGTCCTGGGATTGTATAGCTTGTACAGTCTGGCTCTTTTCCTAGGAGGCACAGCGGGGAAGGAAACTCCCAACCTTCAGCTCTACAGCCAGATATCTGAACCACTAAAGAAAAAGGGGGACAAATAGCCATCTGTTTTGGGAGTAAGACATTGGGCAGGAATTCTGCATGCATATGTACACAGTGCATCCCAATACATCCAGTAACAGGTACCATCCGTATGCATTGACACTCATATCAAGATGACATTCAAATCAAGAAACGTGAGAGTGATCCAGAGCAACCACAGAATCACTGGGAGACAACAGCACGTAATGCACAGAAAGGATTGTATTTGAATGTATGGGGGAAAACACTCCAATCAAGAGAGATCAGCCAATGGCAATTAAATATGTTCTATATTCACCAGCCAGTTTGGCCTTCTACTCTCTGTTAGTGCTGGAAATTGTGCTAACAGCACTGTTCCCTCTTCCAGTCAGTTGAAGCCTCCAGGTTAAAGTACATGTTGTGATTAACATAATGGTTATTTTTGCCCTCCTCCAAGTTCCTGCAAGGAGATAGTTTTCTGCACAAGCCACCCACAAGTTTATAAATGTCCCCCCTCCTTTGCTATAGACACTGTGTCCTATAAAGGGATGATTTAGTAATATATTGTTCTAAAATTGCATCCAGAACAATGGCTTCTTCCGTATGGTTCTTGAAACTTACTTTTACTTGTATTGTCAAATTAGAGTGGCATTGTTCATTATATATCAGATGTTAGCACAGTTGGATCACATCCAAGAATGTGTACTTAAACTGTCAAAGAGCGAGAGACTGACATTGGGCATGACTCATTACTTTGCTATTCATGGGAAGAGAATAATTTAGTGGAAAATCAGCTTTAATCAGTGTCATGTAATGTCATGTAATTTCTCAGGATTTATATGATGCATCATCAGTTCAGTAGCAGAGGAATTCTAGGTATTTTATACTGACTGACATTGTTTTCTCCTACCTGAACTCATTTTGCTACAGATCCTGAGCTGTTTGATAATAACAGCAGACAGGTGGGCGATTACCAACCTTACTTCAAAACCAAACAATGTGTTACCTGCAATTGTGTGTAAGGTGACTCTGTGACTGAGTTTTTTTACAGAACGCAGTGGTGAGAAAACTTACTGAAACACTTGAAGAATTAGGACAGTATTACAACAGCAACCATTTGAAGACTAATCCAAGCAAGACTCAAATATGTGCTTTCCACCTTCAAAACTGAGAAGCAAGGGTTAAGTTGAATGTTATGTGGCAAGGGAACCAATTACAGCACTGTTTAACACCAAAAGACCTTGGTGTGATGCTTGACCAGACACTCTCTTTTAAGTAGCACTGCCTGAATACCAAAATCAAAGTTAGTATGAGGAACAACATTATCAGGAAACTCACAAACAATAAATGGGGAACTCAGCTATCCATACTGCACACACTAGCTTTGGCCCTGAGTGTCTCTGCAGCAGAGTATGCAAAAGATGTTGACATTGCTGTTAATGAAGCCATGTGGATAGTGGCAGGATGCCTCAAACCTGCACCAGTTGAGAAAATAAACCCTCTTTTTGGTATCGCTCCACCTAAGATCAGGAGAGAAGTAGCAGCAGAAGCTGAGAGAATTAAGCAAGAGAATGACCCTCAACAACCTCTGAATGGATATGAGCCTCAAGTCCATTGGCTCAGATCCAGGAAGAGCTTTATAGCAAGAACAAACATTCTTCAGGGTACACATGGTGTGAATGCAGAGAGATACAGAGTTCGGTCCATTTACTGGTCTGCCAATTGCTGCCCGAGACATGCACCTATGAGGACTTGGGTTTGGGCAATGACAAAGCGAAGAAAGTAGTTTCATTTTGACAGTCAAAGATTTGATCAGGACATGAAAGAAGTGGTAGGAAATGCTGTTTTTCTTAAATCATCTAAATGGCATGGGATGAGATTCCTTCTATTGTCATTTTCTGGTTACAGCTCCCCATTCCTGGATTGCTTTTGTCCATACTGGGTTCCAGATATTTATTATTGTGCAGCAGAGCAAAACAACATTCTACAAGGTAATTCTAAAAATGGAGACATGCCATAATTTTTTTAACTTTGCAATTGGACTTTGGATCAGCACCAAACTGGGCAGAGCTATAGCAGACAACCTGGGGAAGTTTGGGAAAAGGTTTTTCAAGTTATTATTATTTTTTTTAAAAAAAGTATAACTGTTTTACTCCTGTTCAGAAACAATCTTTTATTTCTCAGATTTAAAAAACCGGTAGCTCAAATACATTGAAAAGACAAATCTAGCTTGTCTTGAAAGAAGATATTTGCTGCCACCTGCTTTTAAACATAAATTAGAAGGAATTTTGGCTGCAGGGATTGAAACATTGATCCTATAAAAGGCCTCTCAAACACAGTAAAACAGTGACTGTTATAAACTTCATGGAACAGGATTACCAAGACAAATGTTGATTATGTACTGGATACCCTCTTGTGCTCAATACCATTCACCCTTGTAAAAAAACAGCCATGACAATTGCTTTGTGTTTTGGGGTTGAATGTTTATCAACTGCTGGGACTTTTCCTTGATTAGTGTCTTTATGTGAATGTTACTATTCTCTATGTGATTGTAGATCATTTCTTTATTTATTTAGGTTTATATATCGCCCAAATCAATAGACTCTTGACTGCTTCCTTTTGCTATGTAAAGTTTGGCATCCATTTTCCTGCTGGCAAAGCAGGAACAATATTTTTTAATAGTTTTGAATCATGGACACACAATATCCACAATATCCCACACTCATAAGCAGACAGATTTTTTAAAAAAAGAAATGATTTTTTCATTAGAAGTAAATCACTCTTTTCTGACATAGTATTTTTTAAAAATAGAGAAGCGGATCTTCAGGTATAGCATGCTGTTAGATCCTACCTAATACATTGGAGGGAAGCACATTCGATGAGATTTAAGTAGGATTCTCTCACACCTAACCTCACTTTATTGGTTTGCATTATGAGCCTGCCGGATATTGTTTGTTAGGTTGCTAAATTGAATAGAAGACCCAGGGAGCACTGGGATTGGTGACTTGTTCAATGCTCAGGAGAGAAAGATGAACGTTCTTTGATTTAACTCTTATTTCTCTGTTTTCTCGCATTCTGTTGGGTCATCAGGTCTGCCAGAAACAAAAGGGGCTCCATTATCTTATTTTTGGTAGAGATGTAATCAATCCACTGTCATTAATGTCAACTCAGCGAAGCACTGGCAATTGTTTTAATCTTTTGTTATCTACTGTTTCCTTCCAAGCTGATGTTCACCTGTTCAGGAATGGGTTAGTCTTGGATCCACTACATTCAACAGGCTGGCCTATAAGGCTAAGTATTCTATCTATTGCCCCTGGTTCATAAGTTATCTAATGAAAGTGTTCAGATCATTAGCCTACAGCATCTAATTAGGGACATATGGTTTGTAAAAGCGATTGTATAACATTTCCTGACCTAAAGACAAATGACTGAATATGATGTCATTTTAATTATCAAACTAAGCCCAAACATGTGTTGTTATGTGCCTTTCTAGTCAATGTGAGTTTAAGGAGTTTTACCAGTCCCACCTCCCAGAGTCCTAGTCCATATTCTGTCTTTACTACTCTGCCAATAACTGCCAGAAACATGCACCGATGAGGACTTAAGTTTGGCCAATGACAAAGCCAAGAGAGTGGCTTCATTTTGGCAGTCTAGGGTTTGATTGGGACATGAAAGAAGAAGTATCTTCTACACTACACTGGGTATTCTAGGACCAAGCACAGGTGGTTCATTTTGTGTACACTGTAAATGGGTTAAAGAAAGGAGGATTTAATTGGATGGAAGTCTAGCCAGGTTATCCTGCTATGGTAATAAAGCAGACCATACTGCCACTCAACATCGAGTGTCAGGAGGTGGTTAACTAACCTGACAATCCTGAGGACTAAGAGCCTTGGGTGGCAAAGTCCACAGGGAAGGGTGATGGTCCTCAAGTGGATTAAATCCCACTTGAATCAATTTTGATGGAGGGAAGCAGCTTCATCAATATTGGCCTGGGGCTGATGAGGACTTTGCATGCCAAAAGGGCTCAGGACCGAAAAATGACTCATGGAAATGGATCAGTGGTACAGGTGTCAACATTAGAAGTCAACATTAGAAACTCTGTGGGTAAGAGTACCAGGCCACAAGGTTGGTCTAACAGTAGGCATATACTATTGGCCTCTGACCCAAACTCCTGAGGGAGACTGGCAGTTGGAGAATGTTGTAAAGGAGGCATCCAAGAAGGAAAGCCTGGTTATAATGGGGGACTTCAATTACCCTCACATAGACTGGGTGAACTGTTGTTCAGCACATGATAAAGAGATGAAGTTCCTAGATATGCTAAATGATTATTCCCTGGGACAGATGGTTGAAGACCCAACTAGAGGTACAAGAATCCTTGACTTGATCCTGAGTAATACTCAGGATCTGGTGCAAGATGTTAATGTGACTGATCCAATAGGGAACAGTGACCACAACTCAATTATGTTTTCACTTGATCATAGACCACAAGTCACTGATAAAATCTAACACAAAGACCTTAAATTTTCAAAAAGGAAATTTCCCAAAAATGAGGAAACTAGTAAAAAAGAAGCTGAAAGGGAAAATTGAGAGAGTCCAAACACTCCAAGAGGCATGGAGGCCTCAAAAATCTGTACAGTATCTCCAGATTAAAAACGTGCAGATTTTTTTCTTTAGACTTCAAACCCCCCCGCCCCCCAAATCTCTCAGACTGCATGCAGGGTTTTTATTTGTTTATCTGTTTGTTCATTTATTTATATATTGCATCTCATTTTCTATACTGAAGCATAGCCGCTTTCATTGAAATCAATGAAGGTTTCTCACAAACGTTATCGTGTGATAATTTTTTGTTAGGATACAGGCTACTTGGAGAGTCTGCATGCTTTATTAGTTCCTGACAGTGGCCTTAAACATCATCTCTACAAGCTATTCCTCTCTTGCAGGATTTTAGGCTAACTAATTAACTAAATAAGTAAAAACAAAAGGAAAACCCCCATATCCTGGCAATGTTATTTTAAAGCCATTTGGGACTGTAGTAATTAGCTTTTCTGCCCCTAAAACTGGAGAAAGCTGGCATGAATCTACAGAATCAGTCAATAAAGGCAATTCTTTGGTGACTTGATATTTTAGCAAATGGCAAATTTCAGCGCACTTCCTATTTCCCTCCCCAACGGCTCCCAGCACAGGAGGGCCAATTTCCTGATGTAATTATCTTGTTGGCAGAAGACAAATGGATAATACAAGATGAGAAAAGGGAAGGGGTTTAGGGTTTATATAGAACTTCTCTGAAAACTCAGGAGCTTCACATAGAATATACTCAACAGTATCCTGTAGCAGTTCTGAATCCTGCCTCCTTTTTAGGCTGTATTCCAATTTTATGGATACAGTATTTGTATTAGAGACTTGTTAGTCTTTGCTTTGCTGCGCACATTTGAAAAGGCTTAAAGATTTGTTTTTCTGTACAATCCATTAGCAAAAATGCCCAGCTTGAACTAAGTTAGAAACCCATTTTAAGCACTATAAAGGGCTTTTCCTCCTCTCTTCTCCTCACCCAGTGATTTCCTGTCACAGTGGTCTTTCTCCTTCTGCCACCACAGAGTCCATCTGTATGCACAAGCTTTGCATGAGTTTGAATCACTTTAATCCCAATCAGCTGTCCTTTTGCTCTCTCAACTCTGTCCTTCTTCCTTGATGGTCCTTTTCTCTATCACTCACAGTATTTTCCCTCATTCTTTTTCTCTCTAATTCTCTTCCCCATGCTTACTAAGCAATGGTTAAAATCTTATCGCCCAGCTCCTCCTGTACAAGGGTGAGGGTATTATCACCAGGGGCAAAATGCAACTGACGAAAGACTTCATTTGGTGATTTTAGGACAATCACAACTTTGACACTTTGGGTACAAATCACATATACCACAAAATTGCCTTTAATCAGAGCAACTTGCCACTGATAGTAGTATCATCCCCATTGCTCACACAGAACTATGCCACAGGTTTTCAGCTCACAGGAATTACTCTCCCTCTGTCTCTTTAGGTTGCCATAGTCTCACTCCCATAATCCATACAGTTGAATTTGCATATAATTTGTTCATTATTTAAGTTATTTGGTTGGTCATGCAAGGGTTGTACAGGACTCACTTTTCTAATGACCCCCTCAGATACATTCATTTCAAAATTGCTTTATAGATACCAAAAGGAAGTTTTGGGTTTCTTAGATTATTTGCAAGTAAGGTGGGAATTCCTAACATCCTCCCATGACAGGTGCAATGCAACATACAGTTACAAAATACAAAAAGCTGCTCTTGTGACGACAAAGAGAAACATTGCCATCCTTCCTTAACACACACTTTGGCATTCTAGTCTTCATGTTGAGAACTGTCACTTGAACCCTTTGATAGCCATGCCACTTAGTGGCCAAAATACACATGGGCCAAAATACTGATGCTTAGTGTATATAGTTGCAGTGGAGCAGGCCCATTGAATCAATGGGGATTTGGTGAGACAAACTCCATAAGTTCCATTGATTCAAATCATGGTACTCTATATTCAACTTGACATGCTAAATGAAGTCACAGTTAAAGTAAGCCCATCTAAATCAATGAATCTCATGGAAGAGTTGACTCACAAAACCCCCATTGATTCAATGATTCTGTTCTAGTGTGACTATACCCAGTAACAGTACTCTGGCCCAAGTGTGTACAAGAAATTGAGAATTCAATGGAGCACTCTTGAGTTTCACATTTCTAAGGCCTGCAAGTTTGATGCCACTCGCAGCCGTGACCTCACTCATGGGTTATACATTCTATAAGGCAGTAGCAGGCAAGAAAAAACAGCAATCTCACCTTCAACATATTTTCTTCCTCACTGCTCTTCCTCTCCATTCAGCTCTTTGTACTTGTTCAGTTTTTCTCTCTCTCAACACATTCACCCATGGAGATTTAAGGAGACCTCATCCACCCATAAAAAAGCCAGGGGCTGTGGTGGCTCAGTGGTTAAGAAGCTCACCATGTTAGCTGGAAGGCTGGCAAGTCAGCAGTTTGAGACCTGGGTATTGCATGACAGATTGAGCACCCGTCTCTGTCCCAGCTCTTGGGGACATGAAAGGAGGCTCATTTGGATATTCTCTGAGCTGAGTTAGTTCTGAAAAAACCCTTTCAACCCATAATAATTTCTGATATATTATTATTATTATTATTATTATTATTATTATTATTATTATTATTATTATTATTATTATTATTATTATTATTATTATTATTATTATTATTATTATTATTATTATTATTATCCACCCATTCCAAGCCCAGTATTTGTGATCCTTGATATACACTTGCAAGCTTCAGATACATTTATATATACTAAGGTTAATTAATGAATTTGGAAAAGAAAAGCAAAATCCCTGAGATGCATATGCCCAATATGGCCTTAGAATGTACATGACATTTCAGCTGGTGGAGGCAGAACCACACACACACACACACACACACACACACACACACACACACACACACACACACACACACACACATTATAGTATTAGAGTAATACCAGAACTTCTCACAGTCTCTCATCAGATCATAGGGGGGAACGACCATCAGCCGGTCACCTTCCCCCATCCCGGACTGGCCATGGGGGAAGTAAGGACAGCTGCGCCCTTGCAGCCATAAAGATCCCGGCGTGGGGCCGCCGCCAATGCCGGTTACCTTCCCCCCCAACTGGCCACGGGGGAAGTGATGACAGCTGTGCTGGGCCCCTTGCCGTGCCCCCCCCCCCCCCGCTGTGGGGCTGGCCTGTATTGTATTACTGTATAATTATTGTATATTGTATATTTTGTATATTTATGTGTTCTATCATATTTTATATTCTGTATTTTGTATCTTGTATGTAAATCATTCTGGATCTTATCATGTATGTAAACCCCTTGGGTTGCCTTGGGGTTATTTATATGTTGTTAGCCGCCCTGAGTCGGCCTGTGCTGAATAGGGGGGGGGGGGTGTATAAATCAAATAAACATAAACAACATAAAATGTATCTGGGAATAGGGTCTTGATAAAATCAATAGGATTTTTGTGTGATGTTGTCAAAACTGGGAACATACCAGCTGAGGGCCTGTATGGCAGTAGAAAAATAAATGGCATTGCAAAGATATTTGATTCCTATTTTCTTTGCATATCAGAAAACAAAAGCAAAAAAATAATAAAACAAAAACACTGCAGCACTTTAAAGACTAACTGCTATATTTTTACTGTTAGCTTTTGTGGCTCAAGTCCACTTCTTCAGACCATGAAAGCTAACAGTAAAAATATAGCAGTTAGTCTTTAAAGTGCTGCAGTGTTTTTGTTTTTTGGTTTGTTTTTTGTTGTTGTCTGATATGCCTGAACCACAGACTAACACGGCTACTATTCCAAAAAATCCAACTATTTTCTTTGCTCAGCCAATTCCCATGCATAAGTACACACAAAACATTTGGGTTTAGAGCCATTGAAGAAAACATGCAATTGCTTAGTTAACTAATATCACATTAAAGATTTTTCTAATATTTCAGTAAGATATCCTGAGATTTGTTCTTAATAATGACATGATCACCAGAAAGTTGAAAAGTTTGCTTAGAATTAATTATGTTTGTTCAGTCATGTCCCTTATTAAATTCCATTACAGGTCACAGTTCCATTTCATCAAATGAACAGTTGACGGTGTCATAGCCTGTGGCTTTTGAAACATTCTTATGAGTGCAAAGGGAACATAGCCAATCTGGAGGAATACTTGGGTAGTCATTCAAATACTTCCCCTTCTGCAATATTAAAAAAAGAATGCTTCACTAATTTACTCATTTATTTATCAAATTTACATCCCTCCCCTTTTGTCAAAAATGGCACTTAAGGCAGCCAAAGGCCCATCTGAAAAAAATAAAATACAGTGGTTACCTCGCTTAAAGAGCATAATGTGTTCCACGGGATTGCTCTTTAAGCGAGTTTGCTCTTTAAGTGAAACACCATTGTAAGTGACCAATTGTGACTTCTGGCACGGGGGATTGCAGACCCCAATTTAGTTGTTAAGCAAGTTTTTGGTTGGCTTTAGTTGTTAAGCGAGGTGACCATTCAGAGAAAATTCTGCTCTTTAAGCGAGTTAGTCTCTAAGTGAGGTGCTCTTTATGTGAGGTCTTACTGTAGTTTGTCAATAAAACAGAACTTTCTTCCAGAGCCTGGCTTATTCACTAAGTAAGCCCCACATAATGCCCCCACCAAATATGTTTCTGAGCATGGAGATGAACAAGAAAATGTCTTCTCCTCTAAATTTAAAAATTAGGCCCAATTGCTTATTACTTAAGGAATGCCTGAATAAGCCAATTGGAGGGGGGAAAATATATGGTCCCCAAGAAAGATACCTTGGCTTGATTCCAGTTTTTACTGCTAGCTTGAGCAGATCCATTAAATCAATTGCTGAATAGTATATCAACTTATAAATCACATTGATTCAACAGATTACTCAAGCTGGGACAGCCAACCGGATTCATGTCTGTATTCCAGTGGGCTCTTGCAAATTCTCAAGAGCCTTTGTCTGTATTTGTCTGAATGATTTATGGTTTGCATTAATTTAAAAACCAAACACAAATTAACCCCAAACCCATCTGTGTATGGAAAAGCAAAGCAGACACAAAGAATTTAAGAAAGAGTAGGTAAAGCTGATGCAGGCAAGGAAATACCTTGATAGCGAATGAGAAGAAATTGAAAACATTTAGTTTTTGTGAAATATCTTAGGGATGCTGCAAAATATCTAAAAGTCCAGGGTCTTTGAAAAAATTTCGACTGTACAGTCTGCCTGTATCATTTAAGCAAATCGGAAGTGAAGGCGTTTCTGTAGCCAGAATGTTAATAAGAGAAGAAAAGTGCTTTGCTAAACAGATTTTGAGATTCCGTAGCATTTTCCTAAACTCAGACAATCCATTCTAGGTTTTTGCAAAGCTAGGACTCTCATATTTGAAATTGTGGGTGGCTGATGATGCCATTAATGTGTTAGGGATTGCAGTGGCTTAGTGGTTAAGATACTGAACTTGGTGACTGGACGGTCGGCAGGTCTGCAGTTCAAGACCTGAATGCTGCATGATGAAGTGAGCTTCTGTCTCTGTCCTGCCAACCTAGCAGTTCAAAAGCAAGAAATTGAAGCATTATAGATAAATAGGTACCACTTCGATGGGAAGACAAACAGCATTCTGCACACTAGTCCTGCCTGCCACATGTCCACAGAAATGCAGACAGCTCTGGCTCTTTGGCTATAAACAGAGATGAGCACTAAACCCTAGAGTCAGATATTTATTTGTTTGTTTGTTTGTTTCAACTTGATATGACTGGCTTTTGAGCAAGGACAACCTTTAGCTATCTAACCTCGTCGAAACAACAAAGAATATGAAGATGTGATGTCCATGCAGGCTTGTGACAACTATCTTGCTTAGCAAATGTGCTTAAGGGAAGGGAAGTAATTTGGAAATGGCAACACAGGATGCAAGAAGAGAAAAGACACTTCCACTGAGTGTCAAACAAAGATTGCTCAAGAAATCTAGCTTGTGGTGCACTCTATTCCTCCTTAATTCTGCTCTGACTAGGACAAATTGTAAATTAACTCCAGATGTAGAGCAAGCAAAATTTGCCAAAGCTTCCAGTTAATTTGCACCTTTACTCGGTCTTCTGCCTTGCCTGTATACCATATTTTTTGGACCATAAGATGCACCTGACCATATGACACAACTAATTTTCAGAGCAGGAAAACAAAAATATATATTCAGTACTGTATTTTGCACCACCAACCAGTGGTGGTGCTGCAGGGGAAATGGGCAGGCAGGCCAATTGCACTGAGGAAGGAAGCGATACTCTGGCCTAGCCTCTTGCTCTCCTTTCAACCAGGAAGCATGTTTTCCCCCTCCATTTTGTCCACGTGGAGTAGAGACAAAGGCATCAAGGTAAGTGAAACCCTTTCTTTTTAAGCACAGGTTTGGTTTCCCACTTTAAATCAATTGGGAACATACAAACAGAAAACTTTTGAATACAAGAAATTTATTTCCAATGCATTTAAATCGGAAATTGTGATTTTTGCCCTCTAGTGGCCACTTGTTTTTCATATGTTTTTCTTTCCCCTGCCCCAAAACAGCTGAGAGGTGGCAGTAGAGGTCTTCCGCCAGCTGCGGCTGTTGTAAAATATCCTTTGACAGCAGCCACAGCTGGCCGAAGACCAGCATTTGGACTATAAGATGCACCCTCATTCCCCCCCCCACTTTTTTTGGAAAAAGTGTGTCTTATGGTCTGAAAAATAATTGTCTGTATTGATCATTGAACATTGCAAAATAAACAACATAGTGATTTTCCTTTGTTTGTTGCATCCAGGATCTTTTCCACTTTATTGGATGGCACATGTTTTTTGGACTACTAGAACTAGGGTGTGTGTGTGTGTGGAATTTTTTGGAGGGGGTGCTGCATGATAATATGCTAGCATAATTTGCATACAGTAAACCCCCGGTTAGCAACGTTTCTTGGTTCCCAATGTTGCATCGCTAACCGGGAAACATCATTAACCGGAAAACAGAAACCTGCGGCAGACAAAGGGGTTTACCCGGGGGTTTCTGCTTGCAGCATCATCAGAAAAGGTCCAGTGGGGTCAGAAACAGCTTGGATTGCCTCTCCACAGCCTCCCAGGGGTGGCGGGGACCCAAAAATGGGTGAAAAAAATCCCATCATGATGGGATTTTTCCCCACCCATTTCCGGGTCTCCGCCACCCCTACCACCCCTGGGAGGCTGGGGGAGGTGATCCAAGCAGTTTCTGACCCCACTGGACCTTTTCCAACGATGCTGCAAGCAGAAACCACGGGGTAAATGCCTTCGTTTGCTGCAGGTTTTTGCTTGCAGCATTGTCGGAAAAGGTCTGGTGGGGTCAGAAACAACTTGGATCATCTCTCTTCCCCCCCCCCCCCAGCCTGGCAGGGGTGGCAAAAGTGGCAGGGACCCAAAAATGGGCCAGCCCTGCCACCCCTGGGAGGCTGGGGAGAGGCAATCCAAGCTCTTTCTGACCCTTACGATGAGATCTCCTACCTTATGTAGCTGGAAAATCGCCGTCGGTGGGGTCCCTGTTTGAGGCTCTCTGTTTCCTCAGGAGGGTCTGGGAGGAGCTATTCTGCACTATTCCTGCCTTCCTAGGTGCTCCCTGTGCCGCCCAACAGCTGATTATAGTTGCGGCCACCATTTTGAAAAAGAAAAAACTCAAACAAAATGGCAGCCGCAACTATAATCAACTGTTGGGCAGCATAGAGAACACCTAGGAAGGTGGGAATAGTGCGGAATAGCTCTTCCCAGCCTCCCAGACCCTCCTGAGGAAGCAGAGAGCCTCAAACAGGGACTCCACCAATGACGATTTTCCAGCTACATAAAGTAGGATATGAAACATTGTGCCCTTGGTTAACGATGCCAGATCGTTAACCGAGAGATGACTTTTCCCAAAAAGTCATGCCATTAACTGAAAACGACTTTAACCAAAGGCATCGTTAACCAAGAGTTTACTGTACATAAAGGTAGAGGCTGCCCTTGCTTGAAAGCCAGTCATGTCCAACTCTAGGGGCTGATGCTCATCTCCATTTACAATGAAAGAGCCAGCACTGTCTGTGTCTGCAGACATTTCCATGGTCATATGGTGTTGCATTCTTGTGAAATTGACCATTTTAATCATGAGAACAAATTCTCCGGTAGGCTGATCAATAACACAGGTTTTTCATTCCCTATGATGGTGAAAATGTCTTGTCCTTAGACCATCCTGGACCACCCTGAAACAATGATGTAGGAACATTTCCTTCTTGCTATTGTATGGATACAGAAATAGGTTGCATTCATCTATCATCAATTGTTTGAATAGGGCTAGTGCAGCATAGTGTGACAGTGTGGTGAAGGATTATGGATCATGTCATTGTGTGCCATATGCTGTATGCTTGTGTGAAACTGTTAATAAAGAGAGCTGCTGGGAGAAGGAGATCAAGAAGATGGAGAGGAGGGGAGAGAAGATTCCGAAGTACCCAGCTAGCTCCCCACAAATCTCGTCTCTTCATTCTGCTGGTCAGAATCCCATGTAGTAGGTCACTAAAATATGGCAGGTATGACTAGACACTGGAGCGCACTAAATGCGGTTACCTTTCCCACCAAAGCAGTACCTATTTTTATACTTGCAATCTCTTGCTTTTAAACTTCTTGGTTGGTAGGAGCTGGGACAGATGATGGGAGCTCACTCCATTGCGCAGCACTCAGGTCTCAAACTGCTGACCTGCTGACCTTCTAGGAGTCAAGCTCAGTATCTTTACCACTAAGCCACAATGGTCCTAATTTGCATATACAGCGGAACCTCATACAACAATTGCCCCATATAGCAACGAAATCGCATAACAATTAGGTTTTGAAAAAATGGTGTCCCGCATAACAATTTTCCCTTTGGAAAAATCATACAAAAATTTTTCAATGGGAAAAAACACTTAGTGAAAAAATTGTTGTATGATGCATCCCATAGGGAAAATCACTATACGATGCATGCAGACCAGTAAATGAGCTGGATCCTGTATCTCTCCACATTCACCAAAACGTGTTGTTGCATGCATCGTATAGCAACTGTTTCGTACAATAACAAGCCCTGTGGAATGGATAAAAAATTGTTGTATGAGGTACCATACAACACTGTATGTATAATAATTAAAAAGGAAATGTAGAATTTGAGGAAGAAGTGCCCCTACCTCTCCTCCTGGACACCCATGCATTGATAAAACATGTCACAAAAATATTAATTGCATGAGGTTATTCAGATTAATCTAGAAAGCAGTGAGAGGAATTTGAGACTCCTATAAACCTCAGCAAGCATACATGTGTACATCTGTAAAAACAGAGTAAAACAGACTTTTATTTAGTATTTTGAAATCTAGACTGAAAGAACGCCATAGTTTTAATGAGCATCTGGCCATTAACACTAGCAGGTTAATGGTCTCTCAGAGACAAGAGAAGGAAAGGTATAGTGAATAATCTGCTGTGTACAGCTAGACCCTGGAACCGTTGCAGATACGCCTCTATGCTGATTGATGATATACTGCATTAGCATTATTCTGTCCTGTGGTTATACTAAACTAGATTAGATGCTTGCTGAAACATAGAAGATGTATAATGTCTCCAGATTGAATTCTTTCACTGATGTCCTTCAACCTTGATAGCAGATCCCCTGCATATTGTTTCAGTTATGTGTGTGGTGTTTTCCAGAGTTTTGCATAACTTTAGTTGTGATGGCTATTTTGTTGTTGCCAGTTTTGTCTGTATAACAATGTAGGAAATTTTCGGCTCATATTATCAGCCCCTGAAGAAAGATTTGTATCTGGAGAAGGGATGGGACATAAAAATGGAAATAGCATAACAACTCTCTGAGTAGCACAACACAGTGACAATAAATCAGTAGTAGAAGAAGCAAAGAAGCTGCTAGAGTGCCTGCATTTCTTTCACATTTGAACTTAACCTCTTTGACTGTTATCTTGAGATGGACACAAATTTCAATCCATCTTTGAATTACCCAATTCCACACATATGTTAATGTTCAGTATGGAAAGAACTTCAGACTAATTCTTATAAGTTTGGTTTTGAAGAATCTCTGTATATTCAGCCTGTTAGTATGAAATTCAAGTTATTACTTCATTTTCCAGCAGGCAAACATTTAACATTTAAAGAGGCCGTGATTTCTTCATGTTGGGATGAACTGAATCTATTGTTTTGACCAGTGTAAATAAAGGAAATAATTTGTTTCCGTTTTATACTTATTGATTGTTTATTGTCATTCAGTGTCTGAAGATTTTGCCTTTCTCTGTAAGAGAAAGAAATAAAAGAGTTAAGATTAAGAAGTGTTAATGCAAAAGAAAGTAACATTTTCTCTGTCCCCATCATACTGGGAGTTTGGCTGGTGCTTCTGAACACACGACATGGTCTGATACATTTAGCCAACTTTAGCAGGGTCTTCTTCTTTCATGTCCCGATCAAATGCTGGATTACCAAAATGAAGCCATTTTCTTCACCTTGTCATTGCCCAAACCTAAGTCCTCATCAGTGTATGTTTCTGGCAGTAATCGGCAGACCAGTAAATGAGCTGGATCCTGTATCTCTCCACATTCACCAAAACGTGTTGTTGTTTGCCAGCAGCCCCCACTTGAGCATTTAGGGACACCAACCCTCAGCCCAGTGGTGGGCACCAATTGTTTTTACTACCACACTGTGGGTAGGGCTAACTCTGTGGGCGGGGCTAACTCTGTGGGCAGAGCCAAATATGTGGGTGGAGCCAAATATGTGGGTGGTGCATAATCTGGGCATATGACTTGCTGGGATGGCCATGTGATCTAGTCATGTCTGCCACATGTCCATGAAAACCTCTGCAAACACAGACACTGGCTCTTTGGCTGTAAATGGAGATGAGCACTGCACCCTAGAGTCGGATATGACTGGCTTTTGAGCAAGGGAGACCTTTACCTTTACTAACCACAGCAAATCTGAATACCAAACAGGGATCCTCTGTTATCAGGTAAAGGGTGCCCTTGCTTGAAAGCCAGTCATATCCAACTCTAGAGTTCAGTACTCATCCCTGTTTACAGCCAAAGAGCCAGTGGAATTGATCCACAAAAGCTCACATTAAAATTCAGCAGTTAGTATGTTGTCTTTTTGTTTTGTTTACTCTCTGATATGCTTGCACAGAATAAAACTTTTTAAATGGTAGCATGTGTTTCAAGCATATCAGAGTAAACAAAACAAAAAAACCTTAGCAAGCACCAGACCCTCCCCCCCACGCACAGAAAGAGCGCAAAGTAAACAAAACAAAAAGACTTACTGAGAAGGGGAAAGCAGCTGTGTCAGGCGGCACGACTCAGTCTTCCTCCTCGCCCTGGGACCATGGAGGGGGGGGGAGTGGAGGCAGCAATGCCCAAGTAGTGGAAGCATCGTCGGGTGGAAGCAGCCACGTCGGGCAGCTAAGCTCAGTCTTTGTCCTTGCCCTGGGACCATTGGAGGAGGGCGAGCGGAGGCAGCAATGCCCAAGCAGTGGCGGGGGAGACTGCCCAATTTCCTCCCCCCTGGCCTAGGCCAGCCGTTGAGCAGTCGCGGTTTTCTCTTCCTCTCCTCCCTGGGTGGCTGGGGGGAGAGAGAGGCATCAGGAGCCTCTTCCTTCCCCCACCTGCCCCAGGTCAGCGGTCAGGTGGTCGTGGTTTTCTCTGCCTCTCCTCTCTGGGTGGGTGGAGGGAGAGAGAGGTGGCAGGAACCTCTTCCTTCCCCCTGCCCCAGGCCAGCCATCAGGCGGTCATGGTTTTCTCTTCCTCTCCTCCCTGGGTCGTGGGGGGGAGAGGCAGCAGGAACCTCTTCCTTGCCCCCTGCTCCAGGCCAGCCGTCAGGCAGTCAGGATTTTCTCTTCCTCTCCTCCCTCGGTTGGGGGGGGGGAGAGGTGGCAGGAGCCTCTTCCTCCTCCCGTGGCCCAGGCCAGCCATCGGGCGGTTGCGGTTTTTTCTTCCACTCCTCCCTGGGTGGTTGGGGGAAAAAGAGGTGGCAGGAGCCTATTCCTTCCCCCCACCCCAGGCCAGCCATCAGGTGGTCGCGGTGTTCTCTTCCTCTCCTCTCTGGGTTGGGGGGGGGAGAGGTGACAGGAACCTCTTCCTCCCCCCAGGCCACTGGGGCAAGGCAGGCATGGCTGTAGCATGGCCCGGACTCAAACCCACCGCTGCCACTTCTGGTTGCTTTGTCTGCCTGCCCGATGCCGAAGCTCCTCTGCTGCTTGCCTCCTCTGCTGCTCTGGCCATGGCTCTGCCCGATGATGTTCCATCTCTGATGAGGAGCTGCTGAGGGCCACTGGCGCAAGGTCGCCACCATGCCACTCCTCCTCTGCTTCTCCGCCACCATGCAGTCGCCCCACTGGTCCGGGGGAAAAAAGAGGTTCCTGCTGCCTCTCTCTCCTCCCCCCGACCCAGGGAGGACAGGAAGAGAAAAACATGACTGCTCAACGGCTGGCCCGAGCCCGGGGGGGAGGTAGAGGCTCCTGACGCCTCTCTCCCCCTGACCCAGGGAGGAGAGGAAGAGAAAACCATGACCGCCTGATGGCTGGCCTGGGTGGGGGGAGAGGAAGAGGCTCCTGCCGCCTCTCTCCCCCCAACCCAGGGAGGAGAGGAATAGAAAAACATGACCACCCGATGCGGCTGGCCTGGGCCTGGGGGGAGGGAGGAAGATGCTCCTGCCACCTCTCCTCCCCCTCATGGTCCCAGGGAGGAGAGGAAGAGGGAACCGCGACTACCCAACACGGCTGGAGGCCTGCCTGATACCTCCACTCTGCTGTTGCCTCCATGCTCAAAGCAGGAAATGCCAGGTTAGCTTGGCACGCATGCACAAATAGAGAAGTGGGCATGGCCACTAGAAATTTTTACTACTACCCCCACCCCCTATCCTCCATGGACCGGGGCGGACTGGTAGCTGCCCACCACTGCCTCAACCTATTCAGGGTCCTCTAAGTGACATAGGGGAGGTTGAGTTCCTCAGCTATATCCTCCTTTAATGTTGTTACTTGTTAGTGAGCTCCTTCCTCCATTTTCTAATTTGGTTTTGCTCTTTTGTACCCCCAAGAATGTTTGTTCTTGCCACAAAGCTCTTCCTGGATCTTAGGTGACAGAATTGAGGCTCATATACATTCAGAGGGTGTTGAGGGTCATTCTCTTGCTTTGTTGTCTCAGTGTCCCCTGCTATTTCTCTCCTTATCTTAGGTGGAGCAATACCAAGAAGAGGATATATTTTCTCAACTGGTTTAGGTTTCAGGCACCTGGTCAATATACATATGGCTCCATTAACAGTGGTGTCAACTTGTTTAGCAGGGTAGCAATGTGGCAAACCCATCTGGGCTTATGACTAACAGTTTAGACAACTCAGCTGACCACAAATATTTTAAAAGCCAGCAAAATGAACTGGTCCTTATGAACTGAAGGGTTTTTATTAAAAATCTTTCTGGTCTAAGAGTCAATCCCTGCCAGGCAGGTAAAAGCAGCCATGACTTTCTGGGCATGCAACCAGAACTCAGAATCTCTGAGACAGCAGGAATAGAATGTACATTGTGACCTTTCCACCCTCTTAGCAGAATTCGCCACAAATCAACCCATTAAGCCAATTAATCCAGACTTTATTGTCGTAAGGAGGCAAAGTAAATGAGAGACCTAAATCAAGATTAAACATAACCCTTGGTTTGTTTAAAAGAGTGAGAGAAACCACCGAAACAGAACAGATTTACTTGGACTTCGGCTTGAAGCAAAACTCATTTGCTGAAGTTCATTTTAAAACAACTCAAGAATCTGGCCACTGGCTGAAACTATTCTTCCATGGATAACAGCCTTCTGGCACTTTAAACAGTAACCAGTTATATTTTGCATAGGTTCTCATGGACCACACGCCCACGTTTTCAGATGCTTTTGATAAAAAAACCTTGCAGCCTATAAAATACTTCTATCAAATAAATGGTGCCATAAAACCATTCTCTTGATGCTGCTGCAAGAAACTAACATGCTTGTCCATTTGGATATATGAGGGACTCTTGCATAATTGTTTCTTATTTCCCTTGATACACAGAAAGAGCCTCCTCGAAGATTGTGGTACACTAATACCTCATACAACGTCCAAACTTGGTTCCACAAGTTAGGACGCTGTATGAATTCTGACTTTGTATGAGACATGCAAAATCCTATCCGCGATGCCTCATACAACATCCAAATTATTGCCACTGATGCTTTGTATAACGTCGTTCCCCTGGTGAGAGCAGGGAGACTGGGGCTAAAGACTGGCCCCAACTGTGAGGCAGCCAGAGAAGCGACCATGGGGGAATCCCCCAAAATATCCAAGCGGCCCCAAGCACCCTCACCCGAGGACAGGAGGAATGGGGTGAGGAGGAGGAATGGCGCTTCCGAGGCAATGGCGGGAGTCCCGCTGTGAGGCAGCCAGAGAAGCGACCATGGGGGAATCCCCCAAAATATCCAAGCAGCCCTGAGCACCCTCACCCGAGGACAGGAGGAATGGGGCAAGGAGGAGGAATGGCGCTTCCGGGGTGGCAGCAGGAGACCCGCTGTGAGGCAGCCAGAGAAGCGACCGTGGGGGAATCCCCCAAAATATCCAAGTGGCCCCGAGCACCCTCGCCCCAGGACGGAGGAATGGGGCTAGGAGAAGGAATGGCGCTTCCAGGACAGCGGCGGGAGACCCGATGAGTCTCCTCCTCTTCTTGCTCCCACCGGTGAGTCTCACTCCTACCTACCCGCTCTCAACCATGGGTTGCTTCCCTGGCGAGAGCGGGGAAGGGAAGCGAGACTGGTTTCAGCTGTGAGGTAGGCAGCGTGGCGCATAAGAAGACCAGCCACACCGGAGTCTCGTTTCCCTTCCCTGCTCACAACCAAGGGACGCTTCCCTGGCAAGAGTGGGAAGCGATCAAGACTCTGGCGTGCCTGGTCTTCTTATGCACCACACTGCCAGCCTCACAGCTAAAACCAGTCTCGCTTCCCTTCCCCACTCTCGCCAGGGAAGTGAACTTTGGTTGAGAGCGGGTCGGTGGGAGCGACTCGCCGGCAGGAGCAAGAGAAGCAACCAGTGCCTGAAGAGGAGGAGACTCGTCGGGTCTCCCGCCGCCGCCCTGGAAGTGCCATTCCTCCTCCTCGCCCCATTCCTCCTGTCCTTGGGTGAGGGTGCTCGGGGCCGCTTGGATATTTTAGGGGATTCCCCCACGGTCGCTTCTCTGGCCGCCTCACAGCTGGGGCCAGTTTCACTCCCACCCGGCTCACAACCAAGGGAAGCGTCCGGTGGGTGTCGCGGCTTCTTTCTCATGTGAAAACCCTAATGCCTCATACAACGTCCGGTGACGGTGTATGAGGCATCTTTTTTCCAAGAATTGGGCAACGTCGTATGGATCCGACATTCTATGAAGTGGACGTTGTATGAGGTATTACTGTATTTTTGAACCACAATTGGGCAAACCCTAGACAACAGCAACCTTGTGCCAGCCAATCTTTCTCACACTAGGTCAGGCTTAAGGAAATATTGAATTACTTCACCAAAAGGAGCCTTCATTTTGGCCATTTCATGTCTGGCCTAGATATGGTAGAAGAAGAAAATTTACTTTGATAAATGTGGGCTTTTGAGGACCCATAAACTCCTCTGCTCTGGTCCTTTTTATACTTTGCTAATGGCAGATGGTAAAACAGCATTTTATTTTGCCTGGTCAGTAAACTAAAATAAGTTCTTTGCAACCTGGAAAGTCTTCTATTAGAATGGATACCTTAAACTTTGTAGTCTCTTTGGACATGCTTCTTTTCCAATCTGTCACCAACTCATCTGTTGAGTTTATAGCAGGCATTATGCTTTGCATGTTACATGGAAATAGGAAGGTCCAGCATTTAACATAGGTTACGCATTGGGACAATCAAGACCTGATGCAACCCGTTTCTTTCTGAACAGCCCATAGCTTCTCATGATCCACAGAGCCAAAAGCTTTGCTGTTGTCTGTAAAACAGCAAAGCCCTAGATTGTGTGGATCATGGGAAACTAAGGGCTGTTCTGACAGATATGGGGGTGCCTCGGCATTTGATTTTCTTGATGTGTAATCTATATTGTGGACAAGAAGCTACTATTAGGACAGGACATGGAGAGACAGAATGATTTCCTATAGGCAAACATGTCAGACAAGAATGCATTTTATCCCCTTATCAATTCCCCTTATCTGTTGCAGATCTGGCACACATTGCAAAATACCAGATTGTGTGAGATTAGCATATGTGGTTGAATTCAGTTCTATACAAGCAAGTGGTTTTAACATTTTAAATATTCAATCATTTTTTTCAGTATGTAACCATCAACAGTCTTTCAAGTTTATAAGAAGGAAATACCCAAGCAATCAATATGTGTTCTCAATATTAAAACGCTAGTTTCAAATGGTCTGTGTTGAAAATATATCAGCCCATCAAGTAAGGATATACCAGAAGCTAAAAACAAAATGGGAAACCTATGCAAACAGAAAACAAATCAGTCTCTTCATTTCTGTTGTTTCTGTCTGTTTCACACAGATTTATGAGTCCATTCTGAAAGTGTAAGGGAAAAAATCAATAGCATCTCTGTGATTTATAAAGGTGTAGTCCTTTTATTTCATGAATATTTCAATTTAGCAATCTGGATGTCAGTTTTATGCCTGAGCTCATTCCTCAATCATGTGTGATTAATTCTTAAAATGATCTGGCTAGCAAAAATAAAATAAAATAAAATAAAAAAATCTCATGGAAACGATGTGAAAATTAAGGATGCAGCCTGCTGAGACCGAAGGCCCGGCTGCTTGAAGATACGCAGGACAAAACACGTTCTGAGAGATATTTAACACTGAGGTTCACGGAGATGGGTATGAGGAGGATAACAAATTACTCACAGAATGTTTAAATGGCAAGAGAAGCACAGTGGGTAACCACAGAGCACCTGTCAATTCCTAGTCTGTGAACTTTCTCCTTTTTTATCTTCAAGTCTTCCATGGAGACATAATTTTGTTTCAACCCAAGCATGTAAGCAGACCTTGGCCCCTCCCTAGGGACCTCCTTCCTCCTCACAGCCAGGTGACTTGATGGACTGAAGGAAAAATGATGCTTCCCAGGTGGCACAGGGGTTAAACCAGTGGTGGGCTCCAGCAGGTTCGGACAGGTTCAGGAGAACCAGTAGTAAAACTGGCTGGCCCTGCCCACTTCCCTGCCCTGCCCACTGCCCTGGCTTACCCACCTCCTCCTCCTCTCATCCCACTCCGGACGTGATTCCAACATCCTTGCTGCTGGGTCCAGACACCTGGAGTGGGTTGAAGCTGAGCCAGCAGTTGCTCTGCTGCAGTTACTCTTTAAAGGAAAATTAGAGCATCAAAGTCTAATTACTAACTAATGGTCTGACGAAGTGGACTCGATCCACAAAAGCTCACATTAAAATACAGCAGTTTAACCACACCCACCCAGTCACCTGGCCACACCCACAGAGTTGGCCATGCCCACTGTGTGGTAGTAATTTTTTTAAGCCCACCACTGGGTTAAACTGCTGTACTGCAGCCAAAATGCTGTGAGTTTGATCCTGATGGGGACACAAGGTTGGCTCTGCCTTCCATCCTTCGGTTGGTAAAATGAATACTCAGTATGTTGGGGTCAAAATGCTAATTAACTTGTGAACTGCCCTGGGAGTGCACTAAGTGCTATCAGGCGGTACATAAGTGTAATTGCTATTGTTTTTGCTTTCATGATTGATCTTTCCCTGCCACTAGCTGCTTATCAACAGAGATCTTAACTGGCAGGGCAGGGAAAGTTAAAGTACAGGAGCATAAGGAGTGGGTGTGCCAGTGCACTTAAGAACCCATATGCAATCCCTACCCTGCAGCTGATGTCAGATGCACCCTAAGTGCTGAAAGGCACATGGTTGCCAGAGCAGGAGTCTTTCCTATCTTTCTTAGCTGGCCATTAGCTTGCTTTGTTCCTCTTCGAAGATTGTGGTCTTTTTGAGCTACAATCAGACGTACCCTGAACAATGACCATCTTGTGCCACAGACTTTATTGTCAAGCGCATTGTCTCAGACCTGATGCTCAGGCAGAATTATGTCTATGGAATACTCATGTGATCACAGCTTCTACTAATATCTGATCTTTAATGAATCATTATCATCTTCTTGAAACTGCAGATCTTGAATGGGTCCCATGGGTCCCATGGGTTATCAAGCCATAACCTATGTCAAAGAAGTTATTGGGGGAATCAAACTCCCAACCTCTTTGTTCCACAGTCAAATCACTGAGCCATGTAGCAGTTACATTTGCTTTACCATTCTGCTTCTCAGATCACCTTTTCCCCCTGAAAGAACCTTGCCTTTGTCCTGCAGCACTAAAAAGATTAGCATGAGGTTCTTATTAAAAAGTCAAAATCCTTTCCAAAGGGAAGAAATGAAACCTGCCCTGTTCGGAATCTACCACCTTTAACAATTGTCTGTACATCATACGAGAACATAATAAATATCTATTGGTCACAAGAAGACACTAAAAGAAGATACATTACAAGTGTATGAAAAAAGAAGATTATTCACCACAGAATTCAAGGATAACGATATGCAAATTCCACATAAGCTGCTTCATAAGTGCTTGCTTCAAAGGTAAAATTTAGAAGATGAAGAAATGAATAGTTTACATGATAGGAGTCTGTTTAGTTCAGGGGTGCCCAAACTTTTCAGGTTGCGGGCTGGTCACATGGTTCAGGGAGCTGGTCACTCTGGCCTGGGGGCCAGACCCAGCCCCCGATGCCAATTCATCGCCCCATGAAGCCCTCATCGCTCCTGGAAGCGGAAGTAAAATGCAACCGTGCAGATATGTTTTACTTATGCTTCCAGGAGCGATGAGGGCTTCTTGGGCTGGATGAATTGGTGTCAGGGGCCAGATCTGGGCCCCTGGTCATAGTTGGGGCAACCCTGGTTTAGTTTATACCTTTAATAAGTATTCAGCACAATACTTTATAAAGTAGCAGCAAAGGAGGTAGGAAGCGGGACTGCGGTGGCTTAGAGTAGCTTTTGAGCAAGGGTGACTGTTACCTTTACTAAGGAAGTAGGAAGCCAAGTACTGTTTTATAGGGTCAGATCAATGGCCTGGTTTTGGTAATGGCAATTCCAAAGCTTGGGAAAGTTACCTTTTCGGGCTATAAATCCCAAGATCCACCATCCAGGATGGCCAAAGATATAGTCCCAATGATGCAGTCCAAATAAGTACATTTTTCAAGCTCAGAGCTTTCTTGAATTTCACCAATCGATTGTGAAGTCAACACTCCTCCCACCCCCTCAAAATAATTTGCTATAACACTCCATGTAGCAGATAGTCACTGTAATGAATCCACACACCCTTTCTTTAGTAGAAATAGCTCTAAATAAGGAGTGTGTTCATTTATGTCATGTAACTAGTAACTTCAAAGTGTACAGCCTTACACTTTTCAAGCTAAAGCTTTCTCCTTATCTCACTCAAATAACTCAGGAGACATTTCTGGAAGACATCTGAACCAGATCTTTAAAAGCTATTGATTTGCCAGTGTGAATTTCCTTTCCTGGCAGCTGTCCATCTTGCACAAAAATACTTCTTTTAGATTCGTCTTTGTTTCCAGCTGCCTTGCTAAAAATTAAGCCAATAGTATGGCACTATAGATAGCCATGCCGTCATCTCAAAGCGTCCTGTTTGAGCTTCCTGATGACCATTTGCTAAACAAAGCAAACTAATTTATAATCTTCAAGAGATCAGAAGAAGCTCGGGGGATTACAATCTAATAGTTTTTAACACGTAAGGAATGCTTGCTTTTAAAAATAAACTAGCATCTACAGTAGTTTGAACAAATCCAGGTTTAGGGCCCAAAATGCACATTCTTAGAATCCTGCATTCTTAGAATCCTGAAAAGTGTTTGTTTAAACATCTCTGCTGGGGTGGCCAACCTTGGCACTCCAGGTGTTCGTGGATTTCAATTACCAGAAGCCTAAGTCAGCACTCCTGCTGATCAGGTCTTCTGGGAATTGAAGTTCAAGAACATTTGGAGTGCCAAGGTTGGCCACCCCTGGTCTATGCTCATTTTATTCTGAAGTAACTGGCATTTTATTTTTTTAGCATAATGCATTGGTTCTTTACCACATAGTGCAAACTGGAAATAGTAATCCATTGGGTTCATTATATGCAGCCCAGAAAGTGGCCTTTCCCATTCAATGAACCACTTGAGGAAAAACCCCATGCTATCCTGGTTGCCAAGGTAGCTCTGACAAAGAACATGCTGCTGTATGGGCAAGTAAACATGGATCTTTGCTTATCCAGGACATAAGAATTATTTTAAACATGAAAGATGATGCAACTGTCTCTGACCAACATGAAATAATGGGGATCATGCACTTTGTCCTCCTTGGCCGGGTTGGCAGTAGCAATTTGCTGTGTATCTAAGGGGAAAAACAATAGATGCTTTAAGATCTGTACAGTTGGAATAGTAGCAGCAACTCTTCCTGAGCAAATATTTAAGTCTTCAGTGGTGGACTGAAAACAAATAACTACAAATAAATAATACTACTGTATTTAATATACATTTCTTGCTTGGGGGGGGGAGGGAAGGGAAGACTACTTGTTTTTTGACATCAAAATGACATGCACAAAAAAGCAAGAGCTAATGCAGCAATAGAGCTGGTGGGATAGCTCAGTGAGTGAAGCATTTTACCGCACAGCCAGGAGTTGGGAATTTGGTTCTCTACAATGTCTTGTGTTCTCATGATATAGTCTACACAGAAAGGCTAGAAGCAAACACTGAATCTAGGAACATGTCCAGATTGCTCCTTATAAGGTGATCAGGGCTCATTCATTTTCAGAACATTTTTGGATGTGAGAGGGACTAAACAACATTTAGCCCATCCCCACCCATCCAAACACCCAAAGTGACCTTTTGCCAGTATGGTGAAGTAGCTGATGAAACTGCGGCTGTCCTTTGTTAATTACACTTTCCCAGTCCCATTGCAGAGAAGGGGAAGTTTTAGATTAAAACATCCAATATACTGAAGGAGCTCATTGCAGGCGCACCCCCCCAATGATGGACTCAGACACAAATGAAAGTGGATAACGGCATGGGCCACATTTATTGATTCAAGCCCTAGTCCGAATTATAAATTTCTATTGGTAAAACGACCAATCATAATTCTTAAGGCAAGCAGGCCGAAGTAACACTGGTAAGGTACCACCCAAAATTGCCAACGGCAATTGTTACAATGTATCTATTTGTATCAATTTGTTTGTTGACAACAAACAAATTGTTGACCGTAGTCAATATCTAACTAATGACCCCACCCTCTGACGTGTATCCGTAAAATCAGGGGGTGATTCCAGCTGTCTAGTGGTAACCATCACCCCCTCGCCTGGTTCGTCGTTGACCGGACAACGTTTAAACAACTTATGCCTATCTAGTGTTGTCCAGTCAATTGCGAACCTGCCGGATACCTGTGGGTCATAAATGTTTACCTTACCAGTGCTACCCGCCACCCGGAGAGGCTTCAACAAAGGCTCGACGCCCCCCCCCAAGACCGTCAGCTCGGTCGACAGGCCTGCTCGCGAATCACTCAGCAGGAGGTCCATACCTCCTCGCGACAGATGGGCCCCCTCCCCTAAATAAAGCTCATAATTTTGCAGATTGATGATGGGGAGGCGAATGACGCATCCCCAACCCATATCAAAAAGGAACCGGGCAATAGCCCTGGAGCGACGAGCCCGGTCAAGTGCCTGGAGGCCAAACGCTCCCCTGTAAGCGTACTGCGGTATCATGTCCGACCAAATGAGGGGTGTGGCAGGCCACACATAATGTGAGTAGGCCAGGTGACTGCAAATCACAAGCTTCCGCGATAGGCCAGTGACCTGTCCGAAACCCTTGCCCCCAAGGTGAATAACCAGGACATCAGGCGAGTCAGCATCCCTGATGTAGAAAAGGAATGGCAACAGTTCCCGCCATAACATGCCGCGCTTACCACACCACCTGAGATGTGCGGATGCACCCAGTCCCAGTCAGGGTCCCACTCTGTCGCCGCAGCGTAACGCGCTGCCCTGTGCAGCGTAACGCGCTGCCCTGTGCAGCGTAACGCGCTGCCCTGTGCAGCGTAACGCGCTGCCCTGTGCAGCGTAACGCGCTGCCCTGTGCACGTGGCAACGGCCCACCAGCCCTACTGTCACCGGTGTAAAACGACACCCAGGGTCTGTCAAGGAAAAAAAGGGGGGGTGAGAAACATTGCAGTGACTAAACTGGCACTCACGGTTGAAGAGGGTGAACACAAAACTGAAAACAATGTGATCCCCACCTTCCCATGCGGCGTATTTCAGCCCCAGAGTACCCAAAAGTAGCCGCAGTAGAAACCGCCCCCATCCTGCAGGAATGGCTGAGTGAGGGGAGACCCACCCTGGTGACAGAAAAAACGGGGCATGGTGCGTGCCACACAGTGCAAGAAACTCCTGTAGGGCACCAACCGGACAGATGTCTTCCAAGGAACATCGTAGCAGTATTACTCAACTGCCTACGCCGTGCTGATCTGTTTTAGAGGAGCGTATCCTCAACTGAGCCCAATCATAGCAACATAGACATCTTCGAGTTCCAGTGCCCTACGACTTGCATCCGCCTTAGACTGCATCATAAGCTCGCTGATGCGGAGCGCTCCAAAAAAGGCCACCGTTGTAGCCGCACGAAACAGGGCTGCCTCATACCTATCGAAACATAGGTCATGCCAGCCTCGTGCCAGTTGGGTAAGTACCCCAGGGGAAATTGGGTGACGGTTGTCCAGGCAACACCCACATTCCCGCACCCACCCCTCCAAAACATGTCTCACACGGAAATCAGCGGTACTGTCCGCGTGACCTCCCACCTTGGCCATAAAAGCCAGCGCTGATAGCCTAGATGCCATGGTGCAGGGTGCCAGGCCCTGGGCGTGCAGGTAAACCATGAAACGGAGGATGTGGGCCTCTGGGATCGGCCAGGTATCTGGCAGGCGAAATTGGGAACAAAAGGTCCGAAATGAAACCAACGCGTGGTGATATGCCTGACGCGTGCGTGGCGCCAGTGACATGCCTATCGCCCGGTTCACCTCTCCTTGCCAACGGTCCATACCTCCTGCGGTAGTGGCGAGGGAAATTCCTCCGCATCCGGAGCCAAGGCGGGGAACCGGGAGATCTGCAGGCGGGACAAAGCGTCAGCAATATCATTATTCACCCCCGGGACATGCCTGGCTCTGAACAGTACATTGAGGCGCAGGCTGCGCAATACAAACTGGCGCACAAGATCCATGACCCTGGGAGATTTAGAGGTCTGTGAGTTGACAATGTGGACACAGCCGCATTGTCACACCAGAAATGCACCACAGAGTTGGCCCACTCCTCACCCCATAGCATCAAGGCCCCCAGTATGGGAAAAAATTCCAAATATGTGAGATCCAGGCGACCCGTGCCTGACCAGGCTGGTGGCCATCCACCATATGCCCACTTCCCATTGAAGTACATCCCAAACCAAGGGATCCGGAGGCATCAGACTGAATTTGAAATTGGGGCGAAGCCATGAGGTCAGACCTCCAAAATGAGACCCCATTGAACTCCCTCAGGAACTGGAGCCATATGTGCAGATCTGCCCTGATGCCCCGTGTCAATCTCGCCCTATGATGGGGCCTGGATAAGCCTGCCATGGCGTCGCACAAGCGCCGAGCAAATGCCCTGCCAGGTGCGACCACCCTGCAAGCGAAATTGAGGTGTCCATGGCTAACCTGCAGTTCCCGAAGGGATGCCTTGCGCTTAGCCAGCAAGTCCGATATAAGGGCCACTATCCTTGACACCTTGTCTGCGGGCAACCTAGACGCCTGCGCTACCGTGTCAATTTCCACCCCCAAGAATATTAACTCATTAGACGGGCCTTCGGTCTTTTCGGGCGCTAAAGGGACACCGAGTTCCTCCATTAGCGTCTGAAATGTGTTGAGGAGACGTGTGGACGTGTCCCAGCCCCATTCACCCCCGAATAAAAAGTCATCCAGGTAATGGGCTACAGACCGAGACCCTGACCTACGGACAAATGCCCACTGCAGGAAGGTACTGAAACGCTCGAAATCCGAGCAGGATATGGAACAGCCGAATGGCATGGCTTTGTCAAAATAATATTCACCCCGGAATTTGAAACCCAGCAACTCGAAGTCACCCGGGTGCACGGGCAAGAAGCGAAACGCTGACTTAATGTCACACTTAGCCAACAGTGCACCCGGGCCACACGAGCGCACCATGCGCAATGCCTGGTCAAAGGATGTATACCCGACAGAACAAAGGTCATCAGGGATAGCATCATTGACTGAGTGGCCGGCTGGGTAGGATAAATAGTGAATCAGGCGGAACTCACCCGGGGACTTCTTGGGCACTAGTCCTAGTGGAGACACTTTAAGGTTGGGAACGGGGGTGCGGGGAAAGGGCCAGCGACCCTGCCCGCAGCAATCTCCTTATTAATGCTGGCGGCAGCCACCTCCTCCCTTCCCCTAAGTGACAAAAGGTTAGGTGCATCCTGCGGTGACCTATCCCCCGTGAAAGGAATACGAAAACCCAGTTGAAAACCCTGAAAGAGGTACACAGCGTCTGCTCTCCTCGGGTACAATGCGAGCCAACGCTCCAGCATGTCGACATTAATTGGGGAGGGGGCCTTTTGGTGAACCCGCTCCCTCCATGGCAGTCTTACCTGCCCCTTGTCCGCCCCTACCCCTGCCCCTGTATCCTCCCGGCCTGGGACAGGCGGAGGCAGCATGGGGGCCAGAACAAGAGGGGCACTCATGCTTGTACTTGCAATTTTTCCTGTTGCAAGAACCATTGGACGAGAAGGTCCAGCACAGCAGGCTGGCTGGAACCCCCTGCCCCGCCACTTGATGGGGTACCTGTACTGGGGCCGCTCGTTGGACCGCATGTCCACAATGGTATCTCTCCCCAGGCGCCGGGCGCGTGGGGGTCATATACAGAAGCCACAGCTTCTGGCAGGGCTCATCCCACCTCATCTCTGAGTGCAGTGGAATCCTCATGCGGAACTCTTCATCGTAAGCCAGCCATGACGGACCCGGGAAGTCAACCATAGCCCGGTAAATATTGTCCAGATACTGGACCACAGGGATAGCCAAATCCGGCCTAGCCCTGAGGTAAACGGCCATGTAAATCAGGTACGCTGGCAACCAATTTGCCCACGTGCATGGCGGCTTACGACGACGTGCCTGCTCCTTATCCTTCTCGTCCAGCCCTTCCCTCCCTTCCTTGGTCGGCTCCCATTTATAAGGGAGAAGATATCTACATACTCGCTCCTCCAAATCTTTTCCTTGGTAGACTGGGCCAAATGATCCCCCAAGGGCAAGGAATACTCTGCTGTTGGCAAAGCCGACACCAGCACTGAGGGAACTATGGGCAAAGGAAAAATGAGCCTGAGCCAGCCCGGGGATCCCCAACACATTTCCTAGCACATTGGGGGCACCACCCCGACCCAGGCCCTGTGTCACGGGCAAAGTCACTGGGTGGGCCGGGGGCCATTGGGCCGCCGGGCCACCCAAGCGAGGCCAAGGCCATTGAACAGCCCCCCCCCCAAGGAAGTCAGTTGTGTGGGTGCATTAGCTTGGACTGCATACTCACCCACTGCACCCCCGCGGGCCGCCCCCACCGGGGGTTCCGGCCCGCTGGGGGCGTCGGAGCTCACGACCGAAGCTGAGCTCGTTGACGGGGCCAGACCAGCACCAGACTGCTGCACCTGTGGGGTGGGGAGCTGCGAGGCGGTGGCCACCACCGGCCCGCACGCCTCATGCGGCTCAACCCGACCCATCGCCGGCCGCTGTACGGTGGCCAAAGGGGGCACCTGGAAACCTAGAGACACCCTTGTTTGGTTGGCCCTTACCAAGGACGCTTCAAGGGCCGCCACCCGGGCCAGGAGGGCCCCCACATCGACATAGGCCCCGGCCCCAACAGGGGGCAATTGGGCAACCGGCCCATAATTCCCGGGTACCTGTCCAGGTCCCTGAGCCCCAGGGGCCAGATAAGGCCAAGAGCCCATGCTCAGCCCCTGGGGAGCCGTGGGAACGCCCTGCAAAGGCAGGGAACCCAACCACCCTCCGTGGCTCGCACCCCCCATAGGGAATTGCGCACCCGGGCAAGAGGGCCCCGCCGCACAGACCATGGCAGGGGCCGTGGTCGTTGTTTGCGGGCCAAGGGCCGAGGCCCCGTCTGGGGCAGCAGGTATGCTCCGCGCATCAGGCCAAGGAGCTACCGATCCCATCCCACCGTTCCCGGTGGGGTCTGCTAAGGTGGCTGCGGAACGGGCGCAGTCGCGGTCCTCCGACCCGGCTGACACCTCCGCGCCGATCGAGCCACGTTCGCGGCTGCCTTCTTTTTCGAGGACATGGCTAAGGTAGCTAGGAAGCCTAAAACAAGAGAAAGCTGCCCGAAAAGGCTTCCCCCAAGAGGACACGAGCGACGGAGGTAAGGAGGAAAAACTTCTCCGCTCCGTCGGTTCGCCAAAATGGCAGCACGGCTGCCTCGTGGCCAGCCCCTTTTATTAGGGTGCTGGCCATGCTTCTAACTACCCGGATGGTTTCGTCCGGTGGGGGGGGGCCCCGCAAAGAGCGCGGCGACCATTTTGGCGCCGCGCTTCCATTAGCTTCTTCAGCATACTAGATGTATACTCCGGAAACAGCCTTTGAAGTCTGCAAGCCTCTGTTATATGACATTTCAAGCATCCAGGGGTGCTTTGGATGCCATATTTCTGAGTGCTGGAAAAAATAATACAATTCCCTGATGGAGGTTGTAAAAAAAAGTACTCAGGGGGAGGTTGGGCCATTCCAGTGTCTGCAAAATGCAAAAGCATCGGTCCCAGACTGATCCTTGACAGCTGGGTTGTATTACATACTAGTCTGGAAATACGCAGGGACAAACTAGATGTTAAAGGACATGCATATTCTTTATGATTAGCCAGTTATTTCTTCTTTAACCTTGCTTTACTGGAGATAAGTGCCTCAGGAATCAGACTTGCAAATTACACTTTTCTTTACCTTCGAGGACTTAATTATAAAACATAGCACACTGGAGTATCACATGAACTGAGAGGACTTAAACATATGAGAAAGTACCATTTTTAAATCTGTGTTGAACACATCATGTGATCCTTAAATCTCTTTAAGTGCTTGTAAGGTACTATTTACCCCAACTCTCCACAGGGTGGCTTGTAAGTCCTTATTGAATCTTTCTCTAAAATTGCCACTTATTGTCTCCAGGGTGTCACCAGTATTCTTGCGCTCATGTGCCGATGTACTTGGCATAATACACTCTTCAAGTGTACAGGGGTTTAACTCACCCATATTTCTCTGAAAAATAGAAAAATATATAATGCATATGGACAAGTAGGGACTTACGGGCCACCCTGTATAATCAGAACCATAGTTCCTTAAAACTGAGCTCATAGGAATTAGCCAGTCTTAAAACCATGGAGATCAGTAGCACATCAGGGTTTCATTCCTATGCAGATATTATGTCCAAATTGATTTACATAATCAACCTTAAGCACTGTAATTAAACGTGTGTTTATTCTGAGATACTGCCTATGTTCTTGAATTGGACTTCTACACAATTGCAGTTAGGACCACAGCCTAGTATATAGGATCACAGTTATAAAAGCCCAGTGAGTTATTTATTTATTTATTGTTTAGATTTCTATACTGCTTTACTCCCCGAAAAGGGAACTCGAAGCGGTTTATAATAATAATGCTAAACAATACAAAATACGATACAAATAATACAAAGCAATATACAAATAAGATACAAAATGTCAATGATACAACATATCAATTACAGTAAAACAAAGAAAAAACAAAGTCAGGAATCATACAGTACAAGTTAAATCAGAATAAGCAAAAAGATCCAGGGAAGTGACCTTTGGTTGAGAGCGGGTCGGTGGGAGCGAGACTCGCCGGCAGGAGCAAGAGAATTATGTTGGGCTTACTCCCCGTTGGATTGGTAAAGGAGTGCAGTCATAGGGTAAAACCAAAAATTAAAGCAAAAACATTTATTATTATTATTTTATTCTTCCAGGCACTGCATATCCTTCAGAGACATGACTATGAAATATTAAATATGAAAATGAATGTATGACATCTCCCCACTGACCAATTACCAAACAAAAGTAAGCTAATTTGCCAAATTTGGATTAAGTCAAGCGTCTGTTAGAACAAACAGACTCCCCCCCCCCCTACAAAGGTGCACTGTTTCTAGATACAGAATCAGAGTCTCATCTAATGAGGTCCTTAGTCCTCAAATCCAGTGATGTGCAAATGGGTGGGGAGAGTCAAACACAGGGAATGTTGTAACAAATGTCAGTTGTTAAAAATATCAGTCTCAAGATAACAATCACACAGAAACTACTGTTCAGTGCTGCGACCCATGGTTAGTGTGGTGTTCCCAGTGTTAACAAAGCTATGTTTCAACAACAGCATTTTTTGCTTTTAAAAAAGAGGGGCCAGGTTATCCTGCTATGGTAGTAAAGTAGATCATTTTGCCAGCGACTCAACGCCAAGTGTTAGGCAGCAGTTAACTAACCTGACAACTCTGAGGATTAATAGTCTTGGGTGTTGAAGTCCACAGGGAAGGGTGATGGTCCCCAAGTAGATTGAATCCTACTTGAATCCATCTTGATGGAGGGCAGCAGCTTCATCAATACTAGCCTGGGGCCAATGAGGACTTTGTGTGACAAAAAGGCTCAGGACCAGAAAGTGACTCGCAGAACTGGATCATTGGTATGGGATCATGCTGCAGGCAGATGAAAGGCCACTGCATGATATTCTCAGGACAGTCTTAATGTCTGATTGCCAGGTTGATCGCCTATATTCAGTTTCAGATATAGCAGCAGAAGAAGAAAACAGAGAGGAAGGTGAAGCTGGTCCTTAGCTAAGACAAAGTTATAGCAACAACATAAAAGAAAACACTAGCTATTTGCCCAGGTTGGTTTGGGGGATTTATGGGTGGCAGTCATTTGGCAGTGATACATACAGGTAGAGAAGGTTTATGGAGAAGCTGTCATAAGAGGGTCATAAACAGCAATACATCACAACAAGGTTCACATATTGTTTTTTGCTGTGAGAACAGGGTAAGGAAAGGAAGCTTTCAAAATATAGATTTTCTCCAAGGAGATGCTCCCAATCTGGAGGAGTTTTTATCAGCATCAAAATGAATTTGTGACTCTGCAAATAGATTAGCACCTTCAGAGGCTTACTAAAAAGTTTTAAAGATTCACACAACAACAGCTGAAAGCAATGCTGGGTTGTATTTTAAGATGATGTTATAGAAGTCATGGCTAACCCAGGTCATTTTGTTCCTTGAAGTGGAACAGCATTTGATGTCCCTGCTGTCAAACTCTTCCAAAAAAGTGACTGCTTTAAACCAAGGTATTGCCCTTTTGGGGTTTTAAAAGGTAGAGCCTAATGTTCCTGCCTACAAGAAGCAAAAGAAGGGACAAGACAGAAATCCATATTTAGCTGTAGTTAGCTACATTGTCACACTTTTTGCACCAGAGTCTGGTTCTATAAGAGACAAATCATAAGTATGTACAGTGGAACATCATACAACAATCGCCCCATATAGCAATGAAATTGCATAATAATTAGGTTTTTGGGGGGGAAACGGTACCCCGCATAACAATTTTCGTACAACAATTTTTCAATGGGAAAAACCACTTAGCAAAATAACAATAACAATAACAATAACAATAACAATAATAACAATAATAACAATAATAACAATAATAATATTGTTGTAAAATGCATCCCATAGGGAACATCGCTATACGATGCATGTATCATATAGCAATTTTTTTCATACAACGAGCCCCGTGGAATGGATTAAAATCGTTGTATGAGGTACCACTGTAATTAGTTTTGAATTGGCATCCAGAGGACTGTGCCACTGAAACCTGATCAGCTGAGCGGGAAAGTTAAAGTCTAAAGCCGTTGAAGAGGTCTGCCCCAGGCATAGAAAATAAAATAAAAGTTTTAGATATAGCTGTTTTGTTGCCACCATTTGTATTTGTATTTTTGTCTGTATTGTCATACTATGTTTATGCTGCATTTATAAGTTTATATTGTGTTTGCTTTTTTGAGGGGTTGAATTTTTGGTGGCTTAAGATGCTGAACTTGATGACTGAAAGGTCAGTAGGTCAGCAGTTCAAGACCTGAGAGCTGCATGACATAGGGAGCTTCCATCTCTGTCCCAGTTCCTGCTAACCTAGCAGTTTGAAAGCAAGAAATTTCAAGTAGATAAATAGGTATCACTTTGGTGGGAAGGTAATAGCATTCTGTGCACTCTGGTGTCTAGTCATGCCTATCACATGACCATAGAAACATCTGCATCACTTTGGTGGGAAGGTAACAGCATTCTGTGCACTCTGGTGTCTAGTCATGCCTAGCACATGACCATAGAAACATCTGCAGATGCAGACAGTGCTCACCTGTGGTTCCCAACATGGTGCACATGCCCTGCAGGGGTGCTATTTGATTTTAAGGGGAGGGGTGCAATTCAAGAATGAATTAGACCAGGAGTTCCCATTTTACAGCCCAGAGGCTGGCCCAGGCCCATGGCACAATTTCATGTGGGCCACTGCCACTTCACCCAGAAATGGAAGCAGACACGTTTCTATCAGGCCATAAAATGTGCCAGCATATACATAAATACACCCATAGCTGTTGTAAACGCAGAAGTAGGTGCATTTACAACAGCTGTAAATGCACCCGCTTCTGCTTCTGGGGTGTGTGGTCAGGCCCGCTCAACTGACCAGGGGCTGTAGTCAGGCCCACGGTGTAAAAAGGTTCGGAACACCTGAGTTAGACCAAGTTAATGGCCTTTTAGGCTTCATCCATGGGAATAGTTCACTTTTTGAATTATAAGAATTATACGTCAGAGGGTAGGGCATCAGGATTTTTGAGATGCTTAGGTGGGGCATGGCCAAAAAAAGGTTTGGAACTGCTGCTATAAACAGAGATGACCACCAAACCCTAGAGTTGATTATGACTGGCTTTTGAGCAAAGGCAATCTTTACCTTTACTAATTCCAACCTCACAGATTGTTTAATAAAATTTGGATTAATGAACATATTCACTATGCTCAACTCCTTGGAAGGAAATATTGATATCTGTGCAGTAAATAATAGCTTTGGGTTTGAAAATTATTCCAAATCTGAAATGAAGTGGAGGTATTTGTCAGTTTCTGAACCAATCTGAAGTGAAGTGATAAAACTGAAGTACCAAATATTGCTTAATTGCTTGGGTTGCAAAAGGCTTTCAGGAAGTGTGGGGGAGGAGGGACACTTAGCACCAAGAAATCTCACTTGGAATATGAGAGTGATAATTTAACAAAACCAAGAAGCCCAAAGTAAGAGAGAATTGACCATGCATGCAACAATGAAAAGCCAATGTTTTCCTGGAAACCTGAATCATAGAACCCCTAGGAAGCCTCAGAATAACCAAATAAATTCCTTTGTCCTGTGATCAGCAACCATTTCATGTCTCTGTAGGGCAATCTGTTAGAAATTGCAATTTATATTACTTTTATTTTTGACTGGACGTTTATTCTTCCTCTTTTCTTTTAGGCAGCTGGAGATCACATTTGAACTTTTTTATACTTTCTAATCCAAGCAACTGACAGCTTGTGTATGTAAATGTGGCATGCATGTCTTAAACTTTCAAGTAGGATTTGAGTGGCAAAGGTTACGTTAGCATTCTTCTTCTTCTTGCACCATATCCGATTCTGAATATTGGCGATCATCATGGCACTCAGGCATGAAGACTGTCCTGCAAATATAATGTTGTGGCCTTTCACCTGCCTTCTGCATCACATCATTACCACCATGCCACTGATCGAGCTCTGTAAGTCATTTTCTGGTCCTGAGCCCTTTTGGCCCTCCTCAGCTCCAGGTCAGTATTGATGAAACTGCTGCTATCTGTCAATATGGATTCAAGTGGGACTTAATCCACTTGGGGACCATTACCTTTCCCTGTGGACTTCGCCAAGGCCGCTAGTCCTCAGAGTTCTCATGTTAGTTAACCACCGCCTGACATTGGGCATTGAGTCATTAGCATTAGGAATTGAAACTAGCCTATCTTCCCTCCCAATTTTTTTTGTTTCCTTTTAAAATGCCTGCTTCTGCCTTTTTCCCTTTGTTGTTATTGTGTCTGGCTACAACGCAGAGAGGATAGGTGGCAAACAGGATAGACGAAGCAGCAAACAGGTATTGTATCCGCGGGGGCAACAAAATTTATAGCAATAAACAAGAGCTGGGTGTCTTTACAACTCAATTACTCTGCAACCCATATCTCCCAATGACATTCCTCTGTGTTGTTATGAACATGGTGAACATACCTGTCAAGTTTTGGATTTGGAAATAAGGGAAATTTCCCGGCAAATACGGGATACTTGACAGCTATATTTATCCTGTGCTGCCCTCCAATGGCGGCAATAGGGCATTGCAGTCTAGTTAATTCAGGATGACGGCGGGAAAGAGGGTAAAATAAGAGGTTTTCCCGGCCAATACAGGATACTTGACAGCTATGATGGTGAACATCAAGGAAGTAAGACCGAACTGTGCAGAATCCTATAGGATGCAAGCAAGGCCGCCATCAGGGGGGGACAAGGGGGACTGCCGTCCCAGGCCCAGAGCTGGCAGGGGCTTGACGGCGCTGTGTTAATTTTGATTTTTTTATTATTTTTTATTTTTATTTTTTTATGCGAGGTGCATGGCACCCTGCACGTGCCCCACCACCGCCAGAGGGCTCTGCCTCCACCTTGACCCAGAGCAATGTGGGCGTGGCTAGGGGGAACTAGCAGGGCTCATCTGTAGTTCCTTTCTGTGCGCGTCCTTTGGCAATGCTCCCACACGTGCCTCACTCACCCAGGGCCGAACCCCAAATGTGTGCAGGAGGAAGCAGCCCTGGTGCGCCGTCTCTTCTGGATTGGGACTGGCATGCCTTGTGGGCTGAAACCTTGACCACGAGGTGGGCCATGTCAGTCCTGGTCTGGAAGAGACCATGCACCGGGGCTCTTCCTCCTGCGCACCTTCGGGCTTCGGCCCTGAGCGAGCAAGGCATGTGGGAGCATTGCCGAAGGACGCATGCAGAAAGGAAGTACAGCTGTGCCTAAAGAAGCATGCCTCCCAGCAAGTTCCCCCTAGCTATGCTGCTCTGGGCAAGCAGCGGTGGCAGGGCAGTGGGTGGGCAAAGCGACTGTTCCCCCCCCTCCCCGGCACAGGAAGGACAGAGGCCACCCAGCAGCTGCTTCAGCTCCAGAGCTCCTCGTCGTGGAGGCGAAGCTGCACCTTCCAGTGAGTCTCCTCTCTTCCTCTTTCTCTCTCTGTGGATGGGGGGGGGGAATGGAGAGAGAGAGAGAGAGAGTGTGTGTGTGTGTAATGATGAGCTCCCATCTCAGTCCCAGCTCTTGCCAACCTAGCAGTTCGAAAGCAAGAAATTGCTAGTAGATATCCTTATTTATCTACTTGCAGTTTCTTGCTTTCGAACTGCTAGGTTGGCAAGAGCTGGGAGGGATGACGGGAGCTCATCATTAACAACATAAATAGTGTTCTGTGCACTCCGGTGTCTAGTCATGCCTGCCACATGTCCATGGAAACATCTGTGAATGTAGACAGTGTTGGCTCTTTGGCTGTAATCAGAGATGAGCACTGAACTCTAAAGTTGGATACAACTGGCTTTCAAGCAAGGCTTAAAGACTAACTGCTGTATTTTAATGTGAGCTTTTGTGGATCAAGGCCACTGGCTCTTTGGCTGTAATCAGAGTTGAGCACTGAACTCTAAAGTTGGATACAACTGCCCATCGATTTCTTTTGGGAAACTGTGTATTCCACCACCACCCCACCACCGCCCGTATGCGAGGAGAGAGAAAAGTGTGTGTGTGTGTGTGTGTGTGTGTGTGTGTGTGTGTGTGTGTGTGTGCTGGGGGGGAGCAATAAGATTGTTCAGTACAGGGCCCAGAAATTTCTGATGGTGGCCCTGGCTGCAAGTGAGGGTTGCCATTGGTGTGAATTTATTTAAGGTGGATGCTAGCTTGCCATGAAGTGACCCACACACTATGATCATGGAGCATCTCCTGTGGCACATATGAAATGAGACATGCAGGATTAAACACCAGGACAGCAATGGACTTCCACAGTCTTGAGGCTATGGTCAAGGTGAACTTTCACAGCCTGTCCATCTGGCAGTAAACAGCCAATTCCAAAGTCCTGGTATCCATCATCAAATTTCCCACCTTTAGGGGTACTTTTTTGATTCACTTACCCAACAAGAAGAAACACATGTTCCATTGCCGTTAGTGACATTTACTGTTAAATAATTCCGGGAGTTACACTGGTCCCCCCCCCCCCCCAATTAGAATTGATTTTATTAATAAGGTTGTAAAGCGTCAAAGCAATCCCTGAGCTGGCAGCACTTTGTGATGCTTATTAATATTGATAACATCACTCTGCATCTAACTGTAACATGGTATGTTTAATCTTATAAGAAAGGAGGGAAGCTTTTTTCAAAGGTGTGCATGAAATGTTTTTTAATGAGATAAATGGACTTTTTTTTTTAAAAAAAATCACTTTTAAAAAAAATTAGTTTTTGTATTCTTCCCTCATGATTTTGTGTTCCTACTCCCAGGGAATATATAAATAGTAGGTATCAACCTAGGTAATTTTTAGAATAGGTAGTTATCAGAAACAATAGAGGAAACCCTTTCTTTTCTCTAGCATCTCACAAAGCCTTGGCTACTGTTCTGAAACACTTTTGCTCTCAGCAGGCACCAAGGAGAAAAAACTGAGAATATAATGATTGTACAAGCACAAGAAGAAAGAATATTCTAGTGCTTTGGAGAAGAACGGTTGTGGCAATATGTCTTAACAAAGCATTATAATGAAGTTGGTTCGCATACTGCAATTTACATATGTGACATAATTCTTTATCAGTGAAAGCAGCAAACCTTATCTGGTGAATATATCGTTTTGCGTGAGATTCCACTTGTCTTGTCCTTTTTCTTTAAAAAAAGGGAGATCTATATTCATCCTCAGGTTGGAAAATCCCATTGCAGCCTTCCCTGTATGCAAAATACTTTCTTTCTTGAAGGCGGATATTGTTCTTCAGAATGAAATGTCAGGCCAACCTTTATTTCATGATTCACAATCTGAAAGCAGGGAAGAATGTGAAGTTGACATTGGCTTGTGACATATTGTAGCTCAAAGATGGGTAACTGTGGCTTGCCAGACCTTTCTAGCCCAAAATGGCCATCCTGCCTGGTAATTGTAGGGAATGAAGATTATCACTGTTAAAAAGATTTCAAAGACCACATCTTCTCACTTCTGCTCTAGCTTACTCAAGATGTCTCGGTTGCTCAAGTTGCATCTGCTCCCTGTTGTGGCCTGATGCCCACATCTCCTTCTGCAGCCTTGTTGTACGTTGAGTAATGTTTGGCATGGCTCAGCCTCCTTGGTCAGCAGTTGCTTAAGTTCATTAGGTCAGTGATGGTGAACCTTTTAGAGACCGAGTGCCCAAGTTGCAACCCAAAACCCACTTCTTTATTGAAAAGTGCCAACACAGCAATTTAACCTGAATACTGAGATTTTAGTTTAGAAAAAGCCCACGCTGTGGCCTGAGCGCTCTGCTCCCCTCCAGCTATGTCACATTGTGAGCTATCTTTCCCTCCAACCAAGCTCCTCTCCAAATCCACCATGGGAATCAACTTCACCACAGACTCAACAGTCTGCCATCTGTGCTGCACCCTCATGATGCATGTGAGCTGCCAGCCTTACCCCAGACAGGGGAAGGAGGAAGTGCTCCCATTGGGCTGCTGGGCAGAGGGGCTGGGTGAACTTTGTGCTAGGGGGAGGGAGGGAGCGCTTCCATTGGGCTGCTGGCCAGAGGGGTGGGGTGAACTCTGCTAGGGGAGGGAGGAAGCGCTCCCATTGGGCTGCTCGGCAGAGGGGCGGGTGATGTGAGAAATGTCCTCAGGCGAGTGTGGAAAGGGGGAGGGGAGCAGCCCGGCCCTACATCCAGCTAGCTTTCTAGTAATGAACTTTGATGAACTCTATGCTGAGGCAATGGCGCATGTGCCCACAGAGAGGGCTTTGAGTATAACCTCTGGCATGTGTGCCATAGGTTCGCCACGACTGCACTAGGAAGTCACCTGCTGCCTTTTGCTTCTGGTAGTGTTTTCTAAAGTGAAGTAAGCATGAGCCTCAAATTAATATCCCCTTTGATACACATTAGTCTGAGTTCTCAGGACCGTAAGTAGAAATGAGATCCCTCCCCCAGCTACCTCCTCTCCCTGGGAAAAGAAGCAGGGAGGAATCACTCTACTGATAGCAGCATTTCTTTAGCCCAGTTCTTCCACCCCTCCCTTCACCCCACTCTGTCTTTGGGCTTGATCCTAAAATAATCATATTTAAAGAAGGGCAATTGAAATCAATGTGATGGAAATTTGTCATGGCTAAACCTCACTGATTTCAATGGGCCTGATCTAATTATGACTACCTCTTGATTCAAACTCTTGCTTTATCCTATTTTAAAAGAGAACCCCCTGGTGCTATTGGGCACATTAGCTAAAATAGCAAAATTGAAGTTTGGAAGCACTATGCTTCTGTTTTCCATTTGTAAGGGATGGCTGGAAAGATATCCTTGTTCTCGTGCATTGCTCACTAGCTTCTCAGAAGCACCCTGTAGTTTACTAGGAGCACATTTCTCAACCTCAACTATATTTAGATATTTTAGACTGCTACTCCCTTAATAGGAACTTTGTTGGCTTAGTGGTTAAGATGCTGAACTTGACAACTGGAAGGTTTACTATTCCCATGATCCCTGACCATTGACCACTCTGGCTCTTGGAGACTACAAGCTTTCATCTGATCCAGCAAGGCTCGACAGTTGTTACGCTAATACACACAACAGGAATTGTGACAATATTTGAAAAACTACCAGTCATCCCCATACCCATCAAGTTGCAGTTTTGGAAATCTGGGAGCCAAGCACGCATGCACAGTAGGTTTCCAATGCGGGCAGGAAATGGGTTACTGCGCATGCGTGGACGTGAGAGGCAGTGGAGTAAATGCGCAGAAACCTCTGCACACATGAGCAGAAACCCCTTCGGTGAGGAAATGGGTTACTGTGCATGCGTGGCTGTCAGAGGCAGTGGCGCGCATGCGCAGTAGCTACTTTCCCTGCCATTCAAAATATGGGATAGCAGCGGGAAAGGGGAGGAGCAGGCGTGGAAAAAACGGGAAATCCCGGCCAATACAGGATACTTGACAGGTATAGTCATCCCACAGGAAAACATGCTGGGAAGACAGCAGAATTTGGAAGTCACTCTTTGATATAATAGAGAAAATCAATTTCATGAAATCTTGTTTGGACAGCACTTTGAGGAACTGTGTCAGTCCATCAGTCTTTATTGAGCAGTCACAGGCCTGACAAACTGCTTGAGTTGAAACACTACTGATTAGTTGGCATACAAAACAATTTTCTTATGTCCTACAGTAGAGATTTGAAAATGATGGCCCGTACCAGCTGTGGGCCTCTGGGGCATGCTGTTTTATAAAGTAACTTTTACCATGCAGAATTCCACTAGAGAAGGGGATCCCAATCTACGGCCCGTGGGCTGGACCCGGCTCATGACACCATTCCATCAGGCCTTTCGCCTTCTCCCCCACACCCGGAAGTGGAAGCAGATGTGTTTACGCATCCACGGGTGCGGGCAAATGCACCCGCAACTGTCATAAATGTAGAAGTGGGTGCATTTATGACAGTCGTAAATATGCCCACTTCCACTTCCATGGTCAGGCCCACGGCACAAAAAGGTTGGCCACCACTGCATTAGAGTCACTGAGCGCATCTGTTAGGCTCTGGATATAAGGATGGCAGTTGACATGTGTAACTCTGAAAATTATAAAAATCGTATGGAGAATTCACCATAGTGTATCTCATGAGTGCAACAGCAGGAAGTTTCCAAATATGGGCTAAAAAAACACACACACCCTCTCTCCTGTTTCCTGACTGTCAAGCCATAATCTAAATAGTTCACTCTTACAATAAAGAAGGGATTTCAGCTGGTCAGACTCTTAGATGGCCAAGGAGGCTCAAAGAACAGTGTATCTGACAGCTCTGTTGTCCTTACTTAAGCAGCAAGCATGTTCTTCAAATTCCTCAAGGGCTTACAAGAAATGTAGGAGCCGACCGCCAAGGAAAACACATAAATATACCCAAGGCGTTAAATTGGTTCTTGCTATTAATGCCTAACAATCAAGTAGATGAGGGGAAATGGAATACAAAGACTTCCAAGTTGAGGATTTTGTTTCTAATTCAGGCACAACAGGTAGAGAGCCTTGACAGCATCACCTGATGACTCTTTGGTACATTAAACAAAATAGTAAAAGTCATCCAAATCCAATTTAGAGAACTGCTTCTGCACCTTCTTCTCACAATAGTTATTGAGTTTCTTGGGCTGTCAATGGCAGTGGTGCAACTTGGAAGACCTGCATTTAACTGAGAATATGTTTTTAAACAAAACATGCTACATTTCAAGTAAAATGGAAATAAGTTAACACAACTACAGTGGCTATGTTGGAAGAAAAATGTCTATGTGATGGGAACTTTTCACTGTCATTAATATATGTGTTCAATCTTTTCTAGTTATTTATCATTGTGTTCTAAAATGGGTGACAATTTTATAGGGTAGAAGAACTGGTTGACCCTCAAATTTGGCCCCCCTTTCCTCTTCCGATTAGTCTGCTTTTAGTGTTCAAGGAATGAAGAAGCAGACGAATGAAGTAGTGAAATTCAACTCTTTATTAGTGGGGGTTTGAACACTGTTTGGATGGGGCAAAACTCGGACTTATATACACTATAAACAGTAACAGTAACAATAATACAACAAGCCCATTGGCTAACAGAGTGTGCACATTTTTCGATCCACTTATTTGCATAAGAATAGATACATGAGAAATGATACATTCTGCTCCTGTCAGAAAACACAGTTAACATACATAACACTGCTGTTCTGCTATAGACACCTAAGCAGAAGGAGTAAGCTTCAAACAGGGTTCTATTTGGGGTGGGATTCAAGCATTGCAAGCAGAAGTGATTAAAACTCAACAAAAACCTCTCTTCCACCAAGAATTATAAACATGCCACTAACTGCAATGGCTCAAGTGGCTAACATGCTGACTGGAAGGCAGCAGGTCAGCAGTTCGAAACCGAATACTGCAGGACGGAATGAGCTCCCGTCCTTGTCCCAGCTCCTACCAGCCTAGCAGTTTGAAAGCAAGAAATTTCAAGTAGATAAATAGGGACCACGTCGGTGGGAAGGTAAACACCATTCCATGTGCTCCGGTGTCTAGTCATGCCTACCACATGACCATGGAAATATCTGCAGAAGCTGACAGTGCTGGCTCTTCAGCTATGAAACAGAGATGAGCACTGAACCCTAGAGTCGGATATGACTCGCTTTCAAGCAAGGATGACCTTTACCTCCCAGAGTTTATCTCGCTGCTTTTGAAGATGGTTTCCTAATTTTGTTGCAATACCAGCAGAGCATTTCTTTTTTTAAATTTTTAATTGATTTTTACTACTACACAAACTCAAGAAAAAAACATAAAACATACATTAACTCACAAAGACATAATATAATATTAATCACTCTTATTATATATTAAAAAGTAATACAAAGAGGAGAGAATATATAGAATTAATATCTAAACCCCTTACTTTCTCTAACATATATCAATATTCCAATAGCAAAAAACTTAATTACATTACTATTAAACATCCTCCTCTCCTCTACACTTCACCTTCTTAACAAATTCTACAACAAGTGAGACTAAAAAAGAAAAAAGAATGAAAAAAATCACCATGTGATATATTGCAATGCCAAAGGGGAGCTGCATCTCATCTCTTATCATTATAACCAAAAATTCAATTGATCCGGTACTGGCATGAAACCTCCTCTTTTCTTTAATGTATAATTAAGAAATGGTTTCCAAATTTTCCCAAAATTATTTTCTCTTACAATTCCTTTGCAGGCGCACCCCCCCAATGATGGACTCAGACACAAATGAAAGTGGATAACGGCATGGGCCACATTTATTGATTCAAGCCCTAGTCCGAATTATAAATTTCTATTGGTAAAACGACCAATCATAATTCTTAAGGCAAGCAGGCCGAAGTAACACTGGTAAGGTACCACCCAAAATTGCCAACGGCAATTGTTACAATGTATCTATTTGTATCAATTTGTTTGTTGACAACAAACAAATTGTTGACCGTAGTCAATATCTAACTAATGACCCCACCCTCTGACGTGTATCCGTAAAATCAGGGGGTGATTCCAGCTGTCTAGTGGTAACCATCACCCCCTCGCCTGGTTCGTCGTTGACCGGACAACGTTTAAACAACTTATGCCTATCTAGTGTTGTCCAGTCAATTGCGAACCTGCCGGATACCTGTGGGTCATAAATGTTTACCTTACCAGTGCTACCCGCCACCCGGAGAGGCTTCAATAAAGGCTCGACGCCCCCCCCCCCAAGACCGTCAGCTCGGTCGACAGGCCTGCTCGCCAATCACTCAGCAGGAGGTCCATACCTCCTCACGACAGATGGGCCCCCTCCCCTGAATAAAGCTCATAATTTTGCAGACTGATGATGGGGAGGCGAATGACGCGTCCCCAACCCATATCAAAAAGGAACCGGGCAATAGCCCTGGAGCGACGAGCCTGGTCAAGCGCCTGGAGGCCAAACGCTCCCCTGTAAGCGTACTGCGGTATCATGTCCGACCAAATGAGGGGTGTGGCAGGCCACACATAATGTGAGTAGGCCAGGTGACTGCAAATCGCAAGCTTCCGCGATAGGCCAGTGACCTGTCCGAAACCATTGCCCCCAAGGTGAATAACCAGGACATCAGGCGAGTCAGCATCCCTGATGTAGAAAAGAAATGGCAACAGTTCCCGCCATAACATGCCGCGCTTACCACACCACCTGAGATGTGCGGATGCACCCAGTCCCAGTCGGGGTCCCACTCTGTCACCGCAGCGTAACGCGCTGCCCTGTGCAGCGTAACGCGCTGCCCTGTGCAGCGTAACGCGCTGCCCTGTGCAGCGTAACGCGCTGCCCTGTGCACGTGGCAACGGCCCACCAGCCCTACTGTCACCGGTGTAAAACGACACCCAGGGTCTGTCAAGGAAAAAAGAGGGGGGGTGAGAAACATTGCAGTGACTAAACTGGCACTCACGGTTGAAGAGGGTGAACACAAAACTGAAAACAATGTGATCCCCACCTTCCCATGCGGCGTATTTCAGCCCCAGAGTACCCAAAAGTAGCCGCAGTAGAAACCGCCCCCATCCTGCAGGAATGGCTGAGTGAGGGGAGACCCACCCTGGTGACAGAAAAACGGGGCATGGTGCGTGCCACACAGTGCAAGAAACTCCTGTAGGGCACCAACCGGACAGATGTCTTCCAAGGAACATCGTAGCAGTATTACTCAACTGCCTACGCCGTGCTGATCTGTTTTAGAGGAGCGTATCCTCAACTGAGCCCAATCATAGCAACATAGACATCTTCGAGTTCCAGTGCCCTACGACTTGCATCCGCCTTAGACAGCATCATAAGCTCGCTGATGCGGAGCGCTCCAAAAAAGGCCACCGTTGTAGCCGCACGAAACAGGGCTGCCTCATACCTATCGAAATGCAACCAACGCGTGGTGATACGCCTTACGCGTGCGTGGCGCCAGTGACATGCCTATCGCCCGGTTCACCTCTCCTTGCCAATGGTCCATATCTCCTGCGGTAGTGGCGAGGGAAATTCCTCCGCATCCGGAGCCAAGGCACGGAACCGGAAGATCTGCAGGCGGGACAAAGCGTCAGCAATATCATTATTCACCCCCGGGACATGCCTGGCTCTGAACAGTACATTGAGGCGCAGGCTGCGCAATACAAACTGGTGCACAAGATCTATGACCCTGGGAGATTTAGAGGTCTGTGAGTTGACAATGCGGACAACAGCCGCATTGTCACACCAGAAATGCACCACAGAGTTGGCCCACTCCTCACCCCATAGCATCAAGGCCCCCAGTATGGGAAAAAATTCCAAATATGTGAGATCCCTCAGGCGACCCGTGCCTGACCAGGCTGGTGGCCATCCACCATATGCCCACTTCCCATTGAAGTACATCCCATAACCAAGGGATCCCGAGGCATCAGACTGAATTTGAAATTGGGGCGAAGCCAGGAGGTCAGACCTCCAAAATGAGACCCCATTGAACTCCCTCAGGAACTGGAGCCATACGTGCAGATCTGCCCTGATGCCCCGTGTCAATCTCGCCCTATGATGGGGCCTGGATAAGCCTGCCATGGCGTCGCACAAGCGCCGAGCAAATGCCCTGCCAGGTGCGACCACCCTGCAAGTGAAATTGAGATGTCCATGTAGCACCTGCAGTTCCCGAAGGGATGCCTTGCGCTTAGCCAGCAAGTCCGATATAAGGGCCACTATCCTTGACACCTTGTCTGTGGGCAACCTAAACGCTTGCGCTACCGTGTCAATTTCCACCCCCAGGAATATTAATTTATTAGACGGGCCTTCGGTCTTTTCGGGCGCTAAAGGGACACCGAGTTCCTCCATTAGCGTCTGAAATGTGTTGAGGAGACGTGTGCACGTGTCCCAGCCCCGTTCACCCCCGAATAAAAAGTCATCCAGGTAATGGGCTACAGACCGAGACCCTGACCTACGGACAAATGCCCACTGCAGGAAGGTACTGAAACGCTCGAAAGCCGAGCAGGATATGGAACAGCCGAATGGCATGGCTTTGACAAAATAATATTCACCCCGGAATTCAAAACCCAGCAACTCGAAGTCACCCGGGTGCACGGGCAAGAGGCGAAACGCCGACTTAATGTCACACTTAGCCAACAGTGCACCCGGGCCACATGAGCGCACCATGCACAATGCCTGGTCAAAGGATGTATACCTGACAGAACAAAGGTCATCAGGGATAGCATCATTGACCGAGTGGCCAGCTGGGTAGGACAAATGGTGAATCAGGCGGAACTCGCCCGTGGACTTCTTGGGCACTAATCCTAGCGGAGACACTTTAAGGTTGTGGAACGGGGGTGCAGGGAAAGGGCCAGCGACTCTGCCCGCAGCAATCTCCTTATTAATGCTGGCGGCAGCCACCTCCTCCCTTCCCCTAAGTGACAAAAAGTTAGGTGCATCCTGCGGTGACTTATCCCCCGTGGAAGGAATACGAAAACCCAGTTGAAAACCCTGAAGGAGGTACACAGTGTCTGCTCTCCTCGGGTACAATGCGAGCCAACTCTCCAGCATGTTGACATTAATTGGGGAGGGGGCCTTTTGGTGAACCCGCTCCCTCCATGGCAGTCTTACCTGCCCCTTGTCCGCCCCTACCCCTGCCCCCGTATCCTCCCGGCCTGGGACAGGTGGAGGCAGCATTGGGGCCAGAACAAGAGGGGCACTCATGCTTGTACTTGCAATTTTTCCTGTTGCAAGAACCATTGGACGAGAAGGTCCAGCACAGCAGGCGGACTGAAACCCCCTGCCCCGCCACTTGGCGGGGTACCTGTACCGGGGCCGCTCGTTGGACCGCATGTCCACAACGGTATCTCCCCCCAGGCGCCGGGCGCGTGGGGGTCATATACAGAAGCCACAGCTTCTGGCAGGGTTCATCCCACCTCATCTCTGGGTGCAGTGGAATCCTCATGCGGAATTCTTCGTCGTAAGCCAGCCATGACGGACCCGGGAAGTCAACCATAGCCCGGTAATTATTGTCCAGATACTGGACCATAGGTATAGCCAAATCCGGCCTAGCCCTGAGGTAAATGGCCATGTAAATCAGGTACACTGGCAACCAATTTGCCCACGTGCGTGGCGGCTTACGACGACGTGCCTGCTCCTTATCCTTCTCGTCCAGCCCTTCCCTCTCTTCCTTGGTCGGCTCCCTATTTAGAAGGGCGAAGATATCTACATACTCGCCCCTCCGAATCATTTCCTTGGTAGCCTGGGCCAAATGGTCCCCCAAGGACAAGGAATACCCTGCTGTTGGCAAAGCCGACACCGGCACTGAGGGAACTACGGGCAAAGGAAAATGAGCCTGAGCCAGCCCGGGGATCCCCAACACATTTCCAGCACATTGGGGGCACCACCCCGACCCAGGCCCTGTGTCACGGGCAAAGTCGCTGGGTGGGCCGGGGGCCATTGGGCCACCGGGCCACCCGAGCGAGGCCAAGGCCATTGAACAGCCCCCCCCCAAGGAAGTCAGTTGTGTGGGTGCATTAGCTTGGACTGCATACTCACCCGCTGCACCCCCGCGGGCCGCCCCTACCGGGGGTTCCGGCCCGCTGGGGGCGTCGGAGCTCACGACCGAAGCTGAGCTCGTCGACGGGGCCAGACCAGCACCAGACTGCTGCACCTGTGGGGTGGGGAGCTGCGAAGCAGTGGCCACCACCGGCCCGCGCGCCTCAGGCGGCTCAACCCGACCCATCGCCGGCCGCTGTTCGGCGGCCAAAGGGGGCACCTGAAAACCTAGAGACACCCCTGTTTGGTTGGCCCTTGCCAAGGACGCTTCAAGGGCCGCCACCCTGGCCAGGAGGGCCTCCACATCGACATAGGCCCCGGCCTCAACAGGGGGCAATTGGGCAACCGGCCCATAATTCACGGGTCCCTGTCCAGGTCCCTGAGCCCCAGGGGCCAGATAAGGCCAAGGGCCCATGCTCAGCCCCTGGGGAGCCGTGGGAACGCCCTGCAAAGGCAGGGAACCCAACCACCCTCCGTGGCTCGCACCCCCCATAGGGAATTGCGCACCCGGGCAAGAGGGCCCCGCCGCACAGACCATGGCAGGGGCCGTGGTCGTTGTTTGCGGGCCAAGGGCCGAGGCCCCGTCCGGGGCAGCAGGTATGCTCCGCGCATCAGGCCAAGGAGCTACCGGTCCCATCCCACCGTTCCCGGTGGGGTCTGCTAAAGGGGGCTGCGGAACGGGCGCAGTCGCGGTCCTCCGACCCGGCTGACGCCTCCGCGCCGATCGAGCCACGTTCGCGGCCGCCTTCTTCTTCGAGGGCATGGCTAAGGTAGCTAGGAAGCCTAAAACAAGAGAAAGCTGCCCGAAAAGGCTTCCCCCAAGAGGACACGAGCGACGGAGGTAAGGAGGAAAAACTTCTCCGCTCCGTCGGTTCGCCAAAATGGCAGCACGGCTGCCTCGTGGCCAGCCCCTTTTATTAGGGTGCTGGCCACGCCCCTAACTACCCGGATGGTTTCGTCCGGTGGGGGGGGGCCCCGCAAAGAGCGCGGCGGCCATTTTGGCGCCACGCTTCCATTCTTTTCATTGAATTCCCATGTCAATTTATCATTCAGGGCCAGTTGCCACGTTTCCCTGTACCATTCATCCATTTTTATTTTCCTTGAGTCCTTCCAGTTTTTTGCTATACACTGTCTTCCTGTAGACATTAATATCGCTATTAATTCTTGTTCCTCCCTGTCTAACTTTAAACTATCTAAATCCGTAAGCATGGCGGCACTCGGACCAATCTTTATCTTTTTCCCTAACATATCAACTATTTTTTTTTTCAATTTCTTTCCAAAAGTCTTCTATTTCTTTACAGTCCCACCACAGGTGTTTGTAAGTTCCCACACTTTTATTACATTTCCAACACAACTTATTTTTAGTCCTGTCCATCTGATTCAAGTCAAGTACCACCTCCATAACATTTTGTAATTATTTTCCTTAACTCTAATTGGCAATGTTCTCATTATTCTCCATTTCCACAAAGCTCTCCATTTTAATTCTGAAATCTTTATGTTTAAATCATCTTCCCACAAGGTTCTCAAAATATCTATATTATCCTCTTTATTTAATATTTTATAGATTTTAGCAACCAGGCCCTTTAAACCAATCTTCCCTTGTCTTATTTTAGACAACAACTCTTCAAATTCCGTCATGTCCCTTTCCAAATTATATCCTTTTTTGTATTTATTATTCCAATTATTTAATCTCAGAATTTGAAACCAATTTAAGTTTGAATCCCCATAAATCGCTGCTCTTTTCCGCTCATCCGTGCAAATTTGAATCCAATATTTCAACATACAAACATCCTTATCTATCAATACTGATCTCAATTCCTCATCTATCTTAATTGGAAAATCTTTTTTATCCTCGATCTCTATTAGAGGAGAAATCCCAGGGGCCAATTTTCCTTTCCTTTTTTCATGCTTCCCACGTTGCTCTTAACATTTTATTTTTAATATTTACCTTTCTCCATTCTTTATCCAAAAAAAGCTGCTTTTCCTATTTGTTGGAGATCCTCCATCTCTAAATCCTCCCAAATCACTTGCTCTTTCATCAAAATCTTAACAACATTCTTAACCTGGAAGGCATTATAATAACTCTTTAATTTAGGTATCCCTAAACCTCCTTCTTTTTGTGATACATACCACCAGCTTTTAGGAATTCTAACTCTTTTCCAACCATTGCAAAATTTATTTATTATATCCAGCAGAGCATTTCTGTCCCATTTCTTCCCTTGCAGTCATTCCATGAACAAGACCAGCAAGGCAATAGCTGGGTAAAGAAGGAGGGAGGAATGCAATCTGCAGAAGAATTCCAGTCTCTAAATGCTCATAATCTAAGACTGAAGACAAGTCTTAGAAGGAATCATCATCATCATCTAAGACTGAAGACAAGTCTTAGAAGGAATCATCATCATCATCTAAGACTGAAGACTGAAGCTGTCAGAGTTCATAGTAGGAGAAAGCCGAAAGATAAAATCACTCCAGAAGCATTTAAAATAGAAAACAAATATTTTATAGTTGCCATTTATAGTTACATTCAGAAGGGGGGAAAATAGGGGAAATGGAGTCTTCAGCACTTTCAGAGAACCTCCATGCTTTTTGCCTGGAGGAAGGTCAAGATGGATGAGGACTAGCTCATCTGACACTGAGTTGATTAGAGCTATGCTGAATCTGAACCTTTCTTAATCCAGAGATGTTAGAAATCTATTTGGACTTCTTTTATTCTGGCCTAGCTACCTCTTGGCATAGTGGCTGTATTCCTGGGCTGGAGGAAGTTTGGGTATAGTATAACTTTACTCCTCTGTCAGCCTACCCACTTTCCATCCTGGTTTTGGCGATTTTACTGGCAGACCATAGGTAGTGGAACTTTTTCCTAACAGATCTCTGAGGCTGTTGTTGTTGTTGTTGTTGTTCAGTCGCACAGTCAATTCCGACCCTTTGTGACCCCATGGACCATTTTCCTCCAGGCACCTCTATCCTCCACCATTCTCCTCAGCCCACCAAGCTCTGTGCCCATTGTGTCCACAATACCACCTATCCATCTCATCTTTGGACGCCCCCTTCTTCTCTTTCCCTCCACCTTTCCCAGCATCAAGGCCTTCTCAAGTGAGTCTTCCCTTCTCATCTAATCAATTTGATGTCCAAAGTACTTTAGCTTCATCTTCACTATTTGTCCCACCAATGAACAGTCAGGATTGATTTCCTCCAGTATTGACCTATTTGTTCTCTTTGCTGTCCAAGGGACTCTCAGGACTCTCCTCCAACACCACATCTCAAAGGCATCTATTCTTCTGCGCTCAGCCTTCCTAATGGTCCATCTCTCACACCCATACATTACCACTGGGAATACCATTGCTTTGACTATGCGAATTTTTGTTTTCAAGGTGATGTCTCTGCTTTTCACTATATTCCCCAGGTTTCTCATTGCTTGTCTCCCCATAATCAGTCGTCTTTTTATTTCATGGTTACAGTCGCCATCTGCAGTGATCTTAGATCCCAGGAAAGTAAAATCTGTCACTGTTTCTACTTCTTCCCCATCTATTTTCCAGGGACTGATTGGACCTGTTGCCATTATCTTGGTTTTATTGATATTGAGTCTCAAGCCAGCTTTTGCACTCTCCTCCTTCAGTCCAATCAAGAGGTTCTTTAGGTCTTCCTCACTTTCTGCCATTAGGGTGGTATTGTCTGCATATCTCAAATTGTTGATGTTTCTCCCAGCAATTTTGATCCCATATTGTGATTCCTCCAGCCCTGCATTGCGCATTATGTGCTCTGTGTATAGATTGAATAAGCAGGGTGATAAAATGCAGCCTTGTCTTACTCCTTTTCCTATTCCAAACCACTCCGTCATTCCGTGTTCTGTCCTAACTTTTGCTTCTTGGTTCGCGTACAGATTTCTCATGAGGCATATGAGGTGTTCTGGTATTCCCATCTCTTTAATTACTTGCCACATTTTGTTGTGGTCCACACAGTCAAAAGCCTTGGTGTAGTCAATAAAACAAAAGTAGACTTGTTTCTGGTATTCTTTTGTTTTGTTTTCTCCATGATCCAACGTATGTTGGCAATGTGGTCTCTAGTCCCCCTGCCTCTTCTGAAACCGGCCTGCACCTCTGGTAGTTCTCTCTCCACATGTTGTTGAAGTCTATCCTGTATTATCTTGAGCATCACCTTGCTGGCATGTGGGATGAGCGTAATTGTTCAGTAATTTGAGCATTCTTTGGGATTGCCTTTTTGGGGGATTGGAATGTACACTGATCTTTTCCAATCCTGTGGCCACTGTTTTGTTTTCCAAATTTGCTGGCATATTGAATGCAGTAGTTTGATTCCATCATCTTTTAGGGCTTTGAAAAATTCAACTGGGATGCCATCATTTCCACTAGCTTTATTGTTTGCAGTGCTTTTTAGGGCCTTTCTGACTTCACTCTCCAGAATGTCTGGTTCAAGTTCAAATTTCTCATTATTGTTATTATCAGGAGTGTTGAGGTCCTTTTTGTAGAGTTCCTCTGTGTACTCTTGCCATCTTTTTTTGATCTCTTCTGCTTCAGCTAACTCTTTTCCATCTTTGTCCCTTATCATGTTCATTTTTGCTTTAAATGTTCCCTTGATTTCCCTAATTTTTTTGAAAAGATCTCTAGTCCTGCCTCTTTTGTTGTTTTCCTCCATTTCTTTGCACTGTTCATTCAGGTATTTTTCCTTATCTCTCCTTGCTTTTCTTTGAAATTCTGTATTCAGGTGGTTGTATTTTTTCCTTTCTCCTTGGACTTTTGCATTCCTTCTTTCCTCTGCTATTTTAAGAGCCTCATCAGACAACCACTTTGCTTTCTTACGCTTCTTTTCTTTTCTTTTGGTATGGTTTCTCTTGCTGTCTCCTGCATGATGTCCCGTGTCTCTGTCCGTAATTCTTCTGGTACTCTGTTTGTCAGGTACAGGACATTAAATCTGTTCATGACCTCCGCCGTGTATTCTTTAGGGATGTTGTGTAGGTCATATCTGTCTAGACTTATTGTTTTCCCCATTTTCTTTAGTCTAAGCCTGAATTTTGCGATCAGTAGGTTGTGATCTGAGCCACAATCTGCTCCAGGTCTTGTTTTTGCTGACTGAATGGAGGTTCTCCATATTTGACTGCAGAGTATGTAATCAATCTGATTTTGATGCTGGCCATCTGGTGATGTCTATGTGTAAAGTCGCCTCTTGTGTTGCTGGAAGAGGGTGTTTGCTATGACTAGTGCATTCTCTTGGCAGAACTCTATCAATCTTTGCCCTGCTTCATTCTGTGTTCCAAGACCGAACTTACCGAACTCTGAGGCTGGCAGACTTAAAAAGGTACTCCTGATGCAAAAGTACTTCTGCAAATGGAAGAGAAATTCTGCTGGCTTCTGCCTGTGCCTAGAGTCCTGCAGCCACTATGTCTATGTTGAGTTAGCATTTCACAGTAATCATGAAATAAGACTTAGCTGGGCTTCTCTGCCTGGAGAAAACATTCCTTCAAACTACAAAAAGAATACAGGCTGTATACTTGGATGGAGTAACAGAGGTATTCTCAATGGACAAATACAATAATTTGTCCTCTATTGGTATAACTAGTTACCCTTGCCATGTCTGCAGGTCCTTTAAAAAAAAACACAGCCTCTTCCTTTTGCAATTATTAGTCAATTTAGCCTCTGTATTGGTTCTGGCATATTTCCTATCACTTGATATGCTCTTGTGCCGTTTGGCTTATTTTTCACAGTGCCTTGTAATGTTGCCATTATCTCCCTTAATTTTAAAGCTACCAATATAACACTTGCGTACACTTTCATAGCTTATTTTCCTGGAAGAAACCCAGCCTCTTCAAATACAGTCTGGTGATATGCTGTAAACATGTCAGCATTCACTTTACAATATTGACACTACATTTATGCTTGTTACTATTGGCAAACCCAGAATTGTTCCTGAGGCAGATGCCAAAATGGGTAGCTACCTCTTCTGTCTCATGAAATACAGCTCAGATTACATTTCAGGGGTCTTTGTGTTCATTTTGATCTGGATGGGGGTTGTGTCCTTATCTGTCATTTAGACAGTGGTCGATATTGTCTTTCTTTCTTTGAAGCTTCATAGACTGACAATCCACTAATAGTTTATTTCTAAGGAAAGAGTCTTTTCATCTTCTAGTGATATTTGACAAATTTCTTTTGTGATAATTGCAGGGAAATATGACTTACTAGTAAAGTAAGTGACATGGGGGTGTGTGTGCATGCATGCATGCATGCATGTGTGAAAATACAGTTAGCAAATGCTTTGTACATCTTTGTACATTTACATTCCATGAAAATATGAATGAAGGGAAAAGTTCCCTCAGGGTGGAACAAATAACTGTTACTTTGATCAAGGTGCAAAAATGCTCTTATTCATTCTGCAGAGGACTCAGATCCAGTGAGGTAGAGTGTGTAGAGTAACAAACTCAGACTTGGAGAGTGGCACCAGTTAAACCACGCTTTTAAATACCTCAATTGCCTTGAAAACTTTGTAAGTCCAACACCTCACACACAGACACACCCTGGGGTCTTAGACCAGGGGGTCAGCAAACTTAGTTCTCCAGGTGTTCTTGGACTTCAATTACCAGAATCCCAAGTCAGTACACCTGCTGATGAGGGCTTCTGGGAATTGAGGCCCAAGAACATCTGGAGAGCCAGGTTTGCTGACTTATGTTCATATCTGTGTTCAGCTAGTAAACAACAAACTCATAGGAATTTTTGGGAGCTGATGTCTATCTTAGTCCGTTGCATCAAAAGTAACAAAGAGTCTTATGATACATTAATGGGTAGTGGGAGTGACTGTTGCTCCATGGCAGGAGGACATTTTTCACCTCCGTCCCTGCCACAGAGCCCCCTTAGCTCCTCCCCTCAGCCGGTTGGAGGGGAGTGGGAGTGACCGTTGCTCCGTGGCTGGAGGACATTTTCCACCTTCGTCCCTGCCACAGAGCCCCCTTAGCTCCTCCCCTCAGCCGGTTGGAGGGGAGTGGGAGTGACCGTTGCTCCGTGGCTGGAGGACATTTTCCAACTTTGTCCTTGCCACAGAGCCCCCTAAGCTCCTCCCCTCAGCCGGTAGCAGGGGAATGGAAGCGGCTGTTACCCATGACATGGGCCTTAAGTTTTATGTAATTTACCATCTTTGTCTGTAAACCGCTTTGGGTCACCAATAGGTGAGGAAAGCGGTATAAAAATATACTAAATAAAATAAATAAAAATAAAAAAAACCTGGGTGCAAGGAAGGAAAAGGCAGAGAAAGACCTAGGCCTCAACTGACCAGTTACCATCCAGAGGCCTTGGGGGGAGGTGAGTGAAGAATCAGCCCCTCCCCCCACCCCATCTTAAAACCTGGGTGCAGGGAAGGAAAAGGCAGTGAAAGACCTAGGCCTCAACTGACCAGTTACCATCCAGAGGTCTTGGGGGGAGGTGAGTGAAGAATCGGCCCCTCCCCCCACCCCATCCTAAAACCTGGGTGCAAGGAAGGAAAAGGCAGAGAAAGACCTAGGCCTCAACTGACCAGTTACCATCCAGAGGCCTTGGGGAGAGGTGAGTGAAGAATCGGCCCCTCCCCCCCATATTAAAACCTGGGTGCAAGGAAGGAAAAGGCAGAGAAAGACCTAGGCCTCAACTGACCAGTTACCATCCAGAAGCCTTGGGAGGAGGTGAGTGAAGAATCAGCCCCTCCCCAACCCCATCCTAAAACCTGGGTGCAAGGAAGGAAGAGGCAGAGAAAGACCTAGGCCTCAACTGACCACTTACCATCCAGAGGCCTTGGGAGGAGGTGAGTGAAGAATCGGCCCCTCCCCCCCACCCCATCCTAAAACCTGGGTGCAGGGAAGGAAGACGCAGAGAAGGACACAGGCCCCAACTGCCCAATTACCATCCAGAGGCCCAGGGGAGGCAACGCCCCAGAGGGCAAAGAGGAAGGGCCGCGCTGACACTGCAGACACAGACACTGCAGACACAGGAGACCTTCGACCACCCCCAGGAGACACCATCCACAGCCACCATCGCAGCGAGGCCCGAGTCGGCGCCTTTGACAACTCCTCGCAGCCGAAGGGAGTCGAGAGCTGCTGCATGCATGCAAGGGATCAGTAATCAAACTGAAATAATATAGTTGAATTAACATAGATTACTTATAGCAACTGACAATGACTGTGTCACTGTGTCAGTTAAGAACTGGCTGACATCAGTTCTAAACTGATACTGTATTCTAAACTGTGATAATATGCATGATGTTACTTTGTTTTAAACTGTGATAATATGTATGATGGGGGAAAAATGGCGTAGAAACCGGCAAAGCACGCCAGGGAGTTTGCCAAGAGAACCCTATTGACCAAAGCAAAGGCAAAACAAAGGGACAAATCAGAGGAAACAGGAAGGATGAAGAAATGAGAGACATTATGCAGGAGGCAGCAAGGAAAACTACACCAAAAGAAAAGAAGTGCAAGAAAGCAAAGTGGTTGTCAGATGAGGCTCTTAAAATAGCAGAGGAAAGAAGGAACGCAAAGGAGAAAGGAAAAATACAATCACTTAAATAAAGAATTTCAAAGAAAAGCAAGGAGAGATAAGGAAAGCTACCTAAATGAACAGTGCAAAGAAATAGAGGAAAACAACACAAGAGGCAGGACTAGAGATCTCTTTTAAAAAATCGGGGAAGTCAAGGGAACGTTCAAAGCAAAAATGACCATGATAAAAGACAAAGATGGCAAAGAGTTAGCAGATGCAGAAGAGATAAAGAAAAGATAGAAAGAGTACACAGAGGAACTTTACAAAAAAGACCTAAACACCCTGGATAATAACAATGAGGGGGAGATTGTAATTGAACCAGACATCCTAGAGAGTGAAGTCAGAAAGGCCCTAAAAAGCACGGCAAATAATAAAGCCAGTGGAGATGATGATATCCCAGTTGAATTCTTCAAAGCCCTAAAAGATGATGGAATCAAGATACTACATGCTATATGCCAGCAGATTTGGAAAACGAAACAGTGGCCACAGGATTGGAAAAGATCAGTATACGTCCCAATCCCAAAAAAGGGCAATGCCAAAGAATGTTCAAATTATCGAACAATTGCGCTCATCCCACAAGCTAGCAAAGTGATGCTCAAGATAATACAGGATAGACTGCAGCAGCATGTAGAAAGAGAACTACCAGAGGTGCAGGCTGGGTTCAGAAGAGGCAGGGGGACCCGAGACCATTGCCAACATACGTTGGATCATGGAGAAAACAAAGGAATACCAGAAACAAGCTTACTTCTGCTTCATTGACTACACCAAGGCCTTTGATTGTGTGGACCACAACAAAATGTGGCAAGTAATTAAAGAGATGGGAATACCAGAACACCTCATATGTCTCATAAGAAATCTGTACATGAGTCAAGAAGCAACAGTTAGGACAGAGTATGGAATGACGGAGTGGTTTGGAATAGGAAAAGGAGTAAGACAAGGCTGCATTCTGTCACCCTGCTTATTCAACATACACAGAGCACATGATGCACAATGCAGGGATGGAGGAATCACAACATGTGATCAAAATTGCTGGGAGAAACATCAACAATTTGAGATATGCAGACGATACCACCCTAATGGCAGAAAGTGAGGAAGACCTAAAGAAGCTCCTGATTAGGTTGAAAGAAGAGAGTGCAAAAGCTGGCCTGAGACTCAACATCAAGAAAACCAAGATAATGGCCACAGGCCCCATCAGTTCCTGGAAAATAGATGGGGAAGAAGTAGAAGCAGTAACAGATTTTACTTTCTTAGGATCCAAGATCTCTGCAGATGGAGATTGCAGCCATGAAATAAAAAGGCGACTGATTCTTGGGAGACAAGCTATGAAAAACCTGGGGAACTTAGTGAAAAGTAGAGATATCTCACTGCAAACAAAGGTCCGCATAGTCAAAGCAATGGTATTTCCGGTGGTAATGTATGGCTGTGAGAGCTGGACCATTAGAAAGGCTGAGCGAAGAAAAATAGATGCCTTTGAGATGTGGTGCTGGAGGAGAGTATTGAGAGTCCCTTGGACAGCGAGGACAACAAATAGGTCAATATTAGAAGAGATTAGCCCTGAGTGCTCCTTAGAAGGACAAATAACAAAGATGAAGTTGAAATATTTTGGACATCAAATGAGAAGAGAGGATTCACTTGAGAAGGCCTTGATGCTGGGGAAGGTGGAGGGCAAAAGAAGGGGACGGCCAAAGATGAGATGGCTAGATGGTATTGTAGACACAATGGGCACAGAGCTGTGTGGACTAAGGAGGATGGTGGAGGACAGGGGTGCCTGGAGAGCGATGGTCCATGGGGTCGCAAAGAGTCGGAATCGACTGTGCGACTGAACAACAACAACAACAACAACAACAACGACAACGACAACGACAACGACAACGACAACGACAACAACAACGACAACAACAACAACAACAACAACAACAACAACAACAACAACAACAACAACAACAACAACAACAACAACAACAACAACAACAGGTTTTGCTTGGCACAGGTGAGATGAAGAAGTGGGCCAATTCCATAAAAGTTGGTGCTAAATAAACTATTCTTGTTTTCAATGTACACAAAGTGTGTTTCTCCACAAAATTCTTTTTGGTAAGTTTCAAAGCTCAGGGGGAAAAGGGGAATAAAAGCAGCATCTAAGACCATGGCTATTCAGGTTCTACCACCTGTCTGGGTACACCTAGCTAGGCCAGAGCAATTGTTCTTTTGACCTTCCCCAACTGATATTCTAGCTTCTTTCTCCCTTCTAAAGCCTAGTGCCTCTTGAAGCCCACACAGAATCTGGCAGTGATGGGATGCTTTTTGCCAAACTGACACACTGTCAAAAAATTTGTGAAGACTTGCAATGGGGGGGATATTTTTTTGCTTTTACTAGGCCTTGACGTGTTGGGGCTAAATTTTCTACAAGGTTGTCCTTAAAGTAAGGGCTAAAAGTGAAGACATTTTACCAGAAAGTCAAGTCAGTTGGTTTTTAGCATAATGCATAGGCAGATGGCAATTACTCCAGGGTGAATGCCACAAAAAACATACTGCATGCATGAATACTGTGTAAGATATAGCACATGGCAAATTGAGAATGTGTTATACTTGGTAACATATGTGTCCAGATGGAGTCAAGCTAGCCGTATGAACAGCAATATAATTTTGTCACTTTTGAGCTCCCCTCCATTTTGAGGAGGGCATTCAAGTTCACAGCCCAAGTCAGATATAGGACGCCTTGAAGAGAGCCAAGTCTGCACAGTCACCTAGATTCAGAAGTTGTAAAACATCCCACAACAGAAGGTTTGGCTGCTGCTTGCTTCTATGTGCATGAAGCATGGCTGGAGCAGTTGGATTGTAGAAAATGTTGCCAGAAGATGCTGTAAGAATATTGTACTAAATCTGTGCATTGTGGAGGTTACCCAGCTTGAGTGATTCATGAAGAATCTGATCTTTGTGAATTCCACTGTGAATTTATTTGGCCTTTCTGCAGGCATGACTAGATCGCCCACCCAGTCACATGGCCACACCCACAGAGTAGGCCATTCCCACAGAGTAGGCCACACCCACAGTGTGGTAGTAAATTTTTTTGGAGCCCACCACTGCCTTTACCTTGCTGACTAATGACAGCCACTGGAGTTTCTGTTCTTCAATGTTTTTACACCGTTTAACAATACAACTCTGTGAGTGTCTGCCCTGAAATCCCATTGCACAGAATGGGAATTACTCCTGGGCCATCAAGTCACCTCTTACTATGAAATGCTCTGTCCTCACCAGCCCTGCTCACCTCTTGACAACTCAAGCCTTTCCTTTAGAAATTTGGTCTTCCTCTTTTCCTGCTGCCATCAGCCTGCATTATTGTCTTTTTCATCTCTCTCTCTCTTGTCCAGAGACAGTTCAGGCTTGATTGCTTTAGGATCTATTTGTTTGTTTTCCTGGCAGTCCAGGATATAAACAAAGCTCTCCTCCAGCACTGTATTTCAAATGAATCATTTTTTTCCTGTCACCAATGTTTACCATGCAGCTCTCATGCCTGAATATAGTGATTGGAAATACAATAGTGTAGATCTGTAATGGCCAACCCTGGTACTCCAGGTGTTCTTGGCCTTCAATTACCAGAAGCCCAAGTCAGCACTCCTGCTGATCAGGGATTCTGGAAACTGAAGTTCAAGAACACCTAGAGTGCCAAGGTTTGCCATCACTGGTGTAGATGGTCTTGGTCTTGGTCTCCAATGACACACCCTTGATGGTCTTTCCTGATTTTTTAATTGCTGCCCTACTGGTTCTTGGTCTTCTTCTGTTATATATATATTTGGACTGATGATTGAATTAAGGTACAGTATGCATAATCTTTTACTATTTTATTTGTTTCATTGTCAGCATTAAAGTTGTGTAGTTCTCCTATAGTCATGATTTTTGTATTTTAATGTTCAGCTGCATTCCTGCTTTGCCTCTTTCTTCTTTTGCTTTAACTAAAAGTCATTTCAAGTCATTGCTGCTTTCTGCCGTATGCATCTCTTAAATTATTGATGTTTCTCCATTTTCACTCCTCCTCCATCTGAATCTTGTTAAGCTTTCCATATGATATGTTCTGCGAACAGACTGAACCTGCATAACTACCACCCCAGTGTTCTTGGCTGATAACAAATCTACTCTCATCCATACCCGCTCAGATGTTGTGCCAGCCCAGTGTCCTTGGCAGATAACAAGTCATTAATGAGCCTGATGTAATTCACAGCTACAAGAATATTATGATAATTAGTCCATTCCCAATGCCATTTGTTTTAGTTTAGATATATCTATATATATCTCAGGCAAGAGGCACAGTGTCAAGGGGGATAAGACAACACCTTAGCCAGGGTATAAAAGGACAGCTTGACCACTGAAGCTGGAGTTCTGCATGGACCAGAAGGTGCCAGGGGCTGTGCCCCAGAAGACCAGTGGCCTCCCTGCTACCACCAGTTTCATGGTAGCTGTGCAGAAGAAGGAGAGGGAAGGGAACTCTTGCTTGGTATGCATTTGCTTGCTTTCACTTTTGCTTATATCTTTGTTCTGCTTCAGTTATGCTCTTTCTTAAGATCCGTCCAATAAAGCTTTGTTTTCTCAACCATTGAGTGTTCATTGTCTCTGAGGTCCTAAAACAACCTGAGCATAGCAAGCCTGGTCAGCCTGTGTCACACATGCTCAATGTGTTTTCACAAAAATCATAGATAAAATCTCAGTGACACTCCCCCCCCCCCCCCATGGCTCAGTGGTTAAACTGCAGTGCTGCAGCTAAAACTCTACTCATAATCTAAGTTTGAGTACCAAGATGCTGATTACCTTGTAATTCATCCAGAGAGTAAGTGCTCTCTGTAATTACTATTGTTATTGTTATTGCTAAATCCAGTATCAGAGCAGAACTGGAAGTGAAACTGTTGCAATGGCCCATGGAGGCCGGAATGGCGGGCCGCAAGGGAAGGCACGTGAGACAAATGTGTTGTGAAAGTCCAGTCCCGATCTCAGTTGGGTGGCATATTTATTGTCCTACCTCAAGGTCTCTGTGCCTAAAGGAACACGTGACCCCGTCACAGAAGCCTAAGGCAAATGTGGCACTTTGCTGACCAAGTTGCATGCGTCAGCTCTTGGAAGTTACCCGGGCAACAGGATAGGCAAAACCCCATTGTTCTTTGCCTTATCTTGGAGCCCATATGGTCTCGGGAAACTGACTTCCTTAGCTGTTGACTCAGTGTGTTTACTCAACCTTATCTTGGGTCAGAAGGGGAAGAGCGAGTTTAACCCTTGAGTCATCAACTGTTAACTTTTGCCCTTACTTCCTCCGCAACCTCCAGCCAAGGCCTTATGATTCATGCCAATTAATCTAGCCCGCACCCCAATTTCTCTTCCATCAGTGCCTGTGTTGATTCTCAAGCCATGTGCGTTAGCGAGCGAACGCATTGGGAAGAGTAATGGCCAATCTAGGCATGCAGGCATACTACATTCCCCCTTATTTCATTGTTTAAATCAGCCTGGCCGAGGGCTTGGTAGATATAGAGCATAATTTGTCTGGGTGTGATTGTCTCTTGGGGTCCCGACATCAGGTGGACATGGAGAGAAGTGAAGGGTTGCATTGTGCGAAAGAGCAAAGCATAATCCCCACTACCACAATGCCATCAGTAGCTTTAAGTGTTGTTTGTAACCATTTCCATGGCAACCACAACCAGAGTTTGTCAAGTTTGGTTACCTGGTCCTGGATTTTTGCGAGAGGGGTCCATCAGGTGGAGACAACACATGTCATGAGCAGCTTTTCAGCCCAAATGTTGTCTGAGCAGAAAATAGGTAATTGCTGTGTGGCTCTCTAAGATCATGTCTCAGTTCAGCCTGCTCTCAGCTTATGGCAATGGCTGAGGAGGCGTGTCATTGATCTTTCACTGGGGTGCTAACTTCTTTCCCCCAGTGACAGAAATGGCTTTTCTAAGGTTACTCTGCAAAATGGTTTCTCTTGTAATTATGCGAATGTCTTCTCACACCTAGAAGAGGTGTGATTGACATAGATAGAAGCGAACAATAGGTAATTAAATGAATCACAATAGGCAGGGATTTCTTTTGGCTGCCAGATGCTCAACCTTTGGGCCAGGTGTGGCCCTGTCTGGTTTCTTCCCCCACCCATGGCAAAGATATATCCTCCTAACAATGTGGCACCGAGATGGCAGATTTGGGAGCAATATGCAATAGGGTGTATGCGAAAATTCACAATCTAGTTCATATGTCCCTTGAAAATATGCAAAGACAATATAAGCAATAGCAATGAAACATAAACATTCAGCTGCTTCTTCTTGATGGCGAGGTTTATGAAAGTCCCAATTGTATTTTTCAACATGTCCATTGATAACTTGAAGAGTCCGTATTTGTGGCAGTTCAAGCTGGCATAGGCAAAGCAAGGTTGTGTGTTTAGTAAAAAGCATTGTCCTTTGAAGTCCCAATTGGTGGGTCATTGAGTAGCTTATGTGTATGTGTGTGCAGTGTCCCAAGCCCTTCCCCTTAGAGTAAAAGGCATGCCAAAATCATCTAGAAATGGAAAAAGTGAATGGCTGATGTCATCTTTGGCTGGTATCTGTGCATCTTCTGAAGTTGGAGCCTGGTTCTGGCATCTTCATAAATGTACCTGCAGGAAATGAAAGCTGGCTGGGAACACAGCCTTGGAAATAAAAAGGTCTGAGAGAGATAGTTTGGTTTTTGTGATTATAGGTCTTAGCTAAGGATCCGGCTGAAGGCCAGCTGAGGACTGGGGGGGGGGGGCTTCTCCCCTCCTTCTTTTTTAACTAAAAGAAAAGACAGTGTAGGTTAACTCATTCCACAATTGCTTGACCTTGCATTGTAAAAATGCCATTTAGACGCAGAACTTCCTGATTCCTGCTAGAAAGTAAGAATGTTAGGTCCAGAAAGAAGGGATTCTTGTGAAATCCTCCATGTCTGGGGGAAGGCTGTGAACGTTGGAAAAATCAGTAATTAGAATAACATACTGACTATCTGTGGGATTTGATTGAACTAGGTCTGAAGCAAGACCAGTTTGGGGTCCTTTGGTAAATGGCGTGCTAGGCTCCCCTTGGGCTTCCTGCACAAAGCATGCATGAACGATTCCTTGTGCTGGTAACAATGGCAGACTAAACTGCCTTGCTAATGCTTGGGCATTTTGGTGGAGGAACACATGGCTTTGGATCAGGGCCGTGAAGATGCCCGAGACTAATTTCTGGTGTTCTTTTTTAGTAACTGCATCAGCCCTGCTGCTGCCCTTTGGGGCTAAGGTGGGCCACATACAGCTCCTCTCTGCAGTGCTGCCAATGAAACTACATTGTTGCATTAGCTGTGGCGCAAGCCCTTTATTGATTGGCACGATTATTTTGGCTAAATCGTGTCCTGAAATGTGGTGAATAACTGTGGCTACCAGTTCTTGTGGAGGAACGGTGTTCCTGGAAGTGGTAAATACACCCATTCCATGATGCCCCCCCCCCCCCGCTGGAGTCTGTGCCTAGAACTCCTGCGAACATGATGCCTGTTCTAATGATGTACAGATTTAGCATGGGGGTGAATGACCCCCTGCCAATCCTGTCTACCCAACGGTGGCTGAGTATGCGATAGACTTCCTAGAGAGTTTGTTTCGTCTCTCTTGGAATTTGGATTCTATCTGCCAGCTGTTTTCCTAGCATTAGTAGTGAAAAAAGAAGCTTTAAAAGATCGGTGCTAATTTTAAAATAGGGTCGTGCCCAAATTGATGTTTCCTAGAATTTTTGCTGGAGTTCTACTGAGTGTTCAATATGGATCTTAGGCAAAACTGGTTTTGCAAAAGATTGGGGCGGCTGATGGTCGGCACTCTGCACTTCCTCAGGAGCTAGACTAATTCTTTTTTCCCCTGTGTACTCTGGGGGCTGCAAAATGTGTCGCTGCCTAATTTGGGCACTGCAATCAATAACCATAAAATGACAGACTAAAACTTTAGAGAGACAAACAAGCTAAAAAGACAATAAAATGAACATAAGAACATAAGAACATAAGAACAGCCTTGCTGGAACAGGCCACAGCCCATCCAGTCCAGCATTCTGTCTCACACAGTGGCTCACCATTTCCTTCAGGGTATTCCCAAGGAGATGCCTTCACCTGCTTAGGATTCCCTGGAAATGGCATTGAGAGATATCCTGCCTATCTCTCCAACCCGGAGGTTGTCCTTAGGTAGCCATAATTATAGCCATTGATAGCCTTGTCCTCCATGAACTTGTCTAATCCTTTCTTAAAGCTGTGAAGACTGACAGCTGTCACCACTTCTTCTGGCAGGGAGTTCCATAGACCAGTAATCCTCTGGGTGAAAAAGTACTTTCTCTTATTGGTTTGAGAACTAGTACCCAAAAGTTTCATGGAGTGTCCCCTAGTTCTAGTGTTGTGCGATAGGGAAAACAGTTTTTCCTTATCTACCTTGTCCACACCGTGCATGATTTTATAAACTTCAATCAGGTCACCTCTTAGACGCCGTCGTTCAAGAGTGAAAAGGCCCAACCGTTGCAGCCTCAGATGGTAAGGAAGGTGTTCCAGTCCCCTAATCATTCTGGTTGCCCTCCTCTGTACTTTCTCCAACTCCATAATATCCTTCTGGAGGTATGGCGACCAGAACTGTACACAATATTCCAGATGGGGCCTCACCATAGATTTATAAAGAGGCAAAATGACACTTGCTGACTTATTTTCTATACCCTTCCTAATGATCCCTAACATTGAGTTTGCTTTTTTCACTGCTGAGGCACACTGGGTTGACACCTTCATTGAGCTGTCCACCAGGACACCAAGGTCCCTTTCCTGGTTTGTCGCAGAGAGTTCAGACCCCATCAGTTTATAAATGTAATTGGGGTTTTTTGCCCCAACATGCATCACTCTGCACTTACTGATGTTGAAGCTCATTTGCCACTGTTTTGCCCACTCCCCCAGTGTCAAGAGATCCCTCTGGAGCTCTTCACAATCTCTCACAGTTTTCACTACCCTGTATAATTTAGTGTCGTCAGCAAATTTGGCTACCTTGCTTTTTACTCCTACCTCTAGATCATTTATGAAGAGGTTGAAAAGCAGGGGTCCCAGTACTGAACCTTGGGGGACCCCACTCTTTACTTCCCTCCACTTGGAGAAGTGTCCATTTAGTGCTACCCTCTGTTTCCTGTCCCTTAGCCAGTTGCTGATCCAGGACAAGACCTGTCCCTTTATTCCATGACTGGTAAGTTTATTCAAGAGCCTTTGGTGTGGGACCTTGTCAAAAGCCTTCTGAAAGTCCAGATAAACAATGTCAACTGGATCCCCCTTATCCACATGCTTGTTGACACTCTCAAAAAATTCCAACAGATTAGTGAGGCATGATTTGCCCTTGCAAAAGCCATGTTGGCTCTCCTTTAGCAGCGCCTTCTCTTCTATGTAACTATTAATTCTATCTTTTAGGATGATTTCCATCACTTTACCTGGGACACATGTCAAACTGACAGGCCGGTAATTTCCTGGATCACCCCTGGATCCTTTTTTGAAAATTGGTGTTACATTCGCTACCTTCCAGTCATCAGGCACAAAGCCTGATTTGAGGGAAAGATTATATATTTTGGCTAGGATATCAGCAATTTCATCTTTAAGTTCCCTGAGAACTCGTGGATGGATGCCATCTGGTCCTGGGGATTTGTTAGTGTTTAGCTTAACAAGACATGCAAGGACCTCCTCCCTGGTTATTTCTATCTTGCTTAATTCTTCGGTTTCCCTCCCTACGAAGATAGGCTCTGTTTTGGCCATGTGGTCTCTGTCTTCTTCAGTGAATACTGAAGCAAAGAATTCATTGAGTCTCTCTGCAATCTCTGTTTCCTCTTTAATAACCCCTTGCCTTCCATTGTCATCTAATGGTCCAATGGCCTTCCTAGTTGGGTTCTTACTTCTAATGTACTTAAAGAAGTCTTTGTTATTTCTCTGAGTATTTTTAGCTATACGCTCCTCAAAGTCTTGCTTTGCTTTCCTGATTGTTGCCTTGCATTTGTTCTGCCAGAATTTATGTTTCTGCCTGCTGTCCTCATTTGGACAAGCCTTCCATCTTCTAAATGAGCTTTTCTTGCTCTTGATCACTTCCCGAACAGCTCCTGTAAGCCACATTGGTGTCCTCTTGGACCTGGCAGTGCCCTTTTTCCTTTTGGGTATGCATTCCAATTGAGCCTCTGTTATTGTTTTTGTAAACAGCCTCCATGCCTCTTGGAGTGTTTGGACTCTCTCAATTTTCCCTTTCAGTTTCTTTTTTACTAGTTTCCTCATCTTTGGGAAATTTCCTTTTTGAAAATTTAAGGTCTCTGTGTTAGATTTTATCAGTGACTTGCGGTCTATGATCAAGTTAAACATAATTGAGTTGTGGTCACTGTTCCCTATTGGATCAGTCACATTAACATCTTGCACCAGATCCTGAGTATTACTCAGAATCAAGTCAAGGATTCTTGTACCTCTAGTTGGGTCTTCAACCATCTGTCCCAGGGAACAATCATTGAGCATATCTAGGAACTTTATCTCTTTATCATGTGCTGAACAACAGTTCACCCAGTCTATGTGAGGGTAATTGAAGTCCCCCATTATAACCAGGCTTCCCTTCCTGGATGCCTCCTTTACAACATTCTCCAACTGCCAGTCTCCCTCAAGAGTTTGGGTCGGAGGCCGATAGTATATGCCTACTGTTAGACCATCCTTGTGGCCTGGTACTCTTACCCACAGAGCTTCTAATGGTGACTCCAAATCACCTAGATATTCCAATTCATACGATTTTATCACTTCTTTGACATACAAGGCTACACCACCTCCTGTTTGCCCCGTCCTATCCTTCCTGTACAGTTTGTAGCCTGGGATAACTGTATCCCATTGGTTATCATCCGTCCACCAGGTTTCAGTGATACCAATAATATCAATATTTTTATCTATTGCTAAGTATTCCAGCTCCCCTATTTTGTTCCGGAGGCTTCTGGCATTTGTTGAAGAGACACATTAAAATGAAGAAGCAAGTTAAAAATTTCATACAATGTTACTCTAATGACAAGGAGAGAGTCAGAGGATGAAAAAAGTCAGAGATTAACTTCTTTTCAAATAATGAGAATATAACAACTTCTTATCAGTTAGCACTCTCTTGAATTTCTTTTGCTGTGGAAAAAGATAGCAACCCTTGTCCATGAAAGGTTAATTAACTGAAGAAGCTGTGGAAAAAACATTATACCATACACAGAAGGTTGGGACTTGGTCCCAGGCATGTTATGACTTGCAAGAAAATAAATTGCCATTGAAACATGGCGCTTAGGAGAAAAGTTTGCAAAAACAAAGGCATTATTTATGTCATCTAAAGAGATTAAGCATAGCTGTAGCAGTGCTGTGGAAATAAATTCAAGTCGTGAGGTTGGTTCATAATGCAAAGAGTTAGTAACATTTTTCCTAGATCAAAAATTCCATTTTACTTAAGGGCCAGGGTCAGACTTAATGCGAAATCTGAGCCTGTGGTCTTGCCTGTTGAAGACCTCAATTTCATACGATCAGACTTAATTACACTCTGGAAACATTTAGACAATGCTAGACAAGACTTAACCAGTAACGAGACATGTCATTTGAAGATATAGGGAAGAAGATGACTTATGAGGGTGAACAAGATTTTTCTCCTTTCCTTTTGGGAGCACTTTGCTGGGTGAAAAGTTTCAGAAACAATCCTTTCCTGGGTCACGAAGCCATTAAAAATTGTTTCTTCCAGCTCAGTCTCTTGAAATGTCAATGACTCAATTTCCCCCATTTTTCACTCTCCAATTAGTTGTCTGCCAAACGGGCTTTGGAATGCGGAAATTACAGCTTAATTCTTTGAAGAAGAAAAAAGCATTCCTTGCACATTTAAGAACAGGTTTGGCTGAGAGAGAGGGGGGTCACTTTCTGCCCCTTTTTCTGGCTAGGATTTCCCCCTCTTCCTTCCTCCCCCATCCCTGGTGCTTAAGCTGCTAAGCAGGCAGCCAGGGGCCAGGGAAGTTTTGGCCCACCACTCTTTCTCATAGTTTCTCTCCATCCTGCTCCTGGAATGGATCAAGACTGGGGCAACCTTTTTCCAATTGTTGAAAGCAATATATCCAACCCATGAATAGAGGTAATTGTCTAGAACACAATACCTGGCATTGTACATTTAATGTTGCAACATTATAACATAATCATTCGGCCACATAGCAACTTTCAATCATACGTGGGGCACCATGCATGCATTCACTCACATTCAAGCTTTTTTTGGATATGAACTCACACTCCTACCTGGGTGATCTTTCCCTCCCCAGGTCTGCAGTGTTTTGCTCTAACCCATGAGGAGATGATTCCACACTGCCAGATGTTTTGCTGTCCTCAGGTGGCTTTTTTCTACAACCACTCTGGGCTTCTCTACTTAGGAGGGAGTTTTTCTGCGCTACTTTGAGGCAAGACAAGTCCCACTGCGCTTTTTAGCAGTAGTTCTTGTACTGGGAGTTGACTAGATGGGCTGTGCCTGGCAGGTCGCATGTAACGTCTGCCTGGCATTCCAGGTTTAGTCCTGCGCTGCCCTTGGTTTCTGCCTGCACCTCAGAAATGCTTGGGGTAATTATTGCCGGGGTGTTTCTTCTGGCACTTGGTAGCTGGCTTGTCCGGATGGCCTTTTGAGGAGCTGCCTCCCCCCTTTAGTGGGGGGGAGGGCTCTCCCTTTGCTGCTTGGTTTAGATCGGCACTCTCTTTTAAGGTGTCCCATCTTCCCACACTGATAGCAAGCGCCTTTGGGTTTTTGTGCTGCTCTGTCCCTGCGTTCCCTAATGGATCTGCTCTGGAGCCCTGTGGTTTTGTGGGTCTCTGTGAGCAGCTTGCGCAGGGTGAGCATGTGGGTGATGGTCTGTCTGCCCAGAATTGTGTCTGCCTCTAGGCAGGCTGGACACATTAACTGCTTTTCCTCTAATTCTGCTGCTGGCAATTTCCCCTTGCATACTTCTGCCTCACTCCTTTGTTGGGAAGGACAAGGCTGCCCTTGAAATGCTTGGGCTTCCTAAGTCCTCCCAGCCCCCAAGCTGGTCTTTGATGATCGGGTAGAGACATGTTGGGGCACTAACTGGTGGATTTTTGGTCTTTACCTGGACTGGACTAACTGCTGAAATGATCTGTCTACACTTGCTCCATGTCCCTATGATTCTAGCAGGTGCTCGGGATTCTCTCTGGCAGTCCCCTACCCTCTCCCAAGTCGCATCCAGCATGCCTGCTTCTGGGCAGAGCAAATAATGCTCCCTCAGATGCACCATGGGTTCCGTTAGGCTTCTGCTATGAATGAAATGATTTAGCCTGGCCAGGCGCTTGAGCTCAGCCCCATGAGCTCTTCGCCTAATGGATGAATCTTGCCCCTCCAAGCAAGCCCCCACACTACCTGATAAGAGGTTTCCTCACGGGATGAGTCGGCGCGCCTCAGGCAGTAAGTCAGGTGATGTGGTGCACAGTACGTGGCCTTGGGTCTGAGTAGGTTCGTAGCTTCTCACTGCCATGGGCATCCTGCAGCCTCTGCCGATGAATGTCAGGGTTCACAGCTCACCCCGATGTGGAATATGTCCATTCCTATGATGCTTTGGATGCCACCGAGCTTGCGGTTGCATTGCCTTCCTTGCTGCATGATTGTGGTCTCTGGCTGGGGACCATGTCATGGTGTGCTTCTCAAAGAAAATCACGTCGGGGTCACCATATGTTGCAATGGCCCATGGAGGCCGGAATGGCGGGCCGCAAGGGAAGGCACGTGAGATGAATGTGCGGTGAAAGTCCAGTCCCGATCTCAGTCGGGTGGCATATTTATTGCCCTACCTCAAGGTCTCCGTGCCTAAAGGAACACGTGACCCCGTCACAGAAGCCTAAGGCAAACGTGGTACTTTGCTGACCAAGTTTCATGCGTCAGCTCTTGGAAGTTACCCGGGAAACAGAATGGGCGAAACCCCATTGTTCTTTGCCTCATCTTGGAGCCCATATGGTCTCGGGAAACTGACTTCCTTAGCTGTTGACTCAGTGTGTTTACTCAACCTTATCTTGGGTCAGAAGGGGAAGAGCGAGTTTAACCCTTGAGTCATCAACTGTTAACTTTTGCCCTTACTTCCTCCGCAACCTCCAGCCAAGGCCTTATGATTCATGCCAAATAATCTAGCCTGCACCCCAATTTCTCTTCCATCAGTGCCCGTGTTGATTCTCAAGCCATGTGCGTTAGTGAGCGAATACATCAGGAAGAGTGATGGCCAATCTAGGCACGCGGGCATACTACATAAAACAGGTAGAAACAAGTCAGCCTGCTGATAGAGAATTTTGTCGAGAAAGAATAGAGTATACTTTAGTGCAACTGTCTTGCAGCAATATTATTCCTTGCTTTCCTTCCCTGTATGCCTCTTGCCTTCTCACCAGAAAAGTTTTGGTGAGTCCCTCAACCATCTTGGTTGAGCAGCAACTTGCCCCCGCCCCTAAACATACAAATCAAAGTGTTCAGGACACAAGGCTTACCAAGTTATTCTTGGAACACAATCGAAAATTGAAAGAAAGTAACTTTGTAACTTCTCCCATAAAGACTATCTTCAAGAGCTGTAGAAACTGGCATGGCAGGGGACAAGCAGAGGTTGGATCCTATTCCCAGCTTTCCATAAGGAGATGATTTTTGATGTAAGAAGAACCCATCTGATCTTTAATTGTATCCTGAAATGGTACAGTCCTAAAGGGGCTGCTGCAAACTTTATGCATTTATACTGAATACCAGAATTGATGTATTCATCTCCTCGCAGAAAGCAAGTACCAAACATCCAAGACCTTGGGACTCCCTCAAAGACAGTTTGGAAATGCTGAATGTCTTGGGTGCATTAAAAGTGCCATACAGTATATCACCCACTAAACAGCTGCACACCAGAAAGCGCTGCCATATAACTTCATTTATGCTTTATTAATCATTATAGTGCCAGTTAAACCTATAAATGTTTCAATGTACCTGAGAAAAAAACATTCATTATACAATAAATGATTAACACACCATAATGTTTTTGTCCTCTAAATGGAATTTATTATTTGCCTTGGTACACAAGCATCTAAATAAGGCTTGCTAGCTTTTTGCTGTGGCAACTTTTCCTAGGAGAAGGGGACAAGCCCTCAATGTGTCAGGGAAACCAAGGGTTCCTAAATGTTTAAAATGTTACTTTATGCCAGGGGTGCCCAAACTTTTTGGGCAGTGGGTTGGTCACGTGGTTCAGGGAGCTGGTCACTATGGCCCGGGCCCGGGGGCCAGGTCCAGGCCCCAACGCCAATTCATCCAGCCCACAAAGCCCTCTTTGCTTTTGGAAGTGGAAGTAAAATGCACCCATACAGACACATTTTACTTCCACTTCCAGGAGCGATGAGGTTTTCGCAGGCCGGATGAATTGGCATCGGGGGCCAGATACGGGCCCCAGGCCATAGTTTGGGCACCCCACTTTATGCCATGGAGAACACTTCTGAGAAAATGAGTTGTGTGGAAAATTAAATACAAGCCTGTCAAAAAACAGACTCGGAAAAATACAACTTCCATGGGAAACAGCTGTGTGCGGGTGTATGCACGTAGTCATTGCACATTTACAAAAAATCCAGTTTCAAATCTAGTGGAGCAGCAATGCAGCATCATAATAAAGTATATTAATTAAACATGTGCAAAATTAGATAGCTATAACACAAATTGCCTTTGGTTTTGTTTGAAATGATGTTTACTGTTAACATAAATATATGTTAAAATTGTCTGTGGCTTAACTAATTAAAAGGTGAAATAATGGGTGCGAGAGCTCCCAATGCTGAAAACTCACAAAAGTCAACTAAGAGCACAAAGAGCAGGGCCGTAGCCAGGATGACATTGTTGCCCATTCTGGGAAAAAATAGTCAGCCACCCACATCTAGAATCCTGGCTACGGCCCTGCTCCTTGTGCTCTTAGTTTGAGGGTGGCAAACTGCTAACTCAGGGTGAGCAATGCCCACCCTGGCTATCCCATGGCTATGGCCCTGACAAGGATGCACAGTTGTCATAAAAGTTCAGGGCAATCAGCTAAAGTGCAACTAAATATGAATCCAACTAACTACATTTGGATTTAAGCAGATTTTCCAAACCAAGAGATTCCATACACAGAGAGCCACAAGTAGAAGCAACAACAACTGAATCCTTTCCTTGGTTGCCTTCTGCTTCACTTAAATGGACATGGTGGTGGGCCTCTACTAATCAAAATGGTTCTGGCAAATTAACTTGAGAGTGATCCTTATATTAAGATGGTAACTCTTGATATACATTGCATTAGATCTAAAAGGTGAAAATTCTGAGCTGGTGGAAGAAGATTCCTATACTTCCTTCTCCTCACAGCAACCCTAGCAAATCCCTCATAATACTATAGAAAAGAAAATACTATAGACAAGAGGCGACTTTACACATGGACATCACCAGATGGCCAACACCGAAACCAGATTGACTACATACTCTGCAGCCAAAGATGGCGAACCTCCATACAGTCAGCAAAAACAAGACCTGGAGCAGACTGCGGCTCAGATCACAACCTACTGATCGCGAAATTCAGGCTTAGACTAAAGAAAATAGGGAAAACACGGAGACCAGAAAGATATCACCTAGACAGCATCCCTAAAGAATACGCGGTGGAGGTGATGAACAGATTTAATGGCTTAGACTCGGTAGACAGAGTACCAGAAGAATTATGGACGGAGATGAGGGACATCATGCAGGAAGCAGCAAAGAAAACCATACCAAAAGAAAAGAAGAGTAAGAAAGCAAAGTGGTTGTCTGATGAGGCTCTTAAAATAGCAGAGGAAAGAAGGAACGCCAAAGTCAAAGGAGAAAGGAAAAAATACAATCATTTGAACACAGAATTTCAAAGAAAAGCAAGGAGAGATAAGGAAAACTACCTAAAAGAACAGTGCAGAGAAATGGAGGAAAACAACAAAAGAGGCAGAACCAGAGATCTTTTCAAAAAAATCGGCGAAATCAAGGGAACATTTAAAGCAAAAATGACCATGATAAGGGACAAAGACGGAAAGGAGCTAGCTGATGCAGAAGAAATTAAGAAAAGATGGAAAGAGTACACAGAGGAACTTTACAAAAAGGACCTCAACACTCCTGATAGTCACAATGATGAAGAAATTGAACTTGAGCCAGACATCCTGGAGAGCGAAGTCAGAAAGGCCCTAAAGAGCACTGCAAACAACAAAGCTAGTGGAGATGATGGTATCCCAGTTGAATTCTTCAAAGCGCTAAAAGATGACGGCGTCAAATTACTGCATTCATTGCAGGCGCACCCCCCCAATAACGGACACAGACAACATTGAAAGTGGATAACAGCAAAGGGCCACATTTATTGATTCAATGCCCTAGTCCGAATTATAAATTTGTATTGGTAAAACGACCAATCATAATTCCTAAGGCAAGCAGGCCGAAGTAACACTGGTAAGGTACCACCCCAAAATTGCCAACGGCAATTGGTTACAATGTATCAATTTGTATCAATTTGTTTGTTAACAACAAACAAATTGTTGACCGTAGTCAATAACTAACTCATGACCCCACCCTCTGACGCGTATCCGTGAAATCACAGGGGTGATGCATGCTGGTTAGCAATCGTCATCACCCCATCGCCTGATTCGTCGTTGACCGGACAACGTTTAACTAATTTATTCCTGTCTAGTGTTGTCCAGTCAATTGCGAACCTGCCGGATACTTGTGGGTCATACTGTTTACCTTACCAGTGCTACCCGCCCATGTGACCAAAGTCAACAGTAGGAACGCAGAAAGACCCCTATATCAAACCATAGCAACAGTGTGGGATGGGCAAAAAAGCCAGGACCCGGAGCCAATATGGGTCCCAACCAAAAATTCCCACCCGGCCCCGAAGCGACCATAATATCACACTGTTAACTAGGGAGGGGGTGGAGGGGAAAAAACTTCTCCGCTCCGTCGCTGAGGGAAAATGGCAGCTCGGCTGCCTCGTGGCCACCCCTTTTATAAGGGAGCTGGCCACGCCCCTAACTACCCGGATTCTCTGTCCTGTGGGGGGGGGCCCGCAAAGGGCGCGGCGGCCATTTTGGCGCCGCGCTTGCATTGCAGGCGCACCCCCCCAATAACGGACACAGACAACATTGAAAGTGGATAACAGCAAAGGGCCACATTTATTGATTCAATGCCCTAGTCCGAATTATAAATTTGTATTGGTAAAACGACCAATCATAATTCCTAAGGCAAGCAGGCCGAAGTAACACTGGTAAGGTACCACCCCAAAATTGCCAACGGCAATTGGTTACAATGTATCAATTTGTATCAATTTGTTTGTTAACAACAAACAAATTGTTGACCGTAGTCAATAACTAACTCATGACCCCACCCTCTGACGCGTATCCGTGAAATCACAGGGGTGATGCATGCTGGTTAGCAATCGTCATCACCCCATCGCCTGATTCGTCGTTGACCGGACAACGTTTAACTAATTTATTCCTGTCTAGTGTTGTCCAGTCAATTGCGAACCTGCCGGATACTTGTGGGTCATACTGTTTACCTTACCAGTGCTACCCGCCACACGGAGGGGCTTCACAGAAGACCTGACGCCCCCCCCCCAGACCGTCAGCTCGGTCAACAGGCCTGCTCGCCAGTCACCCAACAGGAGGTCCATACCTCCTCGCGACAGATGGACCCCATCCCCTGCATACAGGTCATAATTTTGTAGGCTAATATCGGGGTGATGACTAACCCGTCCCCAAGCCCTGGTGGCAAGAAACCGCGCCACTGTCTTATTGACCGCGCGCCTAGCGCGGTCAAGAGCCAGGAGGTTAACGCCCCCTCTGTAAGAATGGCGCGGAACAATGTCCGACCAAACCAGGGTTGTGGCAGGCCAGACATAATGCAAATAGGCGAGTTCCTCGCAAATCGCATGCTTGAGCGATAAGCCGGTGACCTGGCCCAAATCATTGCCCCCCAGGTGGATGATTAGAATGTCAGGCGGGTCAGCCCCCAGGCCAGAAAAAAGGAAAGGCCGCAGCTCCCGCCATAACATCCCTGGCTTACCATGCCATGCGAGACTGGCGTGGTCACCCAGTCCCAGTCGGGGTCCCCACTCTGTCGCCGCAGCGTAACGCGCTGCCCTGTGCACATAGCTGTGGCCCACCAGCCATACTGTCACCGGTGTAATACGACACCCAGGGTCTGAAAGAAAAATTGAGAAAAAGGGAGGTAAGGTGACTGGATTGGTACTCATGGCGGGAGTGGGCGCACATAAAACTGAAAACATTGTGAGCCCCACCTCCCCATGCTGCGTATGTCAGCCCCAGAGTACCCAAAAGCAGCTGCTGTAGAGGCTGCACCAATGCGGAACGAATGTGTGCCATAACGGGCCACTGGTAGGCCCACCCTGGTGAGGGCTCTGGCTGTCACCTTCCAAAACTGAAATTTAGTAAGGGGAGACCCATCTTGGTGACAGAAAAACGGGCCGTGGTGCAAGCCACGCAGTGCCAGGTACTCCTGTAGGGCACCAACCGGACAGATGTCTGCCAAAGAACACCGTAGCAGTCTTACTCCACTGCCTACGCCATGCTGATCTGTTTTAGAGGAGCGGATCCTCAACTGGGCCCAGTCTTTGGCAACATAGACATCTTCTAGTTCCAGTGCCCTACCACTTGCATCCGCCTTAGACAGCATCACGAGTTCGCTGACGCGGAGCGCTCCAAAAAATGCCACCGTTGTGGCTGCATGAAAGAGGGCTGCCTCATAATGATCAAAACAGAGGCCTGGCCAGCCCCGGGCCAACTGGGTAAGAACCCCTGGGGAAATAGGGTGCCGGTCATCCGGGCAACGCCCGCGCTCGCGCACCCACCCCTCCAAAACGTGTCTCACGCGGAAGTCAGAGGTGGTATCCACATGACCCCCTACTTTGGCCATAAAAGCCAACGCCGAGAGCTTGGATGCTATGGTGCGAGGTGCGAGGCCCTGTGCATGCAGGTGAACCATGAACCGCAGAACATGGTCCACCGGGATAGGCCAGGTCTCTGGCAAGTGAAATTGAGTAGCAAAAACCCTGTACGAATTGAATGCTTGTTGATACGCCTTACGCGTGCGTGGCGCTAGTGACAGGCCAATCGCCCGGTTCACCTCTCCTTGCCAATAGTCCACATCTCGTCCGGGAGTGGCGAGGGAAATTCCTCCGCATCCGGGGCCAAGGCGCGGAACCGGGAGATCTGCAGGCGGGACAAAGCGTCGGCAATATCGTTATTTACCCCTGGGACATGCCTGGCCCTGAACAAGACGTTGAGGCGCAGACAGCGCAGTACAAAATGGCGCACTAGATCCATAACCCTGGGCGATTTAGAAGTCTGTGCATTGACAATGTGTACAACGGCAGCATTGTCGCACCAGAAATGCACCACTGAATTAGCCCACTGTTCGCCCCATAGCATCAAAGCCCCCAGAATGGGAAAAAATTCCAGGTATGTGAGATCCCGCAGGCGACCTGTGCCTGCCCATGCCGGTGGCCACCCACCATAGGCCCACTTCCCGTTGAAGTACATCCCATAACCCAGGGATCCTGAGGCATCAGACTGGATCTGGAAATTAGGGGATGCCAGGAGGTCAGACCTCCAAAATGAGACCCCATTAAACTCCCTCAGGAATTGCAACCAGACGAACATGTCTGCCCTGATACCCCGGGTAAGCCTGACTCTGTGGTGGGGCCTGGATAACCCTGCCATGGCGTCGCATAAGCGCCGGGCAAAAGCCCTGCCCGGTGCGACCACCCTGCACGCAAAATTAAGGTGCCCATGGAGCACCTGCAGTTCCCTCAGGGATGCCTTACGCTTGGCCAGCAATTCCGAGATAAGGGTCACTATCCTGGACACCTTATCACCCGGCAACCTAGAAGCCTGCTCTACTGTGTCAATCTCAACCCCCAGGAATACTAACTTGGTCGATGGGCCCTCGGTCTTTTCGGGCGCTAAAGGGACACCAAGTTCCTGCATTAGCGTCTGAAATGTATTGAGGAGACGTGCGCACGTGTCCCAGCCCCGTTCACCCCCGAATAGAAAATCATCCAGGTAATGGGCTACAGACCGGGACCCTGACCTGCGGACGAAAGCCCACTCTAGGAAGGTACTAAAACGCTCGAAAGCCGAGCATGATATGGAGCAGCCAAAAGGCATGGCCTTATCAAAATAATATTCCCCTTTAAATTTAAAACCCAGCAATTCAAAGTCGCCCGGGTGTACCGGCAAGAGGCGAAAAGCCGACTTAATGTCGCACTTGGCCAGCAGGGCACCCGGGCCACACGAGCGCACCATGCGCAGCGCATGATCAAACGATGTATACCTGACCGAACAAAGGTCATCAGGTATAGCATCGTTGACCGATCGGCCTGCTGGGTAGGACAAATGATGAATAAGGCGAAACTCCCCTAGGGACTTTTTGGGAACCAACCCCAATGGCGAGACCTTAAGATTGGGAAACGGGGGTGCGGGGAAAGGTCCAGCGACCCTGCCCGCGTCTAACTCCTTTTTAATGCTGGCCGCAGCCACCTCCTCCCTTCCTCTGAGGGATAAAAGGTTGGGGGCATCCTGAGGGGACCTATCACCCATAAAAGGGATACGAAATCCCTGCTTAAAACCTTGAAGGAGATACTCCCCGTCCTCCCCCTTCGGATACGATGCGAGCCAGCGCTCCAGCATGTCCACCTTAATTGGGGAGGGGGCCTTTTGGAGAACTAGCTCCATCCGTGGCAGCCTTGCCAGCCCACTGCCCACCCCTCCCTCTGCCTCGCGCCCCCCCAGGCTTGGGACAAGCAGAGGCTGCATGGGGACCAGAACATGTGGGACACTCATGCTTATACCTGCAGTTCTTTCGATTGCAGGAACCATTTGACGAGAAAGTCCAGCACAGCAGGCGGGCTGGAACCCCCTGCCCCGCCGGTTGGCGGGTAACCTGCGCTGGAGCCGCTCGCTGGACCGCATGTCCACAATGGTATCTCTCCCCCGGGGCAGGGCGTGTGGGTGTCATATACAAGAGCCACAGTCTCTGGCACGGCTCGTCCCATCTCATCTCGGGGTGTAGGGGAATCCTCATACGGAATTCCTCATCATATGCTAGCCATGAGGGGCCCGGAAAATCGACCATCGCCCTATATATGTTGTCCAAATATTGGACCATGGGAATAGCTAAATCCGGCCGCGCCCTCAAATATACCGCCATGTATATTAAATACGCGGGGAGCCAGTTGGCCCAAGTACGTGGCGGCTTACGGCGGCGTGCCTGCTCCTTATCCTTCTCATCCTGACCCTCCCTTTCCTCCTTGGTGGGCTCTCTGTTCAGGAGTGAGAAGATATCTACGTACTCCCCTCGCCATATCTTTTCTCTGGTAGCCTGTGCCAAGTGATCACCCAATGGCAAGGAATACCCTGCCGTTGGTAAGGCTGAAAAGGGGTCAGCCGGCCTACTAAAAGGGGCCTGAGCTAACCCTGCCACCCCCAGGATATTCCCAGCAGTGTAAGGACCGGGGCCCACCCCAGTGGGCATGGTGGCAGTCGTTGTCGCCGGGTGGGCCGCCAGCAGTGTGGCCCCCGCACCACCCGCGCGAGGCCAAGGCCACTGAACGGCCCCCCCTATATTGGGAATGTGTGTAGATGTACTTGCTTGCACCGTATACTCACATGCTGCACCCCCGCGGGCCGCCCCCACCGGGGGTTCCGGCCCACTGGGGGCGTCGGAGCTCACGACCGATGTAGAGCTCATCACCGGGGCTTGACCCGCACCAGGTTGCTGGCTGGGGAGCTGCGAGGCAGTGGCCGGAGCCGCGCCACCCGCCTGCAGCAGCTCAACCCTCCCCGCCGGCTGTCGTCCTGCTGCCGACGGCACCTCAAAAGGTACCCCGAAGGGGGCGCCTGCCTGGCTGGCCCGGGCCAAAGACGCCTCCAGGGCCGCAATGCGGGCCAGTAAGGTGTCCACGTTGACCATGGGCAAAGGGCCGGCCGGCCCGCCCGATCCTGGCATGGGGACAGGCCCCTGCGCCCCAGGGCCCATATACGGCCATTGGCCAGCGCCAAAGCCCGGCAGGGCTGGTGAAGAAACCTGCCAAGGCAGGGAGCCGGGCCACCCCCCAAGGCTAGAGGGCCCCGGGAGAGGCTGCGGCCCAAAAGAAATAGGCCCGACGGAGTGGGCAGGAGGAGGAGCGGTGTCCACCGCTCGCGGGCCGCGGGCCGGAGCGCCCTCCGCGCCCGCACTCTGATCGGGCCAAGGGGCGATAGACCCCATTCCACCAGCCCCGGCCGGGGGTGGCAAAGGAGGCTGCTGAGGAGGCGGCACCACGGTCCTCCGACCTGGGTTGCGCCTCCTAACAGCCCGAGCTGAACTCGAAGGTGCCTTCTTTTTCGAAGGCATCTCTCCTGAGGCGAAAAAAGGGAAGCCAGCCGAACAGAAACGCTACCAAAAGGCTTCCCGGTAAGCTAACGAGCGACGGAGACGCAGGGAAAAAACTTCTCCGCTCCGTCGCTGAGGGAAAATGGCAGCTCGGCTGCCTCGTGGCCACCCCTTTTATAAGGGAGCTGGCCACGCCCCTAACTACCCGGATTCTCTGTCCTGTGGGGGGGGGGCCCGCAAAGGGCGCGGCGGCCATTTTGGCGCCGCGCTTGCAATATGCCAGCAGATTTGGAAAACAAAACAGTGGCCACAGGATTGGAAAAGATCAGTATACGTCCCAATCCCAAAAAAGGGCAATGCCAAAGAATGTTCCAATTATCGAACAATCGCGCTCATCCCACATGCCAGCAAGGTGATGCTCAAGATAATACAGGATAGACTTCAGCAACACGTGGAGAGAGAATTACCAGAGGTGCAGGCTGGTTTCAGAAGAGGCAGGGGGACTAGAGACCACATTGCCAACATACGCTGGATCATGGAGAAAACAAAGGAATACCAGAAACAAGTTTACTTTTGTTTTATTGACTACACTAAGGCATTTGACTGTGTGGACCACAACAAGATGTGGCAAGTAATTAAAGAGATGGGAATTCCAGAGCACCTCATATGCCTTCTGAGAAACCTGTACATGAAACAAGAAGCAACAGTTAGGACAGAACACGGAATGACAGAATGGTTTGGAATAGGAAAAGGAGTAAGACAAGGTTGCATTTTGTCACCATGCTTATTCAACCTATACACAGAGCACATAATGCGCAGTGCAGGGATGGAGGAATCACAATATGGGATTAAAATCGCTGGGAGAAACATCAACAATCTGAGATATGCAGACGATACCACCCTAATGGCAGAAAGTGAGGAAGACCTAAAGAATCTCTTGATTGGGCTGAAGGAGGAAAGTTCAAAAGCTGGCTTGAGACTCAATATCAAGAAAACCAAGATAATGGCAACAGGCCCAATCAGTTCCTGGAAAATAGATGGGGAAGAAGTAGAAGCAGTGACAGATTTTACTTTCTTAGGATCAAAGATCACTGCAGATGGGGATTGCAGCCATGAAATAAAAAGGCGACTGATTCTTGGGAGACAAGCAATGAGAAACCTGGGGAACATAGTGAAAAGCAGAGACATCACATTGCAAACAAAAATTAGAATAGTCAAAGCAATGGTTTTCCCAGTAGTAATGTATGGATGTGAGAGCTGGACCATTAGGAAGGCTGAACGTAGAAGAATAGATGCCTTTGAAATGTGGTGTTGGAGGAGGGTTTTGAGAGTCCCCTGGACAGCGAGGAGAACAAACAGGTCAATCTTAGAAGAAATTAACCCTGACTGCTCATTGGAAGGTCAAATAGTAAAGATGAAGCTAAAGTACTTTGGACATCAAATGAGAAGGGAGGATTCACTTGAGAAGGCATTGATGTTGGGAAAGGTGGTGGGCAAAAGAAGAAGGGGGAGGCCAAGGATGAGATGGCTAGATGGCATTGTAGACACAATGGGCACAGAGCTGGGAGGGCTGAGGGGGATGGTGGAGGACAGAGGCGCCTGGAGGAAAATGGTCCATGGGGTCGCAAAGGGTCGGAGTCGACTATGCGACTGAACAACAACTATAGAAAAGGTTGGGGCATGTTGCTCAATAAATGAGCTGTGCTGTGTGGGGTGGGCGTGGGTGGGAGTGTAGATCCTGAGTCAATAATTGGTTACAATAGCAGAAACTAAGACATTTCCCTCTTATTAACCTCTTATTTTGCCAGTTGATGCTAAGGCCTACAGGGCCTAGCAATGTTGGGAAAGTTGACTGGGGTTGGGGTTGGACTGGGGCCTGCTTAGTTTATTGGTAGGGAGCTAGATAGTGTAGAGCAGGGATGACCAAACTTTTCAGGCTGTGGGCTGGTCACGTGGTTCAGGGAGCTGGTCACTATGGCCCAGGGGCTGGATGCAGCCCTTGATACCAATTCATCTGGCCCACAAAGCCTTCATCATACCTGGAAGCAGAAGTAAAACGCACCCGTATGGTCACATTTTACTTCCACTTCCAGGAGCGATGAGGGCTTCGTGGGCCGGATGAATTGGCACTGGGGGCTGCATCTGGCCCCCGGGCCATAGTTTGGGCACCTCTGGTGTACAGCCTTGTGGCCTACTTCAAGGGCCCATCGATATTGCTAGTGGGTGCTGCAGCTGTAGAGATCACAGAGCCTTGTCTAGTCACATGGCAATTGGCGGTTGGCTGGGCCTAAGAGACCCTTCAAGTGCATTTGCAGCTGAGAGGAAGGGGGGGGGGGTCCCCCTTTCCATTTTTTGCCCTGGTTCAGGAGATCAATTGGGTAGTTTCTGCACTGTGAAGAGTATTTTGGCCTTTGGTGATGGCATTCCTTCCAGATCTGTGTGGTGTGGGCTAACATGGAGCCCTGGTGATTTCCTCACACACCTCTTCATCTTCCCTTCTCTGTCTTGATTAGAAAAGGCAAGATGCTAAGGTTGGACCTTTGGATGCTGTTTCTACTCTCCCAACCATGACTTTCTTCTACAATACAATTATGGTCCACCTAGCTAAGTGCTGGCGCAAGATGGGAGGCTACCCAGATAGTCTGTTGAAGCCATTGTCACCTGGGCAGACACAGATTGGACTTTCCCCAGTTTCCAGTCTAGGTGGCCCTTCTTGTCCACCAGAGCTTCTTTTGGTAACTCAACTGTTTTGCCACAGACACTTTGAGCTGCTGCTTGAATTCAGCAGGTAAAGAAAGTTAGTTCTCTCTCGTTATGAGGTGATTCAGGGGTTGGGGGCAGCATTGAAGAAATGGACTAATAAGAACAATGACAGACAACTGTCTTAGAGCTAGTGCACACCTCTAACAATCTCTTCCTCTTCACAGAAGGGGCTCCCTGGTTTTGCTGATTTGTTAGCCAGTCTGCAGGTCCATGTGAATCATACCTGTCAAGTACCCCGTATTGCTGATTTTCTCCATTTCCCGCCTGGAGCTGCTGCTACACCGTAATTTGGCAGTGGGGGAAAAGTAGTTACTGCACATCCCTTCTGTGCAGGTCCTTTCTGTGCATGCGTAGAACCCTTCTACACTTAGCGTAGAACCTTTCTGCACATGCGTAGAAGGGTTCTGTGCAGAAGGGAATGCGTAGAAGCCTTCTACGCATGCGCAGAAGCGACTTGCGCAGAACGGTTCTGCACAGGTCCATTCTACGCATGTGTAAAAGCCTTCTCTGCATGCATAGAAGGCTTTTACACATGTATAGAATGGAACTGCACAGAAATGTTTTGTGCAGGTCCCATAATCTCTGGAGCCACGCTTGACAGGTATGATGTGAATGGCTCAGTCCACCCCTCCCCATTACCTGCCAATAAAAAAATGTTCAGAAGATGACACACAACATAAAAATGGTCCTAAGAGAAGAATTTGGCATATTAACTTGCTCTGTTTGTCCCTCAGCACAGGCTTTGTATTGCAAGTATCATTGCTCACAAGATATCACATCTCATCTGACTGATCTTTCTGGAACACTAATAGATTTCAACTTCTAATGTTGACCCTGACCCATCTGGAACGTATTGTTTTGCCTACAGAAATTTTTAAACAATAAAGAATATTCCCTTCCCTTGGCACAGTGGCAAACTGACCCACTCTTCCCAGAGTTCTCGGTATGTGTCAGGAAGAGGATTAATTTCTGCTCATCTTCAACTGGAATTGCCTCCAAAAGATCCCTGGTTGGTGACAGCAACCTGACGAAGACATTGGTGGAGCCCTTGCCTTGTGGAATCCGACATGACAGCATGACCGATTTCTGTGTTGAGCTGAAGCTCACAATTTGAAAATGCTGGCACCCCTGTGAGATAAGCAAAGCTGCCATGTGAACTGTCATGTTGCTAGAGGTGAAAAGCAGCTGGAGCAAACAAAAGTTGATATGTTGTCACAACTCATATGGCAGCTTTCAACCCTTTAATTATTTTTTTAATTAGCCTGGCTTTATCTGCTCAGGAAAAAAAAAATAGCTCGGAGTCAGAAAATCTTTTTGATGTTTCCGCTCCTTGGAATTTGTAGTTAGGCAGTTGTTGAGAGTGTAATTCTTTTTTGCTGAACATCCAGAGTTTGCTATCAGCTTAGTGCAGAGTTAACTCCAGGTGAACTGTAGCAAAAAGCTGAAAGCTTAATATATGACGAAAGCCCAGCAAATGTTTTGAAAGAGATTGAATCTTTGGCTCTTCTTTTATTCCATGGGGAGTGAGGGGGAGGGAAAAAGTTGCAAGTGAAGACTGGGGAAGCCTAACATCCCAGCCACTTCGTACTGGTGTAATTTGAGGTGAGTCTCTCACACCACAGGAGCAGAATCACATTTGTTCTTTCCACTCATACAACAATACATTGTGTGAGCATTTGGCCTGTCTCAGAAACCATACAACTGATTGTACTACTGACTGTCGCAGAAGCAAAAAGGTGAGTAAAGACCTATTCGAAAGATACAGGACAAAATCCACAAGTGTTGTCAATGACGGAACTTTTGGAAGCAATTGTCTCAGGTTAAGAAACTATTGTAGACAATTATCCAAAACTTGTAAAAGTTTTTAATGCAAATTAAAGGCACTAAAGGTCTCCCTTGCTCGAAAGCCAATCATGTCAAACTCTAGGAGGCAGTGCTCATTTCTGTTATCAGTCAAAGAGCCTGCAGACATCTCCATGGTCATGTAGGATGCATGAATAAACACTGGAGTACACAGAATGCTGTTTTCTTTTCCACCAAAGTAGTACCTATTAATCTACTTGCAGTTTCTTGCTTCTTAATGGCTCAGGAGCTGGAACAGACGATAGGATCTCACTCCATTGCGCAGCACTCAGGTCTCAAACTGCGGACCTGTTGACCTTCTAGCTCTCAAGCTCAGCATCTTTACCACTAAGTCACAATGGCCTGGGCCATTTGCTTTACACCAACATAAAATTTCAATAGGATTTTCGCCACAACATGTATCACAATCAGCCAGCATCTAGAGTTTTGTGAAACATTCATTTTACTGTGAAAGAAATCCATTTAACACTATAGTTAGAATTTAAACTCATCAGAGTATAAAACCCTGCTGGGGCAGTAAAATATGATCTCTTCATGTGCTAGCATTGTTCTTACACAAACAGCAATGCCTGTTACAAGCTGCCACCTTTTTGTTGTTGTTCAGGCGCATAGTCGAATCTGACCTTTTGCGACCCCATGGACCAGTGCATGCCTGGCACCCCATCCTCTACCATCCTCCTCAACCTGCCCAGTTTTGTGCCCACTGTGCCAACAGTACGATCTAGCCATCTCATTGTCGTCCCCTTCTTCTTTTACCCTCAACCTTTCCCAACATCAAGGCTTTCTCAAGTGAATCCACTCTTCTCATTTGATGACCAAAATACTTTAGTGTTATCTTCAACATTTGACCTTCCAAGGAGCTGTCAGGGTTGATTTCTTTTAAGATTGGCCTATTTGTTCTCTTTGCTGTCCAGGGTACTCTCAAAATTCTCCTCCAGCACCACATTTCAAAGGCATCTATTCTTCTGCGCTCAGCTTTCTTTATGGTCCAGCTCTCACAACCATACATTACTACTGCAAATCCCATTGCTTTGACTATGTTGACTTTTGTTTCCAAGGTGATGTCTCTACTTTTGACTATTTTCCCCAGGTTTCTCATAGCTTGTCTCCCAAGAATCAGTCACCTTTTTATTTCATGGCTGTAATCTCCATCTGCAGTGATCTTTATGTAAAGGAAGTTCTGAAAAAAACTTGGCTATTACTTTTAATCAAACTTGGGTATATCTATTCAATATCCACTCATGGAGCTCCCATGTATAAAGTCTGCTTAGCCTTCTTGGGTTTAAAAAAAATACAATTTGTGATGAGGTACACACAAACTACAGGCACAACCCGAGCAGAAGAAGTCATTCTTCTGTTGATAAAGTCTCTTAAACTAATTTTTTTTTAAAGGATGAAAATCTTTGAGTCTCCTCTTCTTGAGCTGCTGAGAATTCTCTGTAAGGAGAAACACAGTAAGAAAGTTCATGACCTCCATTTCTCACAGCCCAGGGGTCCACATGCAGATATCTGATTAGTCAGCATCTGACCAGAGAAATAAACAGGAGAAAACTGCTTCACTGAACAAGCTTCTTTAATGTGCCAACTGCATTCTGCTCTCTGCCTCAGCCCTAATTATAGCAACTAATTCCATTAGCTTCTTAAATATGTCTCACAATATAGTGCTTATTGGAGAAGCAACAAGCTGTTACTGCTCTGTAATATACTTCTGCTTTCGCTATCATCCCTCTTGCTTCACGCAGTAACTTAATGAGATTTAACATGCCCTCTAAGAGATCCAAAATTCCTACTCTCCCCCAACATTCTGATGGATGAAGACTTCTTAGGCAATATGACAGACAAAAGGTGAAACATTACACAAAAGAGGAAACACCCCCCAAAACAACAACAACAACAACCTTTCATGTGTCCCTCTTTCACAATCACAAAAAGAACACCAACTGCATAAAAGATAGGCTCTTTTGTATAGAACTCTTTCATTTATAGATCAATAGCCCATCCATACTTGGAAGAAGCAGCAGGCTGGCACTATTGCTGCATTGTTGATATTGAGCTGAAGGGAAGAGAACAAGAAAGTAATTTCTTTACTTGTAGTTGTACTGCCTTCAGTGCTTGCGCCACATGCCGCAGCCTATGTGTAACTTAGTTGTGCTTAGGTCACTCTCTGGGTGGTTCACAAGGTAATTAGCATTTTCCCCTCAATATGCTGGGTACTCATTTTACTGATCTTGGAAGGGTGGAAGGCTGAGCCATCCTTGAGCCTGGTCAGGATTTAATTTACAATGATGTCAGCAGTTTTGGCTGCAATACAGCAGTGTATTGAAGTTTATAAAATCATGCACGGTGTGGACAAAGTAGATAAGGAAAAAAAGTTTTCCCTATCGCATAACACTAGAACTAGGGGACACTCCATGAAACTTTTGGGTACTAGTTCTCAAACAAATAAGAGAAAGTACTTTTTCACCCAGAGGATTACTGGTCTATGGAACTCCCTGCCAGAAAAAGTGGTGACAGCTGTCAGTCTTGACAGCTTTAAGAAAGGATTAGACAAGTTCATGGAGGACAAGAGTATCAATGGCTATAATTATGGATACTTAAGGACAACCTCCGGTTTGGAGAGATAGGCAGGATATCTCTCAATATCATTTCCAGGGAGTCCTAAGCAGGTGAAGGCATCTGCTTGGGAATACCCTGAAGGAAATGGTGAGCCACTGTGTGAGACAGAATGCTGGACTGGATGGGCTGTGGCCTGTTCCAGCAAGGCTGTTCTTATGTTCTTATGTAACTACTGCATCACCAGAGCTCTTTTTATATGGGTTTTGTTATACACATGCATGGTTATCCAGGGGAGAAATGATGATGTAATTGTTCTGTCACACACAGATTCCTACATTCCAGTAGGCAGAAAGGCTGGCAGTCATGCTATCTAGTACAGTATATGTAGTCCAAGTAAGTAAATTTACCAAGTTGGCATATACATGCCTACCATGTCAAATCAGATTTTTTTTTGTCAAAAGGTAAAGTGATTCCATTGAATTGCTGTGGTATTGCAGAGGAATATGTGCCTATGATTATGACTACCTGAGAGGATAACCTTTGGTCATAAAAATGATTTTAAGCTTTAGGGAGGAGTTTGGAAAGAAGAAGATGGGGAAGATGTTTTGTATTTGTTTGCTTTGGAATTTTCAAAAATAAAGACTTCAATAAACAGCTGAAGCATTCGCCTCAGGAAATAGTGGGCAACTGAACTAGCAATGTTGAGGTGACGGGGGGGGGGGGGAGAGATCCACCCAAAATGCAAAAACAGAAACAAAATCCACCTACCTCTTTGGATTATCAGTAAAGTTTTTACCTTGAAAACTATCAAAGTTATGACCAGTTTTTGTTGTAGTCCCTTGTAGCAGCTAAGTTGTAACAGGGGCCAACTCAAAAGAGAGGGCAGTCAATAAAAGTGATGTGTAAGTGTGCCCTTAATGGCAGGTTCTTGTAGGCATTTCCCCCTTCCAAATTATACCATTCCTATTCAAATGCCATCTCAAGAGTCTCAGACAGTGTCAAGTACAATCATTGTTACTGCAGTTGCCAAGGTAATCAATTGAAATCATAATGAAGGGAACAGAAGGAAATCAATAGAGTCTGAAATTACAAATAAAGAGAAGCTATCCTTTAAAAGCATTTGGCTGAAATCTTCCATATTAATGGAATCAGAAATGGCTGTTGTCATTCAGAAGAAGTGTAGTGCATAATTCACTTGAGTGCATTAGAACACCTAAAAGCAATTGCCACAATTAGCGCTGCCTACCAGGGAGCTGTCCACTTTCGAAGGAGCATCACTTTGTTGTCTATTACTGTTCCCACATGTCTTCAAAATTGTAATTTTCCCTCCCTTCAGGCAGGAGGCAGTTTGGGTGTGTTTGGCAACATGAAAAACACATCTTGAATCCAGGCCAGCTTTTGTCATATCTGGTAAATTTGTTTTGCTGAGAGTTTGCATCGGAGAAGGCACCAAGCTAAGCCAAAGGGCAGAAAGAAATGGGTTGCATAGAGAGTCACAGCTAAAGAATGATGGCTGGAGGCTAGCAAATTCTTTGGGTTGGTAAGTCAGGGAGAAAACAGAAAAGGAGAATCTGGAGAAGGGTGGCTATCAGGAGCCTGATTATGAGGAAGGGAAAAATCTGAGAAATAATTACTGAAGGCAGTGTTCCCCAACCTTTGGTTTTGGACTTCAGTTCCCAGAAGCCAAAGTCAATTCCCCAAAGCACTGATCAGCCAATGTACTGACTTGGGCTTCTGGGAATTGAACTCTTCCTGTGTGGCCTTCACCTCACATTGGGAACCACTGGCTTAAGTGTAATGAGAAGAGAACTTGCACATCTAACAGTCCTCACTTCTTGGGGAAGTTAAATCTCTGACTTCATTGAAGTCTAAGTTTTTGTTGGTCTGAGTCTTACCTCAACATCGTCACACTTCATCACCGGGCTCCCTAAACTCTTTGAACTGTTTTGGCTTCCTGGGGAAAACTGTGAGAACTGAAGACTCCCTGTGTGTGGGGTCTTCATGTCACAGAGCTGTCAGCATCTCACACAACTCAAGTTCCCCTTTGAGGGATACTGTGACAGTCAAGTTGGCTTGAGAATTCCTTCATGCATGATAAGAGTGGGGTTTGGATCAGAAATATTTTCAGAGGAATGTAGGGCAATTCCAAGTGATCAGCAAGATGAATAGATAGGAGCCCAGAGATTAAAAGAAGTTTTCATTAGTTGGTTTAATAAAGCCCTGAGGTCTCCTCTCTCTCTTTATTCCATTGGAGGTTTTATTGTTCTTGTGCTTTACTTTATCTCAGCACAAACCTATTTGGGCATGCTAGAACAAATTGGCTCTCATTGTAATCAAGCAACAAAGTCGGGGTGGGGTGGGGGGAGCATAGGGCATAGAGGGAAAGTGGTCAATGACTACACAATTAAAGATACTTTCCTGCCATCCTCATATTGTTGCATAAATGCCCGAGGTGTTGGACGTAAGAGGGCTTTCTTCCCCCACCCCAAAATCATTGATTGGCTCTCTAGCATGACATTTAATAACAACTTTCCATTACCAGTTGCATAACAGCAATTAAAATTCTCATCAAATCTATCTTAACTGTTTAGAGCCTTCCACTGGGGAACACTTGCCTTGGAAAATATCTGCAATAAAAAGCTATTTAATCTTAATAACTAAACAGTCAGTTAAGCTAATTTGTCTCTTTTATTGCCAACTTGTACTGGAATCTTGTGCAAGTCCCTTAAACAAGGTGAATCAAGAAGTGGAGAGGAAAAACATATACGGTACCTTCTGTGGAAGAACTAAGCACCAAAACTGATGTTAAGTAACCCATCAATTGCCTTCTCAAACATATGCCTTGCCTGTCATTCTGGATTAATTTCTTTTATGCTTGCATTAGCAGAATTGGTCTAAAATATAGGCAATCAAAAATGTTTTAGAAATTAATTTATGAAGCTATCAATACAACAATCAGTATCTATTCTGTTTTGGGTAATATATAGATATTTATAGGGAACATATCTGAATTATTGGCAGAGACTTCAATTCATTCACTGTCTCCTATGTTTTAAAAATCCCACTAAAAGTGATTTTTGCTCACGGTTACTCACTCACTCTGATTACCATGGCTTTACAGTTGCCTCCCCTCACAACTCAGAGGTCACGAGACAGTTCAGTTAGCAGTGTGCAATCTTTTCTCATCCCTCATTTTGCCAGGTTTGTGATCTCTGTGCTGTGCCTTGAAGAGTTTCCTGTTGGGCCTTATCAAAAGCAAAGATGTTGCAGGCTTTGAAGACATCAAGATGTGCCTTCTAGTGTCTCTAGGATTGTCTTGTAGCATCCAGCTCTAACTTTGAAGCAGCTGCCGCTCAGCTCTCCATTTCAGCATTTATCAGGAAACCATCCTTGCCCCACAAAACTCTTTTTGATTTCCCTCAAAAGAAATGATGAAACAGAAACAATTCCATCTGTACAACAGGCCAGGATATTATGTGTGCTTTGAAAAGGATCCCTGCAAGGCAGGAAATTCCTGCACCTCATCTGTCACACCTTTTGAATGCTTGAACAATGGCCAATACTAAACCAAGCAAGTATTTACACTTTAAATAATGTGGTTAACGTTTCTTGCTTCATTTATTTTATTTATTTTATTTATTTATTTTTTAAATTTATATACCGCAATTCTCAGCCCTAGGACCGACTCAATGCGGTTTACAAGATAGGAATACAACACAGTAATACAGCATAACAATCCCACAAAAAAAAATACAATATATCACAATACATTGCAATATATTCAATACAGTTCATTAAACAGTTACACCAATGCAAAGTGCAAAAGCAAATACAAATATAAATTATACAAAATATCATTAAATACAGTACTGAATCCCCAGAACAATAGCCCAAACCCTCAGTTCCCTCCCATCCATGAAAAACCCCTGGCTTCGAAACATTCTCACCGAAGCCCTAAAGTCCCCACTACTGGGAAAAACTGTTCCAGCTGGGCTCCCACCTTCCCTGACCGGGCGGGCCAGGGAAGGGAGCCGAAGATGAAGCGTGGCTCTCGGGGCTCGGTGGCGGCGGCTATTCATAGCCCCGCGTCCGGCAAACTGTTCCAGCTGGGCTCCCACCTTCCCTGACCGGGCGGGCCAGGGAAGGGAGCCGAAGATGAAGCGTGGCTCTCGGGGCTCGGTGGCGGTGGCTATTCATAGCCCCGCGTCCGGCAAACTGTTCCAGCTGGGCTCCCACCTTCCCTGACCGGGCGGGCCACGGAAGGGAGCCGAAGATGAAACGTGGCGCTCGGGGCTCGGTGGCGGCGGCTATTCATAGCCCCGCGTCCGGCGAACTGTTCCAGCTGGCTCCCACCTTCCCTGACCGGGTGGGCCAGGGAAGGGAGCCGAAGATGAAACGTGGCGCTCGGGGCTCGGTGGCGGCGGCTATTCATAGCCCCGCGTCCGGCAAACTGTTCCAGCTGGGCTCCCACCTTCCCTGACCGGGCGGGCCAGGGAAGGGAGCCGAAGATGAAGCGTGGCTCTCGGGGCTCGGTGGCGGCGGCTATTCATAGCCCCGCGTCCGGCAAACTGTTCCAGCTGGGCTCCCACCTTCCCTGACCGGGCGGGCCAGGGAAGGGAGCCGAAGATGAAACGTGGCTCTCGGGGCTCGGTGGCGGTGGCTATTCATAGCCCCGCGTCCGGCAAACTGTTCCAGCTGGCTCCCACCTTCCCTGACCGGGCGGGCCAGGGAAGGGAGCCGAAGATGAAATCAATATGGTTTACACCATTAATCTGAAATTTTCAGTTAAAGTATTTCAATATTGCCAACCATTAAACGTTGTTTTAAAGGCAGCTAAAACATCAATTTAGTGTGTTTTCTCCTAAAATAAAAAATAGATCCGTTTAAGTCAGGAGTGCCCAAACTTTTTGGGTGGGGGGCCTGACCACGCCCCCGGAACAGCTGAGGAGGCCAGACCATGCCACCGGAACACATCTGGTCCACGATGCCCTTGCCAAATCAGGAAGTAAATAAGGACGATTCCACACATGTATGAAAAGCGGCCTTTTTGTGTCCTTGTTTGGTGCAGGACACAAAATGGCCATTTTCACGCATATGCAGAAACGTCCACACCAAACCAGGACACAAAATGGCCACTTTTGTGCATGCACAGAAGTGTTTTTGCCAAGCCAGGTAATAAAATGGCTGCTTCTGCACATGCATGAAAGTGGCCATTTTGTGTCCTGGTTTGGCACAGATGCTTCTGCGCATGCATGAAAGTGGCCATTTTGTGTCCTGTGCTAAACCAGGACACAAAAAGGCCGCTTTTCACGCATGCACGGAAGCATCCTTATTTATTTCCTGGTTTGGCAAGGGTGTTGGAGGCTGGATGAAATGACTCCATGCACCAGGGCTGGCCCATGGGCCATAGTTTAGGCATGCCTGATTTAAGTTGTGAAGCGGATGATGTCCGTGTAGTAAATCAAAATCTTAAAGAATTGGGAGGTGAGGAGATAAGAAAAAAGGGAGAACATTAAATCCAAGCAGAAGAAAGCTAAGACCTTAAGTTTCATGATCAACTTGATCAACCCTTATGATTGACCGAGCTCTTGACATATGTATATATATATAAAACCAAGGTGTCGTGGGGTATGTTCCTCATACCCATCGACACCCCTGCACCATTCGGCTGGCAACTCGCGGGCACCTACCTCGACTGGACAGGATGGCTGGCGCAGGGGACCGGCAGCCCATTTCAGGGATTGTGACCCTGAAAAGTGGCCAGAAAGCCACACACCCCCACTGGCAGGGGAGGTTTAGTGTCTTGCACAGAAGACAAAGAAGGAGCCGCAGTAAGGGCTAAACACAGCTTTATTGCATTGTAGTCAGTGTGAACATGAGGTACAGGTGGACCAAACAGCCTTATTTATAGTACTTTTTGAATAACCCGGGTGATAGTTCATTGGTTACTGTCCGCGTGACGTCATGGGACGTCACGCCCATCTTCTCCAGATGCAGTGCAGCAGTAGTATCCTGCCCTTCAGATATTCAGGTGAATGAGTATCCTGTGGCTAATGCTGCTATTACAGGAGCAGCATTGTTCTTAACAGCTTGTTACAATGAGTCAATGATTGCTTACAAGAGATACAATTGTTGGATACAATCCGTTAAAGGGGTACTTGTCACAAACTATCCAGTACATAACAGGAGGTGACTGTGAATGCGTGACAGTCTGCACATGTTCCTAGGCCTGCCCGCCATCTCAGGCAGTGGCAGCAGGGACGGTGGCAATTGCCACCAGTACACTTTTAAAGTGCGGCGTGGCGCCAGGCCAGGACAGCCCGATGGGTGGAAGCCGCATGGCTGGGCCCGCAGCGAGGCACCAGCATAGCCTGCGCTGCAGCCTGCTTCAAAGCCCCTGACTGACCGCCCATCCTGCCTTGCCTCACTCTGGCTGGCAGTGGCAGAGGCCTACGTGTGGTAGGCATGACTAGACACTGGAGTGGACGGAATGCTGTTTACCTTCCAATTGAAGTGGTACCTATTTATTTACTTACAATTTCTTGCTTTCGAACTTCTAGGTTGGCAGGAGCAGGGACAGAGATGGAAACTCTCTCCATTGTGCAGCACTCAGGTCTCGAACTGCCGACCCTCTGACCTTCCAATCGTCAAGTTCAGCAAACTCATTCTTAACCCCCCCACCTTAAAAATCAAATTGCTCCCCTGCCTCAATCATCATCATCCTCAATCCTCCTCCTCCTCTTCCTCATCATCAACATCATCATCACCATCATCAGCAAATATATAAATTATTTCTGAATTTCCTTCACATCTTATCCTCTCACTACATGGGGAGAATTGTGTGTGCATTTTCTCCCAATGTGTAAGATGACCCAGGGGCTTAATTTATATACCTGCAACAATCCTGTTCCTCCACCATACAATGGCTCTTGGCAGCATGACACATTTCTGCACAATATGGCTATTTATATCATGATTTTCCAGGTTCATAATATTATTTGCCCTACATATTTTACAGGAAAATGGACAAGTTGTCAGGCTGAAGAAGTTTATGAATCAATAAGCAAGAGTAATATTGGTGCCAACCTAAGGCAGGTCAGCAGGGCCAATTGCTGGATTGTCAGTCAACACTTACATACATCAAGTTGAGTCAGCTAATTGAACACACCAAAAACTGGATCAGTCCTTCTTCGCTGCAATGTTTGTAGTAGATCCATATTTTGGTCTTGGGCAGGTTTGCTAGGATGTCCCTGACTGAATATAAATAGTTCACTCCAGTATTCCCTCCCACCCCAGCAGGGTAATCTGAGAAAATGAGGACAGGCTAAGGAAAAGAAAGAAATATGGGACAATGAAGTCTGAGCAGATTCAGACTGCCTCATAAAACATTTGGGCTCGGTCCTTTTTGGCTCACTTGAGGATGTGATTTAATTTTAATTTAGCCTACTCCCTCTGTCCAAACACCCCAAGTGGCCTTTAACTATACAGTATGGCGAAATGGATGACAAGCCACTTCATCATGTGGGCAAATAAAACAGTTCCCCTGTTCCTGTGCACAGGGGAAGGGGAACTGTTTAATTGTTTTCCTCCTTGGTTAGGAAAATACATACATTTCTCACTCTGGTTTCCCTATTATCACTAACTGAAATCTGTTTTGATTGGCACAAAAAAGGGGAAGGGGGGAGTTTCCATCCTATCCCATCCAGCGCTACAACAATCAGCTAAGAAGGGGGGGGAGAATAGCAATAACAATTACACTTATATACTGCTCCCTAGTGCTTAGTGCACTCGCTGGGCAGGTTCACAAGGTAATTAGCATTTTGCCCCCAACATACTGGGTACTTATTTTACTAACCTCAGAAGGATGGAAGGTTGAGTCAAACTGGTCAGGATCGAACACACAATGTCAGCAGTTTTGGCTGTAGCACAGCGGTTTTAACCACTGCACCACCAGGGCTCTTAAATAATAAAATAATTAGATGGTTCCCCCAACCCCTTTGTAGGGGAATGGTGTACAGAGGATCACTGGGGGAAAAGTAGAACCTCCTTATGGACATTCCAAAAGAAATGCTCACAGTGAGGTTGTGGCACTCCAACATCTGTGAAATTTGGGCCATGGAGTAGGCTGAGCATCCATCTGGATATGCTCTCTGCATATTCTAAGCTTGACATACATCTGAATGCTTATTTCTAAAGATCATAGGGTTCTAACATAAAAATAAGTACCCAGCATGTTGGGGGCAAAATGCTAATTAACTTGTGAACTCCACAGACAGTGCACTAAGCATTATGGGGTGGGTAAGGTTTAAAAGTAAAGGTAAAGGTAACCCTTGCTTGAGAGCCAGTCATATCTGACTCTAGGGTTCAGTGCTCATCTCTGTTTATAGCCAAAGAGCCAGTGCTGTCTGCTTCTGCAGATGTTTTCATAGATGTGTGGCAGGCATGACTAGACAACAAAGTGCACGGAATGCTGTTTACCTTCCCACCAAAGTGGTACCTATTTATCTTCTTGCAATTTCTTGCTTTCGAACTGCTAGTTTGGTAGGAGCTGGGACAGAGATGGGATCTCACTTTGTTATGCAGCACTCGGGTCTCGAACTGCTGACCCTCTGACTTTCCAGTCGTCAAGTTCAGTGGGGCAAGTATATAAGTCTAAATGCTATTGCTAAAGTTGAAAAAAAAGATGCCAGTTCTATTCCTGGAAACGAAGGCATCTGGGCCAATTCTACCACTGCAGCACCTTCTCACATGCATTGCTCAGTCATATGGGCAACCTATACCACCAAGAATAATAAGGATACTTGCTCTCTTTCTGTTTGAGAAGCCGGTGATGTTGCCAGGTAAGAAAATGTAACAACTGAAAACAAGAAGGTATTCCTTGTCTCCCAACAAATGAAAAGGGCCACTTATAACTAAGCCAAGCTAATACTTTTCTTGTTTTAACTGGAATAGTGCCAGTAACTGAAACTTTGAAATGAGCAATTTTGGTGGGGGCGAAAAGCCTCCAGACTCCTTTTCCAAATTAGCACCAGTGACCCTGCTTCCCTCAGCTGCCTGTATACTAACTGGGTGATCAATTTTTGTTTTAATGCTTTAAACGTGTTGGCCAATTCCACTGGTGAGAGTCCTGTGGTTCCTCTCTCTTTGAGTAATTAGCAATCAAGAGGAGAGTTTGTATGTGTGCATTGTGTGTGTTTTAAAGGAGAAACTTCCCGACTCTAATTAATCATCAACGATCAGCTGCTAAATCTCCAAGGACACCATCATCCTGCACATCCACACACTTGTCCGCTTCCTAATGGCTACCTGCTGAAAATGCCCGGCTGTGCCAATGACTAGGATCAGTTGAAGCCACTTTCTCTTTTTCCTGCAGTACTCTGCAATTTCCTTCACAGAATAGACACCGGTACAGTCTATTTCTTCCCTCTGGAAATTAGAGTATGAGGACCTGCATGAAAGACACGGCCACCATGAGAACAATGACTTCTCACACTGCTTTTTAAAAATATGTTCAGAATGCACTACAATGATTTTAATGAATCATTCTGCAGAACGTGGTGCTGAGAGAAGAAACAGAATGACGCACATACTGTGTATAATGGACTAATTTGTATATGCCTAAAGGTATCAATGTAGTGTTGTTCATTAAACCAATTTCTTCCATTAGTGCCCCCTCCTCATTTCAGTCTGATCATTCCTTGCCATTGGTGCATTGACTTGGATAATCACTCTTGGACATATCTTTGTTGTTCGTAGGGATAGGGTGAGGACGACTCCAAAGCGTGATGATGCAAATTTGTCGCATCGCTGCAAATCTTTTCAGAACTTAATTGTTTTTTTACTAGTACATGGTAAACAAAGAGAACAGTTCAAGAGAAGGATCATTTGCCTATCTAAATAGTCAACACAATGGAAGCAGATAGTGTTATCTCATGATGGGCCATGTGACACGCTGGTTAAATGGCTGAAATACTTTTGCTTGGTGAAGTAAGTTGCAACTCGAGTAGGCCATGAATCAATGGGGACTTTGGTGAGCCAACTCCTCTATAAGTTTCATTGACTGAATGGTCCGACTTTAATTGTGATTTACTACACTAAAAGCAACTGGATTTCAGGATCAGTTAGAGTAAAGAATAATAGGTATTATAATCAAGTTCCATGAAGTTGGTTCTGACATTTAGCAACATGCTCCAGGGTTTCCTAGATTTAAAATATTTTGACATGGTTTACTATTCCCCCTTTCTTTGGGCACTTTCTACTGTGTAGTCTACACAAGATTTCCTAGGCTGGCTCTTTTCCTAGAAAGCTCAGTGAGGAATCAAATTCCTAAGTGTTGGCTTTGTAATCAAAAACTATTCACTAAGCTACTCAGCCAGCTAGATCAAGGAGAATCTATGTTCAAACACCTGCCTGACCTTTAATTTGTAAACCATAAGTCATTATTGGAAATTTTGATGCCATTTATGTACGTATATCTTTTGACATTTTTATGGTGCTTCTTTATGTTTGTGATTTTTAATTTATTTATTTATTTATTTGTTTGTTGTTTTATTTGATGTTTGTTAGCTGCCCAGAGTAGTGCTCATACTAATTGGGGTGAGACAGGAATCAAATCTAATCAATCAAACTCAGTAGCTTACTTGGGCTGCACAGAAAGTGCCTCCTCTAAGATTGTGGTCTTTTTGAACAACAATCGGGCGTACCCCAGGCAACAGGAACTTTGCACCAGCTAATCTTTTTCACACTAGGTCAAGTGAAAGAAACTGCGAAAATGAATTCACCCAAAGGTGGTTTCGTGTCTGGCCTAGACATGGAAGAACTAATGTTTGGTGTATGAGAACCAAGACACAGGACACAGCCTCGGGCTGGGTTAACTCAGGTTTATTGCATGGTGGACAGAGGGAACATGAGGTAATGGCGGATCAATAGCTCTTTATATACAGTAGTAATACATTTGAACGTGGTTCCACGATAGCCCATTGGCTACTGTCTTCGTGACGTCATTGCTGGTCACGCCCTTCTTGTCCAGGTGTAGGTGGTGGCGGGAAACTTCCCGCGCTGTGGCTCTTTGATGAGTTTGGACCAAAAGAGCTTGGACGCTCGCTGCTGCCCGCTGGTGGTCATTAGCTCGCGTCCTATTACAGGGTTTATAGTGATACAGCTGAAGGTTACATTGTTACCCGTAGGCAAGGTTACATTGGTTCAGATACATTGTTATCACATGTAGGAGGTTACACCATTAGAACACAACACTCCTCCCCCCTAGGATGAGACGAAGTCTCGAACACAACACTCCTCCCCCCTAGGATGAGACGAAGTCTCTCAGCCAAGATGGCTTATTTCGAACACGCTGGGGTCTCGATGCGGGCTGCCTTTCCCCGGGTTTGCTACCTTCTCTTTGTCCCCTGGTTTCCTGTCCTGTAATTGGAGAGGGAGACTTGTTAGTGACTTGCTGCGGCTCTGCGGCGTTGTTGGGAGGTGTGTGCTTTATTTGGGAAGAACCGGGGGCACTGGGGGCTAACGAAAAACCCCTCTTCTCGCTTGGATGGGTGGGGGAACACTCCCAAAAACCCCCCGGCTCGCAAAATCAAAATCGGAATCTAATTCGGGGGCAGCGGTCGCAAGCTCCTCTCCCAATTCGGGGGCAGCGGTTGCAAGCTCCTCTCCCCCTTCCCCAGGCTCTGATAGAGCTGGCGTATCAAAAGGATATGAGTCGGGACCGCCGCTGCTTTCCCCCCTTGTTTGGAACTGTTGTCCGTCGTTGTCTCCCCCTTGGGCTAAACGGGTGGGGGAGAACCCTAACGCTGAATTTTGTTGCTGAGCCCCACTGACCGGCCCCTCACTCACTCGGTGCCTAAGTTGGTCCGCGTGCCTCCTCCAGAGGAGACCGGTGTTAGTCTCTACCCGGTACGACACTGGTCCCGTCTGTTCCACAACCGTCCCTGGTACCCAGGCTGGACCTGCGTTGGCGTAGTTCCTGCAGTGTACAGGATCGCCGACGGCGAAACCTTTCCAGACCGCTAACCCTATGTTCTTCCCTTTGTCCTCGACCCTCGTCGGGTCTAACCTGGACAGGATCGTGGTCAGTTTTCGCCGCATCAGCAGCTCTGCCGGCGAGTATCCTGATGCTAAGGGGGTCACCCTATACGCTAATAAAAACTGACATACTTGGTGATTTAGGTCCCCCGAGCCCATGCGCCGCAACGCATCCTTTGTCGTACGCACCAGCCGTTCCACTTGGCCATTCGTGGCCGGGTGAAACGGCGCGGATGTGACATGCCGAATGGCGTTTGCCTCCATGAATGCCCTGAACTCAGCGGACGTAAAACAACTAGCGTTATCGCTGACCAGAGTGTCGGGTAAACCGAACGTGGAAAAGACCCTCCTTAGATGGCTAATTGTAGTGGCGGAGGACGTGCTCTTTACTGGGATAACCTCCAGCCACTTGGAGAACGCATCCACCACCAGGAGAAAAATGGTTCCTCGGAACGGGCCAGCGAAATCTACGTGCACTCTGGACCATGGCCCCCTTGCTGCGTCCCATTCCCTATGCGGGAGACGGGCCGCCTCCGGTCGGGAGCCCTGGCATGCCTCGCAAGTGCCAACCATGTGCTCTATGTCTGCGTCCAGCTGCGGCCACCAGAAGTAACTCCGGGCCAGCGCCTTGGAACGGACGATGCCCGGGTGGCTGACGTGCAGCAGTTTGAGCACCCTCGGTCGCAGGGACGTAGGGACCACCACCCGTTGGCCCAACAAAAGGCACCCCCTCTCTAGGGACAACTCTATTTTTTTTCGAAAAAATGGGTTGAATTCCGTACCTGGGGATGACGCCGGCCACCCCTTCTGTACCCATGAGCTAACTTTCTCCAGCGTTCTATCCTTGCCTGTCGCCCTGGCAATGTCGGCTGGTACTATTGGGGGTGAATCTAAAACCTCTATTAACAATACCTGGTGGTCTCTCTCTACCCCTGCCTTTTGGTCGCCCGACAAGGGCAAGGGAGACCGTGAGAGTGCGTCTACATGGCTAATCTCCTTCCCGGGCCGGTATTCCAACTCATGTTGGTATGCGTTGAGAAAGATAGCCCACCGCAGCATTCTCGGGGACAGGATCTGTGGCGTGGGCTTATTTGCAGTGAAAATTCCTAACAGGGGCTTGTGATCGGTCACGATTTTGAACAGGCGACCATACAGAAAATCGTGAAATTTTTTGGTTCCCGCTACTATCGCTAATGCCTCCCTGTCGGTCTGTGCGTAATTCCGCTCTGCTTGGGACAGGGACCTTGAATAAAACGCTATTGGGGCCTCTCTTCCGTCGTCCAACACGTGGCACAGCACCGCCCCCACCCCCACCGGGGATGCGTCACAGACTAAAACCACTGGCCGTTTGGGATCGAAATGCGTTAGGATTGCCTCGGATGTTAAGAGCTGCTTCAACTCTTTAAACGCCCTCTCTTGCTCGTCACCCCACATCCATGTTTCCTCCTTTTTAAGCAACCGATGGAGCGGTTCGGCCACAGACGCCTTCCGTGGAAGGAAGGTATGGTAAAAATTGAGGAGCCCCAGGAATGACTGTAGCTCGGTTTTGGATGTGGGGCGAGGGGCCTTCTTGATGGCGGCTACTTTAGATTTGGACGGCTTAATTCCCTCGGGCGTGACCCGGAACCCTAAAAACTCAACCTCTGTTTCGAAAAAAACGCATTTGTCTTTTCTCAGTCGCAGCCCCGCTTTCTCGAACACAGTCAGTACTTTATCCAATCTCTTTGCCAGTTCGGCCTCACTCCCCCCTGTAATCAACACGTCATCAAAATAGGGCAACACCCCCTCCAGCCCCTTCAGGAGGCGTTCCACAAGCGACTGAAAAAGGCCGGGTGCCGAGTTGACGCCGAACTGTAAACGCGACACCTGGAACGCCCCTTTGTGTGTAACTATCGTTTGTGCCGCTGCCGTGGCAGGAGTTACAGGGAGTTGCTGATAGGCTTGTGCTAAATCGAGTTTAGCGAAACACTTTCCCCCATTCAGCCTGGCCAGAAGGTGGCTGACCACCGGCACCGGGTATGCATTGGGGCGGATCGCCTTGTTAATTGTACACTTATAATCAGCGCAAATGCGCACTTCCCCGTTAGCCTTTAGTGCTGTTACAATTGGAGTTTCCCACTCCGCGGAATCAACAGGAACAAGAATCCCCTGGCCCACCAGTTTGTCCAGTTCCGCCTCTATTTTGTCCTTCAGTGCGAACGGCACCCTGCGCGGTTTGAGTCTTATCGGGCGGACCTCCGGGTCTAGGTCGAAGGCTACGGGGGGTCCCTTGAACTTTCCCAGTCCCTTTTTAAAAACGGCGGGGTGCGCGTCCAATACCGCTTGTATTGGATCTACTCCCACGGTATGCACCCCCCCTATGAACAAACCTAAAGGCTGAAACCACTGCGTCCCTAGGAGGCTACAACTTCCCCCCTTAAGGACAACTAGGGGGAGTTCCGCAGAATGTCTCTTAAAACGGACCCGAAATTTCCCGACCCCCAACACTGGAATGCTGTTCCCCTGTACGTCTCGTAGCGTGGACCTCAACGTTTTAAGTTTGGGCCGCACGTGGGGGTCGATTTTCAAGAATTCTCTCTGGGGAATTATAGAATAGGAGGACCCCGAGTCAATTTCCATTATGATAGGGGCCCCTTCTACTAGTACCTCAACGAAGTAATGGGGCTGTCCCGCGGACACGCTGAACACGGGAGCGTCGTCCTCGCTGTCGTCCGAGATGCGGCCCACGCCGTCCTGCTTCCTCGTGGTCCGGGCACCATCTTTGGACCTCGCTGGACGGTCCGGCCTGGTCGAACGGTCTTGTGAATGCCTCCGGCCCTCTTTCCGCTTCCTGCACGCCTTGGCGATGTGCCCCCGACGGCCGCAGGTGTAACACTCAGTTTTTCTGAATGGGCACCTCGCGCGCTCATGGGCCGCTCCGCAACCATCGCAGCGGCGCCCTCCTTTTCGGACCTTCTGGACCTCCTCGCCGTCGCTGCCTTCCGTAGACGACTTCGAGGCCCGTCGGGTTGCGTGCACCGACTGTCCGGACTTTCCGTGCACCGAATTCCCTCCGTGCACCGAATTCCCCGCTTTGCCGGCCCTAGGACGCCAGTCACGCCACTGGTGCATCTCGTCCACTCCAGCATTCGTGGATTCCGTGGCTTCCGCGGCCTCTACAACCTCTGTCAGCGTGGGTGGAGGCTCCTTGTTCATCAGGCTGCGCTGCACTTCCTTGTCCTTCAGGCCACACAGAACTCCGTCCCTGAGGGCCATCTCTAGGTTGTCCCATCTGCAGGGGGCGGCGGCTATTCTCATGGCTGTTACGAAGGCCTCAACCGACTCGTCCGGCGCTTGGACTCGCCTCCAAAACGCGCTCCGAGCGGGAAACATTGCCCTCGAGGGTCGGAAACGCTCACGCAGCAGCTTCATGATGTCATCGGCTTTGAAATCGCTCACCTTCTTCGGTGCAATGATGCCCACCAGCGTTCGCTTGGTTTCCATCCCAAGCATTCGGGTGAGGATGGCCCTCTTCCTTTCCTCGTCGTCTTCTTTGACTTTGAGTTCCACCAGTGCCGCCTGGAAATCCATCTCAAGAAGCTCCCAGTCTTGCGGTTTGGTGATGTTCAACCCGCTCTGTGCCCTGGCTCCTTGGGAATCCATATCCCATCCTCGTCGCCAATTTGGTGTATGAGAACCAAGACACAGGACACAGCCTCGGGCTGGGTTAACTCAGGTTTATTGCATGGTGGACAGAGGGAACATGAGGTAATGGCGGATCAATAGCTCTTTATATACAGTAGTAATACATTTGAACGTGGTTCCACGATAGCCCATTGGCTACTGTCTTCGTGACGTCATTGCTGGTCACGCCCTTCTTGTCCAGGTGTAGGTGGTGGCGGGAAACTTCCCGCGCTGTGGCTCTTTGATGAGTTTGGACCAAAAGAGCTTGGACGCTCGCTGCTGCCCGCTGGTGGTCATTAGCTCGCGTCCTATTACAGGGTTTATAGTGATACAGCTGAAGGTTACATTGTTACCCGTAGGCAAGGTTACATTGGTTCAGATACATTGTTATCACATGTAGGAGGTTACGCCATTAGAACACAACATAATGTGAATGATAGTGAGCACAAGAGGTTATCCTTTGGACCATCTTGACAGCTGCTATTGGTTTCATCAATATTCAGACTGCCCTTTGCTATATAAAACTTGCATCAGCTAATCTTGCATCAGCTAATCACACTAGGTCAGGTGAAAGGAATTGCAGAATGAAGCCACCAACAGTGCCTTCATTTTGGCAGTGTCACGTCTGGCCTAGACATGGATGAAGGAGTAGCAGCTTACTTTGGGCTAGGTATATACTCTCAGCACGAGAAAGGTAAATCATTTTTTGGCTTCTTCTCATCCACAATTTTTTCCTCCTCATCTGTTGGACATGAGGTTTTGCACTTACAAGAACATTTTTGTACAAATTGAGTTAAATTGTGCAAATTGTTCATATAATATATAAGTATTAAAAACTCATATTAACAGTAGAATTGGGAGAGCTTTGGCAGTTTTCTGATGAATGCACTGCATATGGTGATCACTTTCAGTCACTACACTTATAAAGGTATGGCTTTATGTGTCTACTATTATGCTGATGGTTATAGGCACATGTGAAACTTGAAAAAATCTCAGCAAAATCAATACATAAGTTTAATGATTTTGATCCACAGTGCCTGAGACAAATCTTAAAAATATCCTACCATGATCACATCACAAATGATGATGTTTTGTGAAGAAGTGGCCTATGTAGCTTACACACAATCATTGCCAAAAGGAGATGACGATTTGTGGACTATGTTATACGGTTGGGCATAATGAAAAAATAAATAAATCCCCAAACGGCATTGGTGTGGATGCCTCAAGGCGGACACAGAAGATGGAGACCATATAAAACATCTAGCACATCCTTTTGCAATCAGGTGTCCATTGGAATGATGTTCAAAATCTGGCAATGGATCGGATTCACTGGAGAAACCTCTTTGCCCAATATGCTATATACTATAGCATAGAAGGAACTAAATCTAAGTAAAGTAATGCAAATCGCACAGATTGTGCAAAACTGTTGTCTGGACTTTCCATTGGTAAAGAAAAAAGTGGTCATGAGATAGCTCCACTGTATTAGCAGGTAGTTTTGGCCTAGGCCTGAATAGAGAGTACTTCAAACCATCACAATGAGGTGAAACACTCACCCTCAGCACTTAGACCAGGGGTGCCCAAACTTTTCCCGCCAGGGGCCTGACCACGCCCCCTCAAACAGCTGAGTGGGCCAGTCATGTGGTTCCTCCTGGTGGTGGCGGTGCGTGAATTCACATTGCATTTCCGGCTGTTTCCCTGCCTCTGCCACTTCCTATGGAGGAGGAAGTGAGGTAGGAGCATTTCCATGCCATTTTTGACATGTTTTGACACTTCCGGTGACGTTGGGGCATTTCCGGTGTTGGTGGCAATCTGCCCCGTGGGCTGGCCCTGACCCATGGGCCATTGTTTGGGCACCTCTGACTTAGACCATGGGCCAATCCAATCAACAGGCAACCATGAATACAAAGCTGTATGTAAGTTGTGTATTGGAACCGGTAAGTATAAATAAATGTTACGGTTGTATAATAAGAATCCTTCTATCTCTGGTTTCTTCTTTGCAACTAAAGGATATATTACTGCTTGTAGTGTGCTGATGAATCATCACATCCTGTGGTGCAGTTGTGCCTTAAAGGTTAAACATAATTCTGTTCTGAAGTTGGTGTGTTCTTGAACTTATTTGTAATATGCCTTGTAAATCTTCACTCTAATCCCAGAGAAAATTAGTCTTGCTTGTTTCATTTAAATGAAATCAATGGATCAAGTATGCCTAATTTTCTCTGGATTGTGTGTGCCAATCGCAATAGGCTTTTTCAGCCTTTCTGAAAGATAGATTTACCATCAAAATGTCTTTTCTTGTCTTAAAATAAAACTGTGGAAATTCCATGAGCCTAAATTTTTATCACTTCAATTGTAACAATTTTTATTATTATTTGACTGCAATAGATTTCCATATTTTAGCATATTTTAGCATTTCAATGTCGTATTTTTATACTGTATACTACTACTAATTAAAATATCAAGCACTGCTCTGGTATAGAATAGTAGTTTTTCCATTTTTTTCAATGACACACAAGCACACGTATGCATATATCCCTCCCACAACAAATAAAACTAGGATCTAAACAATTTTCAAAAGTCATGAATGCTATACCTCAGTAATTAAGGCAGAAACTGTAATTGTGAACATGAGAATTTAAAGCAGGGGTTCCCAACCTACAGCCGATGGGCCGGACCCAGCCTGCAGCCAGGGGTATGCTGGGCACCATGGGAGTGCACTGGACAGGAGCGAGGGGTGGCGACCAAGAGATGGGGGAGAAGGCTGCCCCCAGGAACCACTTGCTCCACCCAGCGGGTGGCACTTTAGAATAAGCCACTGCTCGAAGCTGAAGGATTGATCTTGGAGCAATGGCTTAATCTAAAGTGCAGCACGCTGGGCTGATAAAATAATAATAAAAATATTATTTGCACCCAAGGGCACCAGAGGTGAGGGTGCACCCAGATGAACCCCCCTGTCCCTGTGGCCCAGCCCATGCCTGCCCACAGCACCATTTCATGAGCCCCCCCGCCACCTCCACTGCACTTCTGCTTCCATGGGGCATAGTCCGGCCTGCCAGAAGATGGTGCTCCTCTCTCAGATCTTTGTCCAGCTGGGTTTGGTATTTGGCACCAGCCTAGGGTTGGGAGGGGTGGTGGTGTCGCTACTGTAGCCAAGGAGTCACTGGGAGTCGGTAGGTTCACCGTTCCACAAGTGTCTGGTTGTGAGGCCCTGCTCCTGCAGTTGGGCCCTAAGGGTCTGTTGGGGATCTTACTCCTGTACCTGCACCCTTGCAGGGTAAAGGATTCCCTGCCTGAGCCTCTCGTGGCCGCCTCAATGTTGGCATTGGAGTTCCCGAGGCTTATGGTCCTCGGGGACTTTAATCTGCCTTCGTTGGGGACAGGCTCTGAGGTGGCAAGGGAGTTCATGGCTTCCATGGCAGCCGTGGGCCTGACTCAAGTAATTTGGGGCCCTACCAGGAGCAGTGGCCACACGCTTGACCTAATCTTCTTGTCAGAGTGGTGGCAGAGTGACCTGAGTTTACATGATTTAGTCATTTCACCTGTGCCATGGCCAGATCACTACCTGGTGACTCTTTACTTGCTGGGGGCGACGTTACACCATAGGGAGGCAGGACCTATTAAAATGGTCATTCCCCCAGTGACTAATGGATCCAGTTGGATTCCAGAGAGAAGTGGGGGATTTTCCACTGGATCAGTCTCTCAATTCGTCTGAGGCATTGGTTGAACTATGGAATATGAAAACTACAGCTGCCGTAGATGAAATCACACCACTATGGCCTCCCCAAGCCCGTAGGGCTAGGTCATCCCCGTGGTTCATGGAAGAGCTGCAGGAACTCAAACGGACTAAGAGATGCTGAGTGCGCCGCTGGGGGAAGACCCATAGTGAGTCTGACTGGACACTGGCTAGAGCCGCTATTATTGCATCCATGGATAGTCACCCAGCCACCCTGTTCCGGGTGACTAGGTCTCCCCTCGGTAGAGGGGGGCCAGCACCCAGTTGGCAGGGCTTGGCTGATGATATCGCTGACTACCTGATGGATAAAATCGCTCAGATTCGCTTGGGACTGAAACATGGCGTGGTTGGGGAGAGTCAGGAGGGAACCAGTGCACAGCCTTGTCATGTTATCTGGGAACGGTTTGATCCAGTTGTCTCTGATGATGTGGACAGACTCCTTGTGGCTGTTCGCGCCACTACCTGCCCTCTGGATCCCTGTCCTGCTGGGCTGGTGAAAGCCTCAAAAGCAATGACAGGTAGCTGGGTCGAGGCAATAATCAATTCATCGTTACAGGAGGGGGTGTTCCCTGCATCACTAAAACATGCCTTGGTGTGCCCCCTCCTAAAAAAGCCCTCTCTCGACCCAGCAATTCCAGCAAACTACAGACCGGTCTCCAACATTCCCTTTTTAGGGAAAGTATTGGAGAAGGTGGTGGTGCGTCAGTTACAGGGGGTCCTGGATGAAGCGGATTATCTGGACCCCTATCAATCAGGGTTCAGACCTGCTCATGGTACTGAGACAGCATTGGTCGCACTGTTGGATGATCTCTGGCAGGAGCGAGATGGAGGCCACCCATCCATTCTCGCTCTCCTTGACCTCTCAGCGGCATTCGATACCGTCAACCACGGTATCCTTCTGGAACGGCTTCGAAGATTGGGGCTCCAGGGCACTGTGTGGTCCTGGTTTTCCTCATTTCTGATGGGCTGTACCCAGTCGGTGTGGTTGGAGAGTGAGACGTCCAGCCCTAGGCCACTCCAATATGGGGTGCCTCAGGGCTCAGTACTTTCTCCTCTCCTATTTAATATTTAATTTAATTTAAATTTAATTTAATTATCACATTTATATACCGCTCACTCGGCTACATGAAACCGCTGGGGGAGATCATCCATTCCCATGGGGCGTAGTACTATCAGTACACGGATGATACCCAAGTGTACATCTCGTCTCGTAGTGATCCCAGTGATGCTGTCAAAGTCCTGTCCGAGTGTCTGAATGCTGTTGGGGTCTGGATGAGGGACAATGGATTACACCTGAACCCTAACAAGGCTGAGTGGCTTTGGATCAGGGCCCCGGTGTTATCTTGGGAGTTACCATCTTTGGATCTGAATGGGGTGCTCTTGCCCCAGATAGATCCGGTACACAACTTGGGGGTCCTCCTGGACTCTCAACTGCTGCTTGAAGACCAGGTGGCAACCGTGGCCAGGAGGGCCTTCATCCAACTTCGGGTGATCCGTCAGTTGCGTCCACTCCTAGACCGGGACACCTTACTCACGGTCACTCATGCTTTGGTCACCTCTAGACTAGATTATTGTAATGTGCTCTACATGGGGCTGCCCTTGACGACCATTCAGAGACTGCAGTTGGTCCAGAATGCGGCTGCCCAGGTGGTGCTGGGGTGTGGGCGTTATGCCTGGGCCTTGCCACTGCTTCGGGAGCTGCACTGGTTACCAGTTTGCTTCTGGGTGCAATTCAAGGTGCTGGTCATTACCTTTAAAGCCCTATATGGTAGTGGGCCGGGATACCTAAGAGACTGCATCATCCCAAGATTGTCTGCCCGACCAACCAGTGCGGACTGGGGGGGCTTTCTCTGTGTCCGCCTTGGCCCTTTGGAACCTCCTGCCAGTGAAACTGAGGCAAAAGACGGAACTGCTGCCCTTCAGGAAAGATCTGAAAACCTGGCTGGTGGGGCAGGTGTGGGGGGTTGGTGGAGAAATACCCCCTGCCTGGTGGGTGGTTAAATAAGAGTCATCCTCCGTTCTTAAAATGTGCAGGTGGGTTTTAATGAGTATTTTTAAAGGGAGTTACTGGTTTAATGGGGTTTATTTATTGGGGTGGGGTGTATTGTGAGCCACCCAGAGTCCTTCGTGATTGGGGCGGCTATAGAAATGCAAGTTGTTTATTATTATTATTATTATTATTATTATTATTATTATTATTATTATTATTATTATTATTATTATTATTATTATTATTATCATCATCATCATCATCATCATCATCATCATCATCATCATCATCATCATCATCCATGGGGCATGATCAGGTCTGTGATGTAAAAAGGTTGGGAACCCCTGTTTTAAAGTGTGAATATGTCAGGAAAGTGAAACTGCCAGGGTGGCACATTTGTGTTCATTTGCTGGTGCAAATGGAAGCTATTCAGACCAACCTAACAAAATCCATAATAGAAATTATCCTGCTCTTTATTTCCCTGCAGTAAACGTTTTACAATTCAGGATCCAGAAAAAAATGGTAATTAATCCAAGATAATCATAGAAGAATTGAGTTGGAAGGGGCTCATGAGGACATCAAATCCAACCCCTGATCAATGCAGGAATCTAAATCAAATCAGATCTGACTGTTGGTTAATGGCAATAATTATAGGCACTACCACAATCCCTACAACAGAAACCTTGAGGCTTATGCCATACTTCATTCAATAGTTAATAAAGGAAGATTCCCCATGATGCTACAGTTCTTTGCCCAATTCTGGCAAAGCTTTGCTATTTTTGTCATTGTGTTTATAGCCCCAGAAAATACTATAGTTGTTAAAATCTCCAACTAGAAAGCAAAGCAGAATGTTAGACTAAATGGTTTGTAAATCAATGTTACTATACACACAGCCACTTTGACTGTCAAGATTTCGATATTGTCCTCTTCAGTATTACAAAATCAGGACTACAAAATCTGGTCAAACAAAAAAACCACATATGTATTGTTTGTGGGGCACCCTTGCAACCAATCTTATCCCAGGAACTTTAATTGATGCTGCTCTATTCCTTTGTGAGTTTCATGAACACAAAGGATGTCACATTTCCATTTGTGGCAACATAAAGCTGAGAGTTCCTCTATAGAAATGGCCTCCATATCAACAGAAATTATTACCATTTTGCTCATCAGCAAGTTTACAGTACACTTCTGGATAGGACAAATTACCCGACTGCACATTATTGTCCAGGGGACATCTGAGTGGGCTCACAATACTTTCTGCTCTTCAGGGAGGCTCTGTGTATGCCCCACAGTTCAGACAATGTGAATGATTGAGCCAACAGGGAAAGGTTTTCAAATTTGCAAGACATGGTTAGAGTAGAAACTACCTCAACAAGCTGAAAACAAGGCTGACTCATAACTTCCTCCTCTCTCTGTGTGGATTCCTCTCTCTTTCTCTCTCTCTCTCTCACACACACACTCACACCTTTGTTCACTTAGCTGTCCTTGTGCTGGAGCAGTAAGCCTTTTAAAAGAATAAAATAAAGAAATGAAAGACAAAAAAGCAGACCCAGCAATCATGTGTGGCAAGAAGATAATCCAAATGTTTAACAAGCTGTAAACAAGATTGAGTGACAATCTCCTCCTCTTTCTCTGCTGATTCTTGTGTAAATTAACCCAGGACAACTTGACTTCATAGCAGTTCCATTCACATGTCCCCTGTTGAATAGTTGCACCCATAGAGTTTAACTGACATATTTCTGAGACAGCAACAAAGTGTAAGGCTTCCTTCTTCCCTAACTCTAAGTAACGCACTGTAATGTGAACAAATGCACCACCTTTATTTAACTTGCAATCCACATTGCCAAAGCTGGCCCTTGGTGCAGTTGGAGCAAAGGTAGGATGTTCCACTTTAACAGTTGCACTGCTTTGCTCTTGTCTCTCCTGCATGGTACAAAGTGAAAACCTTAAACCATAAAAATTTCCTGAGAACTGAAGCACTAGGACTGAAGTATGCTTACAAACCTTGATCAATCACCCTGTCTCTTAACTGCAGAAGAGGGTATCAACAATTAGTTTAACTCTGAGCTAGATTTAGGAGAAAACAAAAAGTGGATTGAGCAGCTGAGTCTGTTAGAAATATAACCAGAGTGTTTTTATATCATTCTAATTTTTTTGTGTGGGAGGTATTTTTTATTTAATCTTCTTTGTTGCATCAGGATTGTTCTCCTCTATACTTTAATAGCAGGAATGAATAAAACTAGTCTATTATTTTATCCAAGCATTTTGGGTAGACCTAAGAAATGTATTGCCCAGTTGTGTGTGCATGCGTTTGTTTGTTTTTTGACAATTTGTGAAGTTCTGTAAAGAACATAGACACCCCAGCACCCCAACTATACTATCAATCTGTATAGTGTAATTAGAAAAAAGATTTGAATAAATGACTGAGGAAAAGGCAATATTACACTGAGTTCCTGAACAAAAACTACATGGCTTTTCATTAAAAAGGCCTTGAGTTCACCCTCTGGCAATTTCAATACAGAGCTGGCACAGATTCAGGTCCAAAAACCTAGAGCAAGGGTTTCCAACCTTTTTAAGTCAGATGGTTGAGGGAGCTGGACTGGTGATCCCCTGCTGTTTACAGCTGCTGTGAACACATCTGCAGCTGTTGTGAATGTGTCTGCGACCAATTCCGGTGGCAGAGGCAGCATCTGAAGTGAGAGCGTGGGCTGGATTATTTGGCACCATGGGCCAGACCCACCTTGTGGGCCGTAAGTTGCCTACCCCTGACCTAGAGAGTGGCTTCCTGTCAACACAGATAATCCTGACTGAAATGGGCCCAGTCCCCCTTGTTTAACAGAAAGCACCCTCCTCAGAACCAACAGAGTGTATCTAAGACAGCTCTAGTATTTACAGGATGAGTTCCCCTGAGGTAGCATGATGCTAGCAGGATTGGACCTCCAGCCTGGAGGGCAGCTCTAGTGCTTGCAGGGTTGGGCCCTCACTCTGTTGCATCTGTTAAGCCCAACCAAGAGCCTTGGAGAAAGTTCTGGACCTTCATAAGCTCCACCTGGAAGCTCTGGATGACTTAGCTATATTCTTCCTCCTAGAAGCTGCTTTACCAATAAAGGCTAGTAGATTTTCTGCTGCTTGGCTCCTGTGCTTTGTTCTTGTCTTGGAATACTTCTTGCCTTATTCTTGGCTCCTGTGGACTGTGGGTGTGCCTTACCTGAATCCTTGAACCATGTTCTCGCCTTCTAGCCCCTGAAGATACTCTGCCATTTTTTCTTGGTTACCTGCCTTCTTACTTCCTTGGACTATGCTTTTGTTCTCTGGACTAATGCTGTATCTCTGTCTATCTTGGATTGGGACTCTGGACTGTGATATGTTTACTGTTTGGCCTGTTATCTGCTGGTTCCAGGCCCTCGTGTTTGTATTACCTGCCAGCTACCCATTCCTCAGACTCTGACACAGAGGTGCAGACAAACCTAGGCTATGGAAGTTTAGGAATGCTTTTCTGATGGAATGTGGAAGCCACAGAAGTAATTAGGATACTTAGGCTCAAGCAAGACAGTGTGTTAAATGTGTAGCATTCAACACAGAGATCATTCCCTTTTTCATTGTAGCCAGGCCCTCTGTTGCCTGATCTCCATTAGGATAATTGAGCATATGTAAATCAATCCCTCTGCTTGGATGAAAAGAAGAGTAAAAATGCAGACATTGGTGTTGATGTAGATCAGGGGTTCCCAACCTTTTTATGCTGTGGGCCTGATCATGCCCTTGGACAGGTCGTCATGTGGTTCCCCCTGATATAAATGCTGCTATAAAACACATCCACGGCTGTCATAAATATGCTTACAACATCCGCGGGCACGGGTGCGTCTGCTTCCAGGGCAGAAGTAGCCACATGAAATGGTGTCATGGGCCATGGCCGGCCCATGGACTGTAGGTTGGCCACCCCGATTAAGATTGTTTATAAATTGTCTATATGGACAAATAGCCTGCAGATTGGGAAAGGTTGGTCTGATCACATGCACATACCAATCTGCCTTGACACATACTATTTTGAAACCCCATCAGAGGGCTCAATTATATTGTCATGCTGTGTTTTATCCTATCCACAGTATATGTGCCTGCTAGGGACAGGATAAAATAACAGTAACAATTACATTTATATCCCACTCTATAGCACTTAGTTCACACTCTGGGCGGTTCACAGAGTAATTAGCATTTTACCCCCAACATTCTGTGTACTCATTTTACCAACCTGAGAAGGATGGAAGGGTGAGTCAACCTTGAGTCCTTGTCATGATTGAACTCACAATGTTCTGGTTGCAGCACAGCAGTTTAATCACTGTGCCACCAGGGCTCTTGCTAATAAAGCAGGGCTGCTTTCCAGATGATGTGAGATCAGCTATAAAGCAGCTTTTACCCTTGCATCTGTTGCTGATGGGACTCATTGGTGTGTGGGGGAATGAAAACTATTTTACAGTTGATCCCCAATTAGTTGTAACACGGCTTTCACCCTCACCCCACGGCTGTAACTGTGGGGACTCAGTATGGGTGTGGAGGTGAAAGCCGTGTTACAGCAACTTTATAGCTTATGGAGGAAGCCATTTGCCCATCAACTACAAAGAGGCCATTCCTCACCACCACTGCAAAACCCTTCCACTGCTGATCAGGCTCCAGAAACAGGAGAAACAGCCTCTTTGCAGCTGATGAGGGAAACCCTTCCCCCAGCAGCTGCAAAATAGCTTCTACAAGGCTGTTGCAGCCCCATAGGAAAAGCAAAATGCCATCTGGGCTTGGAGATTATGCTAAATAGCATTTTGCTCCTCCTCAAAGTGGCTTTTAAAAAGCTGCTGTGCACTGTCCTGTAAGGGCCAGTGTAGACAAGTTCTAAGTTTTAAAAATTAGTGGAGGGGAGATTTAATAATCCCTATTGCTAGTGGGCTATGAATCAGATGAAGCCTTCATGCTGCAGCGACAGTGATGACAACAACATCAACAACAACCTAAATTGTCTCATAGCTAGATGCTACACATTGAACATATTGTCTAGTTGAGTGTGAGGCTATTATATTCATATGAGGTGGTTGTTAAGTTTTTTTATGTGCTGCATGCACAGCAGTAGGCAGGGTATGTTAAACAAATAGCTATAGCTAGCGAGTTCTCCAAATATGACACTCCCATTCTAGCCCAGCAATTTAAAGTCTCCACACATCTTGAGGTATAAGAAAAACAGTTCTTTCCTTACAGTTGCTTAGCTTTAGATTGAAGAGGTAAACAGTTGCTTTGGTAGACAAATAGTTCTGTCCAATAATTTTCACTTAAGCAAACACACACACTTTGCTTGTAAGGCAAATTGGAGTGTATAGAAGAGAGCAGAATATTAACATGACAAAACACGATGCAAAATGACACCCACTGAAACCAGAATAGCAAACAATCTAATACAAGTCAGGTGACCCTACAGGTGGGAAACTGGTGAACTCTTCTGATTGGCTGATTATATACATGATTTACATTATCACCCTTTTGCATTGTGGGGTTGCTTTAATATATTCAACAGTGTGGCATGGAAAGGAGCCAGAAGTGAGAAACTTAGCAGAAATATATTGAACAGGATTAGAAGTTGCACAGAGTAAAGAAATCAAGAAAGGAGGAGTGAGACAGCCCATAATCAGGCACTTTAATGGCAAGGGTTAAAAGTGTAAACTCAGAATGACTTTAAGATTGTACACTAAAATACAGAAACTCTTTACACATCCCAACCTCTATTTCATTGTTACTGTTTAACACCACTCCTGTTGTTGCAGTGTTGAGGACTAGCAGCTTTTCTGTCAAATCTGAAACTTCTGGAAATAGCGAGATATCTCAAGAACACACAACAATCACTTCCAGATGGAAGGCTCCTCGCAATAGCAATGACAGGCCACTTGGTGTTATAGCATAATTTCTTTTGCAAAATATTTATCCAATTGGAAAGAAAAGAGGTGGATGATTGGTAGAAAAACAAGGGAGGTTTACAGGTGGAGGACACCATCATCTGAAGCCCATCTAACATTAAGTAATAATAAGTGAAGGGGAAATAAAATCCTCACCTGGAACCACTCACAATTTGAAAATATGGGCCTGCTGCTAGTTCAATCTTGTTATAATGAAAAACCAGAATACAACGTGCCATTCGAGCTTTAAAATACAAAAGGCTAAGCTAAATGCAATGATTGCTGACGGAAATAGAGCTCTGTCAAATGATAATTTCAAGAGATGACTTTCCAATGACAATAGCAATCCTCTGTAGGATAAAAAGGATCAGAGAGGGCCAGCTGATTTGAGAAGAGATCGCTGACACTCTTTGCCATCTGCCAGCTTCTCTGTAGTAGCTTTTTAGGGGGTGGGCTGTTGCTGTGCTTGAAGTAGCATAATAGAAAACTGTCAGAGTACACTTAGCCAGGAATAACTTGATTTCCACTTAGCAGAAACACCAATTATAACTGGAAGACAATGTGAAGACTAAGATCTCTCTCTTAGGCTACATTCAGAGTGTGACATCTTCCTTTTTGTCAGCCTGTTTGGGTGGCTAGTTCAAATTTATTTTGCCGTAACTGCATGACATAAAGCTTAATGTGAACCAGCCCAGTCCTTTCCCATGGCCATCCATACATTTTAGGTAAAGATGTAGGGCTACTTTTCTTTTGGTGCAATGGGAACTATGCATGGAAAGACTGGTCTAAATGAGATCACAACCAGCAAAGTGACTCTTGCCAACCCAGCCCAAGACAATCCTGCTTCACTGTCAAGTCGTACCCATAGTCTGTCTTTACCTTCTCTGGTGCCTCAATACATGGAAACATGGTTTTAAAAATATATATTTATTTCCCACTCATCTGGGATCTTCTCCCACTCTGGGCAGTGTAAAACTAATAAGAAATTTCTAATATGATCAGATATAATACAATAAACAAAACACATTAAACAACAAACGATAAGCAATAAAACTATAAACCATAAACAATAAATGACAATATCCATCAGATGACAAACCCTGGTGATGATAGGTCTACAGTTATTTATCCTATTGGTCAGCAATTGGGAGGAGATCTTTAAATGCCTCCTTTAAAAAATTATTTCAGTTGTTTTTTGAGTAGCACAGAGAAGGGGCCTGGTGCAGTTCCACAGACAGTGTATTCCAAAGAATTGGAAGGGCAATTTCCAGAATCCCACTTACCAGCTGTGTGTTGTTGCCTCCTTTTGACCTTTGGGTTCTGAGGCAATATCCAATCCAATATTGATTTGTCTTCACTTATCTATTTAAGCACAAAATCAACCCAAATCCAAAATGTTCTATCCTTAGCTGTCTGTTTCAATCTCTGGCTGAACAGCTTTAGCATCAGCTCATCGTTTAGGAGTCTACTTAGTGATCTTTTGTCTGTTAGCTTACAGGTCCATCTCTTATCTTTTAGGCAGGTGATATGACCTGCCCATATTCTTCTTGCAACATATAGCCCAGAGTGGGAGTACATCCCAGATGGGTGGGGTATAGTAATAATATAGTTCATTGACCACATCACGCAGTTCGTATCTTTGGCATACTTGTTGTTGATTGTTACTCTGCACATCCATCTTTCCGTTGTTCTTTGCATTACCGTCAGTTATTCTTCCTCTGATTTTGTTATTAGCCACGTTTTGGATGTGTACAACATTGCTGGTAACACTCTCGTATTTAATACATTTGGCCTGATATTCATTGGCAGACTGTCATCTATTAGCACTTTTTGGTTTATATTAAAAGCAATCCAAGCTGCTTTGTGTCTTCTTATCCACTCTCCACATGATACATTACCTGGTTGGATTTGCTGACTGAAGTAGACATTATCAGCTACTTCTTCAATCTCTGTTCCATTTATAGTGATGGAACCTTGAGCACATTGGCTGTTTCTCATCTGTTTTGTTTTTGTGAAATTCATCTTTAGAAGAGTTCACTAGATGATGGAGGTTATATTGTAGACTGTCAGGACTGTTTGCAAAAAGGACTCAGTCATCGGCAAACAGAAGAGGACGTAACAATGAGCATATACTGCCACTACCAGTTAATGGTAATGGACTGGATGAGGGTGAACAAGATGAAGCTTAATCTAAACAAGACCGAGGTGCTCCTGGTGAGTGGAAGGACCCGATTAGGGAGTATGGATGCAGCCTGCATGAGATGGGGCTACACTATTGCTGAAAAGTCAACCCTGCACCTGGATGTACAGGTTCCAGCAGTGGCCAGGAGCATTTTTGCACAATTAATGGTGGTCTATTTTGGCTGTGGTTTATTCATGTTTAAGATGCACATCCTCTGTGTTACTGGAACATGTTCTCAATGGGCTTGGCTTTGCATAGCTTTTGGAAACTTCAGTTGGTTCAAAAGGCTGTTGGCATGCTAGTTACAGGGAACATATGTCTCCTCTATAACACATCTGAAGGACTGCATTGCTCAATAGGGGCTGCCCCTGATGTTAAAATGTGTTGGGGAGGCCTTTCTCACAGTTTCACCTCTCTCACAGCCTTGGATAGTGAGAATACAATGGGGCCGTGTAAGTAGCTACTCCCTGAGCTGCTATATGATATACATATTACAGTATATGCAACAGTGTTCCACTTCTCATCTTCAGAAAATTTGTGTTTATTTATTACATGCCATCAACCCTCCTGAGCTAACAGCCCCCTCAACCCACCCTGGGATGCCAATGTTATATGTGTGTGTGTGACATTGTTATCCCTCCCGAATTTTTTTTCACACACACCCCCAAATCTAGAGTCCTGGCTACTGCCCTGATCCTATAATACTTCTGGCTCCCAATGCCTTGCCTTTAAAACAGGTATGAATTAGAAAAAGGAGGAGGAAATAATGATTGCTGATTGCAAAAATGCTTAGTGGCCAGAAGAAGGGTTGAGCATCATTCTCAGAGAGAGCCTTCTTGAAGACTGTGTTATTTTTGAACCACAATCCGACATACCCTGGTAACAGCAACCTTGTATTGCTGGCTAATCTTTCTCACACTAGGTCAGGCGAAAGGAACTGCAGGATGAACTCACCAAATAGTGCCTTCATTTTGACAGTTTCACATCTGGCCTAGATGCAGAAGAAGATATTATTTTCTGTTTACTAAAGGACCTGAAAACCTCACTTCATGCTTAGGTTCCTTCTTAAAAAAAACATTTTGTTCTGAGGAAAACTGGCTCATTTTTCATTTCACAATGTTTTGCCTACAGGAAAGATGCGGTTGTTTGAAGAAAAATAAGGCTTGTGTATTCCAGTGACAACAAGGGATGAAATCCCTGATAGGGTTATCCATCCAATCACTCCTTAATTCCTGGGGGAAATTGCTCTTGTTATCTATTCTACTCCAGATAACCATTAACAAAAGATTTTAGTGGTCTTACTCTTTTTATATTTGCTTTTGTAGAATTGTTTTTATTGTTGTAAGGGAATAAAAAGAAAATGGTTTCTAATAGGATTATCTTTAATTGTTAGAATACTCTGAGTAGCAAAGGGACAATCACTTATCAAGGTATACATCACTGGAATTGGCATTGCCGCTCCTTCCAAGCAGGTAAGATTCTGCTACCATCGATGAATATCCTCCTATTTCCATTCTGCAATTTGTGCTATTTCTCCTGCTGAGCAGGGAGTCTGGGAATTGAAGTTCAAGATCACCTGGAGGGCTAAGGTTCGCCATCACTTCACTAGGGGAAGGAATTTCGTATTACGCCACTTCCTAGCATTTAGCACTAATGCACCAGATAACAGGACATAGAAACACCCCCAACACACACACACACTACCTTGTTTGTCACCTTCTGGAATCAGAAGTATTGTTGCTGTCTCCAGTGATGCACACTGCAAATTTGTCTGCTCCCTGGGCATGGCTGTGGGCGTGACCTCAAACTCCACCTCCAAGAAAAGAAAAAAGAAAAGAAAAGCTACCTTGCTTCGCCCGGGACAGCCCCTCACTGTCCAGGCACACTTTCACTGGCGGCATGGGCAGGGCGGGGTGGTGTGCTGGCTGCCTTCCCCTCCCAGCACTGCTAGAAATGCATCCCTTCCCATGTACTTAACCCTGGACTGAAAGGAAAAAAAAGCCACCAGCACCGGCCTGCCGAGAGCACCAAGGCCACAGCTGATCCTGGGCTGCCTCTCTCAGCCTGAGGGAAGGTAAAAGCCACCAGCCCCCTGGCCTGCCGAGAACACCCAAGGCCACAGCTGATCCTGGGCTGCCTCTCTCAGCCTGAGGGAAGGTAAAAGCCACCAGCCCCTGGCCTGCCGAGAACACCAAAGCCACAGCTGACCCTGGGCTGCTTCTCCCAGCCTGAGGGAAGGTAAAAGCCACCAGTCCCTGGCCTGCCGAGAACTCCAAGGCCACAGCTGATTCTGGGCTGCTTCTCCCAGCCTGAGGGAAGGTAAAAGCGACCAGCCCCTGGCCTGCCGAGAACACTGCCTTCAGGAGGGAGACTGGCAAGAACACCTGAGGCAGGGTGGCTTCTGGACTCCTGGTTGGGCTCGAAGGCCACCTCCACTGTCGCTTAGCCGGTTTCATCTTTGGGAATGGAGGCTGTTGATAACATTGGATGTTTGTCTTCCGTCCCATGGCTGGTTTCAGAGAGGGGATATTTTTCCCGGCTGTGCGGGTCCAGCGCAGCAGCTACAAGGAGGACCTTGTGCCGCCAGGACCGGGGGCGGGGAGGAGAACATCGGTTGCACTTGGGGTCGCTTGTGGCCCCAAAGATTGCGCCCCCCGCCATCTATGCAGCCACAAGCCTTGCACTGCCAGGACTGGGGTGGGGAGGAGAGCGTTGATTGTACCTGGGGTCGCTTGCGGCCACAAAAGCGGCACCCTCCGCCATCCAGGCAGCCGCGAGCCTTGCGCTGCCAGAACTGGGGCAGGGAGAAGAACTATGACTGGACCTGGGGTTTCTTGGCGGCCTTAGGGGCGGCGCCCCCCCTCCCCGTCACCCCCGTGGCCTTACAGCGCTTGGAGGAGACTCCCGTCATTGCAGTACTGTTAGGGGTGGTGGAGGGAGTGAGAGGGTATGTTTTAAGTGGGTTAGGGAGGGAGGGAGGGGGAGATGGCCTTGCCAGCCAGGAAGAGAGGGCGACACTCCGTCTGGGTTAATGGTGGAGTTTCCAGGGGCTCATTTAGAGGTTGTGACGGGCATGGGGCGTTATAGCGGGAAACGTGGGGCGGGCCGCACTCGGGGAATGCGGGACCGATGCTTAGTATCTGTCCGACATTCTGGACCCCTGGTTTCACCTCTAGGTCCTGAGCAGCTGATCCAGGGTGACCCCGCCCTTAGGCTGCTGCTGATGAATGCCAGGTCGGTCTGTAATAAGGCTCCCCTAATACAAGACTCTATTTTGGGGGAGCGGGCCGACCTGGCATGCATCACTGAGACCTGGCTGAGACCTGAGGATGGGGTGCCTCTATCAGAGATGTGTCCGGCCGGGTTCGGTGTTTGGCACCAGCCTAGGGATGTGGGTAAGGGCGGTGGTGTTGCCATTATAGCCAGGGAGTCATTGGGAGTCGCCAGGGCCACCGCTCCACAAATTTCGGGTTGTGAGGCCCTGCTCCTGCGTTTGGGCCCTAACGGTCAGTTGGGGGTCCTACTCCTGTACCTGCCTCCTTGCAGGGTAAGGGACTCCCTGCCTGGGCTCCTTGAAGCCATCTCGGCATTGGCTTTGGAGTTCCCTAGACTGATGGTTTTGGGGGACTTCAATTTGCCTTCGCTGGGGTCTGGTTCCGAGGTGGCACAGGAGTTCATGGCTTCCATGGCAGCTATGGACCTGGCTCAGGTAATTCAGGGCCCGACCAGGGGCAGTGGCCACACGCCAGATTTAGTCTTTTTGTCAGGGTGGTGGCAGAGTGATCTGAGTTTACAGAAGCTAGACATAACACCTGTGCCATAGTCAGATCACTATCTGGTGGCTCTAGACTTTCTGGGGGCGACACTTGATCGTAAGGAGGCAGGGTCGATTAAAGTGGCCCGCCCCTGGCAACTGATGGATCCGGATGGATTCCAGAGGGAACTGGGGGTATTTCCTCTGGATCGGCGACACGATTCACCTGAGGCACTTGTTGACCTGTGGTACGGGTCGATGACATCTGCCTTGGATGTAATCACTCCACTACGGCCTCTCAGAGCCCGTGGAGCTAGGTCATCCCCGTGGTTCACTGAAGAACTACAGGAGCTCAAACGGGCAAAGAGACGCCTTGAGCGCCGCTGGGTGAAGATCCAGAGCAATTCCGATTGGACACTAGCTAGAGCCGCTATTAGGGCCTACCTAATGGCGATGGGGGTGGTGAGGAGGCAGTACTTCACCTCCCTTATTGCCTCCACTGATAATCACCCAGCCACCCTGTTTCGGGTGACCAGGTCCCTCCTGGGTAGGGCGGGGCCTGTGCCTGGTTGGCAGGGATCGGCTGAGGACTTTGCTGACCATCTGGTGGAGAAAATCGATCGGATTCACTTGGGGTTCAAACTTGGCGTGGACGGGGAGGGTCCGGGGGGAGCCAGTGCGCAGTCTTGCGGTGTTACCTGGGATCGGTTTGATCCAGTTGCCCCGGATGAAGTGGACAGGCTCCTTGCAGCGGTCCGTGCCACTAATTGTCCATTGGATCCCTGTCCCGCCTGGCTGGTAAAAGCCTCTAAGACGGTGACAGGTGGCTGGGTCGGGGCTATAATTAATGCGTCTTTTCGAGAGGGGATGTTTCCTGCACTGCTGAAACATGCTCTTCTGCACCCCCTCCTGAAGAAGCCTTCCCTCGATCCAGCAATCCTAACCAACTACAGACCTGTCTCTAACCTTCCTTTTTTGGGGAAGGTTCTGGAGAAGGCAGTGGCACGTCAGCTGCAGGGGGTACTGGATGAAGTGGAATATCTGGACCCATTCCAGTCAGGATTCAGACCTGGATATGGTACTGAGACTGCATTGGTCGTGCTGATGGATGATCTCTGGCGAGAGCGGGATGGCGGTCGTCCGTCCGTCCTTGCTCTTCTTGACCTCTCAGCGGCCTTCGATACCGTTGACCACGGTATCCTTCTGGAACGGCTCCGAGGATTGGGGATCCAGGGCACTGTGTGGTCCTGGTTTTCCTAATTTCTGAGGGGCCGGACCCAGTCGGTGTTGGTGGAGAGTGAGAGGTCGAGTCCTAGGCCCCTAAAATATGGGGTGCCTCAGAGCTCAGTACTCTCTCCTCTCCTATTTAACATCTACATGAAGCCGCTGGGTGAGATCATTCATTCCCATGGGGTGCGGTACCACCAGTACGCGGATGACACACAGTTGTACATCTCAGCCCGTGGGGACCCCAGTGATGCAGTCAAAGTCCTTTCAAGCTGTCTGGAGGCTGTTGGGGTCTGGATGGGGGCAAATGGGCTACAGCTGAATCCTAGCAAGACTGAGTGGCTATGGATAGGGGGTCCTGCGTTATCCCGGGAGCTACCATCTTTGGTTTTGGATGGGGCTGTTTTGCCCCAGACCAACCCGGTGCGCAACTTGGAGGTCCTCCTGGATTCGCGGCTGCTGCTAGAAGAACAGGTGGCGGCTGTGGCCAGGAGGGCCTTCGCCCAACTTCGGGTGATTCGCCAGTTGCGCCCGCTCCTGGACTGGGACTCTTTGTTCATGGTCACTCACGCTCTGGTGACCTCCAGACTAGACTACTGTAATGCGCTCTACATGGGGCTGCCCTTGATGACCATTCGGAGGCTGCAACTGGTCCAGAATGCTGCGGCCCAGGTGGTGATGGGGTGTGGACGTTATGCCCATGCCTCACCACTGCTTCGGGGGCTGCACTGGTTACCAGTTTGTCTCTGGGTGCAATTTAAGGTGCTGGTTTTGACCTTTAAAGCCCTACATGGTAGTGGGCCAGGGTATCTTAGAGACCGCATCGCCCTAAGGACGTCTGTCCGTCCAACCAGAGCGGACCAGAGGGGCTCTCTAATTGTGCCATCAGCCAGGGGGGCTCGCCTCTCTGGCACAAGGAGAAGGGCCTTCTCCGTGTCCGCACCAGCCCTTTGGAACCTCCTGCCTGTGGAACTGATTCTCCAGACGGAGTTGTTGCCCTTTAGGAAGGAACTAAAGACCTGGCTGGCGGGCCAAGTTTGGGGTGCGGGTGGGGATGGGGGTACCATTGGGTGGTTGGTATAGAGAAGTGTGCCTTCCCCCAGGGTCCCTTTGGTTCTTGCGCACCTTTTAGGGGTGGGTTTTTTTTTAAAAAAACTTTTAACTTTTTTATCATGTGTCTTTTATGTATTTACTGTCCGCTATGTAAACCGCCCTGAGTTGGGTTATACCTGAGTGGGCGGTATATAAGCGTGAAAAATAAATAAATAAATAAATAAATAAATAAATAAATAAATAAGGCACGCAGGAAGTGCCAAGGTGAAAGCATGCCTGCTTCAGCCCTGGGCAACAAAGAAAAACGGCCGGGGTGTAAAATAGCAAAATAGTAGTAACAAACACGCCCGGAGCAATAACAAGTAGACAAGATTTAATATTCTTAGCTAAAAGTTGTGAGATACAAATGGTGGTTCACTGCACTACTGCTTGAGGGGTCTTGAAACAATCATAGTATATAGACATATATATAAAAAGCATTCTATATGGATAAGTAGCACACCGAGTGTATAGCATAAAGGTCAGTATCAGAAGCAATACCCCTCCCCTCTCCTCCAAAACAAAACTGAGTGAGTCGGAAAAATTCAAGCTCAATGCAGAAAGGAAGCAAAGTCAGTTCGTATCACCACGTCCGTGCAAGTGAGGTCCTGATGGGTAAGTTCGAAGTCTTTTTCTACGTTACTAAACGATACGGAACGTGGATCATCAAGTAGGAGACAAATCGGCTCAACCCAGGTGGGGGGGAAAAAATGCAAAGTCCGCTAAATACTGATGTCCCTCCGGTATGGCGACATTTCGGAGACTTCCTCAGAGTCTACAGTAAATAACAAAGAGAACATACATATATATACAATTCACAACCAGTCACCTCTACTTGGTGTTCGAGACAAATATTGTACAATCTTATAAAAGTGTACATAAGAATACTATATGAGAGGTGTAGCTAACATACAAACATATAAGACTACATGGAAAAAAGAAAACAGACAGGGACATACCTATTGATATATCATTTCTGGCGCGTGAACCTCTTGGGTTTATTCTTATTGTGTTCTCGCGTTAGAATTTGGCCGTGGAATGCTGGTTTAAGTAATCTGGGTAAAAGGTTATGCTACGTGATATTCGTGATATTCTACAGCTGCATGAATACCTCCGTGTTGATATTAGAGGTGGAGAACGTCACAAGGATCAGCACTATTGGTAGGGGGAATTAGTGGTGGATTGTACAAAGTCATGATGTTAAAGTGAACCTAGTAACTTACAAGAAAGCTGATAGGTCCCAATCCGTGTTTAACCCGGATGGGACTAAGGTATTGAAATGGTGAATGTAAAACGCCTCCCGTTGCAGAAGGAATCGCTCTACGTCAACTATCTCGTGTTTGGTGGGAATGTATGTCTCCAAAACTACCAGCTTTAAGTCTTTATGGCTATGTTTACTTTCCTGGAAGTGGCTGACCAAGGGGGCGTTTGGGGTGCGATTTTTGATACGAGATATATGTTCGCCCAAACGTACCCTGATCGGTCTCCTAGACTGCCCGATATAAGCTGTCTGACAGGTGCATTTGATCATGTATATGGATTCCTTCGTGCTGCAACTGGAAAATGATTTTAAATCCAGCGTGAAGTTGCTCGAAGGTAGCTGTACATGATTAGTCCGCCACATGTAAGAGCAATACTTACAATGCCCGCATGCATGGTGTCCTACGGGGGAACTGGAGGTGTCGGGCCGGGAAGATATGTCAGCTCGAGAAACATAATTGGCAATAGCGTTGGTTTTACGAAAGCCAATCATGGGTGGTAATTGGCAGCCTGGGGTGCTGTCTAAGACGTGCCAATGTTTCAGAATGATGTTCTTAATTTTATTAGCAAGTGGGGTATAATCGAGCGACCAGAATAACCTGGAGTTATTCTGTGGTGCTCTGATATCCTCTTTCAGCAAGGTATGTCTGGGACAGCTGATAGCTTTACTGCGTGCTTCTTTAATAATGCTGTTAGGATAACCCCTGTGTCTCAGGATGCCTGAAATTTTATCAGCTGCTGAAACAAAGTCTCGTGGGTTGGTAGAATTTCGTTTTGCTCTAATGAACAGGCTGTACGGAATATTGGCTTTAAGATGTTTGGGATGGAAGGACCTGAACTGAAGGTAGGGGAACCGATCTGTGGGTTTATGAAATAATTTGGTTTGAATTTTACCATCGGCAATGTAAACTGTAAGGTCCAAGAAGGATAAGGAAGTGGGCTGCAAATTATGAGTAAAATTTAACTGAGGATGTTGGTGATTGATCCAACGGCAAAAATCATTAATAGAAGTATGGTTTCTGAAAATAAAAAATAGATCATCAATGTATCTTTTATAACATAAGATGTCTGTAAAGTAAGGGTTAACGGTGGGGTCACAAATAAAAGTTAAATCAAAATTGCACATGAAAATGTTCGCAACTGACGGGGCAAAATTGGAGCCCATAGAGACTCCCTGAATTTGTAAAAAGTAACGATTGTCAAATCTGAAAAAATTGTGCTCAAAGCATATGTCCAGTAAATCCAAAAGAAAATCCGTAGGTGGAAAACCGTTTTGTCTGGAGTCTAAATGATGAGCTATAAGTGTCCTGGCTTCAGATAGAGGTATATTTGTATATAACGAGCTGACATCCATCATGAGCAACACCGCGTCCGTCGGGACTGCAAAATTCTCAACTGATTGTATAAAATGTGTGGTGTCCTTCACGTAAGCCGGCATGTTTATCGAAAACGGGAAAATGTGATGATTAATAAATTTAGCGATGGGTTCCAATAAGGAGTTATTGGCGCTGATAATAGGCCTGCATGGAAAAATATCCAATTCTGGAGAGTATTTATGAACTTTTGGTAAGAGGTAAAAAATGGGTGTCCTGGGATATTTGTTATAAAGAAAACGAAAGGTGCTCTCCTCGATGTAGTCCATCGCTAAGCCACCCTGTAGGACTACTAGAATGATGTTGGATACATGTGTAGTTGGGTTGTGATCTAATTCCATGTAGTAATTTGTGTCTGATAATTGATGTCTCGCGGCTTTGAGATAGTCCGTTTTGTTGAGTAGTACAATGCCCCCTCCCTTGTCGGCTGATTTTATTACTAATTCTGGATCGCGTCCTAGATTGTTAAGAAGGGTCATGTCTTCTCTTTTTAAATTGTATGATTTTTTAGATGTACTTTCTAATTTGCATATATCTCTAGTAATGAGCCTCCTGAAAACGTCAATGGACGGGTTATCTATGCCGGGGGTGAAGGTGGATCGTGGAGTGAACAATCTAGGTTGCGTGGTGTTATCCTTAAAAAATGTTTTTAGTTTGAGAAGTCTAATAAGCTTGAACACGTCAACTTTGGTTTTAAAGGGGGAATATCTTGGCGTGGGGACAAACCCCATGCCAAGATTAAGTAACTCCCTTTCCCTTACCGTTAATACCCGGCTGGAAAAATTAAACACCAAGGAGGGCATGGCGAAGTCATGTCCCCTGGTCATTTCTTCCTGGTCTTCTTTGGCGGTCTTTTGTCTAAAAAATCCGTCCTATTGCGTTGTCTCGAGCCGGTTGAAGTGGAGGCACCTCCCCTATATCTATTTGTCCTAAAGTTATATGGATCTCGGGTGATTTCATCTGCGGAAGAATCCGCTAGATCCGAGTCCGTGGTTTCATATTCAGACATCTCGATAGGTCGTCTCCAAGTCACCTGTTTTTGAACGTGTTTTTTGGTACCTTCCCACTAAAGTGGTCCCTATTTATCTTCTTGTAATTTCTTGCTTTCGAACTGCTTGGTTGGCAGGAGCTGGGACAAAGACAGGAGCTCATTCCATCCTGCAGTAGTCGGAAATTGAACTGCTGACCTTCCACCTCCCAGTCAGTGTCTTAGCCACTTGCGCCACTGCAGTCCCATATATGAAAAAAAACACCCTGTGCTGTCGTAATGGGAGGGCCTCTTGCAACAGCCTCCCCGATGGATTCACACACATTATAGTCATGCATGCACAAACAAACACAGAAACAAACACACAAGCACAGACAGCCCCAGAGTCGACTTTTCCTGGGGCTGGAAAGAGATCTCTGAAAACAAAGCCCTCCCAGCTTGTTTTATTAACTGCACAAAAACAAGGCAGGAAATGGGTTGGTTTGATGTTTGCATATTGATACGAAGTAGGCAGCAGTCAGGGGGCCAAACACATCTTTATTGCAGTGTAGTCAATCTGAACATGAGGTAATGGTTGAGACGCAGCTCCTTATATACTGTACAACACATTTGAATTTTGCCTGAAGGCGCCCATTGGTTACCTTGCCAGTGACATCATTCTGATGTACTGCATACCTGGCGTGGCTCACCTGTGGCGGGAAGGTTTCCCGTGCTAATCACTGATTGGATGATTGGGGCCACGTGAGCTGAGCTACTTCAGCTGCGCTATCACTGGCAGCTGAATCCTATGGGAGTGGTAGAAGACTTACACGCTGTTATGTACTGAATAAAATGTGACAAGTACCTTTAACTGTTTGTACCAGCCATTGTATCCAACAATTGTATCCATTGTAAGTAATCAATGACACATTGTAACAAGCTGTTAAGGACAATACTGTTCGCGCCAGCAGCAGTAGCAGCACCTGTTGCAGATAACGCTGCACCGCACCTGGAGAAGTTGGGCGTGACGATCCATGACGTCACGCCAACAGTGACCAATGAACTATCACCCGGGCTATTCAAATGTACAATGTACTATAAATAGAGCTGTGTGGTCCACCATTGCCCTCATGTTCACTCTGACTACAATGCAATAAAGTTGGTTTTAGCCCTTACTGCGGCTCCTTCTTGTCTTCCGTGCAAGACACCAAACACGCATAAACAGTATTTACAATGGGAGGAAGGAGAGGGGAAAATGGAGGATCGCTAGATCCAATTCAATTACATCACATTGGGTTACATACACAACATCCCTCCCCCCTAGGATGGGATGAAGTCCCTCAACCATTGTGGTGGCCTGCATGTTCGTTTGGGCCGTGCAGCAGCTTGGCTGGGCTCAGGGGAACTGGAGGTTCCGGGTTCCTCAGTCTCTCATCCTGCAGAGGGGAAACGAGCAGCGTTAGCAGCATGTTGGGAGCACTGTCCCGATTCAGACGAGGACCCTGGGAGGGGACACTGCATATCAAACCCTGGAAGGGGAAAGCTGACTTAAGGGAACTCCCCACCTGCTACTCTGAGTTGGGCGACTCTGAGTCGGTGACTCAAGGAGACATTGCCTCATTTGCATGGGAGTAGAGGCAGACTCGAAAACCAGAGGACAGGGGGGTGGGATTGCCTGGGATAAATCAAAGCCCCACTTCTCGCTCGGATGAGTGGGGGAACACTCTGAAAACTCCCCCCTGTCCAACTCAATATTTAAACTGTTGAGATGTGGGCTCTCGAACTCTTCCCAGTCCCTCTACAAAGGATGGGTGAAACCGCAATCAGGACCTCTTGGTGGGCTACCTGCCATGTTTTCCCCTTGGGATATGTGGGTGGGAGAGAACCCTAACGTTGATTCACCCTGATCTTCAGCCCCCTGGGTGTCCATGACCCGACGCCTGAGCTGATCGGCATGTCACCACCACAGTAGCCCTGTGCTTATTTCTACTTGGTAGGAAACTGGCCCTGTTTGGTCGATCACCACCCCTGGGAGCCACGTTGGACCAGCGGCCGCATAGTTTTTACAATATACCGGGTCCCCAACCACAAAAACCTTTGTATGTGCAATTTCAACATTTCTCCCCTTATCCTCCACTCTGGTCGGATCCAACCGGTCGAAAAGTGAGACCGGTCTTCTGTGCATTAGGAGCTTGGCTGGTGAGAGTCCGGATGCCAGGGGCGTTATTCTGTAGCAAAGGAGAAACTGAGACAATTGTAACTCTAGGTCCCCATGGCCCATTCGCCGAAGTGCCTCTTTAGTAGTTCACACTTGGCGCTCAACCTGGCCGTTCGTTGTGGGGTGAAATGGGGCAGAAGTAATGTGTCGAATTGCATTCCTTTCTAGGAATGCCTGGAATTCGACAGAGGTGGAAGTACTGGTGTTGTCAGAGACAAGCACATTGGGTAATCCAAAACAACTAAATAGCCTCTGCAATTGTTTAATGGTTGTGGCTGAGGAGGTGTTGGGCATTGGAATAACCTCCAGCCATTTCGAAAAGGAGTCGACCACTAACAGAAAAAGCAAGCCCCTGAATGGACCAGCGAAGTCGATGTGCAATCGAGACCATGGTCTGCGGGCTGTGTCCCATTCTCTCGAAGGAAGTCGTAACTCTTTGGGTCAAGAACTCTGGCAACTCTTGCAAGTGCCTACCATGTGCTCAAATTCTGCATCTATCTGGGGCCACCAGAAATAGCTCCTAGCCAAAGCCTTTGAGCGCACGATTCCCAGGTGGCTAACGTGTAGCAATTCGAGTACCTTTGGCCGCAGTACCTCAGGAATGACCACCCTCTGGCCCCACAGGAGGCAACCCCTCTCTATCGAAAGATCAACCCTCTTTTGGAAGTATGCTTTGAACTCCTTGGCGGGGGGAGTCACGGGCCAACCCTTCTTTACCCATGAACTTACTAGGGACAGAAACTTGTCCTTCGCAGTAGCCTTGGCGAGATCTGTGGGCACAATTGGGGGTGAGTTGAGGGACTCGATCAGCAACACCTGGTGATCCTGCTCAACCTCGCACTCGGGTTCCCCTAGCTCAGGAAGGGGAGACCGGGAAAGCGCATCAGCATGGCTGATTTCTTTGCCCGGTCGGTGGACCAGCGTGAACTGGTAAGCATTAAGGAATATGGCCCACAGTAGCATTCTGGGGGACAGAATCTGGGGTGTGGGCTTGCTCGAGGTGAAGATGCCCAGCAGTGGCTTGTGGTCGGTCACAATAGTGAAATCCCAACCATAGAGAAAGTTATGGATTTTTTTTGGTTCCAGCGACTATTGCAAGAGCCTCTCTGTCTGTTTGCGCGTAATTGCACTCTGCCTTTGAAAGGGACCTTGAGTAAAAGGCAACCGGGGCTTCCTGCCTGTTTTCTAACATGTGCACACACCCCACTGGTGAAGCATCACAAACTAACACCACTGGCTTCCTTGGATCGAAATGGGTTAGGATTGCCTCTGAGGAGAGGAGCTGTTTTAACTCTTTGAAAGCCTTTTCCTGGCTGTCCCCCCACTGCCAAACCATGTCTTTCTTTAAAAGACAGTGCAAAGGTTCCACTGAAGCCTTCCTTGGCAAGAAGGAGTAATAGAAATTGAGAAGTCCCAAGAAGGACTGTAATTCTGGTTTCACGGTGGGGCGAGGGCCATTTCGAACAGCGGCAACCTTGGATTCGGAGGGCTTGATTCCCTCGGGGGTTACCTTGAACACTAGGAACTCTACACATTTATCTTGTCTCAGCATCAACCCTGCCTTCTCGAATACCGTTACTACTTTGTCCAGCCTCTTTGCTAGTTCTGACTCACTCCCAGCTGTGATCAAAACATCGTCAAAGTAGGGGAGGACCCCGGGGAGACCCTTAAGAAGGCGTTCTACAAGAGATTGGAAAATCCCGGGGGCTGAGTTCACGCCAAACTGGAGACGTGTCACCTTAAATGCACCTTTATGTGTAACAATTGTCTGTGCAGCAGCTGAGGCAGGCGTAACCATTAACTGCTGATAAGCCTGAGCCAAATCTAACTTTGCAAAAAATTTACCCTAGTGTAAAGTAGCTAGTAAGTTGCTAACTACCAGCACTGGGTATGCATTTGGACGAATAGCCTTGTTAATTGTACACTTATAATCCGCACAAATCTGAACCTCCCCATTGGATTTTAAAGCAGTAACAAACGGTGTCTCCCATTCTGCGGAGTCCACCGGAACAAAATCCCCTGACCCACCAATTTGTCCAGTTCTACCTCAATCTTGTCTTTGAGGACGAATGGCACTCTTCTTGGCTTGAGCTGTATGGGACGAATTTCTGGATCCAGGTCGAACAAGACTGGGCCCCCCCCTATAATTTCCAAGCCCCTTCTCGAAGACCATTGGGTGTGCATCACACATGTCCCACACTGGGTCAGTCTCAGTCTCTACGGTGTTGATGCCGGACAGTTCAATACCCAAGGGAACAAACCACTGACTCCCCAGGAGGCAGCTGGAACCCCATTTCAGTACCACTCCGGGTAGCTTCTCTGTGAACCTCTTGAACTTGACTTTAAACTCCCCCACCCCCAAAACAGGAATCAGGTTGCCCTGACGTCTCGCAAGGATGTCTTGAGGGCCTTGAGTTTTGGGCACACGTTTGGGGGGATGTGCAGAAACTCTTTCTGGGACACGATGGAGTAGGATGAACCCAAATCCACCTCCATTGTAATTGGGGGGCCCTGTAACAGTACCTCAACAAAGAAACGTCTGTGTGTGTTGGACACATGGCCCACGGTTGGCTCCCCCGTGGAGATCTTCCCGATGGCCCCTCCTTTTCCTCGAGGGTGCTTGGCTGGCTCCTGGTCCTGCCTCCGGCGACACCTGCAAACCTTGGCAATGTGGCCTCGGCATCCACAGTGGTGGCACTCAGCCTTCCGGAAAGGGCACTTTTTCCGGTCATGGGACGCTCCACAGCTGTCACATTGGCGGTAGGCCTTCTCGCTGGCGTGCTTCTTGGAGGACTTTTGCCGGACATTCTGGACATCATTGTCATCGTCGCTGGACTCAGACCCCGAGGATGAGGAGACCTCTGAAGATGACGATGAGCTGGATAAACATGGGGGCGAATGTTGGGTGGCCTGCATGGTGGACCTTGACCCTCGAGATGCGGCAGGCTTCACCATGAATGCCTTCACCCCAGACCTCGCTGTTTCCGCTGCCAGAGCCTCTCGCAGGACAGAGTGGAAAGAGAGGTAGTCTCTGGCCATCAGCTTCTGCTGGACCTCCTCGTTCCACAACCCAGACAGCAGGCGGTCCCTCAGGGCTTCCTCCAGGTTGTCCCACTGGCACAGGGCAGCTGCTAACCTGAAGGCGGCAGCGTAATCGGCCACAGACTCTCCTGGTTGCTTGTCTCGTCTGTGGAAAGCAACTCTGGCCGGGTAGATGGATACCGTCAGCTGGAGGTGGTTCTGCAACGCGGCCAGAATTTATTTGAGGGTGACAGTATAAATGTCTCTTGGAAGCAGCAGATGCATTGCCAGCTCAAGTGTAGGAAGGCCGCATTGGGCAAGTAGACAGGAATGCATTTGGTCCTCATCCTTGATGCGCTCAGCAGCCATACGTGATGGAACTGGCGCTCGTACGGAGCCCATTTCTCTGGTTCCCTGAGGTCAAATGCAGGTAGCTTGATGCTGTGGGAAGCCATTATCCCACCTTCATTGCCAATTTGATGTTTGCAGATTGATACGAAGTAGTCAGGGGGCCAAACACATCTTTATTGCAGTGTAGTCAATCTGAACTTGAGGTAATGGCAGAGACGCAGCTCCTTATATACTGTACAACACATTTGAATTTCACCCGAAGGTGCCCATTGGTTACCTTGTCAGTGACGTAATTCTGACATACTGCATACCTGGCGTGGCTCACCTGTGGCTGGAAGGTTTCCTGTGCTAATCACTGATTGGGTGATTGGGGCCATGTGAACTGAGCTACTTCAGCTGCGCTATCACTGGCAGCTGAATCCTATGGGAGTGGTAGAAGACTTACACGCATACACAGTATTTACAACGGGAGGAAGGAGAGGGGGAAATGGAGGATTGCTAGATCCGATTCAATTACATTACATTGGGTTACATACACAACAGTTGGGGAAGGTGCTGATTGATGCAAGCAGTCATGTGACATTACATATTGGTTGGGCAGTGGTACAAGTCATGAGGAATGACACCATGAGGTATGTTCGTGAACACAACTTGCAATAACAGGAAATTAGGTGACCCTCTATTTTAGGGGAGATGAGTCAAAGGGCTGATCTTCAGCCAAGTTTCCATGCCCTCGTCTTCGTAAGTCACTTCCACCTTTTGGAAGACAGCCAGGGATTCCTACACTGTGCTATCTACAATGCCCTGGATGCAGCCATTAAGCCCACTATAATTATTTCCAAAAACTCATTTGATCAGGTACTGGTCTGCCACCCTTACCCCTGATTAGAGTATAATCCAAAAAAGGTTTCCAGATATTTTGAAAATTATTTTCCTTAATTATCCCTTTTTAAAAAGTCAGTTACCATGTAAGTTTATCATTCAAGGCAATTTCCCACATCCCTTTATACCAGTCTTCTATTTCCAATTTTGAATTATTTTTCCAATTTTTCACAATACATTGCTTAGCAACAGTTAGAAATATGGATATTAAATCCTTCTTAAAGGTAAAGGTAAAGGTTTCCCTTGCTCGAAAGCCAGTCATATCCGACTCTAGGGTGCAGTGCTCATCTCTGTTTCTAAGCCGAAGAGCCAGCACTGTCTGCTTCTGCAGACGTTTCCGTGGTCCTGTGGCAGGCATGACTAGACACCGGAGCGCACGGAACGCTGTTACCTTCGCACCGAAGTGGTCCCTATTTATCTACTTGCAATTTCTTGCTTTCGAACTGCTAGGTTGGCAGGAGCTGGGATGAAGACAGGAGCTCATTTCCATCCTGCAGTACTCGGGAATCGAACTGCTGACCTTCCGCTTCCCAGTCAGCGTCTTAGCGACTTGAGCCACTGCAGTTCTTATCTGCATCTATATTTAGTCCTTCTAAATCTGTCAATATAGCAGCACTTGACTCCAGTTTAAGATGAATCCGCATTATTTCCCCTATCTCTTTTTTCTATTTGTTTCCAAAAATCCGATGGCACTATACAACTCCACCACATATGTTCATACGTTCCCAACACATTCTGGCATCTCCAACAATTTTTTGTTTTAGTATTATCCATTTGATTTAGTCTCACTGGAGTCAAGTACCATCTCCATAATATCTTACAATTATGTTCTTTAATCCTTACAGACAAATTTCTCATAATTCTTTTTTTCCATTTGCCTTTTCATTCTGCATCTGAAATTTTTATTTTTAAATTGGATTCCCATATTTTTAAATATCTCCTGGTGATTTACCTCTTGATTTAACACTCTTTATATTTTACTCACCAATCCTTTCACATCCACAAGTCCCTTTCAAATCTTAAATATCATCTCCTCAAATTCCGTCATTTTCCTATCCAAACCATCCATTCCAATATACAGTGGAACCTGAATTGGGGCCGCCATTTTTGTTCAGCAAGAGTAATTAAAAACAGAGCTAGGCGGGTTGAGGAGGATGGTGGATGATAGGGGTGCCTGGTGTGTGGTGGTCCATGGGGTGTGAAAGGTCAGAATCAATTGTGCAACTGAACAACAAACACAAAAAAGAAGACACTGCAACATCTGAAATACAGCCTGGCTCAATGCTACATTTATGGGACATTTTTCTCTGTTCCAGGAAGCTGCTTGGGAATCCATTTGATACAAAGTGATTTGTTTTGTTGTTGTTTTGTGTGTAGCTTGATTTACTGACTTTGTTCTTATAATAACAATGACTACATTTTATAAAATCATCACCTCTGGGAAACACAGATGTTTGCTTTTATATTATGTATTCCTACATCAGCAGAGTTTTCAACACACAGTAAGATTTGCGATGGACTTTCAGGGTTTGTGGTAGTGTTTCAAATAAGAAATCCTCATGAGACTCACTCATATTCATTTAGTTCAAGCTGTCTCACTGCACTGTTAACATGTGGAATCCATATTCCATAGTTATACTACAGATTGTTTATCTAATGCTATGGCTTAACAATCAACATCCTGTGATGGTAATTCAGGATAGCCATCCCCTTACTCACCTATGGAAGGTTTGGAATAGATTCGAGTCAATCAGCTTGGCTACGTGTGTGAGCTCATGCACACATGTTTTCAAGGACCACAAACATAGCACTGGAATATTTTGGCAGGCAAACCATTTTTACAAATTGAATTGTAAAACTGTGGTGATAGAAGTGGCATTGGCATGGTTTGAACAATTACTCATTCATATTGTATCTCTGACAGTAAAACATACAAATGTAGGGAAAGGTTGTAATTAACCATAAATTAACAGAATTCTCATGATAGGGGAAAGCATTTATTCACAAGGAGGCCCATGTTAAGATCAGTACAATTGTTTTGTAGCTATAGTACTGTAACTCTTGATTCTTCTATCCATATAATCATTACCCTAGTAATTATAACAAATCTAATTCTCTTTTTGGAACTCTGAAAGGTTTGGCTAGCATCCACCTGGAATGATTCACAATACAAAGCTACACTTGCTTGCTTAGAGGAAGGTCTCACACTGTGTTCAATGGGGCTTGTATCCTGGAATCTATCTAGGATTGTAGCTAAAAATATGTTCCTAACTATGTTGACAGTACAGCTGAGAATTAGCCTCCTCAAAAATTTCTATTCGATTAAGAGCGCACAGAGGCCTTTTTGATCCTGCATTATATAACGTTGCAACATAACACACATGAAAAATATTATCAAATGTTTTCACAGAACTCTGCACTATCCCCACAGTTGTCATGAAATCTCTTACTATGTGCTAGATATCTCTCCCAGCAGAAATGCAAAATAATTGTGCTTTGATGCTTTGATTAGATACCACTCCTGGTGTTATGTTGGGCTACAGTGTATTATAGTAGGTTAAGGTCCATAAAACTGACAATATTATTCTGAATCATTTGACTGTTTGGGACTCTCTGATTCTAAATGAATATACATGCTGGGAAAACTGGAAGCTGTTTTATAGAAGCTTCAAGTTAATAGCTCAAACAAATGTAATACTACTGGGGATGTCTCTCTCTCTCTCTCTCTCTCTCTGTGTGTGTGTGTGTGTTTCCTGATTTGGGGAAAATCTATGGAGTGATTTGAGGGAGCCATAACTCAGAAATCCTAATTCCAAACATCATCATACTTGGAGATAGTTAGGAAGAGAGTCAGCAGAAGACTCACTCCAATGTTGATGTGTCTAGGTGGCTTGTGGGTTGAGTTATGCCCCACAATTTTTCATTTAATTTTCTCCAAACCAGCTGGTGGTGGCCTAAGACTTTTGCACAGTACTTTATCTATATTCTCGTGTTCACTAAGAGGATGCTTCCTTTATATGTGATGCATCTCAGTAAGAGGTGGTAAGTCAGCTCAAGTTCAAATTTCATGTTGTAACATGTAAGTGGTGTGCAATTCCCTTTTTGTCTTCCTCCTAAGGACATAGAGATGAAAGGGTGTCTATATCTGATCTAGATATCATACTGTGTGTGTGTGTGTGTGTGTGTGTGTGTATACATTTATATAAAGTATATATATATATATATATATATATATATATATATATATATATATATATATATATATATATATATATATATATATATATATATATATATATATATATATATATATATAATATTTCTCAGTTATTTATCAGGGCAGCTGAGGTGAGTAGGGAACAGAGCTTTAATATTTCTTTTCCCAGCTATTACTCATTCCCCAACATTGCCATCCCATCCCAGCACTTAAAAACAGGGGAAAAGAAAATATTTGTCACTATTACAATGTTAGATGTTCTGTTAAGAAGTTTATAAGGCAGACTCCCTTTCTACAAGAAGCCAAGCAAAACTTTTGGTACTTCAGAGATGAGATCTTCCTTCAAACATTGCTATGAGAACACATATAATTGTACAAGCTTAAATCCATGTATACAAACCTATTTGTCAAGTGTGCACAAGTTTGGAACAGGCCAACAAGAGAGGTTTTGGTGTAATACTCACACAGCACTGATAACAGACATGTTTTGTTCTGTTTGTTATGCATTCATGTTTATTTTTGTTTATACCACCTTTTGAATAAAAAATACCTTGTGTGGCCATGATGATTGCCTATATACAAATTCAGATATGGCAGAAGAAGGAGTGGCTTATAAAACAAGATGAACCAAAAACACATCTGGAAAATGTTCTTTGTAAAGTAGTCCTATGTGTACCTCACAGGATAAACACAGTAGGTGGCCTGGGGTGGAACCAATTATTAGAACATTGTAAGAAGGGAGTATACCAATTTTGGAATGCTCAATTATATAACCCTTGTATATGAGCATTAAAAAATGCTCTAAAATGACAGAAAATGACAGAACCGGGACTGCAATGACTCAAGTGGTTAAGACGCTGACGCTTGTGAGTAGTTCAAAACCCGAGTACTGCATGATGGAATGAGCATCTCTGTCCCAGCTCTTGCCAACCTAGCAGTTCGAAAGCAAGAAATTGAAAGTAGATAAATAGGTACCACTTCGATGGGAAGGTAAAGAGCATTCTGTGCACTCCAGTGTCTAGTCATGCATGCCACATGTCCATGGATACGTCTGCAAATGCAGACAGTGATAGCTCTTTGGCTATAAACAGTGATGAGTACTGAATCCTAGAGTTGGATACAACTGTCTTTCAAGCAAGGGTGACCTTTACCTGACCTTTCCCTAAAAAGGACAGAGGACTAGGCTGGTTTATATATATATATATGTATAAAAATGCCTTCCCTACAACTGGTGGGAGAATATGATCATGACTCATTCCATTCTTAAAAATGCTTTGCAGGCGCACCCACCCAAATAAAGACTCAGACACCGGTATTGAATTAAAGGCATTGGGCCACTTTTATTGAATAATGCCCTAGTCCGAATTATCACTTTCAATTGGTGTATCATCCAATTGTAATTCTTTAAGGCAAGCAGGCCGCAGTAGCACTGGTAAGGTTCCACCCAAAATGCCAATGGCTATTGGCTACATGAATCAATTTGTATCAATTTGTTTGTTGACACAAACAAATTGTTGACCGAAGTCAATATACTATCTACTGACCCCACCCTATGACGTGTATCCGTCCAAATATCAAGGTGATGCAGGCTGTGAAGCTCCTAGCATCACCCCTTTCCTGGTTCGCCCTTGACAGGCCAAACCTGTTTCCCCTGTACCTATCTACATGTTGGCCAGTCAATTGCGAACCTGCCGGATACCTATGGGTCATAAATCTTTACCTTACCAGTGCTACCCGCCACACGGGGAGGTGTCCATGATGACTCACTGCCGCCCCCCCTAGACCGTCAGCTCGGTCGCCAGACCCGCTTGCACGTCCTCCAGAAAGAGGTTCATACCTCTGGCCGACAGGTGGACCCCATCTCCTGCATACAGGCTAAAATCCTGCAACCCTATCCTCGGGTGTCGAATGGCTGTCCCCAAGCCATTCTCAACAAGAAACCGGGCAACAGCCCCGTTCACTGACCGCGGCACGGTCCAAACCACGGAGATCCATGCCTCCTCTATAACAGTGTCTCGGCACGATGTCAGACCATAGCAACCGTGTGTACGGCCATAAATGATGTAGAAACGCCAGGTCACTGCACACCGACATTTTTAAGGAAAGGCCAGTGATCTGTGCGAGATCATTGCCGCCGAGGTGCAGAATCAGACATCAGGCGGTCCAGCATCCCTGATGGACATCAGGAATGGCAACAGTTCCCGCCATCTCATGCCGCGCACACCATACCACCGCATACATGCGGATGCACGCAGCCCGAGATGGGGTCCCCACTCCGACGATGCAGCATACTGTGCCGCCCAGTGCACATAACTGTGGCCCACCAGCCACACTGCCACCGGTGTGCGTAGACACACAGGGTCTGTAAAAGAAGAAGAAGGAATTAAGGACATAACTAGGTACTCATACAGTGAGAGGACGTACATATAAGGAAAAACGCGCGGACACCCACCTGCCCATCTGACATATATCAGCCTCAGAGTACCCAAACGCAGCCGCAGTTGATGCAGCGTCTATCCTGAATGAATGGGTGCCATAACGAGGCCCAGGGAGGCCCACACTGTGAAGTGCCGTACCGGTCACCCTCCAGAACTAAAATTTGGTAAGGGGAGACCCATCCTGGTGGCAGAACAACGGGCTAGGGCGCATACCACGCACTGCCAAAAATGCATGCAGGGCACCAACCGGACAGATGTCAGCAAATGTACATCGTAGCAGTCTAACACCACTGCCTACTCCATGCTGATCGGCCTTCGAGGAACGAATCCTCAACTGAGCCCACTCCTGGTTGATAGACACATCTTCGAGTTCCAGTGCCCTACGAGACACGTCCCCCTTTGACAATGGGACCAGCTCGCTGATTCTCAGAGTTCCAAAGAAAGCTACGGTGGTAGCTGCATGAAAAAGAGACTCCTCATACCTATCATAACACAGTCTATGCCAACCTCGTGCATTGTGGGTCAGAATACCTGGTGAAACAGGGTGACGTGTGTCCGGGCAGCGGCCACGTTCACGTGTCCACCCTTCCAATACATGGCGTATGCGGAAGTCACTCACACAGTCAGTAAAGCCCCGTGCCTTGGCCATGAATGCCAAGGCAGAAAGCCTGGTGGCGATGGTGCGTGGGGCCAACCCCTGATCATGAAGGTGCACCATATACTGTAAAATCTGGTAGACCGGTATCGGCTACATTTCAGGCAACTGCCTTTGCCTACAAAAGGTCCTAAATTGAAGGAGTGTATGCTGATACGCCTTACGCGTGTGAGGTGCCAAAGACATGCCGATCGCCCGGTTCACCTCTCTTCGCCAAATGTCCATATCTCGGCTGGGAGTGGAGAGGGAAGTTCCTCTGCGTCTGGAGCCAAAGCACGGAACCGGGAGATCTGCAGGCGGGACAAAGCGTTATTAATGCGTGGCACATGTCTGGCCCTGAAGAGCACATTAAGGCGCAAGGACCTAAGAACAAATTGGCGAACTAAGGCCATGACTAAGGGGGATTTAGATGTTTGGGCGTTGACAATGTGCACCACCGCAGCATTGTCACACTAAAAGTGAACCACCGAATTAGCCCACCTGTCCCCCCAGAGCATAAGGGCCCCCACAATTGCAAAAAACTCCAGGAACGTAAGATCGCGTAAGCAATCCGTGCACTGCCATGTCTGAGGCCATTGACCATAGGCCCACTGTCCTTCAAAATAAATCCCATAGCCCAGGGAGCTGGAGGCATCCGACTGTACTTGAAACTGGGGGCTGACCATAAGCTCAGATCTCCAGAAGGATGCGCCATTAAAGTCCATTAGGAATGTGAGCCAAACTGAAAGGTCTGCTCGTAAACCCCTAGTCAGCCGTACCCTGTGGTGTCGTTTAGAAAGGCCCACCATAGCATCACACAGATGCCTGGCGAAGGCTCTACCTGGTGTCACTACCCTACAGGCGAAGTTGAAGCACCTGTAACTCCCAGAGAGACACCTTACACTTGGCAAGCATTGCCAAAATCACATCAGAGATCTGAGTCACCTTTTCCATAGGCAACCTGGATGTCTGAGTGACAGTGTCGATTTCAATACCCCAAAAGGTAAGGGTGGTGGCTGGGCCCTCTGTCTTTTCAGGTGCTAGGGGGACACCCAGTTCCCCCATAAGCGCCTGAAACGTGGTGAGCAGACGTGCACACATGCCCGTGTCATGTCCACCCCTAAACAAAAAAATCATCGAGGTAGTGGGCTACAGACCGGGACCCCGACCTACAAACAAAAGCCCAGTGGAGGAAGGTGCTAAATCATTCGAAGGCTGAACACGAAATTGAACAGCCAAAAGGCATGGCCTTGTCCACATAAAACTTGCCCTGGAAACAAAAACCTAACAACTCAAAGTCATCCGGGTGCACTGGCAACAATTGGAATGCCGATTTGATATCACACTTTGCCAATAGCGCCCCGGGACCACACAAGCGTACCATCTGTAAGGCCTGGTCAAAGGACATATACCTGACAGAGCAAAGGTCATCCGGTTTAGCGTCATTGACCGAGGAACCCGCAGGGTAAGAAAGGTGGTGAATTAGACGGAATTCACCTGGGGACTTCTTAGGAACTAAACCCAGAGGGGATACCTACAAGTTAGGATATGGGGGGTCGTTAAATGGCCCCGCCACCCTCTGTTCCCTAACCTCCTTGGCTATCTTCTCCGCAGCAATGTCCTCATTACCCCTGAGAGACAGTAGGTTCGGGGCGTCCTGAGGCCACAAACACCTTTAAACGGTATGCAGAAGCCAAACTGAAACCCTCAAGCAGGTAGATCGCATCATCCTGTCTAGGATAAGCGTGCAGCCAGCGTTCAAGCACCGGGAAATTAATTGGGGAGGGGGCCTTTTGAATGGGTAGCACCGTCAGAGGGAGCTCTAGCCGCCCCTGAAAACCCCTTCCTCTGCCTCATGACCCACCGGGCCGCGGGCACGCGGAGGCAGCATGAGGGCCGGAACAAGAAGGGCACTCGTGCCTGAATCTACACTGGCACTTGGTGCGCACTCCGTTGGCAGAGAAACTCCAACACAGCAGGCGGGCTGGAACCCCCTGCCCCGCCGGCTGGCGGGGAGTCTGTGTAGTAGCAGCCCGCTGTACGGCATGGCCACAGTGGTACCGGTCACCAGGCGCTGGCTGCGTGGGGGTCATATACAGCAGCCACAACTGCTGGCAGGGCTCGTCCCACCTCATCTCAGGGTGAAGGGCCGCCCTCATCCTAAATTCTTCGTTCTATGCCAACCATGACGGGCCAGGGAAATCAACCATGGCCCAGTAAATATTGTCCAGGTACTGGACCATTGGGATGGCCAAATCAGGACGAGCCCGTAGGTATACTGCCATGTATATCAGATTGGCCAGTAACCAATTGGCCCAAGTGCGAGGTGGCTTACGACGATGAGACAACTCCTTGTCCCTGCTGTCCTGCCCCTGCCTCTCCTCCTTAGTGGGTTCACGGTTTAGGAGGGTGAAAATGTCAACGTATTCCCCATGCCATATCTTCTCCCTAGTAGCCTGGGATAAATGGTCACCCAGGGGTAGGGGCAGGGCTGCCGCTGGCATGGATTGAAGTGGGGGAAACACATAATGGGCCCTGTTGGACCTCTGAGAAGTTAGGCGGAAGCATAGGGGCAGTCACCCCTGTAATAACCTGGGGGGTAATTGGGAGCCCAGGAAGTAACAGGGTAGTGTGGATTGAACTGCCCTCCCGCAGTAACTTGTTGCGGCCATGACCACTGGACCCCCCCCCCCCAGTGTTATGAGCTAGTGTCACTGGAGTACTGACTTGACCAGGATACTCACTCGGTGCACACCCACGGGCCACCCCCACTGGGCCGCCCCCACTCCGCTCTGTTGCTTCTCTTTAAAATGGCAGTGAGGCTGCCTCGTGGCCACCCCTTTTATAGAGGGATGGCCACGCCCCCTGACTGACCCGGATGTCTGAGTCCGGGTGGAGTGGCCCCGCAAAGAGTGCGGTGGCCATTTTGGCGTCACGCTTGCATATTTTGCATTCTTAAAGCAAGAAAAGATTTCTGGAGTTGATTAATGTTTATATGTACCTTCTCAAGGCTAACCATTGGTATGCTAAACTGAGAGGCTAAACAAGCACTAGATGCTTTCAAAGGGATAGATAGTGTAGGACAGTGATGGCGAACCTTTTGGAGACCAAGTGCCCAAACTGCAACCCTAAACCCACTTATTTACTTCAAAGTGCCAACACAGCAACAGGAAAGGAAGGAAACGCTCCCATTGTGCTGCTTGGCAGAGGGGTGGGATTAAATTTGTGCTGCGGGAAGGCAGGAAGCGCTCCCATTTTGACTGCTGGACAGAGCATACTTGGTGCTGGGGGAGAGGGGAAGGGTTCCCATTGGGCTGCTGGGAAGAGGGGCCCAACAAACTCTGTGCTGGGGCAACCGCATGGGTGCCCACAGACAGGGCTTTGAGTGCCACCTCTGGCACATATGCCATTGGTTTGGCACCACTGGTGTAGGAATACACCCATGGTGCTCTCCCTGAAAACTGGAAGAACACATCAGCAATGTTCACACTGAAAATCACAATTCAGTATCAAATGCATCTAAGAATGCCATCATTTCGAAAAACTATTAACTTTTACTTCTCATGGATGTAAAGAATATTCTGATTTAATGGCTGCAGTGGCTCAAGTGACTAAGATGCTGACTGGGAGGCGGAAGGTCAGCAGTTCAATTCCCAAGTACTGCAGGACGGAATGAGCTCCCGTCTTTGTCCCAGCTCCTGCCAACCTAGCAGTTTGAAAGCAAGAAATTGCAAGTAGATAAATAGGAACCATTTCGGTGGGAAGGTAACAGCATTCTGTGCACCCCACTGTCTAGTCATGCCTGCCACATGACCACAGAAATGTCTGCAGAAGCAGACAGCACTGGCTCTTCAGCTTTGAAACAGAGATGAGCACTGAACCCTAGAGTCGGATACGACTGGCTTTTGAGCAAGGGAAACCTTTACCTTTATATACACAATATAAATATTTACCTGGAAGTGGAAGAGATTCATATAAATTGCTCTGTCCAGGATTATGTTCAATATATTTTTATAAATGCGATATCCTAGAGAAAAGTGGCTGTTTTTCTTTACATGACTGAGTGTAAAGTTTCCTTAGCAGATGTAGTGTTGAATAGCTTCATTAACTTCTGATGACAACTTTTATTTTATTGATGTATTTAAAATTGAGTTTTTAAATTCTTAAAAAAAACATTTTAATTGTATTTTTAACCTAAATTCTATTGTGGTTGGCTGCCTTGAGTGCCATTTCTGTTGGAAGGTTGGGATATAAATTGAGTAACTAAACAAAATAAATTGCTCTTGTTTGAGTTTCAAAGTGGGAAAGAACATGTCACCTTTATATGTATCTAATATGAAAAATGAGCCTATAAATATCCTAAATCATAAATAATTAGGATCATGGAATCATAATATTATTTTGTAAGAACGTGGGATCATTTATATCCAACAGTTCTCAAAGTGAAAGGTATGCATGGTAGCCAGTACCCTATTGGTGGTCTCAACTCTAAAGTAAACCCATGGAATCAAATGCTAAGTCACAAATTAATAGTTTTGCAAACCCCAGAGTCAAAGGGTCTATTCTAGTTGAGTTCACCAACAGGATACTTGCCTATTGGAAGTCAGTAAATGTGCCCTTTCCCCCCCATTATAGATATACAGTGGAACATCATACAACAATTGCCCCGTATAACAATGAAATCGCATAACAATTAGGTTTTGGGCATACCTGTCAACTTTTGGATTTGAAAATAAAGGAAATTTTGGTCACACCCCTCTGTGGGTGTGGCCAAATCTGTGGGCATGGCCAAATATAGCCATGTGACTTGCTGGGCTCTAGTCATGCCTGCCACATGGCCATGAAAATGTCTGCAAACACAGACAGCACTGGCTCTTTGGCTGTAAATGGAGATGAGCACTGCACCATAGAGTTGGATACGACTGGCAGATTTTACTTTCTGAGGATCAAAGATCGCTGCAGATGGTGATTGCAACCGTGAAATAAAAAGGCAACTGATGCTTGGGAAACAAGCTATGAGAAACCTGGGGAACATAGTTAAAAGTAGAGGCATCACCTTGCAAACAAAAATTGCATAGTCAAAGCAATGGTATTCCCGGTGGTAATGTATGGGTGTGAGAGCTGGACCATTAGGAAAGCTGAGCGCAGAAAAATAGATGCCTTTGAAATGTGGTGTTAGAAATAGGTCGATCCTAGAAGAAATCAACCCTGACTGCTCAATAAAGGACAAATAGTAAAGATGACACTAAAGTACTTTGGACATCAAATGAGAAGAGAGGATTCACTTGAGAAAGCCTTGATGCTGGGAAAGGTGGAGGAAAAACAAAGGGGGTGGCCAAAAGTAAGATGGCAAGATGGTATTGTAGATGCAATGGGCACAAAGCTGTGTGGGCCAAAGAACCCTTTCCCCATCTTCTTGGGGGACTTTTGTTTTGTTTTCTTTCTTGTTTACTCAGTGGCTTAACTGACTAAGATGCTGACTGGGAGGCAGAAGGTCAGCAGTTCCTTTCCCGAGTACTGCAGGACGGAATGAGCTCCCGTCTTTGTCCCAGCTCCTGCCATCCTAGCAGTTCGAAAGCAAGAAATTACAAGTAGATAAATAGGGACCACTTTGGTGGGAAGGTAACAGCATTCCGTGCGCGTCTAGTCATGCCTGCCACATGACCATGGAAACGTCTGCAGACACAGAAAATGCTGGCTCTTCAGCTTTGAAACAGAGATGAGCACTGAACCCTAGAGTTGGATATGACTGGCTTTTGAGCAAGGGAAACCCCCCCTCTCTCTCATATAGTGATCAGGCAAACCCCCCCCATTAGGGTGGAGGAGCAAGGGATTAATTCCCCCTCTCTCTCATACTGTGATCAGTCAACACCCCCCAATTAGGGTGGAGGAGCAAGGGATTAATTCCCCCCCTCTCTCTCATATAGTGATCAAGCAACCCCCCCCTCCCAAGTTAACTCTACAACTCTAGAAACGAAATCCTCCAGCCAGGAGGCAGGGCAGAAACAGCTCAATAAAGCATGAGGTTGCCCCTGCATATATGAAATATATCGCTCACCTAGAGTAGACTCCTGCTCCCAGCAGCCAAAACAAAGCCTCCAGGACCATGTGGCTGGCAGGAAAGGGAAAGAGAAAGGGAAAACTACAGAAACCCCCCCCCCCCCCCCACTTCTCTCTCTCCCCTTCTACAAGCGAAAAGCTTGCCACACAGCAACCTCTGGTGGCCAGAAAAAAATACTGCAGCTTCGCCTGTGAGGGCTTCGGTCAGGATATTTTTTTAAAAATAAGGGAAAACACGGGGAAATTAATAAAATGGGAGGGGGCGGGAAGAGGTGTAAAAATAAGGGGTTTCCCCGGGGAAAATGGGATAGTTGTCAGGTATGGTTTTTTTTGGGGGGGGAATGGTGTCCCGCATAACAATTTTCCCTATGGAAAAAATCATACAACAATTTTTCAATGGGAAAAACCACTTAGCAAAAAAAATCGTTGTACAATGCATCCCACAGGGGAAATCGCTATACGATGCATGTATCATATAGCAATTGTTTCATACAACAACGAGCCCCGTGGAACGGATTAAAATCATTGTATGAGGTTCCAATGTATTCACATTTTTTGCACCTTATTACCACAAGTTCTATTGTGGAGTGTGTTGACTGAATCATTTTAAAAAGATTTATTTAGCCACCATTGAGTATCCCTTGGCAAAAGGTATTATTCAGGTTTTCATATGTCTGTGAAAGGTGCTCAGTGACTTACCACACAAATTTCCCCTGTTTTTCCACCTCTGAAAGTTGTTTCAGCAGAAGATCTAAACTATTTTATAGCTGAAATACAGGAAATCCTAACCCATCAAGCAACTATCAACTGATTATGTTGGACCAGTAACCTACCTAAAAGAAAGAACCTTGGCTACTCTGTGTAAATATTTCTCTTTATTGTTTATGTCTCTTCTCTATCTTCCAGATGTGAACATTCCAGTTAAAGCCAAATTCTTGATCACACTGGAGGCAGCTAAACTTATTACAATCCTTTTTTCTGCCAATGTTTTTCTGCAGCACAAAGGAAGCATATTTGACTTACTGAGTGCTCAAATCCGGCTCATTTACATGAAGGTAGAAAATCTTTTCACAATCCCTGCTTTGGAAGTTTTCCACCACACCTGCAGGAATCAATTTCTTGCTTTCCCCATGGCGCTATTTTCATACCTCTCATAGCAGTATGCAAGAAATATTTGCTTTACTAGTAATACAAATCAAGAGTTATGTTGACTCTCAGAGATCCCTTGGTCTCAGATTCCAAAGAAACTAGCCTGGTACTGTCTCTGAGTTTGTTCCACCACAAGGCAAAAACTTCCTGTTCAGAATTTGATGTAATGTGTTTATATTCTTCTTCTTCTTCTGCTGTATCCGAATCCAAATATTGGCGATCCTCATACCAAGTTTTTATGTTTTTTCTGATATATCACTGCTTTGAAATGCTGTTTTGGTCCCCTGAGTGGTCGGCAAACTCTAGAAAGGTGACGTGTCAATTTTGTGCAGATAAAATAAATAAATACTTGCATGAAAATATTCAGATACAGTCAGTGGTGGGCATCATCAGGTTTGCACCAGTTCACCAGAACTGGTAGCAGAAATTCTGGCTGGCCCTGCCCATCCATGTTTTGAAATAAAGTAGTCCTAACTTGGTTGCAATGCAGGTCTTTTCCCCTGGCCAGGCCCACCTTATCATGCCCACAGCGTGGTAGTAATTTTTTTTTTGAGCCCACCACTGGATACAACACAAAGGGAGCATGGGTGCTTAAGCTCACAGCTCCAGCCAATATAAACATACAGACAGGGGATGTGAGAAGGGAAGAAGATTATTTTAAATGTTTTGAATAGTCACAAGTACTGAGTACTGTGGCTTTTTAATGATACCATCAGAGCCTGCCCTACCATCATGTAGAGTCAAATACACAGTGGCTAGACGGTGGGTGATAACCAATGCACAAACGAAATCTGTCCAAATAAATTCCTTTACTTCAGGTCAAAAATATATATACAGAATCCAAAATTGGTTTATATCGAGTAGCAGAAAACCAAAGCTATCCGGTGTACAGCTTTTCGAATACTTCAACAGGGTTTTCTATAATAATGATACAAAATAATAATCAATCTTAACCTATAAAACCAAGTGTTCACCGTTGGAACTGGCTATAGGTTGCTATGCGTCGCCCTACTGACCCGCACCCACCCTTCGTGCGCACGGCCGAATTGCCTACGCAGGTCAACGAAGGATTTAAAAATCCGGCACGGGGGCCTCAGCCCCACAAACGGCAAGAAAGGGAAAGAACTTCACTTCCCAACATTCCTTGCGCTGCGCCGCGCCAGAGCCAATCACGCTGAGAGGCTCTCGCACGGCGCAGCGTTTGGACACGCGCCGCAGCCAATCGAAAGAAACGCATTTTAAAAAAACCCAGCAAAAACACAAAGCACCAACCCATAACTACAAGCCCCAGCGTCCTGCGCGCCCACGCAGAACTTTGAGGAAAATGGCGCCCGGAAAATTAAAAAGAAAACCAGCTCACAGGCAAGCAAACACCAGCAGGCTTTCTTTTACTCACCCGCGGCGCCTGAAGCTCCCGAATGGAGTTTCCCCTTTAACATCAGTGGGAGGGGGTGGCGATCCCCCTCTCCGCTGCCTACCCTAGTGTTGGGAGGTTTGTGGGGATAAAAGGACTATATTGCCCCAACCCATCTGGAAAGAAAAGATGAGGCAGAGAGGATCGATCCCCCACCACCCCTCCTTTAAAAAACTCCGTCTTTTCTTCTCTTTAAAAACGGAGTTGTTTTAAGGAGGGGGGGTGGGGGATCAATCCTTTCTGCCTGTTCCTCTGTGTCCAGAAGTGTAGGGCCAATATACACCTTTTATCCCAAAAAACCACCCAACACTAGGGTAGCCAGCGGGGAGGGGGATCGCAGCCCCCACCCACTGATATTAAAGGGGAAAAACGATCTACTTTCACGATTCCACAAAAACAAAGCACGACTCCACAAAAACAAAGCACAATAACACACTACAGCTCCCCTCCCCACCACCTAGCCCACCCTTCCTAACCCCCAATGACCATGCCCCCATCCCCACCACGGGCCGGCGGCGTAGATAGTCCAACGAGTCCGGCCTGCGAAAAAAACCCCAGCCTAACACCACATGGTATTTCAATGGGCCACCCAGCCACCGAGGCCGGCCCACAGAAATACCCACACCAAAAACACAAACAACAACATTAAAAAAAAGCAAAAACAATACTAAACATAAAAATTACAAGGAAAATCTTCCACAAACAATCCAAAAAAACAAGGACAAACACAACCCCCCACCCCCCACAAATCACAACAAAACCACCCGTAACAAAACAGAGATCACAACTTACCAAGACACGTGCAGCCTCACCGAGAATCAGAATTGAAATGAGAAAAGAACAGAAAGAATACACAGGCCAGGACAAAGTCAACATTAAAACATTACGCAACAGCACCACCAAGTGGCCACAGGAAATATTACACTCAATGAATTCAAATTGATCTCCAACCATCTACAAAAAACATACACTTACACATTTAAAAAAAAAATTATCCAAAGTACACCTATCACCAAAAACCACATAGGAACACATTATTTTTAAAAATGCAATTATTGGGGGGAAAATATATCAACCTTATCTCTTTTTAAAATCCAAATTTTTTAATAACAGTTTAAAACACTACCTACGTATAAAAAACAATATATTTAAAAAATAACATAACTAATTTAAATACACATACAACAAAAAACATCCAACACCATTTCTCATATTTTTTAAAAAACAAAACCCCCAAAAAAGCCCGTCAACGCCGGGCAACCCTTGCTAGTATACCTATATACATACATACACACATATACACTGTTTATCTACATATATATAACGATGTATTTTATCACAGTCCAGAGGATACTCTTACCTTCTCAATCAGTTCCTAGATATGTATTTAATGTTAGTAGGTAGATTCATCTGCATCATGGCCTCTTCGTTTTTTCATATGTGCCTCGACGTTGTACTCAAATACAAATCAGTAGTTTAAATACACTCAGCACATGGTCCAGGTGTGTCCATTTACATCAATGCTGTTTACTCTAAAAGCTATAGTTGCGCTGCCTGCCGCTTTGCCATTGAAACCAAGTCTATTAAGATACCTGGAAAAGACCGTGAACTTAGATTATTAGGATGTACTAACTGTAATTCTAGCAACATCATTTATGCCATAATCTGCCCCTGTGGCAAATTTTACATCGGTTTAACTGGACGGCCCCTCAAAGTACGGGTGTTGGAACACCGGTCCCGTATACGTAGCCACATAACATCTGCTCCTCTCGTATCACATTTTCTTGACAATAATCATACCGAAGATGATATTAAGTTTCTGGCTTTAGAAAAGGTACTCCCCAAAAAATATGCAACAACTGATATGAATAATTCTTTATTACGTAGAGAAGCTTACTATATCCATCTTTTTGACTCTTTAATACCACATGGTCTAAATGCTGACTTACACCTCTGTTGATACTTATAAATGCACACTATAGCTTTTATAGTACACAGCACTGATGTAAATGGACACACCTAGACCATGTGCTGAGTGTATTTAAACTACTGATTTGCATTTGAGTACAACGTCGAGGCACATATGAAAAAACGAAGAGGCCATGACACAGATGAATCTATCTTGTAGGAATGTATCTGGATTCTGTCTCCTGTCTTCTGACACATTTTGTAAACAAAAGCCTCTTTGCTTGCATGAGAGACAACGCTCCTTATCTCTCCTTATTTTGGTTCTGACATTCTGACTGATTATGTAGCTTAAGTTTCGTTTCTGGTATACTCTGCTTGCTTAAGTTTCGTTTCTGGTATACTCTGCTTGAATAAAGAGTAGATTATTATCCTTTGTTCAGCCAAAGACTGCAGTCGTGTTTTCTGTCTCTCTCTGTTCTTTTCCTACTCTGAGCCTAATGAAGCTGGACTTCGTGGACTCTTAAGTTTCTATCTTAAAAGATCTGAGGATATAAATTGCTGCTTCATGAGACTGATTGAGAAGAGATCTTTACATGAATCAGATTTCTACACTATCTACTAACATTAAATACATATCTAGGAACTGATTGAGAAGGTAAGCGTATCCTCTGGACTGTGATAAAATACATCATTATATATATGTAGATAAACAGTGTATATGTGTGTATGTATGTATATAGGTATATTGATTATTATTTTGTATCATTATTATAGAAAACCCTGTTGAAGTATTCGAAAAGCTGTACACCGGATAGCTTTGGTTTTCTGCTACTCGATATAAACCAATTTTGGATTCTGTATATATATTTTTGACCTGAAGTAAAGGAATTTATTTGGATGGATTTCGTTTGTGCATTGGCTACCATCATGTAGAGGCAGGTGGCTGTCTCAGCATTTAAGTAGCACGACAATTTAGCAGTTTGTTGGCTATTCACTTCAATATTATAGTGTTTTTGCCACCAGGGATGGCATTCTGCTTTAGGCCAGGCACACAAACTACTCTCCTATAGGTCTGTTTGTTTCTAAGTCTTTTCCATAGTGGCACCCACTCTTGGAGAGCCAGTGTAATGTAGTAGATAGAGTGTTGGACTAGGACTGAAAGGCCTGGGTTCAAATCACCACTCAGATGTGGAAACTCACTGGGGATGGGTAGGTGGAACTGGAAAAGCCACTCCATAAATATCTTGCTTACCTCAGAAACCCTACCAGGGTTGCCACAAGGGAGATTTGGCTTGATAGCATGTAACATACTCTCCCTTAGGAACTCTTCCCTTCCCAAACATTCATCAGGTCTCTTCAGTTTTGACATCTGAGCAAATGGCCTAGAATGGACATTTGTGCTGCATGCTAAGGAGACCAAGAACATGTATTTGACCCCCCAAGCTCCTCGAGTTTTCCTATTCTGGCCCTTGGCAGACCTTCTAGGGCTGTCATCCAACAGAGTGTCTTCTGTGTGTGTCAGATTACAGTTTATATTCTTGTGTAAAATGACAGTTGAGGGTGATGTGGATTGTTGTCCAGATCACTTGCAGGTTGCTTTTGGGAGTGAACTCCACTGAAGCCAAAGCAAACTCCTTCCCAAGTAAATATCTTTACAAAGCAACACTGTGAATGTCTGCTCAAGAGTAAAACCCACTGAATTCAGAAGAGTTTACTATAAAGTAAGCTCTGCATAGAATCTGCAGACTTGGGGTTGTGTAGAGTAGACTCTTCTTTTTGCTAAACTAGCTGTCCATGACTACTCTTGAACCATTTTATAGAAGGTGACACCCAAGATTATATATCACCCTTCCTCTGATGTCCTCTGCTCTCCTCTCGTTAATCCTTTTTGCTATTATCAGGGAAGTTATAATAACAGAGATATCAGTTCTGCAGCAAGGGAGTTATTGCAGGCGCTCTGTCCTCCTAAGCTAATATGAGCCACACGACAGAAAAACATTAATAAAATATTAATAAATGCACCAGTGCGAGTTAGAAAACATCCCTTCATTGGGGTAGGATCTATGGATATTTTTACCTGTGTCTATGTTTCCTGAAGGTCAAGATGATTATCTGTTCTGCCTTGTCAACATGTATAGTTATTGATGTATGTTTGAAATCCAAGCTCTTTTGTAATTTTCATTCTTCTATTTCTTCTGCCACTGTAACACTTTAAAATATGTCTGGAAGTTGAAACTAATAAGGAAGGAAGGAAGGAAGGAACGAACGAATGAACCAGTATCTGATGCTTTGATTCCAGAAACAAATATGGGTATTAGCTTTATTGGACCAATAATGTATTAAAAACTGGCAAGCTTCTGGAAGCTCAGCTCTAAAGTTTACCTGTTTTTTAAAGTTTTACTAACAAATATTGGCTGAATATTATGGAAAATGTCTTAACAGTTAGAGCAGTATGATGGTGGAACTGTCTGCCTTGAGAGGTAGTGAGAACTCCAGGAAGCTTTTAGGAGAGAATTGGACAACCATCTGTCAGATGTGCTTATTGTTTTTGTATATAAGCCACCCTGCGAGGGAGCAGTGATAGAAATGTGATTTATAAATAAATAAATAAATATTTGGATTCTTACATTGCAGGGGATTGGACTCAATGGCCTAAAACAGGGGTCCGCAGCCTACAGTTCATGGACCGGGCCAGCCTTGGCCCATGGTGCCAAATAATCCAGCCCCCAACCTCAGTCCAGCTGCCCCTGCAGCCTCCCCCATAGCTGCCACTGCTGTAATTGGCTGCAGACTCATTTACAGCCACATAAACACATTTATGACAGCCATGGATGTATTTTACAGCACCTGTGCGGCCGGTTCAGCTGTCTAAGGGGGCATGGCCTAGCCCGCAGCTGAAAAACATTGAGAACCCCTTACCTAAAAGGACTCACCCATTCAAGTTTGTAACAGAATCTTAATTCTAACTAAAATTTACAATTCAGTCTTTGTTGTTGTTTTTTATTTTTAAAAAAAACCTTGTCACTAACCCTGCTGCAGTGTATCCAAGGAAGATACCCACACAAGAAGAGATCATGGTTTGGTGCTTCCCATGAGATAAGCTGTCTGTGTACAATGGTATGTTTGAAGTGTTCCTACACTATCTAAAGATGCAGGTGATAAGGAAGCATTTTCTCCACTGGCGGCAGCAAACCAGTGCTTCTTCATGGATTTTCCCATGCATTCTTTCCCCCTTTCTCTCTCTGTTGGTTAGGTTTCCATGAACCACCCTGCAAAGATGAAAAGATGATGCATTCCCCCAAAAGCAAAGTCAGCCACCCACCAGCCTCCAAAAACCCAATCCAGAGAATTCTATACCTCAGGGAGGTCAAAGTGCTCAGCATGCATCAGTATTACAGTAAATCCTCTCGTAAAGAGTGTCTCGCTTAGAGACTAACTTGCTTAAAGAGCAGAATTTTCTCTGAATGGTCGCCTCAATTAACGACTAAAACCAACCAAAAACTCGCTTAACAACTATATCAGGGTTCACAATCCCCCGTGCCAGAAGTCACAATTGGTCACTTACAATGGTGTTTCCCGTGGAACGCATTATGCTCTTTAAGTAAGGTATCACTGTACTTAATGTTGGTAGGGACTGATGCAGTCCAAAACTATCTGGACAGCCATGACTTGCCCACCTCCACAGCATCTACTTTACTGAATGTCAGTTCCACTGAATTCAGTGGCCCTTGCTCTTCAGTAGCTATTGATGGGACTGCACAGTCAATTATCTGCAGAAATGTTTACAACAAAGAAACGTACCCCATCTGCCTTAAGCAATGGTGGACTGTGCTTTTCGCTCATAGGCTTCTTAGCCTTCTGGTTGTTATCCCATATCTGAAAATTGCCCCTTTTATTATTTTTAAATATTTTTATTTTCAATAAAAATGCTTTTACTCTTTATTTTCCATCCCCCCCCCCACTATACCCAATAGGTTTACATGTCCACAAACACCACACTGTACCATGATTCACTTGCAAGAATCTCTGAATATTCTCATTTGTTCTGGGCATGATGGGACAAGTCCAAAAGCCTTCCATTGTATCTGTTGCCCCCAAAGCCAGGAACTCACTTCCACCCTTTCTGGAAGCTACAGCCATCCCTGAAGACTTGAGATTAATTCTTTTCTCTGTTTGCTTGTCTCTTTCTCTCTATTGTCTTTGGGGTCAGTGGTACATTAGAAATTAACATATGTACTCAGTGCTGGGTGGGGAATGTCCAGGGGCATCTTCACTGAAGCTTCTGCCTTGAAGGGCTGCAATCCTGAATGAGGCTATTCAATAACATGGAGAGTTCCAGATTTCCCTCCACCCCCTCACATATTTTAATAAAGGTTAATGAAGGTTTCTTTTATATTTCCCTTGCTCTTTATAGAATAATAATATTTTGGTAAGTGTTGTTTCTTCCTAGTAAACTGCTATATAAGAAGTTAAAAACTAACATTTTAAATTTGCTTCATGTCTTAGAAGGTCAAATTGAAAAGGAACTAAAGCCAGAAATATTGCTGCAATCTGGCTGTTTGGAGAGGCCAGAGTGAGAACAATAAGTGCTATTTACTAATCCCATCAGGACAGAGGAAACCTTTGTTAAGGAAATTTGCTCTCTACAGCTGTCTGCAAGGAAGATGACAAACAACCAGGAAACTTTGTGCTGGGCTTCTGGATGATTTCCTCCAATCAAGAGTGTGTTTTGGGGAAAATACAATATATGGACTTTTGGAACTAACCTCAACTCCTCTCATAGCAGCCTTCATGCTGGCCACATGGCGAAACTCCTCCCACTTCTCCATGTGACATCCTGGACCAACCAAGTTTGGGGATGGACTTCTCTTCCATGTGGATACTCCTGAGCAAAGTAGATATGGGGGCTGATCCATTCTGCTCCCATGTAATGCCTTGGACCAATAGTGTTTGTGTACGCCCCTTTCTGCTCCATCCATATAAGCTGACTTCTGACTGGTGCAGAAGCAGAACCTTTCTCCCTTCTGGTTTTACCCTATATGGTAGCAATTTCCCATAGCCTGGGTTCATAGCCCTGTGTTATGGGGGATTTATTTGCCTCACAGTTGTTATTTTTCTTTCTCTATCCATTGTTTATTTTCTTATTTGTTTTCTAAATTAACTTCTCTAATTTGTATCAAACAACTTGTCTGTGGCTCATTTCTTAATTAGGGGCTCATTATGTGGGTGGACTTTATTTGAATTGAGATGGCACCTTCAATTCAATAAACTCCTTTTTAATTGAACCCATAATCTAATGTGGTTTTTGGTTCCTGATTGAACCCTGCCTGTGGAATGTTCCCCTAAATTTAACAATTTTTCAGGTAACATGGTCTTTCTTCCTCAAGAAGAAGGAACCACAAGTTCCTCATGCCAGAAAGAGCTGCCATGTTATGCACATGCAACAGACCCTGAACACTTTTCCTGGGCAGCCATGTGAAGAGTGTGCTGCAGTACCAGCTTACTTTCCAAGACCTTAAGCAAAACAATTCCCTCTAGCTCTACTCCCCGCCCCTCCCTGGCCAGCAAATTATCCAGATCAAAAAGAACTGGTGGATGACCTCTTGCTTTCAGGACTTGATGGGAGGATAAATCACAGAAATCCATCTCTTAGGAAAAGCCGCACTTCTGGCTGGTGTATATTTATGTGGGGCTGAAACTCTCCTCAAGGTACTGGGCTGGTGTAGGTAGAAATTCGCAAAGAAATTTATCACCCTTTTAAAAGTGTGATAAAGAGCAAACAACAAAGGATGGGGGAGAGAAGCCAAATATATTTACTTGTTGCATGTAGCTGTGCCTCTACTATCTCTTCAAGGTGTGTCATCCCCCTCTTTTTCGATCAAGCATCTTCCTAAACGTACAGAGGGAAATAGCATCTGAAAGCACCATGTGGGAGGTGGGCACAGCTGTGCAAGTGCTGCTGCTGAGATATCTGCAGAATATGACACAACCCAATTGCTTGATGTAATGCCAGTTGGAGGAAAGCACCTGGGAAGGGATCAATTTCTCTATTCTTTTATCTTTGCCAGTGTATGAGATGGGGGATCCTTTTATGAAAAGCAACAAGGTCAGGTTGTTTTTTTTAAGTATCAGGCCTCAGGATGTAGCATAACCATTGTGGAGTAATTAGAAAGAAAGGAATATGCAAACCAGAATCTCTTTGGATACCCCTGGTCTTTGTCTTGCATCCCCTTTCTTTCTCTCAGTATGTTCCTTCATTAAATAATGAAAGAAAGCATGTGCAGAGAGGATTAAGGAGTAGGGTTCCCATGGAACCTGGAGGCACAACACTTTGTTGATGAGAAATTCAACTGCAAGCTCAGAGTCAGTTTGCTGCTTTCTGTCGGCCAAATAGTTGCAACCAGAGGCACCCAGAGTTGTGTTTGTTGATCTCAACTCCCAAAGCTCTATAGGCACAAATGGGTGACTTTTAGTTTAGACATTTAAAAAGAAGTTATAGAATGTGTTATAAATATTCTAAATATACTCTTTTAAAAAATAAAGCTTATACGTAAAGGTTTCCCTTGCTCAAAAGCCAGTCATATCAGACTCTAGGGTTCAGTGCTCATCTCTGTTTCAAAGCTGAAGAACCAGCACTGTCTGCTTCTGCAGATATGTCCGTGGTCATGTGGCAGGCATGACTAGACATTGGAACGCACGGAACGCTGTTACCTTCCCACCGAAGTGATCCCTATTTATCTACTTGCAATTTCTTGCTTTCGAACTGCTGGGTTGGCAGGACCTGGGACAAAGACGGGAGCTCATTCCATCCTGCAGTACTTGGGAATTGAACTGCTAACCTCACTCCTTCCAGTCAGCGTCCTAGTCACTTGAGTTTATACACAGCAACTATTCCAGCTTCAGGAGTGGCAATCTTATCAGCTAGCCAATAGCTGCCTGGGGAATTGGTATGTGCCTTGTTGCCCTTTTCTGTGTACAGAGAAGGGCAAGAAGGATGCTCAGAGGACTGGAAACCAAGCCTTATGAGGAAAGACTGAAGGAAGCCTTGAGAAAGGGGATATGATAGCACTCTTCAAATACCTGAAAGATGGTCATAAAGAGGAAGGGAAGATTCTGTTCTCCATCATCTCAGACTGCATGACGCATAATAATAGGCTGAAACTACAGGAGGCCTGATATAGGCTGGATATTAGGAAAAACTTCTTAACAGTTAGAGCAGTGAGACAGTGGAACTAATTGTTTCAAGAGGTGATGAGCGCTCCAACACTGGAAGCATTCAAAAGAGTATTGGACAATCATTTGTCATGTCTGCTTTGACCCAGATTTCTGCATTGAGCAGGAGGTTTGACTCAATGGCCTAAAAGGCCCCTTCCAACTCAGTTATTCTATGATTCTAAAACACAGACATCCACTTTTGCAATGGTCCCCCCCCCCCACAGGGGATTGGGGCCACTGGGCGCAAGGAAGGCACGGGAGACGGAAGTGTGGTGGAAAAGCCAGCCCCGATCAAGTCGGGTGGTCTGTATTTATTGACTTGCATTCAGGATCTTTCATGCACAGCCTGCGTGAGACCCCGTGACAGAAGGCTTGTCTACGTGGCCCTCTGCTGGCCAAGTTACATTTGCCAGCCTAAGAAATTACTGTGTGCCTAGGTTCCCCATTGGGAGACTAATCAGAGGATGTAGCAAGACTCACTGTTCTCGTCCTATCTCAGAGTCCTTGTAAACTCTGGGCTCCTATGCTTAACTGTTTTGTCTAGCTGCAGCTTGGTGTCTCCATGGATGTGAGTGAGATACTGTGTGCTGTTTACTAGGCATTGTGACATTTGGGTGACTTTTGTCCTACTCCTTTCAGTGCCCCCAGCCAGGGCAATATGGATTCACTACTGCTGTTTATTTCTATTAGCCCTTACCCAATTTCCCTTCTAGCATAGCCCAGGAGGTCTCCAGCCTGTGTTCTAGCCAGACGAACCAATCAGGAAAGGTTGTAGCCAATTAGTAATGTGGGCAATCCACATCCCCCCTTTTCTTACTTTCTAAAGCAACCTGGCTGAGAACCTGGCAGATGTAGGGCATCAGTTGTCTAGGTGTAATTGTTTCCTGGGGTTTCCATCCTAGGGTGCATATTGACAGGAGCGAGGGGATGCACTGTGCAAAGCAGCATAGCATAATTCCCACTACCACCACGCCAGCAGTAGCTTTGAGCATGGTTTGTAGCCAGCTCTATGGCACCCAGGACCAGAACTCATCCAACCACCCCCAGTTGGAGTTTTCTTGGATATGTGTGACTATGGTGTCCAAGTCAGTGATTTGACTTTGGATTCTGCGGGAGTTGTCTATGAGGTAGAAACAGGCCATGCTGTGAACTGCTTCACAGCCTAAATAGTGAAGGAGTAATAAGTATTCAATTGCTGCATGGTTATCCAAAACTGCATGTCGAATTTCAGCTTGCTCTTGGTTTAATAAAGCAATAGCTGATGAAGTGTGATCGAGGGCTTTGGCTGGCGCGCACGCTAGCTGACCAATTCTATGTGCATTACCCACTGCAAGTCCAGGCACCCCTATAAGGCTAGCAGCTAAAGATACATACTCTGCTTTACTGAGTAACCTGATGTTGCTGTCACATGTTTCAGCGAACTGGACAGCTCGAGCGAACTGGGCTGCCAAGGGGGTGAATGTGTGTGGTGTAACCATTTCCCTTTTTGGGAGTACCAGTGTTAAACAACTTATACGGCAATATGAATCTGATACATTGGCAGGTATATAGTTCCAATTACACTGGTTACAAGTGAAAAACCATCCTGTGGGCAAAATAACATGATCATACATCATACCAATAATGTCTGGGTGATTACATTTCCTAGTCTCTTTACCGGGGTTAAGGCAATGGTGGTGTGGCCCCTCGACTGAGGAGCAGCCGGTCATCCTGGCATAAGGTGTGTCTGGGCTGATGGCCACTCGAGGTATGTTTAGAGTGACTGCATCAGCAGGCAAAGTCTTTTTAACCTGAGTCCTGGATTTTTGTGAGAAATGTCCTTCAGGTTGAGACAGCATGTGATTCGGACTTAAATGATGTCCAAGCAGCTGTGTAGGTGTTAAAGACCGTGGCTTGCTTTCTGTTAGCAAGACAATGTGATGAGTTGTGTCATTGATCTTTCACTGGGGGGATTAACTTATTTCCCCCCTCTCCCAGTGGCAGAACTGGTTTTTCCTAGGCTACTTTGCAAAGTGACCTCTTCTGGTAACTATGCAAATGCTTCTCTAACACAATAGAGGTGTGATTGACACTGAGATAATGAATTACAATAGCCAGGGGTTACTCTGGCTCCAGGAAGCTCAACCTTCAGTAGATGTGGCCCTGTTTGATTTTTCTCCCACCCGTGGCCAGGATATGTTCTCCTAGTGAGGGTTGCATCGAAAGGGGCAAATGTGTGAGTAATATGCAATCACGTGTACAAGAATTCATATAATCCTTGAAAAGCCCACTCGAACATGGTACAAAGGCATGGAAAGGGCATTGAAATACGAAAATAATACAAACAAATGGCAGTAAAACATAGACATTCATCTGTTTTCCTTGAACTTCTGTGGTGAAACTCTTTGAGATATTTATGAATTGTCTTTTTGGTGTGAATTTTAACTCAAAATGTTCATAGAAGGTGACAGTCCATTTTAGGCAAAATAATGTGTTCACTGAAAGCATTGTTCATGGAAGTAGCATTGCGTGTCCTTGTGTGTGCAAAATGTCCATGTGTGTGCAAAATGTCAATTCCTAAATCCACCCCCTTGAGGTAAAAAGAAAGCATGCCAAAATCATCTTAGGAGTGGAAAAATTATGGACAGCTGATGTCATCTTTAGGCAATTTCTGCGCCTGATGCACTTGGTGTCTCGAGTTGGTGGTTCTGGCTGGGCTTCCAGGGATTGACCTGCATTAGAGAGGGAAAGACTAGCTGCGAACGCAGCTTTGAGAAAGTTAGTTTTGCAATTATATGGCTGAGGATTGGCTGTAGATGTGGGGGGAATTCTCCCCCCTTTCCCTTTACTGAAAGAAAAGACAGTGTGGGTTAATTCATTCCGCACTTGCTGGATCTTGCCTGGTATGCAGAACTTCCTGATTCCTGCTAGGAAGCAAGAATGTCAGATGTCTTGAAAGCTATGTGTTGGGAAAATCAGTATTTATTGACTATCTTTTTTTTATGCCGTGCCTCTTTGGCGAATGTTTTTAAAGCAAGGTTCACTTGCTGGCAGCTCAGCTTATCTGTGCTGATAGCAGCGTTTTCCAAGCCTGCTCTTGTGTCAAGTGAGAAGTCTGTGTGTGTTTCTCTCATCAGTGAATGCTGCCTTGCTAATGCTTGAGCAGTCCGGTGGAGGAGCGCATGACTTTTGGATTGGTGTCGTGAAAGCACCCGAGACTTATTTCTGGTGCGTTTCTTTAGCAGCTGGATCAGCCCTGAAATGTTGTGAATGACTGTGACTACCAACTCCTGCTGCAGAAGAAGGATTTGGTACAAACACCCATTCCACTATTCCCCCCCCCAGCTGGAGCCCATGAGAGGGTTCAGTGAAAAAGGGTACCAGTTCTAATCATGTACAGGTTTAGGATGGGCGTATGGCTCTTGGCTAAACCTATCTACCCAGCGACGGCTGAGAAGATGGCTTACTGCCTGCAATGCTTGCTTAGCCTTATTTTGGCATGTGCCTTGGCTAACAGCAAAAAAGGGTGGCCTTGAGAGACGTGTCTAATTAGAATTATGACTTTGTCTAATCAGTGTTCCCTAAAATTTGCTAGAGTTGTACTGGCTAGACTGAATCCTTAATATTGATCTTGAGCAGCTCTGGCGCTGCAAAAGATCGAGGCAGCTGAAATTCCAAAGAAGGTTCAGCTCTTTGCACTCTCTCAGGGACTAGGCTTAATCTTTTCCCTCCCTTTGTGTTCTGAAGGTTGCGAAATGTGTAATACTCGAAATAGCGAGGAGAAAAAAGGTTAGTGGTTAACTCTTATCAGATAATTAAAACCGCTTGGTGGGGTGCCTCTTCTGTGGAGAGATCCTATCAATGGAAGGGTTAATTAGCCAAGGAAGCTGTGAAGAAAATACCATATCTTTTGGAATGTAGTTCCAGGCATGTTAAGACTGCAAATATAATTTTCCATTAAAATGTGGCACTTTGGAGAGAAGTTTGTAAGAATTAAGGCATTAGTCATGTAGCAGCGCCATGGGGAAAAAATTCTCAAGTTGTGAGGTTTTGTTCAAAAATGCAAAGAGTTAGTGACCTTTTACCTAGATCTAAATTCCACGTGTAGACAGTTACTAGACAAAATTTACATGCATTAACCAGAAATGAGACATACGATATGAAGATTTTGAAGGATACAGAGGGCCCATATTCCATGAAGCTTTTTCCTTTTTGGAGAAGACACTGGCTGGGTGGAAAAAACCTCAGAGGGGCAATCTTCCTACGGTTCGCGACGCCGTGAAAGATTGCCTCCTCTGCTCCAGTGCAGATTTCCATGATGCCAATTTTCCTCATTTTGCATTTTCCAATCTTGTCTGAGAGTGCAAAAGTTGCAGCTTAATCCTTGGAAGAAGGAAAAGCGTCCCCTGCACATTTTAAAGACAGGTTTGGCTGAGAGGAAGGAGGGTCATTCCTGCCCCTATCTTGGGCTAGGAAGGGGGGTCACTCCTGTCCCTATCTTGGGCTAGAATTTCCCCCTCCTCCTTCTTCCTTTGCCCTGGGTGCTTAATCTGCTAAACAGACTGCCAGGCAAGGAAGTTTTGCCTGCCGGCCCTTTTCACACTTTCTCCAGCCTGTCCCTTGAATGGACCAGGGCTGGGGTAACATTTTTCCCTATCAATGAAGGCAATTTATCCAACCGATGAACAGGTTTGTCTAGCATGCAATATTTGGCATTTTATTACAACATTAATCACGCAGACACATATCATAGCAAGGAAATTTTCTAAAAATCATCCATTCTGGTGCACCGTTCATTTATTCACATGATTCATACATGCCTTAGTTAAAACATTCCTTCCTGGAGACAATCCCCTCCCCAGTCTTGCAATGTTCCATCCTACTCATGAGGAAATGGTTCCTTGCTGCTAGATTTTTAGGCTATTCTCAGGTGGCTTTTACAACCCTCTGGGCTTTTACTCTTAGGAGCGAGTTTCCTTTCTATTTCTGCACTACTTCGAGACAAGACAAGTCAGTTTCTGCCTATGCCTCGGAAATGCTTGGGGTAATCATTGCTAGGATTTTTCCTTTGGCTTAGCCAGAGCGGTGACTGCCTCCTTTTGGACTGGGGCCGAACACACACACACAGGCTGGTTTCCCAGATCTGGGTGGTGCTTGGTCCAATGGAAGCTATGGTGGCATCATGGGCACTTGGCGGTAGGCTTATTCAGACAGTTCCTCGAAGAGCTGCCTTTCCCCCCCTTGCGGGGGGGGGGGTGTCACCTTTCCCTCTGCTGCCTGGTCTTGATTGGTATTCTCTTTTAAAGTGCCCCATCTTCCTGTACTGGAAACAAGCGCCTTTGGGCTTCTGCACTGCTCTGTTCTTGAGTTCCTTAGTGGATCTGCTCTGGAGTCCTGTGTCGCTAATGGCTGTGCAGGTCTCCGGGAGCAGTCTGCATAAGGCAGGCATTTGGACAATAGTCTGTCTGCTCAAAAATGTGTCTGCCTCTAGGCAGGCTGAACACAGCAGCTGTGTTTTAGCTAATTGTGCTGCTGGCGATTTCCCCTTGCATTGATCTTTTTCACTCCTCTGTTGGGAAGGACCCCTGACTGCCCTTGAAGTGCCTGGGCTTTCTAAGTCCTTCCTGCCCCCATGCTGGTATTGGATGGTCGGGTAGAGACACACTGGGGAAGACGCACCCAACGCCGCGGGACCTCGCCGCTGCCTCTCCCCGGCCCCTGTCATCGGCTGACAGATTGGCTGCAGTTGCGAGGTAGCCCGGCATGCCCATAAGAAGATCTGCCATGCCGGGGAGCCACCAACGTTGCCAGACGCCTCCCCTTGGTGAGAGCAGGGGTGGCGGGAGCGAGAGACTGGCTGCTGTTGCGAGGCATTTGTGAATTGTACTGTTAATTGCTATCTTATAATTGTAAGTCAAACAATTAATTGTATTATTATTCTATGATGTGTATTAATTGTATTATTGATTGTGATTTGATATTTTTGTAAAGTTTATTGTGATTCTCATTATGATTGTATTTTGCACTGTATCTCTGTATGTTGTATTTTCCCCTTCCCCCTCCCCCTCCTCCTTCCCCCTCCCCTCCCCCTTATGTTATGTTTGTATTTATTGGATTGCTCTGTAAACCGCTTTGAGTTGTCAGTAGACAAGTAAAGCGGTATATAAGCACAATAAATAATAATAATAATAATAATAATAATAATAATAATAATAATAATAATAATAATAATAATAATAATAATAATAATAATAATAATAAACTGGCAGATTTTGGTCTCTACTCAGACTGGACTAGCTGCTGAAATGATCTGTCTACATTTGCTCCAAGTCTCCATGATGTTAGTGGGTGCTTGGTTTTCCTGCTTAAGGTGGTTCCCTACTCTATCCCAAACCTCTGGATTCATTGTGCCTGCTTCTGGGTAGAACAGGTTGTGTTCCCCTAGATGCATCACCAGGTCCATCAGATGGTTTCTGCTTACTCTGATCTGCTGAAATTGCCGGGCCAGGTCTTCGAGCTCATCCCTGTGAGCCTCTTGTCTGATGGTCAAGTTTTGCCTCCCCAAGGCTGCCCCCATTACCACCCGGTTTGGGGAAATTCCCTGGATGTCTTACACAACTTATGGTTAAATGCTTCCACAGGACAGGTCTAGGTAGTACGGCGGGGTGGGTGATACACAGGACAATGTGCCTCAGGTCTGGTCAGTGGATCGGGATCACGGCACTGGCTGC